>CM038706.1:26663865-27863865 GCA_021613375.1 Megaleporinus macrocephalus
ATACCTCAACATCACCTCCGCCTCTCTCTGTATCCAGGACTAAAAATCACAGCATCCTTCAAGTGTCTTCACCCTAAATTAGATTTCACAGGTACCAGGCATTTACAAATTTCTGGCAAGGTCATGTTGGAAGGTAGTAGGACACAGCGTTGGGCGACATGACAGTATGCTATCCCTTTGTTGCTGTGACTCGATATAGTCCCAATAAAATACACCATAGTTTTCTAAACATCATATATCGTCCATATTTGTAGATGTTGTATATATATATATATATATGTTTATTTATATATGTTGTGCTATAAATTATATAGATTTAGTCCAACACAGTATGTACAAATATTAAATAAAACAGTTTTTTGCTAATACTTTTTAAACTAAAGCACTACTGGTTCTCTGAGTCTACCATCAGACCTCTAGCAAAGCTGCAATGATTAGTCAACAAAAAAATATATGTTTATTTATTATTGATGATTGAATGATGTACTACTTGAGACCAGTCTTGGTCTCGAGACCATAAACTCGCCTAGACCCAGATATTGCTGTGGAGGCCAGCAGAGTGCGACGCCTCGATCTGAGGTACATAAAAACGAATGCATGCGCAGACATGTTGCTAGAATGCTGTCATAGCTGGAGGCCAAACTAAACTGAAAGTTTCTCTGTTTATAACAAGCAATAGTATCTTTAGATGTCTTCATTCCATCACCTGCTGTAAGCAATCATTTGTTTCAGTTTTGTATAGTTATAGCTGTAACCTGATAATGAAGGTTTTCGTATACTGTGTAAGAATCAGCACTAACCAGTGTTTGAAAGGCTTGAACGTATGTAAATATATGTTACTGTATGTAATATAAATATTATTTGCAGGTACAGCTCTACATACAGCTGTACACAGCCTATAATAACAATAGAAGTCAGATTCTTAATTTGACAGCTTCTTGTTCAAATTTTCCCAATCCACCTTAAATGGTACAGCAGGTACTCAAAAACATCCCATTTAAGGCTGACATTACCGGCATTAAAAGAATAACATTTACTGTTCACATTAAACTGTTGATACAACAGTTCATTTTTATTGGCCAATGTTGTAGCGAACTTCTTAGACCATTTGTACGTGTAGTGTTGTTTCCTGTTGTGTTTTAATGTTGGCTGCTGCTGGTAACTAGTTATTTTTTTATTCTTATTTAAAGAGGAATCAAGACTGTGGACTGCTGGTGTTCTTTCTAATAGAAGAATTAGGCCAGCCTGGGAACACCAGCCTCTCACAACACAAACCCACTAACACTCCGAAAGCTGATTGAGAAGGTACTGAGTTCTGGATGTAAGGCTGAGGAGGGGAAAGGTGAGAAGATCTGCTCAGTTCGACAGGATAAGATGTATATTCACCGTGTTAGGTCTTCGAGTGACAGTGTACACTAGTGGGTTTAGAAGCTTCACTTCTAAAAGACCCCCGAGCAGAACAGAGCTGTAGATGCTTGTTTTCAGTTCTTGGCATGTGAAGTTCAGATTCCTTACCACTGCTTACAGTTACACTGCAAGGTTTTAATAATAGTGTTTTAGGTTATGCATTATTTTTTGTTATATTTTACACTATACATTAAACAATGCAGTATTACACATTAGTATGTGCAATATAAAAATCAACGATCATTTTAAATTATGCCAATATACGGTACATTGCACTGAGCAGAAGCATGTTCTCTATAGAGAAATTCAGTTTCGGTCAAGTTAAAAACAACATTGAACGTTTATAACACAGTTTGAAGAGTTTTTTAATCCCATAAAGAAACCAAACGATTGCAGAATTTCTCTCTTAATCAGATTCTTAGACAGAAGCAGCAATTAGTTGCAGTCTGTAGACATAGCAGATAACAAGTCTAACAAGATATAGCACCAGATTGTGTTTGTGAGTTGTGTACGAGTGTATGGCTCCATCAGTGTTCACTCTGGGCTTCAGAGGCCTTCAAAAGGAACAGTCAGAACAGAACATAACACTCACATTTTATTCAGAGGAAATGGAAAAAAATACAGAAGCTGAAACTGTATGAGAGTCATGAATCAAAGCTTTATTACTACTGAGACAGGTGTGTTTAATTACCTGAAACTGCGTAATGTTGTTTGGGAGAAAAACTTTAATACAGTTTGCAATGTAGTTCGCAAAGTATTTAGATAAGGCTGTTATTCACTTCCCTTTTAATACAATTATTCTCTTCAGCATTCGTCCATTTATGCTTCTTCTGTGATAAGACTGCTGACTCATAATTTGATTGCACCGCGTGGAAAGCGTGTTCCTGAAAATGTCTTTCAGCAATAAGCACATTTGAAAATGTCAGTGTGGTTCGTTTGGCTTGGGTTTTGTCAGCTTCCACTAATTCCAAAAGGATGTGCTGCAGTACCGGAGACTTGACATTTGAAAAAATATTTCATCCATATGTGTTAGACGCCTATACTGCGAAGACTAGCTGCTGGATAGTTTCAGAGATTTCTCACATGGATAAAAGCATTTTTACTCAGAAAGACAAACGCACAACATCTAAAACAGAAAAAGACTTGAATATTTCAGTCAGCACTACAGACTGATTTCACATATGTAAACAACATGCAGTTCTGGGCAGTCCCTACTGACCATTACTGGCACTGAGCATCTAAGCAGGGGTGTCCAAACTTTTTTCAAAGGGGGCCAGACTGGACAATATCAAAATAGCTAAGGGCTGGTCCCTCTTTGAAAAAGTATTATTTATAAATTACACACTGTATACAAAAACACATGTACACATGTACAGAATAATCAATAATTATTTAACTAATAAATTTAATTTTATGGTAATTGCAGCAGCAGCATATCAACAGAGTAAACAATGTTACAACATACTGCACATACTGTCTGAACATGTGCCGAACAACATTTCTACTTCAGTTCTTCAGTTTTTCTCCTAGACTGGACATCACTCACTCACTGCATCACCAAACCGAACTCAATAACAGCAAGTCTCATATTCCTTAACATAATTTATTATGGAACTAAAAACCTACCTCTGATGGTGAGTTTCTCTGCAGTGACCCTGATGTGGTGGTGGTGGGTTAGTGTGTGTTGTGCTAGTGTGAGTGGAGCAGACACAGCAGTGCTGATGGAGTGTTTAAACACCTCGGTGTCACTGCTTAGTGATTAGCATAGCCACTTCATAACTCGCTCTGGTCAGGTTCTAATGTGCCCCAAGTGCTCTGAAGAACAGTTGCTGCTGTGAGACCAGGTTTCTCTTCCCTCTCGTCCCCTGAATATTTACTATAATCTCCACGCTTTGATTCATAATGTTACCACAATAGTCTCTTGGCATAAGAGATGTACACATTTGCAGCGTCTCTCTACATAAAACTGATCTGACGTCCATCTCTCTTGTAATCGCCGGTTCTCATTGTCGACTTTGAGGTTTTTAATGTATCCGTCTCTGCCTGGAGTTCTGTAAATTCAGACCCAGCCAGAAAAATAATGGCTCTTAAGTTTAGATAACTTGGTCTGCTATCACAGTGGGGAAAAGTACTATACATGTGTATTAGGAGTGTAAGAAAATATAAAAATATTGAATATCAGGATATTAGGTTTCGTGAGACTGTATCAATTCTCAAAAACACAGTATCGATACACAGATTCCTGGCAGACAGTTAATCATTGTGTGTTGTGTTTAAACTGCTGACCACTAGATGGCAGTGTTATAATCCATTTTCAGCTCCACTCCAACATTAACAAGCAGCACAAGGGCGCAATGCTATTGTAAGCATTGGCAAACCTGTTCATACAGTGGTGTGTTTTAATAGTACGATTTGAAAAATTGCAATATATCGCTATATATTAAATCGTGACAGCTGTATCACGATACGTATTGTATTACCAGGTTCTTGCCAATACACAGCTCTAATGTGTATGCACTGCTGCCACCATCAGGTGAAAGGAAAAATTGAGAATGAGAACCCAAACCAATCAAGTTGCTGAACCAGCCATTACATGTTTGGTTGAAGCACAGAGCAGAGTGTAGGCGTAGCGGCAGCTTAACTCACGTGTTTGTACAATAGTTACTGCAGGCGTTCACACTCGCGCAGTGAGTATCCCGCGGTATCGAGAACATCCTTAAACTAGTAAACAGGTGCTGTCTTGCTGCTGTGTTGACAAAGAGCTATGGGATGTTTGCGCTTCAAGTGCTCGTGTATAGCAGTTGTACTGTTGTGATCATCTCCACTGTGCAGAGGTGACAGAGCACCACACTGTTGTGTTTCTGTGTGAAACACTCCCACAACTTCAGATGCACGAGAGCGACTGTTTGTAGCTGCAGCTCGCTCTCCAGATAAATCCATGCTTTTAGTAGGCACAGCCGTATTTGCGACACACGTTATGCTAATCAACGTAATTTTGTAATCGAGTTTTATTTAATTGGGGTTGACCAAAGATAATGTGTATAATTTATCTAAAATACAGTTGTGTAATGTTCTATAGTACATTTGTCTATCTTCTTACAGAAAATACAATTTACCAAAATCTTGATGTTCACTTCTCACTAAAAGTAAGAAGGCAATATTCCCATATGGTCCAACTCTAAGCAATATATAAGATTCATAATCCAAAGTGAAACCTGTTAAGCTGAAAGCAACAGGCACAACAGACACAGAGAGTCTCTGTATTTGATTATTTTGCTCTAGAAGAGCAGGAGAGAACTTCTGCATACATGTATGTGTTTGAGCCTGTGGAGTTCACATTGAGACGAAATGGAAAAGACAGTCCTAATCAGAATAGCGCAGGTCTAACACTGTAAAATAAACTCTGGGATACTCCAGTCAGTTCTTCAACCCCTGGGCTCTATGAAACATGCAGGGTCGTAATACTACAGAGACCAATTGAGTGTCATCAAATATCAATGACTTATGTAAAACCTTCAAGTTGTAAGTAGCCCTTTGTTGTCTAATTAACTGCTGCATAATTTTATCATTATTTTATCTATGTTAGCATCACTATGGCAATTTGAAGTGCTGATCCAGCCTCTTAGTTTATTAGCTTTCCGCTGTTCTCCTTCAGTGAGGGTAAAATAGTCGAGTTACAGCTTCCAATCATGTTCAACAGGCACATGTTCATTTGGTTGCTTTTTATAGACAAGGATTTCACCAATAACAGGCTTTTTCATGCTGTGATGGTGGTACAGCATTGGAGGAATATTTTGGGCAGCATCTACTAAACTCTGGGCAGAACAAATGGACAGTGTGATGCAAGCTCAGAAGAAAACGCTATACAGCAGAAATGTTTCAATGCAGACACTGACTCTATTTACTAACTGTATGATTTACTGAGCAAAGCATGTTAGCTGTGGGTTAGCCGCCATATCAATAATTACAATTAGCAATTCAATTAATCTTTTTTGTTCATTCTATGGGACTACTGACTAAATGAAATATTAATATTCAATTAAAATCAAGTGGTTTGATGTAAAAATGCTCTGTTTTAAAGAAACTTACTGAATCAGAACTGCTCATACAGGTGTTGATGAGAACTAAGCGTCTGATGAGTGTACTCTCTCTAAAAGCCACTGTATGGAAAGATATTGCATCATTTTGGCCTAAATATATATTTTATGAGACAAGAGAGTACCGAAAGAAATCTAAGATTTCAAGATAGATTGCTGTAAACCACCATTATCAACATTACCCATAACAGCTCAACATGCAGGTTAAACCTGTGGTTTTGGACAGTTAATAAAATAACTATATCTGAGTTGTAGACCCTGTGAGCCCTGGTTACTAATACCACCCGTGTCAGTTACTCTAGAACGAAGCATTTCACATCAAACCACTCTGCATGACTGTTTACAAGTCAACAACTGAATTACGCAGCAATTGTATAAATAAAAAAAACTGAATTTATATGGCCAAGTTAATTAGCTCCCCTGCTTCCCTGCTAGCTGTCTATACTGATGAAAATACTCCTGCTTCACATTTTACTGTATCATGATATGAACACACATCTGTGAAAGCTAACAACTGTTAAACAAGTGAGGTCACCTTAAATAATTCAGATTAGACTACTATGTAATAACTGTAACAGACCAATACGCAGTACAACAAAACAACAGATATACAGAGTAGCGGTGTGTGATATATATCTCTACGTGTAAACGATGCGCAAGGTGATGTTTTTTTCCCCCAGTCAGTAGCGTACTCGATAACAACAATCCAAGCGCCTCGACTCCTCACGCTCACTACTTCTTACTTTAGTGCAGGCTGCTGCGAGTGTGCACTGGGAGTGCCCATACTGTGTGCTAACATAGCTGCCTAAACAACACACCTAAAGCTGAAAATTAGTGAACACACTACGCCAGGGGAAGAAACTCGGACACCGCCAGCCTCGCCCAGAATTAACACTTGGTGAGGATCTTCTCTCGTGTAAAGATGGTTTGGATTTGAAAAGAATCACGTTGCTCCGAAGACGCAATATGCAGACTTCGTAAGAAAGCAGTCGTTAAACATCGCTCAACAGCTAACCTAAACCAGCTAAGGCGTCCAGCAAAACACACGCTCAGCAAACTTCAGCAGAGTCATTCACCAAAACAGTGCCTTCACCAGATGACACTAGGATTGGCTTCACCCCCCAAAATATTGATTATTATCGTTATCGTCAAAATTACAGAAAATATCCAGATATCATTTGTCAATATCGCACAAACATTAGTGAGAACGTATTTAAACTTTAGCCATCGTTAAAGCCAAAGTGACAGAGCAAAGTGCTATAATGGGCTCTTATCTTGCACCATGTCCACTAAAGTAGTTTTGTTCAGCATAAAGGAGCAAACGGAATATGAGAATATTGTATTGTATTATATCATACTGAGAATGGTCGGGGTCTCTCTCTCTCTCTCTCTCTCTCTCTCTCTCTCTCTCTCTCTCAAACAACAAATACAATCTGCAACCTCCACAAAATACTGCACACATCAGCACATAAACCCTCAGACCACTCAGCCTCTCTCAGGATCACCATTTCATATGTTGTAAACTTTCCTGAGAACAAAGCGAGTTTATCATTACCTAATCTGGACCTCATTTAAAGCTACACTTTATAAGCTTTGAGGGATTTGGTGCCCTCTCTGGTGGAAATGTGGAAATACTTGCTGGATATGAGTGACATTAATACACAATGGCATTTTCTCTCAGCATACTAAATGTATCTGTATGGTCTAATATAGAGTGGCAAGAAGAGAGGATGAGGAAACTGAAGCTAAAAAGTAAAGCAACAGGTACAGGATCAGGTTTTTATAAAAGCTAGCCCTCCCCAACCCTGAAGCAATTTTGTAAACCATTTGCATAGCTCCTCTGACAGTTCTCTTCTATTCTGAAGCTGTGGGGCTCTGTGTGCGAACAATGCAATTACACAGCATGAGAAGCAATAATGAAAACCTGAGAGAGACAACAGGCCAGGTAGGAGGCAGGAAACAGCACTGCCATCCTCATTTCAGTCGAGCTACCCGCTACACCGCCGGTAAACGCTCTCTACATCAGCGGCCAGGGCACCAAAGCCAACCAGCTGAAAGCCAGCGCTGGCAGTGAACCACGCACCCCGAGACGAGGCAGGAACGCAGCGGGAGGGGATGTCGAACGCTACTCACGTAAGCCACGTGAAACTGACTAAATCAATTTCTACAGCGGGCTGAAAAGAGCCGAGACGCTCTGCCACATTAAAAGATCTGTCTGTGTAATATTTTCAGCATGAAGCCTTTCTCAAACGTAGCCGCGCCGGCTTTACACGACATCAAGGCAGCGATTACAGTCCGCAGTACTAAAATAATCCAAAGTACCGTTCAGGCCGCTTCAAGTGTGTTTCCACAGATAGATTCAGGGCAACATCTGAGAGCCTGTGCGTCTTCATCCTCAGCTGAGCGGCGAAACGCCAACGCCAACGGGCAGAAAATGAGCCGCAATCAAGACTAATCACTACTGACAATATCTCTCCAATCACGGCGTTGCGAGGCAGCGTGCAAAATAACTGCAGAAGTCGCGGAAACGTCTGCGCTGCCAATGTGAGCAATCCATCACGAGGAGAAGTGCATTACTGCGACAAGGAAAATGAACCACTTCCTCTTGTTCTTAAAGGTCAGAATCAAGCGTTTATGTAATTAACAGAGCTCCCCAATTACGACCTGATCGAGTGGCTAATAAAATACTGCTGAAATAAAAACTATACTAATGAACAGGCTTTCAGAGTCCCTGAGCGAGCTAAACAACCTGTCTGTGAACGGGAGAGAGTCAGGCCGGACGCTAAATTCCAGCACAGCAATACGTGGCATCAAGAAACACAGAAGCCTTAAAAACGAGTCTAATTTAAACGATATCAGTATTGAGGTTGCTCACTCTTTATCTTTGTTACAACTTATACTCCATTAGGACGACTCAGTTTTTACAAGAAATCTATGGACTTTCTTTCTCTACGCCTCCAACGTTCTTTTGCTCGGTTTCCTTTTCTCAATGAGCTTCTGGACAGCTACATATCCTTTCAGACCCATGGCATTCAGCTGTCTTCTCACAGTGGACTGATTGATAGAAACTAGAGATGGAAAGATCGATCGGCTATGTATCAGTATCACCTGATTTTTAATCAAAATATGTGATCGGCCGATAATTTTCCAATTTAGCAGATCCTGAGAGCCAATCGATAGTGTTAAACCAATGAGCCTAATTTCTGTATTTCCAGCTAGTGTTTCATGAGGAGACCTTTGTTAAACCCCCTCCAGCCAGGTCCCTGCAATTCCTATCTGAACCGCTAGGTGGAAACACATACCATTTCATTTTCGACAGACTGACTAAAGCTGCAGCCTCACGAGCATGTGCGGAAAGAAAACATCGTCCGTCTGGCAGTTTGTTACTCCAGTTTGTAACATCTGTAAAATTAGTAAAATCAGCGTCTCTCGTGGGGGAACCAAGACAAAGACATTTAACACTACTAACCTGATACGGCACTGTGCGCAGCTGAATACAGTGAGTACCAGCAAACAGCAGAGCTAGCATAAAACAAACAACCCAGAACACTGTAGACCAGATCTGACCGGTACGAACAGAACAGCAGCAACAATTCAAGATTGTTTTAATGTTTAAGATGCATTTAATGATTGCAGTTTTAATTGCATTTATTTAATCAGCTTTTTTAGTTTTAAATGAAGGGTCTAAAGTTAATGATTGCAGTTTTGGGGATATTTGTTTGATTGACTTTATTTACTGTTAATTTTGTTTAAAATATGCGTTTCATATGAGTTTGTTAAAAATGGTAATAAACCATTTTCGACCATGTTTCATGACTTGCTTGCGCTAATAACTACATGTAGCCCTGTCGTGGTACATATCGGCTATCGGCCGATTGTGCTGAAAGATGATGCAAGCGGATCATCTTGAATCCAGAAACGAAATGAATAACTCGCACTTGGCTGTTTTGACTTGTTTAGGGTGAGCTAGAGACGGGGTACAACCCATGACTTACACCAATTCTTTCAGATTTAGCTCACCAGTCTGCTACCACGTGGTAGTTCCTGGAGTTAAAGGACCAAATCGTTGTGACAAACTAACAACTAAGAGAGAACATAGCACACAAGCTAGTCAGGTGTCAGAACTATTTCTTCAGGTTTAGCTCACCAGCGCAGCCTCTGTGGTGGTTCTTGGGAATCTCACGGGTGTCTGAGATCATGAGCAAGTGCCCCAAAAGACTTGAGTCTATATTAAAACTATTTCTTGGGGTTTAGCTCACCAGTGGCGCCTCTGTGGTGGTTCCTGGGAATGTCTCAAGTGACTGAGACTATAAGCAGGTGCCCCAACAGACTTAATTAAAGCATTCTAAATTAAAAATGTTTCTTGGGGTTTAGCTCACGAGTTCAGGCCCTGTAAAAATACTGAAGGTTAAATGGTGAACCAGATAATGTGCAGGAGCCGTGGTCGTTACCGGACTCTGAGCTAAAGCTTCAGGTTTAGCTCACCTGTTACTGGTCCTGTGGAGATCAACACCACTAGCCTGGCAGTTTGCGCCCAACGAGAAGTTATGCAGATGGGTTTAGCTTACGAGTATGCTTCCACGTGCTACTAACTGGAGCTTAAACAGCAAAACAGAACATCATACTGACTTTGAGCTATTCTTTGAGTTTAGCTCACCAGTGCTGCCCCTGTGTTGGTTCTGGATAGCAAGAGGAAGCCAGAGCCTGGCCCTGTGTTTTGACTTGGAGTTACTCCTTCAGGTTTCTCTGACCAGTTTGCTGGTTCTCTGGAGGTCAGGGGCAGGAGTCCGCACATATTAAGAGTGGTCTCTGACTTTTGCACTGTACTGTACATAGCTAGTTAGTGTCTTCAGTCTAAAGAACAAGAATGTTGAGCAAAAGTGCAATAAATGCAGAAAACTGTATCTTTCTTAACAAACCTATACAGAGTGAGGTCACATGGTCTTAACAATCAGGAAAGTCAGCCAAGCTGGGAGTTGACCAACATTTTGACAAAGTAAAAGGTCATTAACGCTGTATTAGTGAAGCGTGGCAGGAAGCAGAGAATGAGCTCATTACAGCGCCATTTATTTACAGGGCAATTACAGCGAGAGAGCAGCAGCAATAGCCTTGCAGGTTGGGTCAGAGGCAGAGCAGGGAGATGAGCAGCACTGCCATTCAAAGAGGCAGCCAAGGGAAGCAGATACACCTGCCTAAAGCACAGAGGCACGTCAAGCCTGAGGACAGATGGAGACGCCAATTGAAGCGTGAAGTAATATTTCCTTTTCATTAATTCACTGGTGAACAAACCGAGAGAGAGACAGAGACAGAGAGAGACAGAGAGACAGAGAGACAGAGACAGAGAGAGAGAGAGAGAGACAGAGAGAGACAGATGCCTACAGCTCAGTGTTGCCCTCAGCTCTTTCCCTCTCTCTCCATTTCCACTGATCACCTTCAGGCTTTCTGGAGAGAAGCAGCGATTTCATGGCCCACACTCGGCATGAGGAGCCCGCCTGACTGCAGTTACTTAACAGATGTCACAACAGCTCCTGATGGAAGGGTCCTAAAGACACGCCAGTGCGAGTCAGCTACACACTCCAGATTGGTGGGCTGCAGGAGGGCAGCCAGAGGATGGGACATTACATCGTCACACTTGTCCAGCTCAATTTGTGAGCTCTTTGACCTTTCGCTCTGATAAAACCGGCGAACGCTACCTAAAGACGGAGAGTGTAGAATAAGTGGAAACAAACAAAGTGTTTTCCGGCTTCAGCAATCAGCAACAAGACAGAGCGCTGCACGGCTTGTTTGGAGAGATACAGAAGAGCATGCAGAGAAGTGTGGGATGGTGCGGGAAGTGCATGGCTGGAGATGTCAATTTAAACTGAGAAGAGCTGCATAAACAACTGAATCTCACCCCTCTGCTGAAGAGATTTCCCAGCACACCCCTCCACATCTGCTCACAGACCTACACCAATGGACATAGAGTTTGTTTTACCTGCCAACGCGCCTCTGGCTAGCAGGCTTTGGGCTTTAAGTAAAGCTGCAACCAGTGATTACTTCTTAGCTATAACGATCAAAACAATCTAACTCCTGTTTTACTTGGACACTTTTTATTTGATATAATCATTAAAATGTCTTGTCTGTGTGCTAAGAAACCACATTTAAATAGCCCAGGTCAAATGATATAATATAAAATATAATAAAAAAGTACCAGGATACAGCAAAGGTTAAATTTTGCAGGGCCACTACATTAGCACTGCCAGCATCACATATCAGAAATCTGAATATACATGCTTTTAGCGATCGTTTGGATTAACAGAACCCAGATTACTATCACTAACATAGTGAAGACAACAGTATGTTTTTCTAGCTCCTGTTCGAATACTGAAACCACATTTCAGATACGTGTGGTGATTCGTCACTGAAAGACAGAAAATATACAGACCAACAATACATGCAAACACAGATTTTATGTTTATACCTTCTGTTTTGTGTTAAATTTATGATGTTAACAGTATATCAAAATGTAAAAGCTTAAAGATTTAAGCAGTTGATCTGGAGACCAGTAGGCCTGGGCAACACAGAATTTTATTATAGGGATATTCCCTCATTAAAAAAATCTGGATAATCTGTGATATGGCCCCTCCCCTTTTTCCCCAGGTCTGGTACGTAATATAAACTTAACCTAGGTATGAATTTATATTTATCTATCCATTTCCCCATTTATCTGATTTTGAAATTATCCATCCATTATCTTCTGCTTTATCCCGCTAGTTGGGGTCAGGGGGGGCTGGAGTCAATCCCAGCATCATCGAGCGTAGGCGTGAAATACACCACAAACAGGTCACCAGTCCATTGCATGGCCAACACTCACTCACATCTACAGGCAATTTAGAGTGATCCATCAACCTACCATGCATGTCTGACTGTGGGAGGAAACCTGGAGAACCCCTGCTAAGCACTACACCACCGTAACAGCTCAAAAACATATTTAATAATGTTAAATAATATTAAACACAATAAAGAGTTAAACAGACAGATCAGTGATGTCATGTTTAAATGTTTAAACTAAAGAGAAGAGCTGGAGGTTCAGCTGAAGCGATCTGTAGCCCCCCAGATTCTCAGACATTGAATCTCTGCTCTCATACAAGTACACGCTGCAGTCATATTGAGGCAAACAGAGCGCGAGCCAACCCTCAGTAAGCTCAGCACTCGCTAGTCTGAAAAAATAAGAACAGAGTAACTCACAGTGATCACAGTGCACCTCGCATTCAGTCAGAACAGAGCGCTTTCAAAAGCTGAACCGTTACTATTAGTTTACATGCACATGAAGAAACATTACACGCTAAAGTAAGAGGAGAACTAGAGAAGCTTAAAAAGGGTTTTTTCTTTTCTTAGTAGAAAGTGACATTCTTTTACTGAACTGATCTTGAAACACAGTCTAGCCTCATTCCTGGAACTGAACTACACTGTTTGTGAAAGTGGGAGTTAGATAGGCAAGACCGTCGAATGCTTCCTGAGGCAGAAGATACAGAGCTTTCCCTTTCACGGAGGTGGTAAAACACCTGCTGCACAAAAATACCTGTTGCCAAAGCCATCCTGTCAAGAATGTGCATGAAAAATGTTTGAGAGGCACCGAATCTGCCTCAGTGCTGAGCTTTCTGAATCCTGAGGCCAGATTTGCTCCACTTATCTCTCTGTGTTGTGGCAGGATTTCCTGTTTCCACTTTTGCATGTGTTTATTCAAATGTTCATGATCTAGTTCCACCCCCTCACCACCAGCCCATGGCTTTAAACTACCAGTAAAATAAAAAGAAATACAACACACACACACACACACATATATATACATATACATATACATATATATATATATATATATATATATATATATATATATAAAAAATGTTTGGTTTGGAGACGAACCACAGACTCCAACCTGGGATTTTGCTCATCTGTCACTGTCACTGTCGCTATTCTTCCAGACGGAAAGCAGCAGAGGGACAGGGACACTGGGAAATCTGCTCCGCTTCAGCTCTTATTAAGTTAGTGCAGAAATTCAGCATGCCAGTAAGTCCCTCCGGGGGCACTTTTTATAACTCCCAACCCACTCCCGAAAGGGCTTCGGGAGCAAACGGAAGCAGCTTCCTACATCTGGTTAACAGCGGATTCTTCGGTGCCTCGGCGCCCTCTGAGCCGCGCAGTGGGGCACTGTGAAGGAATGCCAACACAAATTCCCATACAGGCACCAAATGAGAGGGGCTTCTTTCATCACAACCTCAATATCACCAGCAAGCCCCCACGAGCTGAGCAAAGTTTTACCAGCTCGGCTTCATATGAGTTGTCAGCTGCAAATCCCTCCGAGACCTCTGAGAATATTGGACATAGACACTTCTAATCCAGTATGGACTTTTTTCTTTTATTGCTTCTAGTCAACTTATTGTATTCCTGCACTCTATAGGCTGAGGGCAAAGTCCTCCTACACCAGCTGCCTGGCCACCTGCAGAGTAACCTCACTCGAGTTAAATGCTGTTACTGAGTCGGGATTTTTAGAGAATTTTAGAGATCATTTTTTCCATGCTAGAATATGTTTCTAGCTGCAACCATTTTTCTTCCAATCACACTGCATGACTACTGGAATTAGGGATGTGCACAGGTACTCGAGTAATGCCTCAATAACACAACTTTCACTTGGAGGGGGTCACTGACTCATCTGGCTGCTGTCCAAAAACACGAGAACTCTTGTAAGAACTAAACGCATGTGAGAGCTAGCAACACCACGTAGAACATATGTTATTTCCAAAATGATCGAGGCACTGGTGCTCTCGACAAAGCTCTATCAAATGATCCTCCAAGTAGAGTGAGCACCTCTTGCAGCCCTTGTTTACTGTTTGTGTACGCCTCCTCGGCTGTTGCGTCAACGCAGCCACAGAGAGATTGCATCAACGTTGACGCGGGTCTGTCTCTATGCGATCCCATTAGCTGTAGCTAGACGCTGCTTGGTGACTCTCAGTCGTCGACTGGCCTAGATATTAAATGTGCTAGATGTTTGCAGAGTGTCTGCGATTAGTCTGGGGTGATCGCCGACCTGCCTCCAAATGGACCAATGGACAACTGAAACATCAGGCTAACATCGTGTAGTGTGCACTAGACACAATCTGAGAACCACTTCGAATACTGAAATCACCATTTCGGACCAACAACACAGTCAATCCTAGAATTTATGTATAGAACTTGTTTCATGTTATATTTTACACATATTAAATATTACGAGTATCAAATACTCCATTTTTTGTATGATATTAAATCTGTGTGTTTAGTATCATCAAGCATTCAAGCTTCACTGAAAAATACAAGATTATAAACATGATAAGTCACGGCGTTTTAACTTATTGTACTATTAACCAGCTTGACTTTTTTTGTCCAACTCTCGTTGCCTACACCTCCACTCATCCAGAACTACAATCATCCAGAACAGCCCAACAAAGGAACTAAAGAATGAACAATTTGACACATGGATAAAGTAATGAACAGGCAGACAGGTGGTTTAGCTCGTTAGCTTCTGGTTACACTACTCTTTTGACTCTGTGTGTTGGCGAGGCACAAGACATCATCCTAGTCCCTGGTCAGGGGAATGCTTATGGAAGTGTCACCCGAGATTATGACTACCCAGTTTATATGCAGAGAAGAGAAATATGGTGAAAAACATGGTCCATTTATTGGTCAGTGGAAGAGTATTTGAAGGGTAGTTAGTACATGTTCACGGTTTGCCTCCAGGAACTAGATTACTCTAATTGGAAATAGGGTCTTAAACATAGGTACATTGCCAGGAACATGTTATTAACAAAGCTGTTAATATCGAATGCAATGCTTTCTAATACCTTTCAGTTTTGTTAAGGATGTTGGGCTCAGATTCTAGTCGTTCAGCTAGTTTGAACACAGTGAAAACACTGGAGCTCTAGATAGGAAGAGTTCTAAGACTTGTATTTAAAACAGGTCAACACTGCAAACACTCAGACCACTTCGTTACTTTGAGAATACTCCTCACTGCTGCCGGCTGCGATAATATCTGTTTGTCGCATCTCCGACACTGGAGTAAACAGAGCGCAAAAATTAAACAACAAAGAATTGGATCTGGGTTATTACAGCAGATATCTGATCCACTCAAATACGCAAGAATCAGACATCCCTGCATTCATACTTCTAACAGAATTTATAGTTTTACAGATCTGTAGGAATAACTGAGAAAGCAGAGATAACAGCCTTTACCGGCTGGGCTGATGTTCAGACCAGTAACAGTATGATATAATGTGGTACGCTGTCCGCTGAGGAGACAGAAAGCACCTGTAGAAGACGAGTCTCCGTCAGCATCCAGTACTACAACGGTTTACTGTAGTTTTAGCTCATTATCTCATCTGAGGAAGCTTCCATTACTCATCTTCCCTCATCTATTTTTCAACAATAAAACATGTTCTGAAGTGTAATCCTCTGCGTGAAGCTTCATTTAGTGCTACACCAGTCTGGTCACTTAACAAAGTAAACCCACAAGCCTACATTATGAAATCCAGCTGAAACACATTTTTATTGTTGTTTTTCTTCTTTGAGGTTAACAGAATATATGCTCACCGCATCTCCTGCAGGCCCAGTCCAATGAAAAACAAGTATCTCCAAAATTGCAGACCAAAAATATACTTTACTTTCTAAGTCAATGGAACCAGAATGTTTTGCAAGCTATTTTGGATAGAGATGGACCGATCAGCGTTTTTGAGGCCGATTCCGAACGCCAATCACCTTTCAATGTGATCGGCCAATAGCAGATCAAGGGCGGTGCTACATGCCACGGCAGGGCAACAAGTGGTTATTAGCGCAAGCAAGTCATGAAACATAGTCTAAATAAGTTCATTAACAATTTTAACAAGTTCATGTGAAGCAGCATAATATTTTTAACTAAATTAGAAGTTGGTCTATGTGGGGGTAAATCTCCTGGTACTCCAGAAGAGCGACATCTGAAAAGTATTTCCTACTAGGAACAGCAGAGCGGGGATCCAGGTGCAATATTAAGAGGCAGAATGGCACAAAACGTCTTTTACAGCCGAGAAGGATTTCTTATCTAGAACTATAAACTCAATCACTCTGGCTGTGGTTCCTTTAGCTCTCTGGCTGTTGCTGCTGCTGTACTGTTTGTACCGGTCAGATCTGGTCTACACGGTGTTCTGGGTTATTTGTTTTGTGCTAGCTGCGCGTGCTAGCTCTGCTGTTTGCTGATACTCGCTGTATTCAGCCGTGGGTGTACTCTTAAGTGCTGTATCAGATTAGTAGAGTTAAATGTCTTTGTCCACCAGACACACTGATTTTACAGATGTTACAAACGGCCCTGGATGAGTCTGAGTCACATACACAGACGGACGGCATTTTCTATCCGCACATGCAAAGAACGTGGTAAGCTGTTCTCGCGAAGCCGCTGCTTTATTCAGTCTGTGGAAAATAAAAGGGTGTGTATTTCCACCTAGTGGTTCAGATAGGAACTGCAGGGAGCTGACCGGAGGGCTCCTCTTTCTGGATGAACTGCTAGCTGGAAAAACAGAAATTAGGCTCATTTGTTTAACAACATTGATCGGCTAAATTGGAGAAATATCAGCCGATCAGCGATCACATATTTTGATTAAAAATCGGCCGATACTAATACATGGACGATCGATCCTTCCATCTCTAATTTTGGAGCATTTCTATTGGTCTATTCATCATAAAATTTTCACACAATGTAAACGATCATTGGCGTGTTCAAATTATGTAGAAAACTCAAAATCGGCAAAACTGGAGATGCATGTTTTTCCATTGGACAGCGACAATATAAATAGTCTGAATGCACATCCTTAACATGTATATGAATTGTATATGAAATTCTACTGTGAAATTCCCCCGAACATCCCATCAAACACAAACAAACAGCAAAGTGCATACACAAGTCATACGCTTAATTAACCATGATGGCAACTCAGCCACAGGGAGCCACTGGGGACCACAGGGGACCACAGGGGACTGTAAGAAATCAACAGTAAACGTCGAGGTGGTGGCCAAGCTTACTTTGAGTGCAGTTATCTCAGGTATTCACTTATTCCCACAATCGAGGCAGAGAAATCTATCCCAGGCACGTTGAAACATCCACTCCAGAGGTACTCGGTACTCCCACTACAGAGACAGAAAACAGACATGACATGCTAGAAATAAAGGGTTGCAATTTCCAACAGACTTCTACGGACACCAACAGCACATAAAGATATCATATTTGAGAGCAACGTTCATATGACTGATTTGCCTAGGTTACTGTAAGACACGGCTACGGAAGAGGCTGCAGCGCTTTGAGCGATTCCTATAGAGAACAGCAATACTGCCCACTGCCAATACTGCCTACTCTCTCAGCTTTACCGCTCCAAACGCAAGACCGGGCCAAATACACATTCAGCATAACGACGACGACTTCCATGTGTGTCAGGTGCACCCAAAAAAGCTAGTGTACAAGTGCACATACGAGCACACATACGGTGTGTGTGCGTGTATTCCAGCAGGACAAAACTGGCAGCCCTAACATTAAAGAGATCTGTAATCAGTTTACGTCTCTTTTAATAGTGGATGACCTCTGGCTGTGTGCACTTCGGGGGGGTGCAGAACAGTGCTGAGGTAGCTCTTTTGGTCCCCTCACGTGTGATTCACAGCTCCTGGGAGGGGATGCGCTCAACCAGCCATAATGTGCAGACTGCAAAGCCACTGAGAACGGCTGACGCCTAAGACAATCTTTGGAGAGACTCAGAAAGCTTCAGGTAGCAGTGTGGCGAGAGTGGGACGGGGCCAGTGGGACCAGACTTTTAAGATAAACACTGGACCACAGCCTGCATGTAAAGGGCACAGCAGGTAATAAGCCAGTACTTTGTACACAACCAGTGGTTCATTGGCTTTGGTCTGGCTAGACACATGCTGCTAAATTAGTGCAGTATTTTTAAAATAAATTAAAAAAAAATAAAAATAAAAAAACTAGGGGGAAATTATTGAAATATTGAATATGGGGATATTAATATTGAATATGGGGATATTATGTTTTGTGATACTGTATTGATTCTCAAAAACACTGTATCGATACTCAGATTTCTGGCAAACAGTGAATCATTGTGTGTTGTGTTTAAACCTCTGACCACTGGATGGCAGTGTTGTTATCCATTTTCAACTCCACTCCAATATAAACAAGCAGCCCAAGGGCGCAATGTTATTGTAAGCTTTGGTAAACTTGTTCATATAGTGGTGTGTTTTAATAGTAGGATTTTTAAATATGCAATAAATCACTTTGCTAGCAATATTGCAATAAACTGAATCGTGACTACTGTATCACGACACGTATTGTATTACCAGGTTCTTGCCAATACACAGCCCATAGGAACTAGAAACTATGAGTTCAATGATATGTACTCTATATTTAAGAGCACACAATAAAACCAACAGGCACACTTACGCTCTCCTTGTAATCAAGCATGCTTGATGGGGAGGGTTTTTAAGTACCGACACACCCACGACTCGCTCAGAAGAGCATACTGTGACCATATTTATCACAATAACGATAATGCCATCCGATTCTAACCACATTTGGAGGTGGTTTGAGATGCAATTCCAAGATGATTTGTATAGATTGATCTCAGTCTGAACATTCAAATCACATTTCAAAGTGACGGAGGGGCTGGGATTCATGAAGCGTGATAAGAGCCCTAAACTGCGACTTCAGAGAGCAACTGTTTGGAGGCCAAGATGAGGCACAACCATCTCTCCGCCATCCTTGTGGCTACGTAGTTACTGACACCTACATCGTCCCTATAGTACCCCATGCATATAGGATGCTGTGGTCTGCCAGACAAAGCCGATTTGATCAGTAACGTAACAGTGATCTGATTTTAACACTGCACAATGTGCTGGATTTGCACATTATATCATGTTGCATTCTAAGTATAACAATATATGCTACAACAAACCACAGGTGCCTTAACCTGAGGGCACTGTTAAGGACACATTGTTAAGAACACATTGTTAATGATGGCAGGGAGAGTGTAGCTTTATCACTAACTAGGCTAACTGCCACCGCTGCTGTTCACTGAGACCTCATGCTGAAGACAGTGCGTCTCCATCAGAATCCAAATCTATTAGCTCTCAGTGCTTAGCCCATTAGCTCACCTGAAGCAGCCTCTTCCCAGACCAAAACCCACCATGTTCCTGCAGCCATTTCTCTATAATAATAGCGTTTGTCATGGATGGCAAGAGCTGCAACGCTTGTTAATGAAAGTTTTCATACACTGAATCGTAGACAATAATCATGCAAACACCACCTGCCTCCTGATTTGCATGACACTGAGCTTTCTCGACACACCACATGCCCCAAATTCAACATGCCAGTCCCGTCCTGCGACGCCTGACGCCATAGAAAACGAGCGAGATCTGTTACAGTTTATTGCTGCGGCCCACGAATAGAAACGCAGTATAACCTTGTGCGGCTTAACTGAACTCTGATTTCGCAGACAGGGTCACTCAGACACCATCAACAGGACTCCACTACGTCAGCCTAAGCGCCGGATCACTTACACTACCGCTCCATCCGCAACATGAGCGCAGACATGTGACTGATGAAACACAAGCCCTAGTCTGGGTGAATAAAGACCCTGTCTCACGTCCAGGAGTACTCGTCATGACCGTTCAGTAAATGTCAAAAGACGCACACAGGCAGACAGCCTGGACAGAAAAACACAACATGGAAAACAGTACAGACAGACTTCACACACTTCAAAGAAGAAAACAAAACATTGAAAACATAATACAAATCCAAAAAAAACTATTTTACTACACACATAAACACGCAACACAAAAAATAATACTGTTTAATTTTTACAATCATTGAAATGAACTGGTCATCCAAAGCAATTCATTTTTTATTGCACTTTTGAACTTTCGCACTGACGGTGGTTCACACTACACGACTGTTTGGGTGGTCAGGTATTTGTGCTGTTCACACTACACGACTGTTTGGGTGGTCAGGTGTTTGTGCTGTTCACACTACACGACTGTTTGAGTGGTCAGGTGTTTGTGCTGTTCACACTACACGACTGTTTGGGTGGTCAGGTATTTGTGCTGTTCACACTACACGACTGTTTGGGTGGTCAGGTGTTTGTGCTGTTCACACTACATGACTGTTTGGGTGGTCAGGTGTTTGTGCTGTTCACACTACACGACTGTTTGGGTGGTCAGGTGTTTGTGCTGTTCACACTACACGACTGTTTGAGTGGTCAGGTGTTTGTGCTGTTCACACTACACGACTGTTTGGGTGGTCAGGTGTTTGTGCTGTTCACACTACATGACTGTTTGGGTGGTCAGGTGTTTGTGCTGTTCACACTACATGACTGTTTGAGTGGTCAGGTGTTTGTGCTGTTCACACTACACGACTGTTTGGGTGGTCAGGTATTTGTGCTGTTCACACTACACGACTGTTTGGGTGGTCAGGTGTTTGTGCTGTTCACACTACACGACTGTTTGGGTGGTCAGGTGTTTGTGCTGTTCACACTACACGACTGTTTGAGTGGTCAGGTGTTTGTGCTGTTCACACTACACGACTGTTTGGGTGGTCAGGTATTTGTGCTGTTCACACTACACGACTGTTTGGGTGGTCAGGTGTTTGTGCTGTTCACACTACATGACTGTTTGGGTGGTCAGGTGTTTGTGCTGTTCACACTACACGACTGTTTGGGTGGTCAGGTGTTTGTGCTGTTCACACTACACGACTGTTTGAGTGGTCAGGTGTTTGTGCTGTTCACACTACACGACTGTTTGGGTGGTCAGGTGTTTGTGCTGTTCACACTACATGACTGTTTGGGTGGTCAGGTGTTTGTGCTGTTCACACTACATGACTGTTTGGGTGGTCAGGTGTTTGTGCTGTTCACACTACACGACTGTTTGAGTGGTCAGGTGTTTGTGCTGTTCACACTACACGACTGTTTGGGTGGTCAGGTGTTTGTGCTGTTCACACTACACGACTGTTTGGGTGGTCAGGTGTTTGTGCTGTTCACACTACACGACTGATCGTCAATATGGGGTCACCAATTACACGACATTCACCCTGGGGAAACTGCCTGCTCATCTGGCTGCTGTCCAAAAACACGAGAACTAAACTCTCATGAGAGCTAAACATGTGAGAGCTAGCAACAAACAAACAAACAAACAAGCAGTACAAGCTTGACCACCCAAACAGTCGTGTAGTGTGAACAGCACAAATACCTGACCACCCAAACAGTCGTGTAGTGTGAACAGCACAAATACCTGACCACCCAAACAGTCGTGTAGTGTGAACAGCACAAATACCTGACCACCCAAACAGTCGTGCAGTGTGAACAGCACAAATACCTGACCACCCAAACAGTCGTGCAGTGTGAACAGCACAAATACCTGACCACCCAAACAGTCGTGCAGTGTGAACAGCACAAATACCTGACCACCCAAACAGTCATGTAGTGTGAACAGCACAAATACCTGACCACCCAAACAGTCGTGCAGTGTGAACAGCACAAACACCTGACCACCCAAACAGTCGTGCAGTGTGAACAGCACAAATACCTGACCACCCAAACAGTCGTGCAGTGTGAACAGCACAAATACCTGACCACCCAAACAGTCGTGCAGTGTGAACAGCACAAATATTAAACGTGCTAGATGTTTGCCGGGCGTATGTGACTTTCAGCAGTTCACATTAAACGACTGAGCGAGCGCTGAGTGATCACTGATTTGTCTCCGAGCAGAGGTTTTTGTCTGCAATCGACAAAAAACAGTGACTGAAAAAACACTGTGTTGTGTAAACTAGACTTGAGCAACACTTGGGATTTGAGGACCTCTCTGGTGAAAATATGTAATTACATGCAGGGCATGGAACGACTACTTTGCTATGTTCAGACTACACGAAATTCGGATTTGCTTATTAAACCTTTTAAAATCTTTTCAGACGACTGTCCGCACTGTTATTAGTAAGAGATCAGACTGGATTTATGTAGCCAGACATCAGTCTGTATGGGCTGCTGTGGTACGTGGTGACATTTTTATACGTGGATGCAGGAAAGACAGAGGTGCATCACCTCATCTCTATGAAGCCATGTGCTACAACTACTTGGAGATCCTCTTGAATCCAAGCACTTCCGTCACTCTGGATTGGACATCACTGTTTGTCACATTGCCAGTTGCAACTACAACATTCAGAATGTCCAGAGTGAGATGTAATGGTAGAAAGTCGTGGCATATTTGCATCGTTACTTCTCTAATAGCGCTGCTTTATGAACTGAGGCTACACACTTCCATTCTGCTTCTGCTGTTTCTGTTTCCCAAGAGATCACATTGCAGCGGAGACGTTCTTGAGGTTTCTGATACTTAGCATGAACAGGAACTACAAAAAAGCAGCTCAAAGTTCAAACCGTCAGACGTTAATCACAGAAAGTATTAAACAGTTTCACAATGGTCAACTTCTGCTGAAGATCTGCTGACCAGTGCAGGAGAGAGAAAGAAACAAACAGCATTTAATCACAGTTTCATTATTATTCACAGTTTATTAAGTGTACTGACATTTTGTTCTGGTCTTTTTTAATATTTTGGCCTTTTTGTTTCATCGATCAGCCAAAACGTTTGATTGGCAGAAATTTGGGCACTCAGGAAAACAAAAGCAGTGTAATGAAACATGTTGAAATTGGCCACGGACTGGAGGGACTCCAAATTCTAGGGAAAGGAAACAGGTCAGTGAGCAGGAGGAAGGAAAGACATGAGGCGCCATACTGTATGAGTCAATGAACGTCCTTCCATGTCTTGGCAGCCTCAGCAGACGGCATTTGCAACAGACACTACAACCCTCAGGGCTCTTAATGTGCAAGCAGACAGCGTGTACACTTCCTAAGTTTCCAATACCGACTGTACTAAGACCAGTTATTACACCTAAATTAAATGACAACAGTTTAAATTATAGGAAACAATTTATTGTAATCCTGATATATGTTTTTTTTTTACTATTGGAATTCTTTATATACCTTGTTGTTTTTTTGGGTTTTTTTGGTACTGTGTTTTGTACTTTGTTTTTGTTCTGTGTAACTGCTACTGGTTGCTAAATTTCCTTTGGGATCAATAAAGTACCTATCTATCTATCAACCTATATATATATATAAATTGTTTCCTATAATTAAACTGTTGTCATTTAATTTAAGTGTAATAACTGGTCTTAGTGCATATATATATATATATATATATATATATATATATATATATATATATATATATATATATATATATATATATATATATATATATATATATATATATATATATATCAAAATTAGAGCACAGAGAGGGCAAAACAATAGGAGGCTGTCTAAGGGCTTTTACATGCCTGCAGGACTAAAGCGAGGGGCTGCTAGAGAGATCTAGAGAGTTAAGCTCTCACCAGCAGCTGGTGTGGGTGTGCGCAGCGGACTGGTCCGAGCTTGGGGCGAAAGATGTGTGTTGTGCAGAATTACTGTTCTGCTTTCCTTCGGCATTATCGGAATTACAATAGCACAGGCGCTCCATAAACGTACATCAGGACTGACAGAGAGGAAGCAACATGTTCAAAATGCTGATCATTAAAAACCATTTAAACAGCCACACTCTCATTAAGCAGACTAAGAGCAGGATTCCTAGGAGAAAGAGAAAGGCTACTGTTTGTATCTGTAATTGGAAAGCAGTGACGAAGAAAATCTGGCTCTTTATAGATTAACGTGCTAACGCGAACGCTAAAGCTAGATAAGCATGTTGCGAATCAACAATATGAGTCACACAGAACGAAAGCTGAACCCTGAATTCATCCAAAGCTCAACGTAGGTACACTGTAAATGGCAGACACGCACATCACCTTTCATTTGCGTGATATGCTCAGGATTAAGACTCTGAGGATGAGGAATCTTACATCCTCTGCAACGTGTCAGTCAGATTCCAGCTCATAATGAAGTATTGATTCACTTCTTGTTTTTAATTCACTTTTTATTTTTAAACAGTGAACTATGAGAAGGTGCAGACAGACAGAAGGCAGTACACTGAGCTTCTATTAGTGGCTACACAGATCAATAGGCCTCTTGAATGAAAAACAGCTCCTGAAAAAAGCAGATGTTTCCATAAAAGGAGCATTTCTATGTAAATGTTGGTCCATTACGTGACCATGAAACATGCAGGAATTTACTGGGGCAAATAAGAAACCTTGTTGCTGGGCCTGTACAGGGAACAGAATCCTCTTACGCAGGTAACCGCCAGGAAAATAACCGCAGTGAACAGTTAAACCTGCCGAGGAACTTCACACAGGCGTCAAAGGGTGGGGTATTGGGGTAGTTGTTTCTTTACCTTTTCTATCTGTTTCTAATTATGAGATGGTTAATAACCATAAAGTTAACATGAAGTTAAAATTCACTCCCAAATTCATACAGTCCACAAAGCTGTCTTTTTGTGATGTAACAAAATCCAACACAACTGCTTGTTTTAGCCCCGCCCACTCATGCAGAAAGACCGCAGGAGCCTAGAGTCTTAAACGAAGCACAATGAAAGGGAGCCACTATAAACTGAGGTCATCTGCATATATCAATCCTAAAGGCAAGTAATGCAGCGAGGCTGGAAAACAGGCCAGTAAGAATGAATTACAGCTGTGTTGGTACATAAAACCACATAGACATTATATAACAGCGTAGAATCTGAACCCTTTAATGTTCGTTAAATAAAACTGTGGTTGTACTTGTGGGTTGTTTTTGAACTGTAATAATATTTTAGTTTACAACAGTAGCTGCGATTACTAATGTACTGTAATTACATTAGTCATTATCTCTGAATCTTAGGGTGACTTTGCATAACGGTTGTAGTACTTCACTCAATTACAAATACAATTATAAAGTATTTACACAAGGCAGTGACATGCTATTTGTTGTACCTCTAGGAGAACCTAGTCTACTGAGATACATCAGTATTTGATAGTATATCATAAAGTATTTAAATACTAACAGAAATTTGAAGATGGAACAGGTTAGTTGTGGAGTGATCTTTGACAGCTGCATTCTTACAAAGCCTGCAAACCACTGTCTTATGAGCAACGGTAGTCTTTTTTTAGATCCAAACCAGCTCCACACGAGTGAAGACGATCCTCGTCTAGGAGTTGAATCTAAGGCAGTAGACTGTGAGGCTGGTGGTGTCTGATTTTCTCCCCCCCGACGCAGTGTTTACTCATTTTCAGCTTTAGGTATGTTGTTTTGGCAGCTATGCTAGCTTTAGCCTATGCTTGCACACAGTATGGCACTCTCAGTGCACACGAGCAGCAGTCTATACTAGATTTGGTACGTTTCCAGACGTTGTTGGAGTAGAATGCTTGAAGTAAAAATGAAATCATTTTCATGGTGATTTTTTCTATCATTTATTATTGATCGCAAATTCTCAACATTAGACATCATTCAGAGCTCCACAGCCTCTCTCTATATCCTAATCAGCCAACACAACAAAGCCATGCGGAGCGGTGGACGCAGCTAAGCACGTTGCCTGCAAAGTTTGGGATTTAGTTTAGGGTTTAGAAAGACGCTGCAAATGTCACACAAACTGCACCTGTCCAAGCCGTTTCCGACACTGCTTAGCATGATGTTGTTATTTGTGAGGCCATTTTGCCTGATATCCACCTGCACAAGAGTTGAACTAAACGCATGTGAGCTAGCGACACCACGTAGAACATATGCTATTTCCAAAACGGACGTCAACAAACAAGCGATACAAGTTGTCAGTGTGCTGATTTGCAGTGACGAAAGAAAGAAGAGAAAGAAACAAATCTGGATGAGAAGATAACTAAAGGCACGGGGCCAGCAGGGACTGTCTGTTCTGCAGAGAGAGTTGGAGGTAGGGCTGGGCGATAAAACGATAACGATAATTATCGCGAAATAACATTTCCTCGATAGAACTATAAGACGTAGTCGATAGAAAGTCGATAGAATTAAGTTCCGTTTTGAGAGACAACACAAACAGCAAATGAGAAAGAGAATAGCGCCGCCCCCAACCAATCAGGTGGCTGAACTGGAGTTCCAGCCACTTCGTGTTTGGTTGAAGCACACAGTACAGTGAAGGCGTAGCAGCAGCTTAACCCACACGCTAGTAATAAGTTACTGCAGACACCACAGTCGAGCAGAGAGAATAAAATAAGAAAAAACAACGACAGAAAACGTTAAATACTCCTGAAAGAAACATGTTACACGTGTCAGTAATCTGCTAAGATAAGAACAAACAGTAAACAGGTGCTGTCTTGCTGCTGTGTTGATAAAGCGCTACGGGGTGTTTGAGCTTCAAGTGCTGGTGTGTAGCAGCTGTACTGTTGTGTTGTGCAGAGCTGACAGAGCACCACAATGTTGTGTTTCTGTGTAAAACACTCCCACAACTTTAGATGTAGGTGAGCGAGTGTTGGTAGCTGCAGCTTGCGCTTCAGATAAATCCATGCTTTCAGTAGATGCGGCCACCTTTGCGACGCATCGACGCACGTTATGCTAATCGACGTAATTTCGTAATCGATAAACATAAGCATGTATACTGTATGAGTGAGAACGCTGAGGCAAAGTTGACTTTATAATCCAAAAATCCGAGCAGGGAAACTTTATTTTCTACCGAAACAGAATCGCTAAACGAATTCACCATTTGAGCCGATAGAGAGTCGACTCACCGCTACGAATCCTTTCCTCAGCCCTTAAAGGGCCAGCAACAGCCTGCTTAACACAGTGTCTGTGTGTGAATACTGTTCATACTAATACTGCCCCATATACACAACATTACACAACTGTATTACACACACACACACACACACACACATATATATGTGTGTGTGTGTGGTTAATACAGTTATGTAATGTTCTATAGTACATTTGTCTATTTGTCTGAAAATAAAAAACAATTTAAGAAAAAAATTAAATTTTGATACCTTCATATCTCACTTTAAGTAAAAAGGAAATATTGATTTGATTTATATCGTGATATATATCGATATCGACTGATATGAAAAAATTATCGTGATAAGATTTTTTCCCATATCGCCCAGCTCTAGTTGGAGGTGAATATTTTATCAATGAAATCGTAGAGATTGTGGCAGCAGTGGAGCGGTTCTCACTCTACAAGATCCCATTGACTGTAGTCAGACGCTGCTGTTGACTCAAGAGTCGCCGACTGGCCTAGATATTAAGCGTGCTAGATGTTTGCCGGGTGGCTGCAATTAGTTACCGACCACTCTGCTACAGCTCGGCTAGCGTCTTTCAGCAGTTCAGACTACACCACTGAGCGAGTGCCGCGTGATCGCCTCCAGGCAATTTTGTCTGCAATTGAAAAAAACAGTCGACTGTAACATCAGGCTAACGTGTAGTGTGAACTAGGCTTTACTGCTAGGGCTGAAACAATTCCTTGGGTAACTTGATTACAAAAAATCATCGTTACAAATTATTTCCCTTGAAGATTCGTTTAACCCACACAACCATATACAGCGCACTGTTTCACACAGATGACTTTTGCTGTTGCACAGCGTGAGCTTACGGTTTTGCCAGGTGGCACGAAGAAGACGTGGTTTGATGGCGCGGATTACAAAATAGAGAAAGAGAGAGAGAGACTAAGGAAAGACAAACAGACGGTACAGAGAAAACCATACACAGTGTCCAACGTCTACTGCAAAACCCAACCAGCCAAGGAAGCAGTTACTGAGCGTAAACCTAAAGACAGACGTGGCTGAAGATTTCTTATGTGAACTCCTTTCCACCTTAAATGCTGCAGCACATAGTAAATCAGTGTACAGTGGCCAGTCCTGTGAACTTATAGTGTGATATATTGGTCTAGTAAGAAATTTCAATAACAGTAATTATTAAAATGTGTTCTTTAAAACCTTACTGTGTGGTTTAAGCATTAAAATGTTAAGATGCTTGTCCTGTTTTAACTTTATATATTTACTATTCCTCTTTAATACAGCAAAAATATTTCTATACGATTTCTCAATTAATCAATGGAATAATCAATAGAATATTCGATTACTAAAATAATCGATAGCTGCAGGCCTAGGCATTACACACAACACTGAGAGGGAAGTCATCACGTTTGACATTTTTACAGGTTAACAGTTTAGAATAGGCTTTTATGCAGAGCCACTGTAGAATTAGAAAGATAATAATATCATAATTAGGGTCACCAAAGTACTCATGGAATGTCTTTCACTTAAAACAGGGAGTTATAATTTCACTCAGATACAACATCTATACGTATTTACTTACTTAGGTTAAAATTTGTGCTTATATTCAAATGTGTCTGCCGACTTATCTAGTCTAGAAGGAGTACTTGTTTTGTATAGGGGATCCATTTTATGTCTAATACTGTGGCACATAAAACTGAAGATAAGACTTCAGGATAACAGTGCAGTACGTGAGCTTATAAAGTAACAACACACACAAACGCTAATGAACAACAAAAGGGCAAAAGGCAAAGTCCTCCTAGCGTATAACATAATTCCCAAACCGGCCTAGACGCGAGACACTTTCTTTTCTCAAGACAGAAGAACATTTAGCCTTTCCCAGGACGATCAGATGCTCGCACGCTGAGATAATGATAAACCACAGTCATATGTTGAAGCTTAGACGAGGGGCTGAAACAACATGATCCGAGCTGAGAAAACATTCTAAAGGTGGTAGCTGGAAACTACGCCGGCAACAGAAAAGCCAACGACTATATTGCAGGTCACAGATAATTGGATTCAAGCAGCAAACAAATAAAACGGAGCCCTGACAGGCTGACAATGGGAGCAGGCAGCAGAAGGGCAAATTTGCACAAGAATTGAATGGTGGTTACTGAAGAGCATTCCACCAAAACGGGGGCACGGCGGAGAAAAGAAACGCTTCCACACAGCCCTGATGACTCAATACCCCTCCCATTGAAAAGACCTGCATGCAGAATCCCTAAAAACAGCACAACTCTGAAGGCAGCAACACATGAAGACATAACTATGTGCCTGTCAGTCAGCTCAAGTTTCAGAGCATTTGTGCTGCTCTTCACAGAACCTGTCATGGAGCCTATTTATGCTTAAAAACAGACAAGAAAAGATCAGCTATCTTACAGCAGCAGTCAACTAACCTGGAAGCTAACAGCAGATATTATCATACTGGTGAAACTCTTATTGCTAAGATTGCTGCCAGTTTCATCCATCTTACTGCAAACAAGCTGGCAGTGTTTCATTACAATGCTGAATTTGGTTCTAACTATTCACAGACACTGAAGTGAAGCCAAAGCTAAAAGTAAAGACGACAAATGGACTCAGTAAAGGGAAAGTTTCAATAAACAGCCCTGAGATTATACACACACATACCAGTAACGCAAATGTTAAGAAAAGTTAATCATTTCTTGGGTCTTCTCAGTCACTGTAGATGGTCTCTCAGCCACTGTAGATGTAGAATTTTATGCCTACCATCAACAATTCACCACTATTTACAGTATATATATATATATATATATATATATATATATATATATATATATATATATATATATATATATATATATATATATATACACACATACACACACACACACACACACATATATATATTTTTTACAGCCTAAACGTCCCTTACTAAATCAACGCTTATCTGCCTTCTCACTGCTGGCCTGTTCTGTTGAGTCTTTTTGATGGGTAATGTCCACAGTGCTCAAGTGGTTTTTGATTAGTTTCAAGTTAATATCCAATTACAACAATTTTAATACTCAACTGTCTTTAAGAGATAATGAACTAACATCTGGTTCTTCATGGAGATTCAATAAAACAACAGCAAGACAAGAAAAACAGATTGCTGTCCCACATAAACTTAGCATCATGCAAAGGAATACATTGAACACACTTCAAGGCCTGTTTTATTTTAATTATTATTTAACATAACAACATATCAGAGGTTTTCTCAGCACGCCAAACAGGTAACGGAGGATGCAGGACTGGCTTTAAGGCACTTGCATTTTGGGGCATCATAACTCGGCATGGGTTCAGTTACAGTGGTCCAGCACTGGGGTGTGGGAATGACCCAGTTTGGGTTGTTGAGTGACTGGTCTGAAACTACAGGTGCAGTGAAATTTGAAATGCCGTATGCAGAATCCGGTCAAAGTCATCCAGCAAATGTAGGATGGCCATTAATCCATGTCATTTCTAAAGCAGAGGTTTTCCATCCAGTTCTTGGGGAGCCTCAGCTCCTGTGCGTGTGTCTCCCATTTCATAACATAACTGAGGCACATAATCAGCATTAGCACGTCTAGCTGTTGCCTGTTTGGAGGTGGAATACATTAAAAAAATGGACCAGCTTCCTACAAACCGCTGGATTACAAATGACACGGTTACATGGCCATCCTAACACTACAGGCAGAATTCGTGCAGCTTCTGCAAGCAGACATACTGGAACACAAGCCCCCCCCATGGTTAATAACAGCCGAACAAAGAGTGCACTCTCACAGTCAGCTCTCTCCCTCACTGAGAATGGAACTACAAACCCATTTTTAATGCATCACATGCATTTTGTACGTTTCTCTAGGAACTCACTGATATGCCAATACACAATCGTTTCCATACACACATCCGCCAATGTGCCAACAGGAGATGGGTGATATGGCACAACTTATACCGCGATACTTCAAGAAAAGTGTCAATGTTTATTTTTTTTTAATCCAAAAAATCAATAAAAAGACTTTTGTGTTTGTTTTTGTTAGTGTTTGTTAGGGCTGAAACGATTCCTAGATAAACTCGAGTGACTTCATTATTGAACATCAAGACTCCTTTAATCCATATAACTACATACAGCACACTGTTTCACACAGATTACTTTTACTGTTGCACAACGTGTTGCCAGGTGACATGATTTGATGGTGTTGATTGCAAAATGGAGAAAGAGAGACAAAATAGCGAGAGGTGAACAGAAGAGACGGCCCAGAGAAAACCATACAAATGTCCAAAGTTTGGAACGAAAACTCTACAGTGTGTCTACCAAACTAGCTGAGCACAACAGCACCGTATCAGTATTTCAGCATCTGAGCAGAAAGCAGTCAGTCTACACATCCAGTCTACAGAGCGTTAAGACACCTGTCTTCTTTTATCTTCTATATTTGCTATCACTCTTAAATAAAGCAACAAGATTTTTAATCAGATTCCTTGATTAATAATAACCAGTATAATACTTAATTATTAAACTCATTGAGCTACAGCCATAGTATTTGTACATACCGTGCTGCACTAAATCCAGTTTAACACGACTAATTCTGCACGGCACAGTACTTTTAGAGAAGTATATCGACATACATCATCGTATTGGCCAGCTCTAACACAAACATTCATCAAATGCAGAACTCTGAACTAAACACACCTGGACTAGCATTACATAGACATGTGACACTTATACAGCATAAGAATGCAGTTAAATAAACATAAGGCAGACATTTCGTGCTGTAACCCAACATCACCTAAACATTCTAACTCTCTGGTGTACAATAAGTCTGTGCAACGTCAGTGTTTCTAAAAGCAAACACCTGCTAATACAATTTAATTGGTCTGCATCTCTGAGCATGTTTTGTGATTTAAAAAAAAAAGACATCACTCAAAAACATTTTGTTACTACATTTGGTAAAACACTTTAAACAGCAGAACGCTACTGTTAGGCAATCACTCTCAACAGACCAGCACAGAAAACAGAGTACACTACAGTTCAGAACAGAGCTGCCCAAACACGCAGCTCTACAAATAATTAATTTGGATCAGAGTGAGTAAGAGCATTAAAGGGAATGTGAAGAATGCTTGGAAACGGCATGTTAATGCCCACAAAGCTACAATGAGGCCAGTGTGCTCTTTCTGACCGCGCTCCACGAAGCAGGTACTGAACTCCATGCACAAGAACTGACTGACAGATTTAAAGCAAACTATGCACTAGACCAATAACTTTTTAAAAAATTCACTAACATTATCAAGTTAGTAAGCTACAGTATGTGAATGTGAGAGACGTCTACAGTTGAATTCAGCATGCTAGCAGGGGATCTCCCGTCTGCCTCTGCTGTATTTCACATATCAAGCAAAATTATGTATTTCAGGAAGTATCAAATCTGCTGAGGTTCTTGGAAATTGTTGCCATTTGATATTCGGCATAAAAAGAAATTGTATACTGCACGTCTAATGTTCCTTGTGGAAACTGGAAACTGGTTCTACACATCTGCCGTGTTCGCTGCTACTTTACTGTCACTTACACTGTTTAACTGCATCTACAACGACCAGCGCAGGAAAGCAAAGAATAAAGAATCAGAATAAACCGTGTTCTTAATAACACGATTTTTTCATTTTATCACAAAAACGTATCTGTTTTGACAGTTCAGGCCTATTCAATGAGTCTGGACAAAGTTTAAAGCATCCCCCCCAGTAATAAACATAGCTTAGTAATCAATTACATCAAATACCAATCAAATCAAGCAATCCAGGCTGGCTTTCCCAAAATCACCCATGCACTAAGTTGATTATTAAATGGTACAGCAAGCAACACATTAAAGACACTCTCTATCACTCGAGATGTTTTGGGAAGCTGGGTCCTGTCTTATGTAGGTAATTAAGAATAAATATATATATTTTTAAGCCATTATCAGCCCATACTGACATTATTTTGATATCACTGTGCAACCCAAACTCCTGCCAGTGAAATTTGCAAACCTCATTTTCAATTATTTTATTTATCAACATAAATAAAGCAGCTGTTTTCTTAAAAAAGAGAGAGATTACTCTGGCCGTAAAGCGCGAGGTGGTGTGTCAAAGTGCACTAGCCTGTGGCAGATCTCTCCTCATTAGCACAAAACTGCAGCACAGATTTCATTTCCACAGTTTACTGAAGCGCTCCGTTTTACAAGCTCCAATTACGGGGATCACCAAATGTGCATTTCTTTCCCAACACCCAAATCTCACAGACAATGTGGAGACCTTGAAAGAGGGCAGCTATCGCTAATAGCTGATTAAAATCACTTATCAGCCCGCACTTCATCACAGATCGCAGGATGGGAAGGGAGCGCACTGTGTGTGCAGCAATTATCTTTAACCACCATCTCCCAACCTGCAAACCCCATCACATCCACCCTCTCCTTAGCTAAGCAGCGCCGTGAGCGCAGCTACTTCACAATCTCTTAACAAATCCCTCTATAAACATTTCCACTCTAGCTGTTTCCTAATTGATAAACCTCCATGGGTGGGGGGGGCATTATAATATCACATAATCCCACCCACAAACCTCTTAAGAAACCGAGATACAGCACAAGTGTGTGTGCGTGTTTGTGTGTGTGTGTGTGTGCCCAGTGCAGTAACACTTTCAACTGGAGTGGGAGGAGAAGAGAGTGTACTGACAGGCCTTAGAGGCTGCCTCTCATGAAGTGTGTTCCAGCTCAGAGAGGAATGTTTGGTCCTCCAACACCTTCTCTGGTTCGCACCTCAGTGTACATGTACATGCAGCTAGTAATGCGTGCTTTACCACTGATTGGGAATTCCACCAAATGATCAAAACTGTAGCAGAAATAAAAGCTAGGATGCAAACAAACTCTTTCAGACTGTTTTGATACAAATGCCATTCTAGCAGTGGTGACAGAAACCGCATGTCCAATAGGTTTAAAAGTTTATTCGCATAAAGTTATGACATGAAATGGTTATGAATATGCTGACTGATGCGGGAAACACTGTATTGTGATAGTTTATATAAGATTTAGTTTACTATACATTTACAGGGTAAATGCAAGACATTGTGAGGCAAAGTAGCCCCCATAGAAAACATATTATTACTGATTAATCATCATACTGCTTTGCTCCCTAGTCTATACAACCAAAAACATACTCATCCAATTGGATGCTGGACTTACCAGTGACTCCCTGGACTCACCGCTCCAGGAATTTTTAAAGTTGGGAAATTTACCATAGGAGTTAACAGGAATTAACAGGTAATTATATGAATTAACAGGAAATAATGGGAATAAAATGGAAATATTCAAAATTCAAGGTGAGAAACTTATATATAGTTGGTAAGAAACATGCTGAAGCCTAATCTTGGCTAAACTGATTAGATATGATACCAAAACAGTTAAATAGCAAAGCGCATTCTTCTGATTAATTCCCATAAGTTTCCCAAGCTTAAGTCCCCATGAAAAGTTACCAGTAATTTACTGGAAATTTTCCACCCCTTTGCAACCCTACTTATCACGAACATGAGGTGACGTAAATAGGTGGCGTAAGCCGTCATAATGGTCACTTGCCAAGAGCTTTGGCCATCATCGTGTTTACTCTTCCTTTCATTGGCCTCCTGTTTTCAAATAATCTGAACAGGAGCAGCACCTTTAACATGACTGCCTTTAACTCAACTAACTATCCCCTCTTGAGGTACAAGTGGTCTCAGAAGACAGGACAGAGCAGAGTTAGCTGCAAACCTCAGTAGATATCGCTGCAGATGTCTTTGACATTACACTGTACCACCTCAGACACCGCAATACAACCGCAGCATCATCTGAGGTGGAACGTCCGTCTACATCAGTTGTAAAGGGACAGTAAGAATAGCATCCCATTTAATTCTACAGAGGTAATGCACTCGTAAATTATAAATAACACCTCAAAGCCCTGACTTGTAACTCTCTCAGTCTCTTTTAACAGACTGAAAATGCATCATACGAGCAGCACATTTGATCAGCGGCCCTCAGGGTGGATAAAATGAAATTTATGAAAAATGTGGGATATGAGCCTTTCAAGCAACATTAACGTCCTTACAGGTCTAAACCTCTAGCATGCCTTCAATGAAGGTAACGTCAGTTAAACATTTATTGTTTCTAACACCGTAGTCTTACCGACAGCCGCAGGCCAAGCCAGCATAAGCATTACCAGAAAACTGTCACACTGAGATCACAGATTACTGGTTTTCCCTTACTTCCCACATCCTTGGGAAATCACAGTTTGATGCAAGCGACGCAAACCACAGTCTCAGTCTTGATAAAGCTAACTCTCTACTGTATCAGCAAATGGACAACACCAATGTATGTTAGGCAGACATTAGAAAAAACAAAGCCTAGACTCTACAATCCCTCACTTACTGAAACACAAATGTCTGAATAACTCAGTCCATGCAATGAAAGTAGTCATCCTGAGAGGTCTGAGGTGAAATGATTCATTGTAGAGACCCTTATGGACATAGATTTCTTTACGCTGATGGTGACAAGTAGCAGGGGGTCAACATGTCTACAGTGCAAATATAGCCATTTTATGTACTTTTCAAAACCACCTGTGAGCCTACAGGAGCCTTCTGTAAAGTTAATAATGGGAGAATACTGTTAAATCTCAAAATAATAAGTGCTCTTTGGAAACTGCAACGCACTGTATGTACGTCTCGGCCGAAAAATGGATTCAATTAAATGGACTAAAATACATTTCAAAAAGAAAATAGGATATGTCACTTCTTCACAGTGGTAAGACAAACACTGACAACACTACAGCCCTTAATCTCAGCCACTTAATTATGTAAAATAGTTTCTGGTACTGTGGCCAGTTTTTGCAAAAGTGCATATAGACCAACCCAAAAAGAAGTTAGTGTATATGTCGAGTGAGCATTCAATTCCAGATCACTTTTTCAGATTTCATAATCACAGATCTAAGAAATCAAAGCATGTTGTTTACATGACCACTTAAATAATCCGATGACTACAGAAATCTAGCTGTGATTTTACCGTTAAGTGCACGTAATTGCAAGTTGCACTGATGGACACTATAACATACTCAACTCTGTATTGCACAGCCACTTTAATTTTAATGTTTACAGCAGATGGACATTATCATATAGCACTTTGCACAGTATACACTTTACTTCTGGTAACTCTGACTTTATTTATCTTAAATTTGATTCATTGCACTTTGATATGCATGGTAATGTAAATACGGATAGACCTCACCTGCTTTGTGTGATACTTTAAATATTGTGCTCTAGATACGTCTATACTTTAGCTGCTGTGATACTTGCATTTGCGTCCACTGGGATTAATAAAGTTATCCATCTATCTATCTATCTATCCATTCATCCATCTATCTATCTATTCATCTATCTATCCATTCATCCATCCATCCATCTAAATGAACTACACACCACACACATGCCAGAAGTAAATCTCAGGGTGAACAAAATAGAAATACATGAAACATGCAGGATATTGGCCCTTTGATAGCATCTCGACCATTTACCTAGGCAGAAATTTCAGGTACACTGTGTAAATGCCTGATGAAGCAGAAGGGTACGGAGCTTTACTCACTGAAACACTCCGCGCCGTTCCTGCGCCGGGCTACGCGGGGCAGGCGGTGACGTCACCGCGCTGATCTACTTTGCACACGTTGGGATTTAGTTGGACACACGAACACGGGAGCTTCGAAAATAGCACCACACAGGACACATTTGCTCGATTAAAGACGGTAGACTGCAGTCCAGCGTCTAACGCGGAGCAAACGAGTGATGAAAATCATTAGTAACCCACAACACCGACACCGGCAGCTCAACTTACTCCCCAGTACGAAGCTCAGGAGACCTTTCAACGCTCACTGACCTCAGATCGCAGGATTTCTTTTATTCCCATGGATTAATCCGTATCAGCAGCGCGGAATGTAAAGCACAAACTGAGCAGAATCGGCATAAAGTAATTGTCTACCCATAAAAATAAAGCACTAGTTATCGAACATTAAATTGCCTATCAATTACACAATCGATTCTATCGATCATCTCCCTATCCGACTGCTTGAGACAGCTACGTCTCTGCATTAGCGGAGAACAACTAAACTGCATTACTAAACGTGCACAGTCGGCATGCCTGTAAATGTTACTACATATACCTCACTCAGAAATACCTCGCTCAAATACAACGTTACCTTATTTAGATATACCTCACTTCAGTGCCACTTTTAACAACAACATCAACCACAACAGTACATCTAAATCCGAGTACCGGAATAAATCTGCCTCGCTGTTTCAGCCTCCCTGGTCACGACTGGTGGACTGACTTCTGATTGTTTTGAGCTGTCAGTAATGCAGGTACTCAGATTAAATTCACTCCACATACGACTAAAACTGCCACCTTCCCCTAAAAACCCCAAACAAAAACAAACAAGTGTCGTGCGGGTTAAACACCAGCTAAGAAACAAGCGATGTCAACGCTAATAAACATTCCAGGTTCACGTTCATAGCCTCAAGGCTGACTCTCCTCAGACTGGACTCAGCTCTGAATCCAAATCAATGTTCACGCCGTTAGCACTTAATATCTATCTATTCACCCATCCACCCTTTCATTCATCAACACATCGTCTATGAACCTAAATCTCGCGATTTTTATCGACACAAATATGGATATATACGATAAAAGCCGCCTTCCAGCAGTACAGTCCACGCAGCCGTTACTGGCTAGCGAAACGTTATCTCATCGGCTGGGTGTGTTTATCACTCCCCGGTTTCACTGCCTGGGCCACTGACACAAAATAAAAAGCGTTTCTCGTCACTAGTTATGGATACATACACACGTACCCGTCTCGTTTCTTACCTCCTCCGTTCCGGGAAGGCTGTGGGAAACGGCTCGTCCTCAAAAGTCCCAGTCTAAGCCGGCAGGCTCTCACTCCGAGCCGCGGTGATAAACTTTGTTCCTGCACCAGTTTGCCAAGCTAACACTTGCTAGCGTCGGTCAGTCAGGAGCCGCAACTATTTCAGCTTTCTCCGCTCAAACTCAACGAAACGCACCGCCGCGTCAGTAAAGCAGGTCCAGCTCGGCGTGTCCTGTGCCCCAGCTGTCTCCGACAAACCGGTAAAGTGTCGATATCGATCTCCGGTCGAGGCAGCCGCGCTGGAGATCCGAGATAAACTTTATCTCCTTCTCCTCTCCAACACCGCCATCTTTCCCGCGGGGCACGCCGGGTAATCCTTAGGAATCCCCACGCATGGCGCGAGCCGGCGGAGCTCAGGTGGAAAAAAACCTGTCAAATACTAAATAAACTCTTTTACACACTTAAGGAGCCTTCGTGGTACTGAAGGAACCCTCGTTTAAACACTGAAGTGCGAGAACTGTAAACCTGCCATCCTCAAGAAAGCCTTCAAGTTGATTTGTTACAGAGTTCATATCATAGAAAACCTAATTTCCACTGACAAAAGCTTCAAAACATATAATTTAAAAAGTTCTTTGAAGGTTCTTTAGTAATGTTTAAATGGTTCTATATATGGTTCAATGGTTGACATTGTAACTATAGTAGAACCCGTTCTGTCTTATATAGAACCGTAGGCAACACATTCTCCATCAAGCCAAAGAACCATTCAGTCAATGGTCTAACGGTTCAAATAGAGTTCTTCTATTGTTTGAAGCTTGACATCTTAATTATAGCAGAACGCTATTCTCCAACAACCTGAAGAACAATATTCTGATGCAGAGAACAATTTATGTGTACACATGGTTCTATACTCTTAAAAAGATGGTTCTTCAATGGCTCTTTAATATAGGCAGTGGTTCTATGTAGAACCTCAAGGAATCGTTGGCAGGCTTATAGTTCTTTGCATGATGAAAAGTAGATTGTGTTAAATATCGTTTTACATAGAACCTGTTTCAAATAATAGCAGAACCTTTTTTGGTGCTATACAGAACCAAAGACAACACATTCACCATCAATCATAAGAACGCTTTAACCATACAGAGAACCATTTAAGCAGGAAATGGTGCTGTATTAAAATGTATGGTTCTAAATAGAACAATTCTCTTTACTCAATAACCCCTAAAGAATACCCATATTGTCACTGTGTTTATTTATTTACTTTTTACAGGATCAGAAAAGCCTCCCTTCACACTCAGTTGAAATGATGACTGGATCAAAAGGAGTGATGCGAGTGATCCATTAACTTTTATCTTGTCTCTTGTAAATATACCACTTTAGTGATATACAGTTTTGTTGCAACAGGGACAGTATATATAAATGAAACCACAAAAACAGCCTGTTAGAAAATCTACTATTAAACCAACACACTTACATGAATCCACCTGTTCAGCCTATCAGTTTAGTCTGTCCATTCTGCTGGCAGCCATAAGGAGTCTAAAAGAAATAAGTTCATCCATATGCATTCTAAATGTATTCTGGATACTGTAATGTATTGTAGTGGAATATGTTACTGTATCCATTTAGCCATCACTACTTTATTTTGCCCAATGCTGGTGACTTACTTTCAGTTTTTTAAATAAATCTGCACTGGGGTGGTCAGTCCATTGCCCTGAGAACACCATTGGTGTGTCCCTTTTTTCTAAATAAGGGCATCCACTTTTGATACAATTTTAGGTTTGCTCACATGCTTTTCTTTGACTTATGCAAGTGGAGCTCCACAGAAACATCTTAAAAGTTAGGATCTGCAGCTCTGTTGGCTGCGACAGTGGTCACCAAAGAGATTGAAAACCGCATGTAGTGCAGCCATTGTTAGGGTCTGTCATGGAAGCTGTGGAAGAAGAATCCTGGAACCTCAACAGTGTTGCCAACAGCGGGCTAATCTGTTGACTTGCCAAACTATGAGAAGAGAAAAGATGAAAACGTTTGTGTGAGTAGGGTGTTTATGTTTGTGTCCTCATGTCACTCTCTTGGTATAAGATCTCAGTAGCAACATCTGTGTTTACACGCTGCCTGTAGTGGTCAGGAAGAACGAAACTGAAGCTCACAAACTAGTCAGTCACATGCACACGCATTAGGAACATCCTGTCTGGCTGCTGGCTCGCAGCCCCTTTGCTGTGGCTTTTGCTGTAATAGTTACTGCCAGAATTGCAGACAGTTCAGCAACGGTGTCTGACACAGTTACCAGCAGGAGGTCTTTCCTGGTGAGTCCTTGGAGGGAGGCAGTAGAAACCACTGATGGGTATCCAACTGTGAACCACCAGAAGATCTGTGTGTTTGAATTGAAGAGTTCTGTGCAATGTTACCAGGTACACGGCAAACGTAAGAGGGAAGGCGTAAGGCAGTTCATCTGGCTGAGCGTAGACTACCTCCTCCAGACCCAGCAGGCCGGGCAGTTTCAACAGGGAAACACGGCAGGGAGTCGAGTCTGCACTGGCAACAAATCTACTGAAGCCATGCCGTATTAGTGCCAGATCATCTGGAACACCTGAACAAATAAGTCCTGCCTCAACATGGAATCTGTCAACTGGTAGCTTTAGGTAGGAGAACAGCCCACCGGGGTGCAAACCCAAGGAACATCCTTATGAGCAAGCAATTTTCAAGGTGAACAACACCATCATAGTGTCTCTGATAACAAATACAAAAACTGAAGGCAAGAGCACAGCAGCACTCATTGAAAGTGTTATTTGCACCATTTTCGAGAATCAAGATAACCAAAATAATATAACACCAGTTTGATTGTTTTGATTGATGTAAAATGTGTATTTTAACAGAAAGGTCGTGCTGTTGTGTGCAAGTGGCCACAAAAACCAATGAGGTATGCTTCTTTGCTATTGTGGTTATAACAGCATGTATATAGAATTCATAAATCACACAAGAAAAGAGAAAATGAAACATTCTCCGGTGTGTCTTTATTATCTGTCCTTCAGGTGGTGCCAGTTATTAAAAGTGTTATTTACACTATTTTTTCAGGTGTTGCACCTTGTTCACTTCTAGGGGACGACATACCTTGCCAAGCCAACCAAGCGCTGGTGTTAGAAGAGAAGTGAGGGTATTCAGAGTACTGAAATAGAACAAAGGTAATGAAGCTCAAATGAGCAAACAAGAATAAATCAGGCTGCTGGAAAAGAAGCTGGAGGATGTTCAACACAGTGTAGAGCTGAAAGCAGCATGTCAGTATGTCGGAAACTCTTTTATTCTACACCAGGAGACATGAAGACAGAACAGATAATAAAGATGAAGAAAATATTCCAAGGCTTGATATCTGGCTGAGGGAGACAGTAGGGGGGAGAAAGCAGAGAGGATGACTAGTCAAGGTAAAGAGGTGTGGATGTGGCCTCAGGCATGGTGAGAAAACCACACCAGCCTAAGTTGGTGTTAAGGATTCGTGGTTGTTTCAGTAAGTCCAGGTAAGCACTGCTCTAGTAGGCTATGGATGTTGAGGTTGTCACTATGAGGAAAAAAAGACGACATGACAAACGCTATGCTGTCACATATGTACATCAAAAGATACAAAATGAACAACCAAACAAACTCCAAAAAACTCAAAACAAACAACAGCCAAAGGAAATCTAAACTTAACGAATGCTTGACTGTCTACAAGAACTTGTGGAAACCTCTAACTATCCCACTGGGCCCTAAAGAGCACCATGCGTTAGCTTTAGTTTCTTGGTGGAGCCACAGAGTACCTTTGGGGTTCTATTAATTTGATTTATTTTTTATTGTAAAAACATTTGTAAAACTTTTCTGAAGTTTCTTTAAATCCCCTTATATTCAGCAGATTTACTGAGTAACCAAGATTTTGGGTGAGTATTTACATCTATGAAAACCATGACTATTCCTGAAGGATTGCTAAAGTGATTGGCTAGTGTTGAAAGCTGAGTAACCCTGCTGTGTGCCTTAGGCAGCCATGTGGTTTTATAATAGTACAGGTGTTGCGCCACACCTCCAAAATTGGTGGGGCAGAACTTAGCATTTCTGGGGAGAAAGAAGAGAACATAAAAAGGAAAGAAATGATGGTTGTTTAAGTGACCAAATGTAAAATTAGGCCACTAAAAAAATACCTTTCATGTCCTAACACAATAACAGATCTGTCTACACCACTTTTGCAGGCAAGGCTGTGTTACTCTTATATTTGCACCATGAAGATGCTTATAATCTAAGTGTATAATAATAGTAATAGTGACACATTATACCTGATATTTGCTTCTTTATGATTGGTTTGTCAGTTTGAATGTAACCAGCCAGGTCACTGATGTTTTGCCAAAATCAAACCCATCTTTAAAAGTGTGTATTGTGTTATTAACAGTAGCTCAAGCTGCAAAAACAATATGAGCATCCATAAACAGTAAAGAGTGTAAATACAGGTGGACAGATGTGCACTGAGAAAATCAAACTCAGTCTTGAATTCCCAGGTGACTTTGTTGTTCAGTGCAGCCCTAAATACGAGTGGACCCATTTCTTAGTTCAGAAATGTAGCAGTAAAAATATTCATATTCAAACTGATTTAGTAAATTTAATATAAACCATGACCTAATGTATTCATTTGTGTACCTGGACAATACCCCAATCCAGTGAACTTGAGTTTTTTTCACTTAAGTAGAAATACTTTGACAGCATTGTGGTTTTAAGCTGTTGCGAATGTGGACTATGCTTTAAAAAAGCTCTGCATGGTGTTGGTGATTATTAGATCAGCACTATTACTTTAAGAGGTTCTGTAATGCGGGGCCCAAGTTTTGTGCCAGTGCTCTGTGGTTGAGACCACAACACCTCATGATGAGAAAAACCAGCACCAGATGGCAGTCAAGGGTTCTATGAAGTTCCAATGCCAAGAGAAGCTCTGCAGAATGGAAAGCTTTGCGATGGAACCGTGAAGAACAGCCTTGGCCAAAAGTCACCGAGAGACACTGGCTCCACTGTTACTTTGTGTTTCCCAGCGTTTCCCACACCACGGAGCTGCCCTTGAATGAGGAGAGAAAGAAAAAGACCGTCACGGTCGTAAAAAGAGAAACACAAGGCGTGAAAAGCAAAACACCAGAGCTCTTCTCAGGTTCTTGGTCTTGTTTCAGAAAGGTTTGAGTCCTTTCCCTTAATGCTTCATTCCCAGTTTTGCCAGTGAAATGTGACTGTGAAATAATATCCTCCTCTCTCTTATTCCCGTCTCGTAATGAGAGTAATGGTTTAAATAAAAATTCTTTCACACACTGTTTTGAATGTGCTCTGGCATTTTAGGAGGAAATCAGTTCCCTCAGGCTCGGTCGCTTGCTGCAGGTTAGAGGTCCCTCGTCTGACAGACAGTGTCAGAAGGTGGAATTGTAATGCTGCACTGACCTGTCAAGGATGCAGACAGCCGACCTCAGAACAGCCGGTGGTGATCACGCGCCACCAGAAAAGTCACGGTCTGCTGACCCCAGCCCTCCTGCTGGTTGGGAGTATGACGGGTAGCCTGCTGCGGAAGAAAACATTTGCATTTCATTCAAAGAACCAAACCTGCATTAGAAATACCAGGTCAGCGTGATTCGTTTCTCACAACACCTGCTGACATGGCTGCAGCAGTCTAAGCCCGACAGTTTCAAAGTAACTCCTTCAAGCCCAGACACTGGGACACACTGGGTTTGTATTAAAGAGTGGTTTGATGGGAAATGGTGTACTGTAGATTAGCAGGTCCAATTTCTTTACTATCAGTAAACCTACATGTATATTAACATGTGCAGTTACATGTAATGTAAAGTATTATTTATACTATTTTGCTAAACAATGACCTCCATATACATGGGTGGGGCCACGGGGGCATTGATCCCAGCTGAAATTTGATTGGCCCCTGTCCTGAAGTGCCCCTGTCCTGTCACTCATCTGTCCTTTGCCTGAGAGCGATCTCATGGGGTGTGTCCGAAATCGCCTACTTGTCTACTACTCAGTAGTGAAATCAGTAGGCGAGCGCGGCTAGTATGTCTGAAAAATAGTAGGCATCGAGTAGTAGGCGAACGGTACCCGGATGACCTACTGAATCGGCAGCCATTTTTATGTAGGCAAACACAGCACACTGAGCTATCCCATAATTCACCTGGAGCCACAGATGAATTCAAAGTGGACGAAAAAACAGTGAAAAGCAGTACGTCGGCTGTGTATACGTAGATACGGCTAGTAAACTGCCGCTACAGAAGCTAGCGCTACTGCTGAGGTAAACAATAATTAAACTCCTCCAGTTTCGTCCTCTCTGAGCTACAGCTCGACACAGTGTGAGTACATATTCAGACAAAAACGCAGATCAGTGTCACAAAAAGCATCTGAATCTAAATCTGTCAGTAAACGGGACTTTTACGGTGGTGGTCTGATTTCTTGCGTCACAGGACGCTGGAAGTGACGCTGGATGTAGTACATCCGAGATTGTGTGGTTACTAAAACTCGCCTACTGAAACTGCCTACTAGTCTGCCCCTCTAGCAGTACATACAGGCTGCAATCTAGTACCTACTGACTAGTAGGCGATTTCGGACAAACCCATAGAAAGAGTTTTTCTACTGCCAACCGATGGCAGTCTACGTTCTGCGGAGTTGGTTTAGTAATAAACCCCTATTTACTCATAGCTGTCATGTAGCTTAACTCTGACAAATATTAAATTAAGAAGCAAAGCTAACATTAGCAATGTTAACTGAGGCCCTACTTGTGTTTAGACATGAATGTTAGCATTTCGCTAATAAATCTAATGCTAATTCACATACTAATCTGCATTTGTGTGTTAACATTAACTATAATGTTTGGCAATGATAGAGAATAGGAAAAGAAAGGGTCAGTCTCAGGCGTCCCAGTGTGACTGGTGAAATGTGTATACCTTAGCAAAACGGTGGATTGTGTGAAAGGATGTTGGACAAATACTTGGCCCCTCTATGAAGATTGTGGCCCTTTGATGGCCCTTACTTCGGAAAATCCTAGAACCGCCTCTGGTGCAGTTAGCAATCGTGAAAAACGACTTCAAACACGAGAGCAAAACAATTACACCCCTTAGTTCTCTGCTCCTTCAGAAGAGCCCCCTCGGCTACACATGGCCATAAAACCAATTGCAAACGTTGTACAAACAAATATCATAATATAACATCTGTTTTTAGCAGATACAGAGTAACCTCCTCAAGTTTTCCCATTCCACCTTAAATAGTGCAGAGGTTACATTCTGCCACCTCAGCCTCAGGTTTCATTTTTTAACCCTCTACCCCTAAAATGGTGCGACAGTTAGGTTACATTCAGATGAAACCTCAGTACCTTGTTAAAACGTTCCTGTTCCACCTTAAATAGTGCAGCAATTACATTCAGGCTTTTAGAAAAGGAAGCCAACTTTAGCCCGGTCAACTCTCATGTTCTCTCCACTGCTGAAACATCACTGACTTCATTGTGATTGACATAAAAGACACTTTGAAATCTGATTTGATTTGAGTGGCCAGAGCATTCAAACTAAGATGCACCTCTACTGGAATCACACAATACACAAAAGTCTTTTTTTTTTTTTTTGCTGTCCAGACTATCAAAAAATGACTTTGTTTACATCTTGTTTTTGTACATGAACATACATGTGTTTGGTGAACTTTCCCTTCAATTACGTTTGCTATGGTTTCTTAGAGTGAACAGCTAAGATTCACGAGAAACAGACGTGTGTTATTACGCCGTGTCTAAAATCACTGCGGCAGCTAAATTTGTGTTTTGCCCGTACAGCAGTCAAGTGGATACTAGGAGAGTCGGCTTTGTTTGTGTGAATAGAGTGAACACTTTTAACAAGAGCTCATTGAAACAGATAAGCGCTCCATGAGGGCCAGATCTGTTTGCTGTGTTTCAAGAGTAAACATAGAATTTCACACCAAAGCAGGGATCGTTATGATAAAAGACAGTCGGACCGGAAAAGAAAAGCTCTCCAGCGTCGCCGGCAGTGCAGCAGAATGGTCACAGAACGCGCAGGATGATTTTGTGCATGTGTAAAGCGCCGTGGCTCTTACGCGGGCCACTGCTCTCCATCCTACACTCCACCGGTAGCTCTGGCCTATGGCTATGTTTGATTTTCACGGTTGGAGCTGGTTCTGGGCTGCTGGAAAACCCATTCACAGCGCAGTGGGGAAACCTGCTGCTCTTTCTCCGAGGCTCGGAACTGCATGGGAGGGCTTCTGTGTTGCTAATGTGATTCAGGGGGATGATGCAGCCAGAAGTAATATCACAGGGAACTAGTGGGCTGTCGTATTTGTACTGCTTTACAAGAGGAGTACCCTTATGAATAGTTGGTTGATTAATGTTATTAATTAGGTCATCACATCTTAACACCTTATCCTTTATAAGCAGTCATAACACATACAGTACAGATAGTTCATAACAGAAACTTATAACACTTTTATATATCCTTGCTGTCCAATGGAAAATGTGTATCTCCATTTTTGGCGATTTCTATTTTTCTACATCAATTAAATGCAGCAGCTGCCATTTACACTGTGGGTGAATTTTATGATAAACGGATCAATAGAAATGCTTCAAAATAGTTTGAAAAAAATTCTGGTTCCATTGACTTCCATTGAGAGTGAAGACAGTTTTTGGCCTTTCCTGTAAAGCTGTCCTGTTTTTCATTGGACAGCGACAATATTCTATATATGAGCAAATTAATATCTATAACATTTTAAAAAAATTTTTAATTAACCCTTAAAGTTTTATTAACATATCATGGCCATCCAAAGAAAATCAATATCTCCAAAATGACAACTTCACAGGAGAGGAAATGTGAGTCAATAGAGCCAGAATTTATTTCCAAGCGATTTTTAAGCATTTCTATTGGTTCATTCATCATTAATTTTTTACGCAATGTAAACAGTAGCTGTCGGGTTTAAATGATGCAGAACAATGCAAATGGACAGTTACCTGTTTTTTTTTGGACATCGACCATATCCAAGTTTTTGTCCATCAAATACTGTTTATTTTAAGTATCATATTTTCTCGGAGGTTGTGGACCAGACCTGAAATGTTTGTAAACATAAAGGTTGACTCACACTCCACACCTAGTCAGCGTGAAATCAGCTCTGTTTACAGTAAATAAAACACTGGCAACAACAGTAAAACTGATCTGCATTTAAGGCTGTAAATGTCAGTGTGCACATTTTTCAGTTTTCAGAAGCAGGTGGAGCTGCTATGTGTATTAATAAGAGATAGAACTCTACCATGTCCTGCTTCAGTAGGCACCACAGTTTCTGGGCCACAGCAACTGTATGGTTTTGGTATCTTTGTATTAAATAAAAGAAATACACATTACCCTTCAAACAGTGAACTCCTTATTTTGCCTTTAAATAAAACCCTACACTGCAGTCAGACTAACTACGGCTGATTCTCTGCTGTATGAAATCAAGAGGAGAAAACATGAAAGCCTCAGGGAACCTAAACCTAAATCTGTGTAAATCTTGTTCCCCAGAGCCGCAGCATGCATGTACAAAGCAGGCCTTATGAATATTTTCACACAGTCTATTAAAGAAGTCTGCTGTATTTCATCATATTTCTCTCCTTTCTGTGTAAACTGGGTGGTCCTGATTTTGCCCCGCCTACACAAAGCGGTTTCAGAGTCAAAGAAACTTGAAAAAGCTACCCCAGCATACCCCAGAAAAAAGCTACCCCAGCATACCCCAGAAAAAATGCTACCCCAGCATACCCCAGAAAAAAAGCTACCCCAGCATACCCCAGAAAAAAGCTACCCCAGCATACCCCAGAAAAAAAGCTACCCCAGCATACCCCAGAAAAAAGCTACCCCAGCATACCCCAGAAAAAAGCTACCCCAGCATACCCCAGAAAAAAACTACCCCAGCATACCCCAGAAAAAAGCTACTCCAGCATACCCCAGAAAAAAAGCTACCCCAGCATACCCCAGAAAAAAGCTACCCCAGCATACCCCAGAAAAAAGCTACCCCAGCATACCCCAGAAAAAAGCTACCCCAGCAAACCCCAGAAAAAAAGCTACCCCAGCATACCCCAGAAAAAAGCTACCCCAGCATAGGGGTAGAATAGCCAGCTAGACCTTCTGTCTGCAGCTGCCTGTCACCCATTTCTTCATTCATTCATTCATACATTCACCAGTGTTGTTCCTTCACCCGTTCCTTCATTCATGCATGGCTTCACCTGTCTGTTCATCCATTAGTCCACATTCTTTTCGTACCTTGCTTTGTTTAGTTCTGTATGAGGGAAGAGTGTTGGACAGTTGGACAGGCAGCTGTCAATCAAGCTGCTCTCTAAGCACGCCCACACAGATCTCAGAGTAGTGGATTTTGAGGTGCGTTTTATCACCTTTATATCTTACACTTTAATATCATTCAAGCTTTGCTGGTTGTAACACTGAGGTTTAGGAGCACAATAACATATTTAATAATTAAAGAAAGCTTGACAGGGTGTCTGTGTCAATTCATTTCCAGTTTCTCTCTGTTACATAAGACCACCGCACACACAGTGTCACATAGAATACCCTCATGTAGCAGAGCACCGCTGAATGCTGGCAGGGTGAACCAGTACACTCCAGGTTCAAGTTCATTTTGACACTCTTCTTGTACCGGCTGAAAGAAATAAAGTGTTCAGCATCTCTTCTCATGTTTGGCATCAGGTTACTACCTCTTCACCAACTGTTTCTTTTTGGGCTGAAAGATACAAGCTGAAAAAGTAGAGGATTGTAACGACAGCCGGATATCGCACCATTAGCCTTTATCAGACTGGCTGCAGATTTTCAGATGCATGTAATCAGAAGTGGCTGGTCTGAATACGGGTTTAATTTAATGTACTTATTGTAGAATGCTGCATGGCGTGCTGTGACATGCTGAGGAATTGAACAGTCACTGAGCACTGCAGCACATCGACATGGAGCGCTGACACCCGTGTGTCCTCCATTAAAAACAAAGCTTTAGAATCTCTGGATGCTGTGTAGTGTAATACAGCGAGCCCGGTGTGTGACGCCCTTTCACTTCTCTCTGTCTCGCTAGTGCTCGCCATTCTTACGCTGAATATTTCTTTTCAGCTGGTCCTCCCTTCTCCAGCTTATATTTGCATAAAGAGCAGTGATGAGCTCCTAAGAAGTTCTATGGGTCTGTGTGCAACGTACGTCTAGTCTGCAGAGCAATAAGCAAGTTTTAGGAATGCGTGTTGAACCGTAGGGGGCGTACTGAATGGTTCCACTACCTACCGTCTACTGTTTCCTCCCTAATAATAATCCCATTGAAGCATCCATTGTCTTTGCATACACTTGTAGCTGATGCCAGTTACAGTTATGTTGATATGTGGATGTTTTGATGACTATTTTTAGAATTATTAAAGTTCCCCGTAGGGTGACATGAGCTAGTTATGAAGCTGACTCTATTAGCAAAATACTTTTACACTCAAAATAGAAAATTATAAGTTTATTACACCATATTTCTGCGCGAACAGTGCAGCATTTCGTTTAACGGCAGCCAGTGTTTAGTTAGGACGCCAGGTAGCTAATCATATCAGTCAGAAAGCAAGTGAGGTAGGTAATTAGCCAAGTTAGATAGTTTATAGTACTACCAAAAAGATCATTAATGCTGCTATAAACAGGGTTGCCTTTTGATCAAGTGGGAAATGAAGTAGCTGAGATTTATTTAGATTTTGATGTTTTTGAGTGTGCAGGGGGATCAGCCCTTATAAAGTGAATGCTTCTTTGTTAAACCCTGCAGTGAAACTTGTGGCTGGTGTATGTTTATGAGTATATTGTGTGACAAACACACCCAAATTTCTGAAGCTGAAAAAAACAGTTTTCTGCTTTTCCAATATTTTGGTTCAGTAACTTCCAGGATTAATACAACGTCCTGTCAGTCCAGTGCAGCACTACCTGCATTATCCACCCGGAAAGTTGGCCTTGTTTTTGTGATGTAGTGCTGATTGCTGATTTGTCTGATACTGTGCTATTACGCTGTGTTTTGGTGGAACCTGGTATTTCCGGCGAAACAGTGGTCTGAGCTGACAGCATTTTGGATCTTTTTATTTTGAAGCTACTGACAATACCAGAAGAAGCCACAAGAGGAGGATAACTACCAGTGATTGTAGAGTAGTCTGTGTAACAATGTATAAGATCTACTGTCTTGCCCTTCGGGCTCTTTGCTTGAGGATTTGCTCTGGTATTACAGGTTAGAAGGGCATTTCTGAGAAACACATGGTGAATGTACTGACATTTAGGAACTACATTCAACCAAAAGGACAGCTGACATTCCTGGCTAAGATTTCACACCTCTTTCTTATCTTAATAGAAATGCCTCCAGTTTGAAAAGCTGACAGGTACACAAAACAGCAGGGCCTATCAGCAAAACTCATCTCATTATACTCCCTCAGCTTCTAGTGTTTTTTTCTTTCCGCCATATGCACACTCTAATTAAAATGCACCCACGTCTCTCGATAAGCCTTCTCTGATTTAATATTCCCGCCAATGGCCTGAGACGTTCCAAATGTCAGCACGCATAAGCAAAAAAAGAACACGGCAACTTCATCACGACAAGTTTAACATCTCAAAGATCACTAATAACTCTCAGGGCATCTGCACAGAGCACTGGACTTTCTATATCCGCAGTTTTCTTATTTCTCTCTCTCACTCTTTTGCTTTGTGGCAACCCTTTATGTTAAATTCTGGATTTTGTTCTTCAAATTGTTGTACACAGTCCACAAAAAATAATAATAACTCAATAGATTCATTAACAGAGATTAAAAGGACTAACATAAATCTTCTTTATATCAGTAAACACAATTACCAGTTCTTTAACAGTACAGTGAGCAACAAGTACGAGTAAATAAGCCCTGAAATAATATATGAATAAATGAGAAGTTAATAGATCCCTTATTTGCTAAGCGCTTACCCAGTAATCAATTAATCAATTAGTTCTTAATCTCTTATTAAATAATAACTAACTGCTTACTGATTTATTGCTAGTATTAGTATTAATTTCTGAGTACTCAGTAACAAAATAATAAAAATACAATAAACAAAATACTAAGTAATACCTAAATAATTAATTAGTTACTACATTATAGCTAAATACTATATAAATTTGGTTCATTTGGTTATTAAATAACTAAATACTAACCAGTTACTATGTAATATGTAACTAAAACTTACTATAATCACTATAAGTGACTAGCTTCTAAGTATTACACTCTACTAACCTATTAGTAGTATTGACTAAGTAATAACTGAATACTTAACCAGCTACTATGTATTAAATAAATACAGTTACCACATAGTATCAAGTACTTAGGTTACTATGTAATAACTAAGGACCTAATCAGTTACTGCATACTTAATGAGTTGCTAAGTAATATAGACTTATTAATATAGTCAATAATTATTATGAGACCCTTATGGTAGTGTTGCTGTAAATTGAATGACACTAAATGTGATTGTCAGTTAGCAGCATTTTTTAGAATTCAGGCTCAATACTTAAAACACCTTTAGTTTATCTAAAAACATGAGAGCCTATGTTGAGTGACTAGTATAATTTTTATCAGCAGCAGTGTTAGGGGTCTCGCCCAAGGGCTCATACAGCTATTGTGTAGGGTGCTTGGCCAGTTAGGGAATCGAGTCTCCAATATTGAGGGCAGATGTGTTATCTATAATCTGTATTTGTATAATTCATCCAATATGCAACCCTATTATAAAAGACTGTAGACCATAATATTTGGAAACCTGGCATTTAGCACACACATATTTCTTTCTATCTTCCTCTCAATGGTGTCCTCATTAGTAGCTCATCATCTGTAGTACCCAAACTACTGGTTCCTCAACCATCACTGCTCTCATAGTCATTTCAGGAGCAACTGTGGTAGTGGGGACATTAATAAGGGAGATATCCATTAGCACTCATTACACAAGACGTTCCTTATTATCAGAACCCATCAGTAATCAGCAAGGTGCTCTGATTCGGCCCTTGTTCTGACTAATTGGAGCACTGCAGCTGTAGAGGCAGCTGGTCATACGACACACAGGTCAATCTGAATCAAGCCCCTCAGTCTATCCTCCACCTGGTTATAGCATACATTCGGTCAAGCCTGTGACAGGAGAAATACAATGTCCATACAGCGTACTCCAACCCCCCTGCAGCCTCCATCCACTTGACTTAGAACAATGCTGTGAAGAACGTCTCTGCATTATTCAAACAACAGAAGCTATGGCAAGCATGCCCATTGGTTCTGGAGTACAACTCCCAACTCCAGCAGCTGCCGGTCTTGTTCTGACCTCCCTCTGCTTCTCCACTTCTGCTGCGAGTGTTATTTTAAACCACCTCCAACGCTGTTCTCTCGTTCTCTCAGAGGCCCCATCTCTGCTGATAAAACCGAGGCAGGCAGCGCAGGCTGAGAGACACGCTGCTGATGTTTCAGTATATAGTTGTCGGCAGATGACAGCATTGGCATAGAAGTAATCTTCTGGTAGTTCAGACATCAAAGGCTGAGTGCGCCGCCTCAGACTTGAAATAGCGCCACATTTCACCACCTCCACCACTTGGTCCCTGCACTTGCTACCGATCAACCGCAAGCATACAAAGGCCAGGCCTGTAAGTAGCACTCCCTGGTGAGATACACATGCCACCCAGAAGTCACAGCAAACACACTTATTCAACGACAGTAATGACAAACGCTTTTAGTACACGTTCACACCACCATCGGTCAGCATGGGTCATAAGTGGACATGACTCTGAAAAGAAAAGCCCATTGATGCTGAACAAATATATTAAAATGAAAAATGAATTACAAAAACTTACAGTGAAAGCTAAGAAGGTTTTTGCTGTCTTCTGTAAAGTTATTTTTTTTTCTTTTCTGTGGACAATGACGATATAGTAGAATAGCAAACACTGTAGTATTGATATCACCAGCAACTGCTTTGTAAGGATATTATATTATGTTGAATCCTGTAGAAGATAAACAAGACACTGTAACCAAAAGACAGAAATCTAAAAGATATTTGTGCAAATACTGCTTTAAAGGTTTCATAGAATGGACAACTCTACACCTTGTGGGCGCACAGAGAGAGATCGCTACACAGAACTGACATACCGTAAACCTCAAACACTGTTCTTCCTTCTTCAAATACAAATCAAGCATTTACAAAACAGGACAGCAGAACAGTCCCGGTTCCAAAATGTGTTAAATAACAGTTTCAATCATTAATATTTACTGCCCTGAAACGTTCCTACTAGCTCACATTCTAGCTTAGTGAAACAGTGACAACACAGCAACAGCAAAAACATGAACACTATGTGGAGTAAAGCGCCGTTTCAGGCTGGGAGGGGGTTGTCAGTACTTTTCAAACCCTTTTTAATGAACAGAATTTTCAACAGACATGACCAATGCTCATCTTTAAACAAGGCTGCAGTTGTCTTCCTGTTCACCGCTTCATCAAATGTTCTGTTCTACCTGCAAACCGCTTGTATAGTGCCAGAAATTGTGTAGAACAGAACATTCACCCAAAACAGATCTTTAAAACCATCCTGAACGAATTTCATTTACATTTGTAAATCAGCTCACATTACATTTCACATTACACTGTCTTCGAACACAGCTCATCAAATTGTTCATGAGCTCACCAAAAAAATGGAAAGCTTGTTTATTTTATTGTATTTTAACTGTATATCTGAAAAAATAACGTATTTATGTGTAAATGTTGTGTCATGTGGCAGTTTTTCTTCACATTATAATCATAAACTAACACAAGTTAGGAAGTAGTGCTGGACTCTGGAGGAGCTATGCTGCTACTTTTTGGCTCTCAAAGAGAGAGAGAGAGATTTGTCCAGTCTTTCTAAATGGAAAGAGATATGGCAGAGAAACGTGATCTCTCACACAGCAACAAAATCATAATTATAAATAAATATTACTTAAAAGTACTTCAATTGTGACATGAAGTGTTCAGAAGTAGTCTGGAGACAGAATTTGTTAATGTATCTTGGAAACTGTACTTTATCATAAACAATGAATGTACATGACTTTAGTTATAATACAATTTAAACATGTTGGGTTCAACTGAAAAAATAAACTAGAAAAATTTAACCTGACCTCTCAATTTTGGGACAATAAAAAAAAGATTAAATAAATAAATAAATAAATAAATAATTGGGACACTAATCCAAATGTGCACACACATCATGTTTTAATCTTTAACACTCCTGGAAAGCCACCATCGAACACACTGCAATTAACTTCATCACCATTTTGAAAAATATTGTTTTAGAAAAATGAATATTGAGTTTTAATACCTAAACATATCAAACAAATCTTGTCATTTGGTTACAAAGTATCTGAATGAGTACAAATACTTTTTAAATTCTGAAATAAAGCAAACAGAATGTACTGAAAATGTGAAATTAAAAGAAGCAATTAAGCAATTAAAGCAATTAAAGCAATTAAAAGAGAACATCCAACCATGCTGGCTGAACATCAGTTGTGCAAACTCATGCACTCCATGCCCGGAAGTCTTGAATCATTTAGTCAGCCTAAAACAGGGGTGTGCAACAAAATGCTGTTCTAAATAAAATACTACATACCTACACTAGAGAATGAGCAAAGAGTGTTTCCCCGCAACAGAGAATTATTATTCTGAATGAGTCAACAATAAATGATTATTATCTTTTTTTTAGATGGATACAAATCAGTTATTAACTAATGGAAATTGGAAAATAATGAATAAGCAAGACATAAATTGTGTTCTGAGAGTGTCCCAAGACTACTTTTGAGCACTGACGCTATCCATCCGCTTACTGATCAAGTGTTTAGAACTTTACAGTGCTGAGGGATCAACACCAGGTGTAGTATCTTTGCTGATGAAGTTGGACAAAGTTGTAATCAAGACACATCTTCTCCTTAAATTATTTTGGAGTTTTTGTGATGATGAAGCTGCAATGTACTTGCTGTTTGATGACTGACGTTTCCATTATTTTGTCCACTGCATGTACATTTTCTATATGACAGTATAAACAGATGAGCAAAAAATGACGACCTGTAAATAACACTTATTATCTTACAAATAACAATGTCACATTGTCATATCTATTGCACTGTAAGCTGATGGTTCTCGTAGTCTGATATTTGTTGGATGTCTCTTAGAAGGGCCAGTAGCAATGGTGTAAGGGGAAAGAAGACTTTCCTGTCCGGTCTGAACAGACAGAGGTGCTACTGCTGCACAGAATGGCAATTCATTCTTGATGGCATTCCCTGATGGCTGTGGTCACATTCAGCAGGATAATGCGCTCTGACACACTGTGCACATTGTTCAGGAATTCTCTAATGTTTCCCTTCCCAGGAATGGTCATCCAACAGAAAAGACTGAATAAATCTAGAGTACAGAATATTCTGGAAGATAACAAAGATCCTCAGGGTAACATGTGGTTTGCAGACCACAGGCCTAACGTCAATGATCCACAAGAATAGCATGTTTGGAATGGTAGCAGAGAGGAAGCCACTACTCTCCGAGAACAACATAGCTGCAAATATTCAAGTTTAATAAATACCCGGATGAGTCAGAGTACTACTGAAATGATGTTATGTGGGTCAGACCTTTAGGGCTTAAATGAGAAATGTACATCCCAGCAAAAGAACGCCCCAGTATAAGAACATCCCAGCATAAGAACATCCCAACTCTGAAACACGGTGGTGGCAATATCATTAATGGATATTTGATTTAGGGCTGCTTTGCTGCATATGGTACAGGACAGCTTGTCATCCTTTAATGGAGCTATGGATTCTGGAATGTATTACGAACATTAGAATGCTGGGACTTTCACCCAGCCTCAACAGAAGGTGGGTCCTGCAGAAAGACATCAGCTTCAAAAACAATGATTAGTCTACAAAGAATGATTAAAGCGGAAGAAATGTTGTATTTTGGAATGCCTTAAGTCCAGAGCCTAATCCAATAGGAATGTTAAAGTAGAATCTGTGTGTGTGTGTGTATTGTGGTGTTGAAACAGTTCTGGGAGGAGGAATGAGCCAGATTCTTATAAGTGAATGTGCAGAGCTGTTTAACGATTAACAGAAGTCTTTCCTGCTGAAGGGGGTCATACTAAAAGCAAAGGTTTACACACTCTTATCAACAGATAATTATTTAGTTCCATAAATTAATTCAAAAATCCTTTTGTGTTGTTTATTTAACAATTTATTTAATTGTATCTATTGTGATGAGTTCCATGAAACTCACATTTATGTAGGAATTTACAAACTGATAAAGGGTTCACAAACTTTTAAGCAGTGCTGTATTTAATGTTGAGAATACTTTTTTTAAATACCTAATAAACATGATTTTCACATATGAATCCATTCTGAAGCTGCCTAGCAATCTTAAGCTGACTAACAAGGCAACTGTTTTAGTATACAGTGATGTGATGAATAACAAGCTCTTACATGCTCTAAACTGATGAGGGCTTCTACTTACTGTTTCGTTTGTTACCTTCTTTATAACCAAGGCGCCATCTCTTTTTATAGATTATTTTCAGCACAGCTTTCTTGAAACTGGAAGATTCTCCTGTGTTTTAAGCTACACGTGCCGTCGGCACCTTCTGGTGTCACACTATTTCAGCGGCACCTGTCTTCACATGGTGAATCCCCTTTCCTCGGCCCCTGCCCTTGGCCCGAACCGTTACCGTCTACATGATTGATACACCGTGTCTTATGAAGTATCTTCGCCCCCCACCTTCAGTAGCTGCGGATCAGGTGTCTAGTTATTATAGGCTCTCATCATCTGATGGTGACGCCGGCTTCTTGGGGTCTCGAGGTGGAGGGAAGACGACTTGTGTGGGTGGGGAGGGGTGGTGGGTGCTCGAACGAACGAACGACGGCACCTCTCTAGGCCGAGTTTGCCTCGAAATCCTGCACTTTTCCAAAATAGCTTTGAGGTATTTATACTGGGGGACATCAGAGGTTGGCCATGTGAACTGGCTGACAAGTACACTTCAGTGAAAAACGGCCTCCTTCTGAGGGATGAGGTAATAGTGAGTGCCACAGGGTTCAGTAACTCATCCTTATACGCTGCCCAATGCGCCTTATGGTGGTGGCGTTTGCTGGTGGGAAGTAGAAATCAGGCCACATTCGGGATGATTTAAAGCAGACAGATGGCATGCAGACACATTATCAATACCTACAAGCAAGAGGTTCGCTTTCAGCCTTTAAATCAATCTTGCTGCTATTCCTTACCAGACACAGATAACTAACAAAGAAACTCTATCTCATCGTTTGGCAGGCTTGTATGTAGATTTAGAAACAGATACGTACACTTAACGCCAGCACCGACATGCACACATTCAGCCCTGTGCAAAAGTTTGGGCACCGGCTTGTTTTGTGGGTTTCTAAGTAAAAATAAGTTAACACATCCTCTACAGAGAACACACCATTACTGTTTATTTGCTGCATTTAACATATAAGTGGAAACATTAAATAAATAAAGTTATTGTGGCTTTTATGGTCCCCCATAGTTCCCGCATGTTAAAGTCTGTAAATATGTAAAAACTGTGAACAGAAAAGTATCATGTGTGGCTATGCTGCTCATGCATAGATGTAGTAGATGTATGTTGTATGATATCACAGGACCAGTGATTACAAAAACACGCTGCTCCCATATATGCACTGTATGAACTGAGAAGTGACCAATCAACAGAATAAAAATGGGTCATATGACTGTATGTATATATAAAAACAAAGGTATTAAAGAAAACGTAAGAAACAAGTTCCTCCCAAAAGTGTCAGGTCATTGAAAGGAGGTCCTGACATCACTGACTGATTCACCTCATGCCTCCTGCAGCCAGTGCTCAAGATTGTATGTAATCAGAGACTTAACGTCTTGCCTTGCACTTTCCCCTATATTACAGAGAACCTGCTACTCTGCCAGCCTCGTAACAGCATAACAAATATTTTACTTCTTTAATATCTCTGCATGTTTATAGGACCTCATTTATACTCTTAAGCTTAGGCGTATGTTCATTTGGCGCTTATGCTCCACACACGGGCAACCTCACATCTGCATTATCCGTTAATATCGGTGTGACGCTTGGAAGAGGATCACTCAACAGACAGGTGGCTTAGAGAGTACAGTTGCACTCGAGGGCTGTGTGAATAAGCTCGCATATTGCAGTAAGCAACAAATCGCCACATGGACGCTGAACTCTACGGAGAGAGTGCTGCAGTTAAGCTTTTGGAACTACTAGGTTTTCGGGTTCGGCTACGGTAAGTTTTTTAGATGCTAAATGTGGTGCATTACTTTATACATGGATGTGGTAGAGAAGCTGAGAGAAGAGTCTCTGTTCACACTAACATGTCATCAAGACAGGATTCTAACAATAGTCACTGATTTTCATGGATCTGTTTCTCACTGATTCTCTAAAAGTCTCTAAAAGTAGCTGCTGGTTTTCACACTTATTCTAATTATTCACACTTCTAATTCTAATTTCTCACAGGCTGTTAACTGTAGTCATTGGTTATAATTAGTTAAAGGGGATTTATTTTAAAATGTCTGCATATTGAGGTGTAAACAAAGTCATGCAGAGTTGTTTGATGTGAAATGGTTTATTATAGAGAATCTCAGATTTCTGTACAGTGGTTGTGATAGGAACCAGGAGACACAGTCTTCGCAAATATACAACATACCGTCGCTGTCCAAAGAAAAACATGCGTCTCAATATTTGTCCATTTTAACTCATTTAAACAAGACATTTGCCGTTTACATTGTCTGAAAATGTATTGATGAATGGACAAATAGAAATGCTCCAAAATAGCTTGGAAAAAAAATCTGATTCCATTGACTTACATTAAAAGTAAAGCAAAAGTAAAAAATGTGTATTTCTTTGGACAATAACGATACACCATACACTACGCAAAGATGAAAGTTTTAATTATTGTACAAACCACAAGCCCAGCTACACTTCTGAGTTTATGTTTACTAGTTTACTAGTAAAGTTTACTAGTAAATCTAAAAAAAGTTTTATTGGGCTTTAGAACGCATAGCACATGCGTCTCCACCATGAATGTCCTATAAAAAGATGTTTTGAGGCAGAAGCTTGTGTACCATATTATTAGACATTGCCTGTTTTTTGAGATCCGGAGCTCTGATTTCTGTCATCACCACCGTGAAGAATTATGACTGTTTTCTCTAGAACGAGAGCATATCACACCAAACCATTTTGAATGTCTTTGTTTACATACAACAGTTGAATGATGCAGAAATCTTCTGAAATATATCTTTTTAATATAACTACTTCTGTTAAGTGCTCTATTCTTATTCACCATTCACTGGCAACTCTTTACTCATATTGCTGCTGTGTTATTGTTTTGTTATTCGGTGTTCACCAACGGAGGGAACGTTTTTTACATCTGACAGGGTTTCTGTAATGTTCATTTGTGACAACCGCTGTATAAAAAGACTACAAAAGTAAATCTTGAATGGAAATGAATATTTTCTCATTGAGGCAATTTAATATTACAGCCTTGATGTTTGTATGGGCTTTTGTGAATTTTACTGAATCACTGTGCCTCAGTAATGCAAATATGTTTACAGGAGAATGTAATGCATATTTAAGACACATGCCTTGTCTGAGCAGTTTAGTTTTATAAGCCGCTAGTCAGACAATCTGCCCCAGTGTGGAGATTATTGTGGGGTGAATGGTCTGCTTCCAAGATCAGATGGCTCATTGTACTGAAGTCAGAGTGTTTTGTTAATTTCCCCATGATGCTGCATATGCTACAAGTTCACATGGAACCTCTTGGGAGTTTTTTGCTCTAGTTACAGCGCAGTGTTCAATATGTATGCGGAAAAGGAGAAAGGAGAGGGCATGCAGCTTTGATCAAGGAGATGAAAGTGCAGCCGTGACCAGTTTCACTGCTGGGGTTAGACTGGGAGATGGTTTTGATCAGTTGAGAGAGTTGGTGGAGACCAAGAAAAAAGAGCTTTGTTGTCAGAAGAGGTAATGATTTCCCATAAGAGAATGCAGTGGGCTGCATCCCATGTTATAAATAATAAAGAAGTCATAAAAGTCAAACAATCACAGATAACAGGAACGACTTTGTTGAAAACTTCATTGTAGAGTATTTAAAAGCCTGTACTGTGATACTGTCTTAAAGAGCCCTCGTCCTACATATTTTTCATATTTACATTTTCTCCCTGAGGTCCACAATAACATTTATTTACAATTTCCTATCCTCTGTTTATCCCATAAACAGAATTAAACAGGCTGTTTTTGTTATTGTACCTTTAAGGCACATTTATAACCTCAATTCCAAAACAGTTCACTGTGTAAAATGTAAATACATGCAAATAAAAATGGAACGCAATGATTTGCAAATCTCATAGACCCATATTTTATTTGTAATGAAACACAGAACACACATATCAGATGTTGGAAGTAAAACATTTTAACATTTTGTGAAACACAAAACACATGCTAACACGATCCAGCAACACCGCCGTCTTCTCTCCAAAGCTCATTCAAAATGGACTGAAAAAACAAAATGGAAAACTGTTCTGTGGTCAGAAGACTCAAAATTTGAAGTTATTCTGGAAACTCTGGATGGCACATTGTGCGGACTCAAGAGGAGAGAAAGACCTTCCAGCTTGTTATCAGCGCACAGTTCAAAAGCCTGTATTTCTGAAAGTGTGGGGTTGCATTAGCGCCTATGGCGTGAGCAGCTCACACATCTGGAAAGGCTGAACTGATCAATGCTGAACAGTATATAGAGGTTTTAGACCAACATATGCTCCTATCCAGACAGCGTCTCTTTCAGAGAAGGCCCTGGCACCACATACTGCATCCACCACAACAGCATGGCTTCTCAGAAGAAGAATCCGAGACTTTTCCCCAATAAAATCATTAAACGCAAAATCCAGCAAAGAAGACGCAGAACTGTTGAGCAGCTAGAATCCTCCATCGGAATGGTAGACATGCCCCGGTCCCAACTTTCTTGAGATGCATTGCTGCTATCAAGTTCTAAATGAGTTAATTTTTTTTATAAAAATAAAAAATGTCTTGCTTTCAACTATGTTTTATGTTCAACTATAGTTCTATTTCATATATGTTCTGTTATGGCTAAAATATGGGTCTATGAGATTTGCAAATCATTGCATTATGTTTTTATTTACATATTAGATTTTATTAGATTTAGCATTTGGAATTGGAATTGAGGTTGTAGATAAAATGGCTTTATTACCCTGTGTCATGAGGCTATGCTGCTTATGCCTAAAAAGTGGATGTATGTTGTATGGTATCACAAGAACAGTGACGACAAAACTGGATGTTCCCTTATATGCACTGTATAAACTGAGAAGTGAACAGTATGCCCTAAAATCTAAAAAACACATTCACATATTACATTAAATCTGGACATTTAGAGTATATTTGCCATGTTGCTGAAGTGAAATTAGCCTGGCCAGAGAAAACTAATAAGATTTTTTTTAATTTATAAGATTTTTAGTTTAAAATATTCCAAAAATTTTCTAAAATACGATAGAAGTTGACATCACAACTTCCTGGCGATATGGTTTGGTGATATGTTTGATGTATGAATTCGAAAAGTTGCACCATCAACAAATTGCTCCTGTATTAAAAACACCTGCTGTTAATTCTATTTCTTAAAGAAAGGTTGAAATGTATAAGGTAAAATGTTGATTATTTAGGAAATGTGTTAAAATGTGTTTATTTATTTTATAATAACCAAATGATCACAGAAAACTGATGCTGAAGCAGTTTCACAAGATATCAGTTATAACATCTTAATACTACATGTTTTTAGATTGCAATGTTTACCATAACTTTTAGAAAGTTTTGTGATTAGACAAAACTGCAGTTACTGTATACACTGAGACACTTTATATATTTGGTCTATAATATATCATCGATGTCCAAAGAAAAACAAGAATGGCAACTTTAAAGGAGAGACCAAAAACTGCCTTTACTTGTAATGTAAGTCAGTGGAACCAGATTTTGTTCCGGATTATTAAAAATAGTCAAAAATGGAGATTAATGGGTTTGGACAGCAACGGTATGCATCTGACAGATAATGATGATACACACTGATAATATATACTTAGAAAGCGAATCAGATTAATGATGTTTATGTTGCTCAGCTCACATAATTTTTACTGTCATCTATGAAACTGCAGGAGAGTGCAAAATGTGTAAGCTAATGTGAAAAGGTTTTGTTGTTAGTGATTTTGGAACATTTCTGTTTGTCCATTCAGCATTAAATTCTCACACAATAAGAAAGACAGCTGCTGTGTTCATGTAGTAAAATAAAATACTATGGTCCTTGAAGAAAAATGTATGAAATAACTAATATTATTCTGCACAAATAATAAACCTCTGAATCATTCTGTACTCAGTTTCATAACCAAGTTAGTAACTACAGGCCTAGTTTGGATTTCACTATGGTAATATATATATATATGATTTTCCAAAATTATATGTTTATCAACAAGGTTCCAAACCTAATATGTCCTGTGTATATACTTCCACTGATTGTCAATGGATCCTCTGAATTACAAAGTCATTAAGGAGCTGAAATATAAATAGTGCTATAAGAGCAAGCTGCCATGAAAGTAAATCTACTATTTAACATCAACACCAGCTACTAATATACAGTACTACTGATAAACTACCACCTTAACTACCACACTTTACAAAGCTTGCTCGTTTGTTTGGGGTTTTGTGTACTTGTGTATCCCATGATTTGAATTCAATGCATAGCAGAGTATGCTTGCACGTACTTCTACCAATTCCTATTTTTACAGCTTCATAATAAGAAACATTTTGTGGCATTCAGTGTAATCGCACATGAAACAGAACTTGTTGAATTTGACAGTATTTTGTTAACAACAGGATGCAAAAGCTAAGATTCTTGCCATTAAGAAAACCATCTCAGATCCAGAGTTTACAATATGGGGACGATGGTGACTATAGAATGATGACACAACTTCAGAGGTCTATTAGTAGGACACTGGGAAAATGTGAATACAGGAAAGAAATATGTTTGGAATGATGGACAGAGCTTTAAGTTCTAAAATGACTGAAAAACCTGTATAATCACATAGTAATAACACACAGAATAAAGAATATTTTAAAGTTAAGATCAAATCTAAAGTTACAAAACGTCATTATTATCAGATACTTCCATAATATTGGAAATATATATGACCAAATTAACATCGGGTCACATAATATTATAATTATTAAAAATAAAATAGTTAAAATGATCTTTAAATAGTAGTCGACACAGGCATAGACCTACACCTACATGCTGCTTATGTCTAATAAGTAGATGTATGTTGTGTGATATGACAAGAACAGTGAAGACAGAATCAGGATGCTCCCATATATGCACTGTATGAAGTGAGAAGTGAACAGTACATTTTAAAGTCTAAAAACAATATTTACATATTAAACCTAGACTTTTATAGTATGTTTGTATTGTTGTTGTAGTGAAATTAGCCTCCAAACTTTTGAATTGCAGTCTACACAGACATGAACCTACATCCTGGGAAAACAGACCCACTCTTCTCTGTGCAAAGTCCTGTTAGCCTCAACATGATTAATGACCTGGTGTGTTTTAATTCCAATAAAAGTCGTGGCCCTCTCTCCCAGGCTAGGCCGTATTTACTCTGTGGTGCAGAATTGTGGCCTGTAGTACTGAGAAACCGCCTTATTGATTTCTTTAAACTCCATTACTATCAAGGCATTTTATGACCTGGTCTCATAGTCGGAATTAATAATGTAGCTGCAGCCTTCTCTCTCTTCTCACTGGAGTAGAAAATATCGGGTGTCAAACCCTCATGACTGCTGTGATGAACACAGACTGTTTCCCTCCATGTATACCTTTACTCTCTCTGCTTACTACCTACCTTCCAGACATGCAGCAGTCATTCATATTTGATTGTGGCTGAAGACAACTTTGAAAGGGTCTCTTAGTCACTCTTCAGTATCACGTAGCCTTTAGGAAAGGAGAGAAAAAGGATATCAGGCTGCAACGAAAGCGTGTGTGGCAGGATAGGGAGTAACGGAATACATGTAACAGCATTCCGTAATCAGGACACAAAAAAGGTAACTGTATTCAGTTACAGTTACTGTAATAAAGACAGTAATCAGATTACAGGTGCAATATTAAATCAGGGTGATCACCAGCAGGATTATATTCAAGCGCAAAAGAGTTTTTGGTGGAGAGAGGTGGGAGGAGGGTCCTGCTGTCAGGAGAGAACAGTGTGTTCTATTTGGCCAAATAGAAAAAAAACGAAGCATTTTCAAGCATTTTATTTTTATTGGCAGAACAATAATCTGCAGCGTTTTGCTGAATATATATCTAAGATTGCTTAACCTGATTTTCCACATCACTTCTACTGCAGCAGCAACAGTAAACGCTTTGCTCTCGATTGCTGTTTTATGAAATTAAACAGTTTGATTAGGTATAAATCGGTCATTTGTGAGCATAAACCTGAGTTCAGTGCTCAACATACCATTCAAAGAGAACAATGCCTTGTAAGAGGGGCAAGTTCATGCACATTGTTTTCTTTATTTTTATTGATTTTTTTCTAGCTGGAAGTTCAACATTGACTTCCAGGGCAAAGTAATAATGTGTCATAGTTATTGCGCATGACACAGAAATTTCTCTTGTCTACAAATAAAGCTACTTCTTTAGTTGTGCTGGCAGTGCTCTGAATCAGCACTAAAGCTTCAAAATGCAGAATAAACACATACACACACACAGACCGACTGTTTTGTGCTTCACTGTTTGTTACAAGTTAATTAGCTTGCTAACTGTGATGCTAGTTCTATGACAAGCTCTAAGTCACCGCACTACAGCCAACCACCTCAGATATCTCAGTTAGTGTGTAGCACTATGTTGTGGTTAGTATAAAGTATCTTAAAGTATCTTATAAAACTATGCTCACTGTCCTGTTGTAGCTAGTTTGCTGAGTGCTAGCTCCTTGGCTAACTGCAGCTGCACACCTCACAGCCACCAAGCTGATTTTTTTTTTGGTAGGATTCAGTGCGCCGCACTATACTCCCAAGAGTATACCATTATCTAACATGACTGTGTGCACAAAGTAGCCAGGCTGTTAAAGTATGTATGTAGCTTTAGGCTTTCTACTCATTTAATGGTTACTAGACTAGGCAAAAAAAGACAAAGACAAATGTTTCTGAGATCTGTGAAAACTATCACAGCATCCTGTTATTGGCTTGTTCGCCCCTAAACACACGGGAGGCTGTGTTAAAGCCAACAGTCAAGGAGTGCTTAGAAGTGATCTGCCTGCTTTTTGCTTCAGCCAGCGCTGAGCCGTTCACTGCTGCTGCGTTCAACAAAACAGCATTCACTTAAAGCGCTATGTTTGTTTGCATTGTCTAGGCTGGCACTACACTGTTTTTTAGTAGCTTGCTAATAGGAGCTGGGATGGCAGAGGCTGCAATAAGCATTTCAGAAGGTTAAATTAGCACAGCTCTCAGTATCTCACCTCTCACAGCGGATTTGACTGTTTTTTTGTGTTTCTGTTTGCTGGCTTTATCAGTCTGATGGGAAACAAGCCAAATGCTAATAGCAAGCAGTTGCATCTCTACACACCAGTATATCTTTCAGAGGGAGATACATGCCTAATCTCTGAACTGGAAAACATAAACACAATGTTTTAAGACATTATTCCAGTTCTGTTTGAATCAATGAAAAGGTATCAAATAAAAATAAAAACTGATATTGGAACTTTTTTAAAAAAACTTTTTTATTTCTATCAGTTATCAAACTAAATTCTACATGCTGAAACAGTGTTCCTGGCTGCTTGAGCACAAGTGCGACCACTGTCAAGGATTTAGCAGACCTATTAGCTCATTAAGCAGCTTTTATTGAGCAAAGCGACTGATTTACGAGTTTATCCAATATGTTTCCCGAAACTGTGTCATTTCCACCTACACTGCACTTTTAAACTAGCTGGAAAACCATTAATCTGGAACCCCTGCATGATAAGGAGAGAACTTTTGAGTTCTCACATGGACACGTGGAAACAGTCCAGTGTTTCTGGTTGCTGAAACGACCATGCAGCTTAAAATTCTCACTGTTAACATCAGTTTTACTACAGCAGCTGTTATCAGAAAATTCTGTGCAGACTTCTTCTCCAGTTTTACACTAAGCCTGCCCCCCTAATTTACTTCGAACCCAATACCTATGATTAGGGCCCTAGGGTTTCTCCTCCCTTATCAGTTACTGTACTATTAGCACCATGGCCTTCCCGTTACCTTTAACAATGCCATGATTTAAAATGTCGTGCAAGCCCAACAGATCTGTCACCAACAGGAACAGTGGTTGGCTTTAGACGCTGACCGAAATTAAGCAATCAGCTGCACGTGGCAAGTGTAGACAATTACTTGGCTGCAGGCTAACACAGCTGAATTTGCAGTGCTATCCCATACCAACATTATAATAGCCATACTTTCATAGCATGAGGTTGTTAGCTCAACTGTTGCGTTCCATGCGCCACATCATGCCACGGTTTGTGTTCTGAGAAGCCCGGAGCTGCTTGGTGCGAGGCGGGGGGGTCAAAGCGCACCATGCTCATAAATCAAAGCTATTGTGCTTTTTCTTGGGAGACACAAGGCTAAGGTTACAATGCTGACTGCTCCACCTGTCACTCAACCTTAGAAATTAGGCTTAAGATACTGCATAAGAGCTGGGCAACATAGAACTTTCATTACTGGTAACTTTCCTTCATCTTACTTATAACCGTGTGCAATTTGCATAAATTAGACATTAAAAACTGCGTTAGCATTGCTGTGAAGTACTCAATGACAGCCCTTCAAAGCTGCTTGCATGCTAAGTACAGACATATGCATATTCATACGCTACGCTACTGCATATTGATTCATTCCCTCGTTTCCATTGTTTAAATATAAAAGAGAATTACAAAGGGAACACACTACAGGGCTAGATTATTTGGCTTCATGCGTATGTAAATCTGAATCGAGTCTAACAGGCTCGTGAGAAAAGAGCTGATGCTTATTCCTATCATCTCCGGATCCCGGGGTTTCAAATGCCCATTGGCCCTCGTGTTCTTCCCGAGCCTCAGCTGCTTCGGGGTCAAGGCTGCAGCTAGCGTGGAATGTTTGTTGTTCCCTGCTCCAACGGTTGAGCGCCATTTTCATCCTAACATAAACAGACAAGAGTTTTGGGCCAGGTGGCTGGGGAAGCATCTACGTGCCACATATCTGGGGGTCACTCAATACTGCAGCCATCAAGGTCTCCGTCTGCTGACAGATCGCTCCCCACACCCTGCATTGTCTGAAGATTACTAGCAGTTAGGGGAGAAGGCATTTCACAGCTGCACTATACATCTAAATGTGCCACCTCTCAGGCCCTCCACCGGCGGCTATTTCAAAGCCACACCACTGGGCTTGGGCAAATTTAGCGCGCAACACCAACAGCCCCCCGCTCCTCCTTCTCCTCCTCCTCACCCCCCCACCCAAGCCATGTAACAATGAGCTGTAGGATTCAGTTACCACAACCAGGCCACGTCCCATGGGCCAGAGGCACCACCCCTGCACAGAGAAGGAAAGCCTCCGTGTATTTACTGCAGTGCAACAGGCAGATCGCACCATCAGCACCGTCCTGCAAGTGACAGGAGCGGAGCATCTGAGCTATGGAACGCTAATTCTCGCTGCTCGCTTGTAGCACACGGGGGAAGAAGGGTGATAATGACCCGAGTGATATCTTCTTACAAAACAAAGATCTCTGAAGAGCGAAGAAAAATTGCCTGTTTACAAGACTTGTTCTCGCTGCTCGAGTGAAGCCCTAGTGCGGCTCATGTTTGGCCTCCTTCGAATGTAGACTTCTGTGCTCCATCCTGGTTTTTCTCTCTCGTTGGTGGCATCACTACCTGGGCACTGCAGCACAGCTGGCTAGAAGTTCAGCTGCTGTCTCATCCAGTGTTGCTTAACAGAGCTGTTACGTTCCACCTATGCAGGAGGGCTTATCAAGGGATTGCAGCTCAGCACAAAGTCAGATGTCAAAAGGATTACGTGGGCTTTGGCCCCTTGTGTTTTTTTTCTTTCTTTCCTGCCTGACTTCATGAGAAAAGTGGCACAGGACATCAGAAACAGAAAGGAACATCTTTCCGCTCTGTGTGGATACGACTCCGCTGCGTTATCGCTTCAAATCAAGTTACGGGCTTAGCAACCAATGAGGCTCTGAGGCATTCCATAAACACAGTGTGGGTTTTTTGTTTGTTACTCCTCGCAGGTTATGGTGGAAATACCCACAATACCTGGAGGAACTCGTTGGACTCCACGGAACTGGTGTTTCCTGATGTTGGTGAACCACAGTGCCCGTAAATCAGGAAATCCATCAGGGTACAGTCATAACGTCTCTGTAAACAAAACACAATCCTTCCGATGTCTACCTGGACTGAAGGGCATAATCTTGAGTCGGAACTTTTGCCCCAACCCAGCAGAGAAGGCCAAGGGTTTCTGGAAGAAGTAATTCTCCCATTCTCATATTCATCAAAAGCCCACCCCCGGGTTGAGCCCCCATTGATTTCTCTGAAGTGTCTGAGCAGAAAATAGCCCATAAGTTGTCAGAGCGAGAAGGACTTCTCCACTGGGCTTAATTTAACACCGTCACAGCAAGTTATTTAACAAAGTGCGAGCAGCCGCGTGGGTCAGAACCTGGAGCAGCGGATCAAGGCCGGGTGAGAGGGTGTGAAGTGGGACAGTCGTGTGCACCGTCTTGATCGTGAGAGGTCCATGCAGTGGGTGGGCATAGGAGAAGGGGTCAGCAACACCTTCTTCTGGCTGTCTGCAGCTAAACACACCAAAATAAACCCCACTGAGGGAGCCTGCCCAACGCGTGCAGACTGCGAGGAGCTGGACACACTTCAAGGGCACCACAGAGCAGTGAAAGGATCAGACTAGACGCAAGCGCAGGACCTGGACTACAAGCACAGAGATGACACTGAAAGGCTCACATCACAACAAAGGGTAGGTGGATATTACTCCTTAAAAACAAAACAGGTTTAAGATGTCTGTTATGTATTAAATACAAAAAAGCAAACAATGAAAAGCCTTTTATGTTAAACTGATTGACAAGATATACACAATACAGTGAACCTTAGTTTATTTAATTTCCAATTAAAATGGCCATCAAGTATAAGTTATTCACTATTTAAGAAAAACTGAGAAGATTAGATGTTTGCATAAACATCTAATTAAAGGGAAAGTAGTTTCTAAAGCTGGAGAGAACATTTTATTCCTAACGTCTCCTAACAAGACCATCAAAACTGTCCCTATGAGACATATGAGCTTTCATATCTGAGTGAGAGGAGAACATCAAGCTCCACTCCTGCTTCAAATCTCAAAACAGCCACTGGTGTTTTTTTTCTGTCCTTCTGCTGTGAGTAGACATCTATGGGTCTGAAAGGACATGTACCTGTCAAGAAACTCCTCACTGAGAAAAGGAGACACTGCTTATGTTCTCAGACCAAGACTCAGACTGACCACCCCAGAGATCGGACCTCATATCATTACATGCGTTTGAGATTACTTGGATCATAACATGCTACAAACCTCTAAGGCAGAACATTGGAGGTGTGGAAAACATGGAAGCGGTGGGTGAACACACTAAGTAACATTTAATATAGAATGCAATATTTCCTAAATATAAATACAATATATACCATTTTCGTTGTTGAGGCTTCAGAACAGTTTCCTGAAGCAAGCAGTACCTACGAGCTGTTTTGACTTGACTTGCACTCTACACTACAGGTTTATTATTTATTTTCATCATGAGACTTATCCCACCATTATTCAGTCACTACAAAGGAGCTCAGTATGTATTAATCAAATCCACAAACAGGCCCTTGCAGGTTTGGGGGTTAAACAATAAATCCTATGTGCATCCAATAGAGCTCGAAGTCTGTTCATACTGATGTAATCTCACGTGGGGCCTTATGTCACTCGCCTGCTTCACAAAAACGGCCCTGGCGGGCACATTGCTCTGGGTCTGAGTGGTGTGGGAGAGTTCAGTGGGCAGTAAACCGAGTTCATAAATACCACTGCTTCCTAATAAAAACTGTGACAGACACTATAATCTACTTTCCCTGGAGTTCACGGTCTGTGGTCTCTGGCACGGCTGGCAAGAGGCTGATCAAATTCATCTGACGACAGGGCAGAGTTATGCACACGAGAGTGACAGACAGTGAGCAGCAGAGATGGAGAAAGTGGTAAATCAAGGTGATGAAGGAAAATGACTAGACTGCATGTCTGCATGTCGACTGCTTAAAAGGAAGGTTTATTTTTTGATCATGTCTTTTCTGCTTTTACTTGTATGCATTTATTTGCCAGAGAGCAAGTCATGCTGCAAATAGTGTTAGGAGTCTTGCACAAGGGCCGTCATTGGCAGTGTGCATGTCCACAGCGAGAACTGAACCCAGTGTGCCGCGTGGAGGACAGCAGTATTAACCACTTTGCCTACACACAACTGCTCCAAGCTGCTTTCATACTGATTGTGGTTTGTGTTGTGCTAGCTGGTTGGGGGCACAACTGTCTGCTGCTCTCCAATAAAACTAGCCTTTCAGGTGGCATCAGGAACAACCAGATATGACCACTGCTGTCCTATTGGCTGTGCAAAGACTTGGTCGACGGGCACTGTGCAAAAACATTTTAACTTTATATGACCCTTTACGTCCGCTGTGCTTGCTGCTAAGCTATGTGCAGCGTAAATTCATGTCTGTGCCACAATTCCCATTGCAAATAATAGTACTGGTATTTCCAGGCTCCCAGCCAAATACTATACCGACCTTAGGTTTTGATATGAAGCTTTCTTTAGTGTAGGCAACAGTAAGGTAGCTGTGGAGTGAATTAGTTAATATGAATGTTATACACACATTGATGTGTAATTTGTAATATATATATATATATATATATATATATATATATATATATATATATATATATATATATATATATATATATATATATATATATATATATATATATATTATACACCTTACGTTTTCTATGTAGAAAAGGATCCACATCCTTCACAGAGAACACGCACTTTAATATACAACTAGAAAGTTCATTTACTGAAGAAAACGCAGGATGGTTGTGCATAAACGACAAGTAGAGGAGTGCGGGTTAGTTTTTCTGTGGATTAGTGGTCTGGGATCTGCCCAGAGTAAGTACAGGTAGTTTAGAGCTAGAAGGCTAAATGAAACCAAGAGGTTTGTGTGTGACCAAAAATGAATAGAACTCTATGGGAAAAAACGACAAAAAAGATGAGTGGGGTTCAAATCAACACTACAGTCGTGGTCGGGTGTGTACCCTGAGTCAGCAAATGGGAAACAATGTCTGGTGGTTGAGCAGAAGTACAGCATACTGGCATGTACTTTTCCATCCTATTCATTCTGTAAGGGGGGAAAATCTGTTGTTTTCCAGAATCGGTGCATCCATTCAAAAAACTGTACACAAGCCCAAATCACACAATCACACCGGACAATCTGGAGTTGGAATAAAGTTGATATTTTGAAAACTGCGGGACAAGTTATGTGTCAAAAAATCCCTCAGAAAGCAAAAAAACGAATAACAATACAGTTAATAGTGTTTATTTGCTGCATTAAATATACTGAAGTAAAATGAAACATGTGCAATGATTATGGCACATTTAAAAATATAATCTTGTCTGCAAGTGTTCAATTCAGCATATATATATAAAAACTGTGCTCTAATTACTGCAGGAAACTGCTACATGTAAGTTTGTTCACTGAAGAATAGTTTACTAAATTTTGTCCAGATAATGAATAAAACCTAATTGGTCAGTGGGTATTCAAACATTTGCACATAACTGTAAATATATATACTATGAAAACATGTATAACTGTTAAATAGCCAAAGAGTTCTGAAGAGAACTTGTGACATAAATAACATGATGTTTTAAGGTTGACTCACTCGTTAGTGGATGAAAACCGTTCGGGCTTGGTAAAAAAACAAGGACTAAAACTGTCCTTTGACTCACCACGTGCCATATGTCCACAACTGAAGCAATATGTTGGAGAGATCAGGGGAAGGATGCTCCAACCTATCCAGACAGAACCAGCATCCTTTCCCTGTTGCTATAGTAACAGTTACCACTGTGGACACACAACCAGTGTTCCAGCGAGCTTCTCATAACAAGATTACTGTTTTATCCACCTTTATGCTTGAGATGTGAGCCCGCTGCCAATGCGCTACGAGCAGGACGGGGAGTATGTACAAAGCATAGGAAAGCGTATTTGTTGGAGCGCTCTTTTATCTTCTTAAGAGGCTTCTATTTCCTATTGGCGAGCATTTACATATGAACAGTATACATATCAAAGGTACGCATTGAGCATAATTGCTAGAAAGCTTTTAAAGCGCATTTTCCCTGAAAGGCACAGCACGTCTCGCATCCAAGCTCTTCTGCTTTAACTGCCAAACACCCACATAGCTTCCTGTTCATACTTCAAGTCATGCGAGGCAGAATAAACCAAGACGAAGAAAGAGAGATACAGAGTATGTCTTCATTTAGTGGCATGCTTTCCCTTCAGTGCCACCATGGCAATGAAGCAAGGGCAGGTACGGACAAATGCTAGACTAAACACGCCATTGAAAAACAAAACCAAAAGATGTTAAGGCCTTCAGTAGGCTCATCAGTCTTCTGAGAACAATGACAAATTCTGAACAATGGTGAAGATAGGACTCGTTCTTTATTACTCTGTTTAGCAAGTCGATTCGCAGTGTTTTATTTAGCACGATGGACTTCGGGGACCAAACTGGCAAAGAAATCTTCTCGCATGTGAAAGAGCTAAAAGAGATTGCCCATTGAGCTGCTAACTCCAGGCGAGGTGATAACAGCGCAAACTGCATGAAAGTGCTGGGAACACAGATTGTTCCGTATCAGGAGGTGAATCTGGGCAGAATACTGCTTACATAAAGGCTGGAGCCGCGGTGAATACTATCATGATGTTCATATCTAGAGACGTTCTTATCTCTCCTGTATCCATTGACATGCATTGTTCAGGAGAATGTGAAGCCACCAGACCAAAGAGACGGAAGCAGACAAGCAGTAGTCACTCCTCGGGTCACTGTAAAAAAAAAAAAACCCTGAAAATCATGGCATACTTTGTGTGAACCCACCCCGACACTATAACGTTATAAAAACTAGAGTGCATTAGCAGCAGTGGTTCTCCCACTCAATTATGAGTTACTGTATCGATCACAGCCTACGGTTCACTAGCTAGCTATGCCTTTATCCCACAATCAAATCTTTGCTGAATGCTTCAAAAACTTCACTAGCCAGCTGGCCCTACTCGAGCCCCTTCATACCTGTGAGCCTCATACCTGGCCCTCTTTAGACAGCGGCACTAACTTCAGCTAGGTTATCAGCTACACAACTTAAAGAAAACACAAGGTAAGAAAAAAAATACCATTACAGACCATGCTTGATTCTTAGGTTGGTCAATATCCTCTGGCTCTGAATTTGATTGTAGCTCTCAGGTGACTCAAACATGTAAGTCTAGAAAAGATGCTAGATGGAGCATCCATTTTTCATATTGTAGTGGTGTTTGACACTCGACAGAGGCCTCACTTCTTGCCGTAATTGAACATTGTTTCAGTGCCTTCAGCGCTTTAACGCTCCCTCAGCATTTCAGAGCAGAGAATTCTGCAAATTTTTTATGATTTTGAAACCTTATTTTATATATTTGCTGATATGGATGGCTGGTTAATAACTCATTTTTATGTGATATGACAAACTTAGATTTGCAAAGTCATTTTTAATAGAGTTAATGTATTTAACCAACTGTCATGAGGCTGTAAATATTTTTCAATGAGAACTTGGACTACAGATAACGTAGCTTTAGTCTTGCCTATGAATTCTTGCCTATGAGCTGGGTGGAGAACTGTAGTGTCACCAACTGCATCACACCAAAAGAAATGCAAAGACAAGATGCAATGTTAACATTAGCATTTCCATTAAACTCAAACCAATCTCCACTAGCATTTAGTCTCCACTAGCATTTAATAAATAATTGGGGAATTTAGATTTTGAATTTCTAGACTGTGTGCATGTGTGCTATTCATCAGATTGCCTGGCAACACAAAGTACTGAGTCAGAAATGTCACGATTGCTGTCTACCAAGGTTCCCAGCCTAGTCCAAATCTAATGTTTGTATAAAACACTGCCTGCTGAGTTTCCTCCGTCCAGCCATTTTCTGAAGGTAGTGTAGAGATGTCCTTCACTGGTATCATTCCCATAATCCTCAGTGTTAGTGTCAATGCAAAAACAACTAGAACTACAGAAATAACTAGAACTGACGCAGTGGACAGCAGTCTTCTAAGGCACTGACTTATGAGACAGTGCAGGCAGCAAGGCATTGAGACAGCTGCCCTCAGTTTCAGACACAGCTATGGTGTATGTTCAATAGAAATATCAATGTATATATTACTCTGGTCTTTAGCTTGCAGGTTGTATAGCATAGCGGATAACACCTTCACTGCCCAGCCAGCAGACTGGGTGTTCATGCTATGCTAATAAGAAAGACACATAACTATATATAGAGAGAACGGACTGCAGATGGTCTCACGATATACACAGTGAGGTAAAGCCACCTGGCTGCCATATTCTCTCTCTGCACTGTGAAATGTCTATGGGGAATGCAAACATCTTCCCAAAAATACAGATAAAGCAAAAAAAGGCTAGGGGGAAACTGCAATTCCGTGCAACAATACAAATTCTGGGCTTTGGCAAAAATGTAATGTTTAAATTTTCATCTAAAATATTTTATGACTAATTTGGGTTCTTGAGTATTATTTTATATTAATGGATGTGGCTATTTATTCTGGGAGATCCAGTTTTCTTTAAGCATCCGTATAGCTTACTTCAGACCTCTGAAATAGGCATGTGTAGTTTGATTTTAAATAAATAAACTAGTTAATGAATGAATAAATTAATGGATTTATGGGAGAACAGCATTATTGTGAAATTAAGTTAAGAAATTAATAAAACAACAATGCTGAACAAGAAAAGTGAATTACACTACGAAAGACCAGATGATGCACCTAACAGAAAGCAAAAAAAAAATATTCTGATGTATATCTCAAAGAAAAAGATGTGTATATATATATATATATATATATATATATATATATATATATATATATATATATATATATATATATATATATATATATATATATACAGCCACAACATTAAAACCGCCACCTTGTATCTACACTCATTATTTACAATACAGAAGCACATTACAGACTGTAGTCCATCTGTCTCTCTGTATACTTTGTTCTTCAATGGTCAGGACCCCCACAGGACCACCACAGAGCAGGTATTATTTGGATTGTAAATGATTCTTAGCACAATGACTTCAGCTGCACTGCTGCGACTGATCCAATTGTACCAGCACAACACAAAGTAACACATCACCACCATGTCAGAGTCACTGCACTGCTGAGAAAGATCCATCACCCAAATAATACCTGCTCAGTGGTGGTCATGTGGTGGTCCTGACCTTTGATGAACAGGCTGAATGGGAGCATATTGATATATGCATATAAACAGATGGACTACAGCCTGAAAGTGCTCCTCTAGGGTAAGTGGAGCTGATAAAACAGACATGCTACATTAGCTTACTGCTGACCTCTGTAGCGTGATTAGATTGCTGTAAGTATAATGTAAGTAAAATTAGTTACTGTCAGTCTAATGTTAGATAAACAAACAGGTGGGTGACTACGATAGCTGTTGTTGGGAAAACAAAACAAAAAAATATGTTGTCCTGACCTTTTGAATTCTCTCAACAGTTTTCTTTATAGAGAAAAAGAAAAACTTGAATACGTACGTTTTTCTAACAGTTAGGAAACGTAACACTGCTAATAGTGTAAACTGTGGACCGTGAATCACGCTGGTCAGACAGAAAACTATAATTATTGGATTTCCACTTTCGGCACAGACATCATAATCAGGCTGCTGCTGCGAAAGCGGGACCTAAACGGGCTCTTAAAACAGCCGCGCTGAACAGTCTGAGCAATAGACATGCTATTATCTCAATATAAACACACACTGAGCAATCAAAACAAATGAGCTTAGAGTGCTTTTCCATTCATGCGGCTTTAATTTCCGCAGGGCAGAAGCCCAACACTGTTCAGGAACGCACTTAAGCTGGACGGAATCAAGTGAACAAAAGGCCTTGAACCATCACGGTAAGTGATGGTATAGAGATTGATGTCCATTTTGGAACAGATGCATAGAATGACAGGTGCTTAATGGAGCAATACAATACAGCGCGTTTAGGGAAGCACTTTGAAAACATAGCTGCCGAGACTAAAGTTAATTGCACTAATTTTGGAGATGAGAAATCTCCAGACACGTGAGACACATATCTGTGACGGGAACAGTCTGTACATCTTTACGCAGAGAATAGTCCAGCAGAAACACTGCAACACTTGCTCGATGTGTGGTCTTTATCTCAGCAAGACCACATTTGCATACGTGGGCTTGTTTGTGTGCGTGCGCCTCTATGCATCGCCTTTCGTCAGACGGTGGAGCGAACATGTAGATACCTGTTTAAAAACATCGTGCAGTCTTGATATAGTAGAGATAATTTGCTGAAAAGACAATTCTGTCCTCGCTGCCACTGGCAGCAGAACATCAGGAGCTTCTTCTGTCGCTACAGCAACAAGGAAAGACTGTCATTACCACACAATTCTCAAACATTTCGGCTAGATTAGGAAAAAAACTGTGAACTCTGCATTCCCATATCCTTTCCAGACAGCAAAACCTATTCGAGGTAATGGGAGGTTCTCTGAGGCCTCTCTCAAAGAAGACAGGGCTCTATGACTAACAGCAGATCTCCACATAGAAGAACTTTAAAGAAACTACAGCACTGTGCAAAAGTCAGAGACCACCCTTAATTTATTCCATCTACAGTCAAAATGGTCGTTATTCATGTTTCGGCATTAGGGGAAAAACAGAAAACATGTATTTTACTAATAATTACAGAAAAATTTACAGCTATTATATAGTATAATAAATGAACATACAGTGTCTCCAGGCTTTGCCTTTATTACAGCTTCCCTTGTTTCTGAAGAGCATCTGCAGGCATCATTTTGGTCTTGATCAAAGTAACCATAAACACAGTCAGGGATGAAGATGTCTGGGATGGACAGTGTATTGTTCTTAGTGAGGAGCTTCTTGACAGCTACACATCCTTTCAGACCCATAGCACTGAGTTGTCGTGCTCACGCTGGAGAGATGGACGGAAACACCTGTAGATGTTTTCAGATCTGAAGCAAGAGTGGAGCTTGATGCTCTCCCCTGTTTCAAAGATGACAGCTTTAAGTGCAACCTACTGATCCTAACCACACCCAGCCCTAGACTAGACCCTACAGTGGCCTACAGAGGTTTTCTGCTGTCCAGTTCTGCTTTTCCGTGTATCTGCTTCTTTAAATGCGAGGATTCACCCTCCTTTGCTTTCGTTGTGTTTGTTAGACTAATAATAAGAATGATCCTCCATTAGTCAAATTCTATGTTCTTAAATGTCTCACAATACTAAATAGTTATCCAGCACTAGTGTTCCAGATATTAATTATACCCATTGATAGGTTCTACACAGTATGCTCAACTCATTAGTATGTGTAGTTTTATTGTGGTTTTAAAGTTAATTCAGTTCTGCTTCAACTTATTATCATTACTTTCCCTGATAAGCTGCTTTAGGCTTTTAAAACATCCTAATTATTCTTTTAACGCTGGGAATGTTTTTGCCACATTCTAGTTTTAGGGGCGTGTCTGAAATCGCACCCTAGTAACCGTTTAGTGTTCTATTCAGGGTGTCGGCCATTTTGCAGTGTTGTCTCAGTGGACAATTAGATTCCCTATTTAGTTCACTATATTGTTACCCACAATGCACCGTAAAACTAGTGGACAACCCATGTACACTACTTATAGGTTGACGCCCCACAATGAATAGCGGTTTCTTTGGAAAGTTTGTCCGTCTGAATTCCCTCTATTGTCTGCCTTCCTGGTCCCCAATATAGTACTCTACATAGAGCAGGTAGAGCAGGTAGTGAACAGGGAACGAGTGAACCATTTCAGACACACCCCAAGTGTCATACTAGGTGCTGCACCATTTAAGGTAGAACAGGAAAATCCAAAGAAGAAGCTGATTCAACCTCGTAGGCAATTTCACATTGACAAAGAATTTTCTTGCTTTTTTGTCTTCCAGCCGGTGCTATAGCTCCACCGAATTTAAGCTGGTGCTTCAATGTAAAAACGTGAAGCCTGAATGGCAGTCAGTATGTGGTTGGTCTGTTCTGGGCTGCTGTAGAAACATTACGGTCCTACATGGTAGCTTCTGTTGAGTGCTCTTATGTTAAGCTAATAAAAACACAACTATTTATACTTGCAGGTAATAAAACACTGATAAAAACATAGTTTTGTATATTTTATTCTATTTCGGCTAATATATAATAAATCTTCCACACTTCTCTTTTTAAGTGCTATTTATCTGGTGAGGACAGTTATGGTTGTCTACCAGGCCTTCCAAGTGGTTGTTAGGACTCAACCGAGGCATTAATTAAATTAAGGGTGGTCACTGACTGTCTTACAATACCATAAACGTGTGTACAATAGATTCTGCTAATAGATTTTCTACATAATATAAATAATAACAATAACAATAAGAACACCACTGGCAATCATTAAAGGCAAAATCATGTGGCATAATTAGAACTGTACCTGTAAAACTAATCATCTACACATTCAAATGGTTCTTTGAGCAGTTCCGGCTCTATATATAACTAATGCCGTCATTAAAAGCCTTTAAAAGAACTCCTGTTGTTTTAAGGACCATAGTAAAGAAAAAAATGTGTCAGGGGTGAAGAAACGGAGGCACGTGAGCCGCTTGTGTGGCTGCGAGCGGTGCTAGAGGAGAGGTGTAGCGAGAGAAGCGTGCCTGTCTCTTTAAAAACTGGTCCTTGGGCAGGTTGTGCTGTTGAGTGGGGAGGTGGATCCTTGCGTGTCTTTATTCTGCCTGAATTTTTTCCCCAACAAGCATTTCTATCAACAAACCCTGCCTCACCACCAGCCTGCTCCCGAGCCAGTGTGTGAGCGCACTTGATTGAGCGGAGTGTGTGTTTACTCTGAGAGTTACTCACTGTGTAGTTTGTGTGAGCAGGGTGTTTGTGTGTGTGCACATGTCACTTCATCACCTGAGGACTGCATTCTTCTGAGCAGGACTTCTCAGCCCAGGTAACATCTACTGTATCACTCAGCATGCAGTTTTATTTCTATTGACTATCAGCTTCCATATGGTTTGTGAGTTAAGCTAGGACTTGATTTGCAACATATGTAATGGTCTTATGGCAGATAGCTTCTGATTTTGCTTGTAGATTTTAGCACAAACAGTGCAAAACTTTTAGGGATCTGTGTATTTTGAATGCTTGCAGAAAAAAAACCCCATAAGAATAAATACAAGTAATGCTATTATAATATGTAGCAATGTTAAGACTCCTCAAGAACCATAGCTATATTTCTATCATGTAATACTTGGTCTGGCTCAATCAGTCCAAGTTAATTGCTGATGTAATAATGAACTAATCAATGTGATTAACTGTTACTTTCTTTCTTGTATGTATGTTTATTTGTAAAATATAACATATATAATTATACTGTTATATTGTGTTTTAGAAGCACAAAAACACAGCTGTATAAATTTTGATTCGCACAGTACCGCATGATTCTTGAGAATTTACTTCTTGACATGTGATCATATAACAAAATCATACCTGAACCTAAAGTGTTAAACTGTTAAACATGTGATTTTCAAGCCACACATAAGAAGAATTCGTCATACTGTGATATGTTATGGTCTCCAAGTTGTATATTGCCCTTAAGTAAGGTTCTTAACGGTTGTAGCTGGTTGGGTGGCTCAATAACAATTTTCGTGTTTTTTGTGTATCTGCTAATGCCGATACCAATCTGAACTAAGTTGATAATAGTACAGTCAACTGGAAACTCATTGTTTTGCTTGATTTTACTACCCTAAAGGATGAAATACATAGAATGCAATATAATTATACAACATTGCCACTTCTTTTTATTTAAACTTTTAGCAGCATTTTGATTGGTCAGCGCCATCATTCAAATTTGAAATTTTCAACATTCCAATTTAAATTAAATTATATGTCCGTCTGATATCCCAGCCAGTAATTTTGGCCAGTATCAGACCCATACCAATACTGAGTGTATCACATACTACTACAAACTAATCTAATCAGGACATATTCTTCACATTAAATGTGCTAAAGAGATGTATTTTCAGCAATTGCCATAGAAGAACCACCTCTGGTTCCTAAAATAACCTTTTAGTAACTATTTTGACGGGTGCACGTGTGAAGAACCTTTTTAAAGTTTAATGAACATCCACAAATTGTAAAGGTATCAATACAGGTTATTTGTGTGATGACATGAAAGAACCACTTACTGAAGAAGCATTTAAAAAGATATGTGCACGTGAAGTGAGAAAAATGTTTTTATATAGTTTAGAGAACTTCCACATAATGGAATAACAACTTAAACTGATATAGATACCTTGTGTTAAGGTTAGTTTCTTTTCTTCACACTATCAAACTCTTTTTCAAACATTTATGGCTCTTTTACGGCATTTCTCCAATAATTTCTTCTCAGAATATGTCAAAAACTCTTCAGGAGCACATTTTTCAACAGTGTAGAAGGTAATACTGAATATATCATATTTCCCAAGCCGTGCCTTTATGGTCAAAGGTTTATATTTCCCAGAGGAATGCAGAGATAGAGGTTGTCTGCAGGAAATAAAATTGGCTGATTGCTGTCAGACAGAGTTGCGAAAGAAGGAAAAAACACCTTTGCCAAGAATATCCCAACAGCCACTTCTACTCACACCTCGGCTGTTTCCTGGTGACATTCTGACTCTGGCTACTGACGTTAACTATGAGAGTGTGACATTTAGTGTGCATCACTGCATCACTTCTAATAAGAGGACAAGCCGAAAACGACTCCCAAACCAGAGCTACGTCAGTTAGAAGTCTAATAGAAGCCTATTAAAGTATCAGTTTAGTTTCAGTTCTGTAAAGCTCACAAAGTCACAAATGCAGTATGTGACAATTAGTTACACAATACAAAGTAGAGAGAGAGAGACGGGGTTGGTGCATTTAGACTTATATTTGTTAAATTAAACAAATCCACAAAAAACTATAAAGAAAGAAAACAAGTGCATTTTTTGTTTTTTTCATTTTGTTATTTTTTTTTAAAAAGCCAGTAGTCCAGTAGCCATTGTGTTGTGCAAATATGATGAATAGACCAACATAATTTCTTTATATAAGTTACCTTATTTATTACATTATATGTAATCTAATTATAACACAAAACTGTGTGTAAGTACCTAAGAAAAATGTTCTAGCCAGACAAAACACTGATTTCAAACTAATATTAGAACAAATAAAAATAACATTAATACAATGAATAGAAATGGTATATATGTGAAAGTATTCTTTTCACCATTTACAAAAGTCTCCTTGAGTGTTATATGGCAAATCAGTATTTTGCTATGTGAAATCAAGTGTGCTGGTGATGGAAATGAACACACCTAAGCAATTTATCTTTTGGGAGAAACATCTAGAAACTAAACCTTGCTCTACGAAATAGCTCACAAATTATCTTTCTAAGATATCTACAAGACCCTTTTTCAAAATAAGACATTATTGTGACCTTGCTTATCAACCATGTACTTGCATAAAACATACATACTTCATACATGTGTGGTTTAACAGCGGTAGCTGGGGTGGCCAGTCTACCCTCTGATGTCCGTGAGGTATTACATGTGAGTGACGTTATATGTAGGGTTTTTGTTTGCTTGCCAGTAATAAGTTGTGTGGCTGTATGGCTATTGGTGACCTGCCCAATTACACGCTGTGGTTCTCCCTGACTGCCTGTTTGGGGGAAAAAAAACAAAAAACAAAAAAAACCAAAAAAAAAAAAAAAAACATTTTCCCGCATACAATCCTGTTTTTCTTTGGCCAAGATTCTACAGTATCTATAATTTACATCCCATGAAAAATTCCCCATTTCTAATGACAGTAGGGAAGCTTCACCACTTATTTAACGAACCACCAACATAACTGCCTAATCTCACTCCTCATATTCACGAGAGAGGAAATATATTATAGTATACTTCACTACTATAGAATATAATTATGTGAATGTGATCATGTTACCAAGGACATTAAGGATGTGTCCTAGCTATCTAAGAAGTCACAGAAAGCTAGCTGTTGGCCAGATAACAGAAACAGTCAAATATATTTGGCTATCTGACAGACTTGTTATTGGCACATGATCCTCTGATTAGATAAAACGAGGAGTCTTCATTGATATCCTACACTGTACTGGTAAGTTAAATAGCTCATCTGAAGAGGACCTCTGTCACTCTTTCAACATTAAATATGAACAGTTTCTTCTGGCTATTTATGAATAACATTAATCAAAATGGTTGTAGGTGTGTTTCCCTGCATTCTGCTTCATTTTTGTTTAACACCAGTGATATCATTTATAAAATAGGCCTGCAGCTCTACATCAACGTCATCTATTTATTTTTACAGTTAACCAATTTTTCGTTCTTTAGCTCAGATCATAGTTATTAAATTACAGGTACTCAGTGAACATCCCTAGATAATACCTGTCCATTCACTTCCATATCCTAGCTTGAAATCACAACCTATCATCCTGTCATGAGGAACTTAAAGTCTAGGGTAAAATAAAAATTAAATAAATAAATAAACAAAAACATAGAGCCACAAATTTTTTCAAGTTAGGACACGATCAGAGGTCATGAGAGTTGCTCTTTCCATCCTGACACTGGAAACTAAAGGAGAGCGATATTACAAAAATACAATATCACAATACTTCAAAGTATCCATTTATAGGATGTAGAGATTTAGAGACCTCTCTGGCAGAAATGTGTAATTACACACTATGTGCGAAATGGGTTGGCTTTGGACCCCCACAAGCAGATGAGTCTGGCTAAGAGAAAAAAAAAAAACTTGGTGAAGGACATATTGTCCAAATATTTGACTGAATGATCGACTATCATCACCATATCTTTATCAGTTAAATGTTAATTTGTATTTGAGTATATTGAGCTGGACCTTCTGATGAAAAAAACTGTGATGTTAATTTATAAAAATGTGTGACACGGTTTAAAACAATTCATGCCAGCACTTTAACTTTCAAATGACTATATCAAGTTTTACAGGCTGATTTATGGCAGCACATGTTCACCTATTTCATTATGTTTTATTCTCCAGGCTTTTCTCTATAGTGCTTCTTTAAGAAATGAATATGTCCGACCAAGTCGTACCATGTAAAGATTACTATCATATACAAATCGTATACAATTATTTGAATTGAAAATCGTGGGCTGTACTAAATCCAAAAAGTCATGTGCAATTATGTTCTCTGCGTAATTAAACATGCAGATCAGTGCTCTAGAAGCAGACAATATCCACCACATACCCAGATAAGCATGCTGTGACATATTGTAATGTAAATCATCACTTTAACAATAAATATAGTCACATTGCCCAGCTTTACTACCAACACCAACATGGTTTTATAAGAGCAAGATGGTATAAGTTACATTAGACTTATATTCTTATTTAAATAACAGTGCTAAAAAGGTCCTATGAACGGTGCCAGATCTGCTGCATTTAATGAGGAAATCAAAAAAGAAAAAGCTCAAAGATTATTTTGTCATTTTAAAGACCTTAATTTAACATTTTTATCCAGTTAGAGTATGTTTTCTGTCAAGAGCCTGTACATTATGGCCATTATGTTTTTCACTCTCATGTATCTGATTCACAAAACAGTTCCTCTAGAAGCATCCATTAAAGAGGGTCCAAACGTGGTTCCAAAGAACCCTTTTTGGCATCACCATAAAGTGTGTGTACTGAGTTGGAAGGGTGGTCTGACGTCTGGTGGATTGTGCTAATAGGTGTTTGGTGTGTCAGCTGGACGATAAACATGCAAACGTGCAAACATAGAGAGGTGAAATTCCCATTTGAGCTCTCTACGCCTTTAACAATCAAAAAAAGTGATGACTGCCAAAACGGATACTCTCACTTCATTTTCGGCATCCTACAAACTAGCACAGGCTGATTCCACACAGCTAAGAATAGCACCTGTTATAATCAATGGCTGAGTGATTGAGCTGTGAAGAAGACAGGAACGGATAAATATAGCTTGTTTATTTTCACTGCCAGGTGTCTGTATGAGAGACAGGATAGAACTGATAATTGACATGGTATCTCCAGCATCAAGGACAAAAGATGCTAGCTATCTACAATGACATGAGAAAAGCCTTCAGTTATGGCAATAAATCTCTTCTCAGGTTTCGCGCTCAAAGCAAGTTCGCTTTTATTAAGAGCTCAGCGAGCGCTCTGTTAAGCTGGCAAGTGAGCATCCAAACCAGGCAGCGGGAGCTCAGTGGCCAAAGCCTCATCACCAGGCCCAAAATCTACAGAGGACAATTGAGAGATTACCAGGAGTGGTAACCTCAAGCCAGGAGTGCCCTAAAAAAAACACCCTCTCTAAGTTCCAGGAGCTGGAAAGGTCAGCTTTCCATTTTGAATAGTAGCATCTGGATATGTCATTAAGGATTGACCCCTGAGTGGTCATCTGCAAATCAGATTTTGAAAATTGAGTCTCATTTACAATCACAGGCTTGTTGATCTTATGCAACATAGCGACCGCTGTTTGTCTGTCTATTACTGAGGTGCAGCTTGGAAGACATCTGAACGTGTGGAAACCAGCTTCATCAGTAAGGTATACAGTGGTATTTCGTAGTTGCGTCAATAGACAAACAAGGTGGAGAAGAAGGCGTGTGCTCGTGTTGTAAATGTCCAACATTAAAGATTCAAATAGTTGTTTCAATAATTGAGAGAGTGTCTGTTAACGATTCCATGGTCAGGTTTCGTCTCTGTTTGATCTTGGAGGGGTTGATGAGTCAGAAGGAAAGAGCGCCTGATGAACATTCTTGGCCTTGAGGTGGAGATATAAGTATTCCTTGCATCCAATAATTATCATACATCATATTATTACATATCCAGGCACTGGAACATTAACATCAATTTACAACAACATAAAAAAGTAAATAAATAATGTTTCAACTTGTCTGAGTAACATGTAAGTAATTCAATTTCTTTGTTATGTATCTCATGAAATATATTGTTGCTGTCCAATGAAAAACATAATTTTTGGCGATTTTGAGTTTTCTACATTATTTGAACACACCAATGGTTGTTCATGCTGAATGGATCAATAGAAATGCTACAAAATAGCTTGGAAAAAAATCTGGTTCCATTGACTTACATAGAAAGTAAAGTATGTTTTTGGTCTCTCCTGTAAAGTTGCAATTTTTAAGATACTTGTTTGTCATTGGACAGTGACGATATGATAACTTCCCATAATTTTGTAAAGCAGTATGATATATTTTATTTTAAAATTTCAAAGAAAACCTCCCAGCATTGTTATATTTCTGTTTCTCTACAATAAAATCCTGCTACTCAGTGCTAACTGGTTGGCGAGCTGAAGAGCTTACATCTCTAGTGCTGAGAGCTGTCACAAAGCTGTCACAAAGTCCAAGACTCAAGTTCAAAGAGAATATTGAAATATTCAATGCTGCTGTGGGTGGAGTAAAGTATTTTGTATAAAAGCTCTGTAAGAACCTATTCGTTTTGGGTTCACTGGAAAGCGCCCTTTAACATCAGATAAACTCTGAGCTAATCACTCAATGCCAATTCTCTCCGTTGGTAGGATGTCCCTCCTTCTGCCTCCATCATTCAGCGCGATGCTGGCCAACGAATGCATCTGTTATCTGACGTAACAGAATTGGCAGTTACCGCTAACTTCCAAGCATGTTGAGCTGCAGGGGAGGGGGACGCTGTGTGAAGGCAGCAGTTCCCAACAAGCTTTTGATTGAGCTTGCTTATATGTGTACAAACGTAAGCACTTCTCAAAAGTCTTACTGCTCACCAATGTCACAAATACTAATGTGCTCCTCTCCCATTCTATTTCAGATTACCCTGCACCATGCCACAGAGGGTGACCCTGACTTTACTTCTCTGGGGTACTTGTGTCTTGCTCATGCCAAGCTGCGAAGGCCAAGGTAAACGTCTCTAAACACTTTAACTATCCGACTAGGAAAACACATCAACGAACTATGTGCGCTGCAAACTTACCCCAAAACAACGACCATGAAATATGCACAGTATAAAATAGATGCAATGAGTTATGTTACAGTGACAAGTCCAAAGCATTACTGTTGGGTTGGCATTTCCAAGTCAACAGTCCAAACGAGTATCTGTTTCTTTGTCACGAACATCTCAAACAAGATCCAAGGATGTGCTTGCTCTGAGTACTGCTCGCCTCAGTCTGTAAATGACAAGCGCACTTTGACAGTTCTGATGTACAGCTTTCATGACCAGTACAATGTAATAGAGTATCTTTGATAGGGAGGGGGAGACGGTTTGGGGGGGAGGGATTCCCTCACGGCTGATATGTCTCATGAGAATTCAGCTGTGAAATTCCTGTCTGGTTAGAGAATGTTATTAATATGTGCCTTGGTCATTAGGATGACGGGACAAGACATGATATGCTATGACTGGAGATGTGCGACACGTGTGTCAGGGTGCAAAGGTCAAGAAACCAAGTCTCTAGCACACGGCCTTTGAAAAGCTCCGACGACAGCTTTCGGGTAACGGCAGTACCTTCAGCACCTCTGAGGCCAAAACCTCATGGTAGGGCCGGAGCCGAGGGATAAGACGGCAGATCTGCGGCCTGGCTGTTCCTGGCTAAATGTTTTTTCTAGGGACCCAAACAGCTGAGCAGACACCAGAACTCAATGATCCTTAATTTCACAGGGATCTGATTACAACTCCCTCAGGCTCTACGTTAAGTGCTCAGCTCCTTCCCGGCCTGCTCCCGAAGCTTAGGCACACGCGCGGAGTGGTGCGGGGTGGTGGCAGGCGCGCAGCCCGTCTGGGGATCAAAATGGAGGAAACCAAACCTGCGTGTTTCACTGGCACCAGGGCGCTGGCCACAGCCACAGGGGTGCAGGAGATCTAGGGTAGGATTTCATGGCCAGAGTAAATTTAGCTCCCGGTGGCTCGAACATGAAGCCTACCGACTAGATCTGCTGAGTGCAGTCCCCCAGAGGTGAGTGAGTGAGCCTGCATCCCTCAGGAACAAGAAAAGAGGGAGGGTGGGAAGGAAGAGCAACAGACAGACAGACAGACAGACAGAAAAAGAAAAAGAGAAGGAGAATCATGACAGTTCTGTCTCGGTTATATGCTCCTTTCAGGTTAACAAAATAAAATTTAAAAGTGAGGGTGGGGACAGACAATTCTGGAAGCAGCTCTCTTAGACGTCTGGGTGTGCAGATAACGTAAGAATCTGATTTTGTTCAAACAGAGAAACACACAACTTATTTTCTTAGCTAAAGCTAGTCCGATCAGCAAGCTAACATGTAAAAGAGTGCAAACACTTACCCGTTATTATCTTTGAATCAAAGTACTTACTACTTACGACTAAACTTCTAAGTAAAACTGAAATATAAGGAACTAAATGTCACCTGTGTGTCTTACAAATGTGAGTGTTTTGTTCAGTCCTGCCTAAAGCAGCATTAAACCCTGTCTAAATCTTAAATAACCGCCTACACCCTATATTGTGTGCTATGTAAGTTATGAAATTCAGGATTCTACACCCAAATACTGCATTTTGTTGTCTAGTATGGAAATGTACACACATAGTTGAATCCCAATTATGTATTCAATAGACCTATTGTTTTAATTCCTAGTGCATTATGTATTCAGCTCCAGTGTGGGAAGTGTAATACAACATTGTTAGCTTGTAAATCCTGAGGCGCTAATGGAAATTAGTGTTCTGATGGTAAATTGAAAAGTAAAAATTACTTATAAAGTGATTTTTTTTATTTAATACCACTACATTAATATATGTTTAGTATTATAAAGCAGAAATTTGGAAAAACACCTCTACAACAATTTATCGCCAGAAGATTTTTTTATTGTGATATTACTTATTAATATTACTATTATTAATAGTGTTTTTACCCCTCTTTGTGTTGTGCCTACTAACTCACTAAACACAAACAATAAAAATCACTGTAGTGCTTGGCCCTTTCATGGCTTATTGCTTATTAAAAGCAATACACTATGCTCCATCTGATCAACCTGAAACACAATTAACGACCGAAATAATAAGCATGGCTGAATTCGAATCACCACACATTAAAATCCCTCTATAAATAGAGAGAGGAATTTAAACTTAGCAACCTTCTGCATCAACTGGCAGGTTGTTGTTGTTCCAGTTGGCTACAGTGGAGCTAACTGTATATGGCCACTTGTATGGAGGCCCACTGTGGGACTGGGCCAGGATGGCTTCCCTGCCTTGACTCATCTGGCTTGGGAGGAGTCCGACTGGAATGAAAGGCAGACATGCTAGTGTAGGACTGGGCCATTGAGGAGAAAAAATAAATAACAAAACAAAGCCTTATGTATTAGTTGATATTCTGAGATGCTTCTGCAAACCACTCAATCAGATCCATAGTAAAATTATTTCAAATCCATTCATGGCCGAAATAATATCTATAGATTCTGGATTCTGGGTTGATAATGACGAAACAATATAATAGTATTTCAAGTACTATGTATTTTAGTAAAAAACAACTACAATTTTAACTCACGACCATTAAGTCATAAAAAAGCACTCACTCTGAGCGCGGGCTGTTTAGTTCTGTTACCATACCTCCGTTTAGAACTAATCCATGACTTTCCCAGCTGTCTGTATTTAGGAGATTACTCTTCCTATTGTTGCTGTGGATTGCTCAAACACTCTCAGATAACAGTTAGTACTTTTCAGCTGTTGCAGTGAAGGCGCAGGAGAGCCAGGCATGCATTGTTCAAGGTTCACTACGCTCCCACGAATACAGGTTTTACTGAGAGCTGGTTTAAATGGAAAATGCCTCCCATACCAGCTGTAGTGAATGAGTGTGAGCTTACACACCACTGGTATGGCATTATGTCTCACACCAATTCTCGTATTGGTACAGAAATAGCCATGATATCCAAGAACTCGGTGAGAAATGAGGTGCTGCTTCTCCCAACATGCAGACATACAAATGCACTGATACCAGCAGGACAAAACAAATGCATCTGCTGCCAGTAACGCTTTCCTGTAGGGAACTGTTCATAAGCCTACATAAGCCCTTTATGACAACTGACGTAGGCCTACAGGAACATTTATATACACTTATACCAGCAGGTGTCATTTCTCATAAAGGTCAAGTCTTGGTTGTCATGACTCTGAAGTAAAATGAGCTCAGTTGTTCTGTCTGCATGTTATAGTACAGTTGGTTAAACAAAAATGGACACCAGTCAGTAAAGTGATGCAAGATTCACTCAAATGTATATGCACAAAAACGGTTATGCTGCACAATGAAATTCTTACTCTGCACATCCTTGTGGACTACAACGTACAGTACAAAGGCTATATAAATAAAAAGTTATAAATGTACTACTGATTTATAACAAATTATTTATTATTATCTTCCATTAATATGATTTAGACCATTTGACATCAGCAGCATTGTGTCACTATGATATATTCTGAGCTATAGAGCTATAAATTGTAATGTGCTACATCTTTTTATAATTTCACCCCAAACTGTGTTACAAAACAGCGCAATGTAAGAAAAACAGCTATGTCTCTCAAATCAGCCTTTATAAGATAAGCTAGGATAAGAAACCCCTTTTATTATCCCACATGGGGAAATTTGCCTAGTTACAGCATAAATAGCTGCAGAACAGATACAGGACCAGAGGTAGACTAAAGAGCAAGTTATTAAATAAGAAATTACAAAAAATAAATACATTTCTATTGTTAGATTGCTTATGTAGCTTCATGTCAATTGTCATTGTTATGTATAGCAAACCACATGACTAAATAGTTAGACCTGACTAAATCTAAATACGTATAGCTAAACATTATATATACAAGCTTGTCATGAAAAGCTACATAAACCACTTAGATATATATTATAAAGACTAAGGCATGTTATATGATAAATGTTTATTTTTATATGACAAATATATGCAATACACAGCCACCGGCCATGATTCTGCTCTCTTATTGGCACAACAGCAGAAAGTCACATCCAAAGTCCTGAACTTGTGGAGCAGATCACCACCAGACATACACCTCACCCTCATGGTCACCAAACCTTAGCACAAAACACCCACAGTAACCAGACACAGAATAGCACAAAACATAACTCACACTTCAAAACTAATAGAAAACTACATTAACCAACCTCCTTTTTCTGGAGGGCGCGCCTCCCATAATCCCCCATACTGACAGCCACACCTCACAAACTTCTAGAGGCCAGCGTCAGCCTGTAACGGGTCGTGTGCAGCATATATCTCCTCTGATAGTACTGGAACAGCAAGGCCGAGTTTGCTTTTGTTTTTACTTTACACTAAACAAGATCCAAGGCTGAAAATGAGACGAGCGAGCAGAATTTCAGCTTCTATTTACCGTATATTTACATCTAGATGTGTTAAACGAGTTAGAACATGGCACATTTGGTGGCAGACTCCATTTAAAGGAGGGCAGAATTACAGGAACAGAGAGTGTTAAAGCAAATGAAAGTAAATAACACCTCAAATTTGGCTGCATATCCTTTGCTTGCATTAACTGCATGAAGCTGGTGAAGCACTTACATCAGCAAACTGCATCAGCTTTCTTCTTTCATGATGCTTTTCCAGGCTTTTACTGCAGCTTCTCTCCGTTTTTCATTTGGAGGGGTTTCTCCCTCCCATCTCCTCCTCAGTTGGTTATGACTTTTCACTTTTCTCTAGATTAAGTCCTTGTTTAGTTGTCAGTGTGTTTTGGGTCATTGTCTTGCTCTATGATAAAGTCTAAGTAGACTGTATGCATTTCTCTGTAAACTCGCAGACAGAATGTTTTAATGCTTGACCAATGACCTTTTGTATTGTGGTCTCTCATAATCATCATTTGATCTCAAGTCATTTCAGTCCCTATGGAGAAGACTGTACACACAGATATGCTACTGTTTAATTCTTTTCAGAAGTTTCCTTGTGGTAGCCTAGTATTGCTTGTAATTATCATAAAATACCTGCTTTGGTTAATTAATACTTCATTATATTGATTTATATAATTTATTAAATGTATGCAGTGTCCCATAGAATTTTTTTCTTTCTTTTGCTTTTTTTTTTATACATAATTTGGAAACAGCAGCTGTTTTACATTGTATGGATTTTTTTTTAACATTCCAAACTTTCAAGTTAAGCATGTTTTTGTTCTTCTACACAGTGCATCATTTCTAATCAATGCAATTCCATTCTTGTAGATTTATATTTTACTACTTCATTTGAAAACACTTGCCATTTACATCATATGAATAGTTAATGATGAATGGACCAATGGAAATGCTCTAAAATAAAAAAAAAAGAAATCTGGTTCCACAAACATTAAAAGTCATGTTGCTGTCCTCTCTGGTGAAGATGTTTTTCTTACTACGGCGACGATATTCAGCAAATTCACTGGCAACTGCACATACAGGCAATCGATCAACATACAACAGTGTCAGATGTAATCATTCAGAAGAAGTGCAGGAGGTGAAAATTTAGCGTACTTGTAAGTCATATTATGCAACAAGCTCTCAGTACACTGGTCGATTTGGAGGGTTTGGAAAGTGCTCAGGGCGCTGAGTCCTGAGTGATGGCGAATTCCAGTGATGTTGAGGCAAAGCCTGTACAGGCGGCAGCATGAACACATTCCTGTCTTACCACAGCACACGCTCTCCTCGTGCCCGTCACCACACACGCGCACGCTGCACACTCAAATAGACTTAAATATACACCCCACACCCCGCATATCAGGATGTGTGTAAAGGACGGAAAACAGAAGAACAGCCCACGTCATTCCTGGAAATGTGAATCATTTCATAGAATTATCATACAGATGGGACTTAACCCTTAAACCACATCCTAAGCCATACATTCAGGCCTTCCTAAAGGCAGTTCTAACAAATTCATTCAGAGTGCTTTGACATGAAACGCTCAGTTCTAGTAACAGTCAGAGCTGTTCACACTGGTGGTCTCATGTCTGAACCTTTACCTCCAAAATCTTCCTCACAGAAAGTTAGTACACGAAACGATTACTAATACACTGAGGAAATGTTTTACTGACAAAGTTTTTTTAGCATAAAACTTGTCAATGTAGAAATATATTTCTTTTACTGCATTTCTAGACATTTTTTACTTGCTTTAAGTGATTTTTTTTAGCTTACTTTTGGCTTTTTCCATTCAGCTTTTTTCAAGTAAATTCCTACAACAAGGCAAATTACCTGCCAATGTAGTGAGACAGTTTGACTTCATTAAAAACAAATCTAAGACGTCTTGCACCAGCGTAGATAATTAATGTCAATAAGTTTCTCTACACTGCATGACTGAATTTTGCTGACATTTTGAAACCAAATAATTACCTTAAATTACCTTTTTAATTTAATTACCGTTTAGGTTTTAAGGATGTAAGGAATGGAAGTGGTGGGTCTGGATTTGGGGAGTATTAGGGGATTCCCACAGAAATGTTTTCAGAGGCACAGAATTAGGCCTTTTTCAAATCATAAATAGCTGCTTGGCGACACTTTACTTGAGGCCTGTTACATAACATGGGCATAAGTCATAAAACATGACTTTCTATTCTGTCATTAGTTGTCATTACAGATTATGTCCAATTATTACTGTTACCATTACTGGTAGTTGTTATAAAGTTTGATGTAGTGGATTCTGTGAAGACATGAAGAAAAAAAAATGCTACTATGGTATTTTTTTATAACTCCTGCTAGCATCTATATTGTGAGGATTTTGTAGTCAATGAAAGAGTATTTCAATGAAAGAGTGTGAAGGGAGCGAAATGGCTAAAAATGAAAAGTTAGTAAAGTAAATAATAGACAATTGTTTCTAGCCACTTGCCTAAGACCTCCATTTTGGTTGATGGAAGGATGCATTTTTTTTTAACAACAAATGGATCACTGATTGGTTAGTATCACTGCAACTAAGCACTGCTTGGTTATTTGCTACCAGCCGCTGATTGGTTAGCATAACTGTTACTGTGTGCCAATTGGTTAATAATACTGCTACTAAATGCTGATTGGTTGGCATTACTTCTACTGGAAGCTGATTGGTTAGCCTTACTGCTACTGAGTGCTGATTGGTTAGCATTACTGTTACTGTGTGCCGATTGGTTAGCCACACTGCTACTAAACGCTGACTGGTTAGCATTACTGTTACTGATTGCTGACTAGTTAGCATTACTGCTACTTATTGCTGATTTATTGGCATTACTGCTGCTGCTGCTTGGTTGGCGAGAGAAGCAGCTCACTGGCTGAGTGAACTGACTTACTGATGTTGTGAATGTACATGAGGAACCACGATAAAGTCCTATAACTGGGTTAAAATACACAGTATTGTTAAAATATTTGATGCTGTTCTGTGTTCACAAAATAATCATAAAAAAGCATATATATTTAGATTTCAGATATCATTAGGACTTTTCTAAAAATCTAGAAGCTTTAATGTCTTGACATCTAACTGGAGGAAATTTAGTAAAGTTCAGTATCTCACATGAGCTAGTCACTACAACATAACATTATGCCGTCTGTCACAACAGTTACAGGTCCTGATGACTTATGACAGTATAAGACACCTGCATTGACCTGCTTACAGCATGTCCAAAGAAAAGCAAGTATCTCGAAATTGGTAACTGTAGAGGTTAAAACATTCTTTAGTTTTTTAAGTTAACGTAAAAAGATTGTATTCCAAATGTATTCTGGGACATTTCTGGTTTATTCATTATATTTTTTTTTGTCAGCTGCCGCACAGAAATGATGTAAGAGTAAAAAATCAAGATACATCGAGGAAAATGACATACATGGACGCCGTCATACAGCAGTATTTTGTAGGTTGAAATAAAGTGATACCAGTTTTTTAAATACATGTGTTATGGAAAAAATGAAGCATAGTTAAAAGTAGCTTTCCTAGTCTAGGATAAGAGCTTGAAAGGCTGGACCACTCCTAATGCATTATGCTTACATTGTCCTAAGGTTTACGTCTGCTGAACTGATTTCCACATGTGCCAATTACATTTAAATTAACTGCAACCAATTAATGCGCCACTCAAGTCGGGTAGTCATGGGGTGACTGTAATTACCAGCTTCCAACAGGGGAAACCTGTTCAAGTGTCACTTTGAGTTGTAATTACAGTTGAGCTGTGATGTATTATGGCTGAATGTCCTCCTACTACAAAAACTCTTAATAGTGTGTAAGACTTTCAGCTGGCAGAGCTCATTATGAAATATGCTCCTGTCTCAGTGGTCCTCCATGGATCACCTGCAAGACCACTGCCTATTTGGAAGGGTGGTACAATTCAGCTTTGGTTAAATTTAACAATGGACCCATCTCTCTGTCAGTAATCCAGAGGAGGCTGCTGATTGGATATCCATCAACAGCATCAGTAGCCCAATTAGTCGTACTGCACATCAGAAACAAGCATCTGTAATGCCACCATCTGCTAATACCCTTATATACAGAATGTACTCAGTGTGTGAAATTGCCAGGTTGGCTCTCTAATTCAGCACTGACTGGCTGCTTACTTACCACCATGGTGCTGCGATAGCAACAACATATTTGGTTTAGCAATTCTTCTTTTGGGAATCCACCTTACTAATTCGGTAACCCACTCTTCTGCACATCACATACCTCACACTTCTCTTTTCTCATCAGGTAACAAAAAATATAATAGTATAAAAAAATTGTATAAATAATAAATATAAATGATAAAAATATAAAAATGTCACAAAAGTCATATAATAATTAACTCGCTCTCCACCAATCTTTTAGAATAATTGGGCAAGTTATGACATGGCACATGGTAATGTTGGTGGTATCCCAGGCATAGTTACTGTAGCTAGGCTATAAAGAACAAAAGGGGTGAATCAGTTTGCAACAGCGCCAGTGCTGCATTTCTAGTTGGTCAAGAAAGACAGAAGATCCCCGACCTTCACTGCTAATTGTGGGTAAAGCAGCTACCACCCCAACCCCAGATTTTTAATTTTGTGAGATTCCTGGGGTGCAAGAGGGTCCCTGGTATTTGCACATTATCATTTCTAATAAGTGAATTTATTTTATTTAAAGGTGCAACCATTGCTAAGCTCCACAGAAAAGCATTGTTAATAGAATGGGGCACTGCTCAATGACTAAAGTAACAAGAAATCTTTCAGCTTTTTGAAAGAGGCACAATACAGGGCAGCCAATCAGAACAGATCTCATTTATAAATCTCAGAAATGAGACGCTGGATGAGTTATATTTCTGGTACATTAAAGAAAGCACACAAATGTTTTGTAGTGGCAAGAGAAATATGCAGAATATGGGTCCTTGAATCCACTTGATTTGAGAAGAAACACTGGATGAACAGATGTCTACAAACTTTGGGCACAGCGTATGTCAAGGAAACTCATGAGCTTACATAAATGTGGGTTGTGTGAAATACTGAACCTTTACTGACACCCGTAAAGTAAACATTCATGCCAAGAGCGAAATGAAGCTAATGAGTTGTTTGTGCCCTCTGTGCGTTCTTCCAAAGTATCTCTTGATGCTAGCTTGTCAAAACAAATTAGCCACCCGACCACAGCTGTGCTTGTGTGGAGCCCCATAGCTGGCCAGCTGTTGGCTCACTGCACAGTCACTATGCATAGTGCTACACAAGCTGTTGAAAAGGAACACCATGCACACGCCTGCTGACGGTCACATAAACTGAGGGGTCAGGGTTCATCATCCTGGAATGAGGGGCCTACAGCATCAACACATTATTAGACTACAGCCTAAAAGCTGAACTGCTCACAGGATAAACTTCAAAAGGGAATCTTACAGAAATAAAAAACAAGCTATAAGGCTAAAAAAAAAACTCATCCCCGACCTTCACTCATTCTTTGTGTATAACTTGGAGAGATGCAGCAGGACGTAGGTGGACCAGCTGAGCCGAGCTGCAAGCATCTTGTTCGGCTAACTTAGCAATGGCTAAACATAAAATATTCCAGCAAATGCTTCAATGACTTTGTTTTTTCTTCAACAGACTTGTTTGCAACTCCTGCTGTGAACTGTTCATGTGAACTTGGCCATGGGAAGTGTGCTGAAGATGGTGACTGCAGGTCAGTGAATAACAAACTAAGTTTCTGCTCACAGCTATCAACAGTTGTGTGACTGACCACTAACATAGTCTTTAACAAAGTTATTATACTGTAGTTACATACATTTATTTAGTCAGTCATTTAGGGTTTTGTCTTGTACGAATCAGTACAAGCAATTCAAAAACATATATAACTTTACTATAGGTAAAACAGACGACAGTATCTATTCAAATCAATTGGTAGGCCTACAGTATAGAGTCAACGTTGCTGTTAGCCTGTGTAGGATATCCGGTCAGCAGGAGCTGACAGATTATTAAGCCATAGTGGAGAAATCATATGAGCTGCTCTCAGTCCTGTCTCACTGTTACTGGTATCCTCATTAGACTCCAACTGAGCAGCAGAACTCTATTATTAACCATTATATCATAATCCCTTACCTGTCTGTTCTAATTCTTTCTTATAAACTTAACAGCCTGAAATTTGAAAAACCTTGTTATCTTGTTTATTCATGTTTACAGCTATATTAAGCATCATATTAGTTCTTTTTTTCTAATAATCATAGCATCAGGCATTAACTGGCCATATTTCAATAATCTCTGTTTGGCACATTACCAAATAATGCCTATGACTTACCTATCTCAACTTAATTATCTTGTTCTCAAGCTTTACAAAGCAATGGCCACATTTTAACTGTTATAATTATCTCGTTCTCACATCTTACAAAGTAATGGCCATAAGCATATAACAAATCAAAATAAATTATCTCATTCTTGCCTTGCTATGGCCATGGCCTATCACAAGTATCTAATTGCTCTGGCTTAAGTGAAGGCCTCAACCTATCACAATGTAATTATCTTGTTCTCGCGTCTTGCCATGACTAGACTACCACAACGTATTTAATTCTCATGCAAGGTCATGGCACTGATGAAGTAGTGGCCGAGACGTATCTACCACAGTTCTCATGCTCATGCTTTACAAACTAATGGCCATGATTTTAGTGTTCCAATTTAATTATCACACTCTCATGCCTTGCTTGTTCATGGCCATGAATTTATGATTACAACTTATTTAATTCTTGTTGCAGGTCATGGCACTGACTTCACTAGCACAACATAATCATCTTATTCTTGTGCCTTATGAAGAAATGGCCATGATCTAACTATTGCAACTTAATTGTCTCATTCTGACATCAGACCAAGTGATTAGAACAATAAGAACAACTGTCTTGTTTTCACACCCTACTAAGGCAAGTTCACAAACTATGACAACTTAAGTATCTTTCTCGTTTCTTAAGTAAATCATTCCAATGACTTAACTATCACAGTTTACTTATGTATTAAGACTACTTGCTCCTATGCCTACTAAGTCATGGCTACTTATCTATTACAACTATTGTTATTAGGACCTTACCAAAATATGACCACTACTTAACTATCCATCCATCCATCCATTATCTGACGCTTAATCCCGCTAGTCGGTGTCAGGTGGGAGCTGGAGCTGATCCCATCGGTCATCGGGCAAAGGCGGGGTACACCATGGACAGTTCGCCAGTCCAACGCATGGCCAACACTCACTCACGCACTCACACATACTGGCAATTTAGAGTTACTAATCAACCTTATTATGCATGTCTTTGGATATGTGGGACGAAACCGGAGTACCTGGAGTAAACCTACTCAAGCACGGGGAGAACATCCAAACTCCACACAGAATGGTCTGGAATAGAACCCAGATCCTCTTGCTGTGAGGCGACAGTACTAACCACTACACCACCGTGCCGCCCACTACTTAACTATCAAAACTGTATTGTTATTAGGACCTTACCAAAATATGCCTGGAAAAAGTTCACAAAGTAATGGCATGCATTACTATCTCATTTCCAAACTCTTTTAAGTTGAGGCCAGGAATAATTTTATTAAGAAGTGATGTCACCAGTGGGGCTCTGTAAATAACTAACAACTATGCTCAAATGTTATCGCCCTACAGTTTATTAATGTGCTAAATGGAACCAAGACAACTACAGATTATCCTCATTCATTACTAAAACAAAATGCAAACAGTAGACACGATTTGCTTAATCAGCGTGATGTGGGCGTCATGTGCTGGTGTAAATAAGCGAGTCTCTAATATAAAAATGGCATAACGTAGGGAATACCTGTTGACTTTGACCTCTGACACCTTTTGCAGATGTGACCCAGGATGGGGAGGGCCTTTCTGTGCTGACTGTGTGCGGATGCCAGGCTGTGTTCACGGCTCCTGCCACCAGCCCTGGCAGTGCACCTGCGAGGACGGCTGGACCGGACGCTTCTGTGACAAAGGTAGGAGATTATTGTGAACTGAGATTAACACACACCCTATTGGTTATTACAACCTGATACTATATATTTGATGCTTAATGCAGTTTATTCCTGTATCTCTTTATGCATCCAGATGTTCACGTATGTGAAAAGGAGCAGCCATGTCAGAACAGAGCTACCTGTTCTTTAAACGAAGCTGGAGAGTATAACTGTCTGTGTCCTGAAGGTTTTCATGGAAAAAACTGCGAGTTAAAGACTGGGCCCTGCCACAAAACCAAGTGGGTGTTATTTCTTTTTTAAGCAATGACCCAAAGTCACTGTGCTAACAAATCTGTCAGTTTAGCTACGCCTGTTTCTCAAGACACTTTAGTAGGCCAAGAACAAAACTCCTGCATTCAGCACATTCCATAAAATGACTTTTTGCTAAATCAATAGCTTGTGTGTTTACTTAAATGCCTTTCCTTTGTTTCTGCTGCAACTCGACAATAGCTGCGCTCATGCTCACTGGCACAAGCAATGCAACAGCCTGGTCAATTCGCAGCCTCTAGAGAGCAATCATGTAATTCAATGGGCTCATTACTGGCCCTGTAAGAGCTCGCTAATACTAACAGACTGCGGCCTGGCCCCTACTGTTCTCCCCGAGTGGACTAAAACTGACAGACTGAGTGGTTTCCAGGGAAACCACATAGTCACTGAAAGGATGAAGCTTGTGAACTACTAGAAGAACAAATTTCACAATACAATTGCACACATTTCACACGCAGTTATCATGCCGAAGGAATAACATTATTCTAATGCCAGGCATTACTTCTGTCCTAATCAGAATGAGTGCTGTTCTTCCCAACACTGCTGTAGACCAAGGGTCATCAGATAGATCTGACCTAGGGTTGAATCCTTGAGACTATAGTCAAAGTATGGCTGTAGAGGACTGTCTTACTCACACACACGTATGTATATGTATGTATGTATGCACATCGTATATATATATATATATATATATATATATATATATATATATATATATATATATATATATATATATATACACACACACACACACACACACACATATATATATATATAGGTGTGTTGGCTAATAGTGCTATAAAATCCCCTATATTTATGTGTCTCAAAAGGCATGAACAGCTGCGCATTCCATTAAGAACATGTATTACACATATGTTGGTTAAAACATCTCCAATATTGGATTTAAACTTTTATTGTAACTTAATATAACAATGATTTTATCACAAGTGATTTTTAAGCATTTCTATTGGTCTATTTTCATGAAAGGGCAGATGCTATGTTTATATGTTATAGAAAAACAGAGATGAGCTTATGTTACAATACAGGTGTTTAATGTATCCTGAGATTTTATATATATATATATATATATATATATATATATATATATATATATATACACACACACACACACACACACACACACACACACACACACACACACACACACACACACACACACACACACATATATATATATATATATATATATATATATATATATATATATAGTGTAGAGTAATATAGTAGAACTTTAGTTTTAACTGGACTTGTCTTACACTGCTTTAATGTGTCTCAGGTCCCCTTGTAAGAACGGCGGCCTGTGTGAGGACCTGGGCGGCTATGCTCCAGAACTGTCCTGCAGATGCCTGGTTGGTTTCACGGGGCCTCGCTGCGAGACCAACATGGATGACTGCCTAATGCGTCCCTGTGCCAACGGTGCCACCTGTCTGGACGGAGTGAATCGATTTTCGTGCCTGTGTCCAGCTGGTTTCACAGGTCGCTTCTGCACCGTCAACCTGGACGACTGTGCCAGTCAGCCCTGCCTCAACGGGGGCCGCTGCATAGACCGCGTCACCGCCTTCCACTGCCTGTGTCCTTCCGGTTACACTGGGAGAACTTGTGAGGTTCCACTGTGGAATAAGGGCCCCCAAACACAAGCCCCACATAGAAACTATGGATGGGGAGGAGGAGGAGGACTCAACGGGGTTACTCAGAATAAACCCGATATTCCTACCTTAGGAAACCACTCTCAGGGGATTACGGCAGGTGGGAGCGGGGGCCGGTTGTTGAAGATCTCTGTGAAGGAGGTGGTGACGCAGAATGCAGCAGCAGGACTCTCTGAGGAGCAGCTCATAATCTTGCTAGTCCTGGGGGGCTTGACTCTGGCTGTGGTGGCACTTACAGCCGGGCTGGTGCTACGAGGACACTGGCAGGCCTTCTGTGCCTGCAGCCAGTGTAGACCACCAGCCTCCCAACAGCACTCATTCCAGCAGTGCTGCACGCAGCAGCGGCACCTAGTTTCCACTCAGCAGGACTGCAAGATCAGCTTCCTCCACTCTCCTGCTCCTCCTCCTGAGCTGGAGAAGAAGAGACTAAACACTGAGGTCATATGAAGCCACTCTTTTTCCAGGACAGCTAGGATACTACTTGACTACTTGATTTCTCTCACCGAAGATGAAGATGAAGATCAAGAAGAACTCCGTCATCCCAACCATATACAAGTGTACAGTATATGGAATAAGAAGACATGCTTCTGTTTCTGACCAAAATGACCTGCCACGTAGGCTGTCAGTAAAGAGGCGTCGGAGCAGATTTGAGGAAGGATTAGGAACACTCGCTGAGTGACTACGAACAAGAAGCACTCCTCAGAAAAAGGGTACAGCACTTAAGCGACCATCAGTGACTAAGAGTTGCGAGGAGTGGAGAATATAGCACTGAAACAGCATTGAAAAGGACTTCTACCTTTTGTTTTTGAACAATTTCTACATAATTCCAAGATTAAGAGGTAAACTGAATAATTCAGAATGGTTCGGTGTGAAACTCTCTATTCTAGAAAGTGGTAGAGTTGATTCCTCTAAAAGCTACCTCACAGAAAATGATTATATTAAATGGCCGTGTATGTTCTGCCTGATGTCTGAGACGCTGTTTTAAGCTCTTGAAGTTCATTTTTAACTATATATTTTGGATAGTAAATAAAGTGACTATATTTACATAGACATGTAGACATCATGGTAGACCCCTGGCTACAACCATTATAATGAACATGGATACATTTTCCTACACTACACTATTTCACATCAAACCAGTCTGAATGACTTCGTTTGCATCTCAACAAGTAAATTATGCAGGAATTTTAAGAAAATTGGTGGAGTTCCACTTGAACAGACGTACATGTGGGAACATAAGGACTTTCTTGTTATGAGATGTGGACTCAAGTGGAGCTAAGACTGCTATATATAAAAGTATATTACTTTTCAGATTTATACGAAGAGACTTGTACTACTCTGTAATTAAAACAGTTTAAATCCACATTGTTAAGGTGGTTCTTCTCATCTTTAACTGCTGTTTTTGCCACAAGGAGATATACAGTTAGTGGAGGGTCTTCACAATCTCCAAAATGTAGAATATGCTCATTTGGAGACGACTGCAATAGAAATGTTAATGGAATACCTGTTGTGTTTTATATATGCGACGATGTGATTTTTGTACAAATGCTGTAAGATTTATTTTCATTGCCATAACCAATGTGGTAATTTGGTAATCAGTACTGCTTTTGATGAAAACGGAACAGAAAACGTGAAAATGTTCACTGAAGCAGTGATCAACAGTATTTGAATGTCAGTCTAATTTATTTGCTGTAATTTATTGGTGTAACATGTATTTTTGATACTAAGTTGAGTGCATTAAAAGTGTTCAATGAGCAATTATTATGTTGAAAGTAAAATATCAGGATGTAGTATACTACACTAAGCAGGCTCCAGTTTCCCGACAGCGTCTCAGTCTTCTTCTGAGTAGTAGGGAGAGTGTTCAGTGTGATGCTTGCAATACTAGTAAAGGATCATAGTTGCACTAAGAGGTTCTTTATGGTTCTTCTCTTTGTTACCACAAGTCGTGGCTTGAACTAAATGACATTAAAACTGAAAATGGCGACAAAAGCTCTTTTCTGTAATGCATCAGTAGACTTCATTTACATTTGAAGGGGAATTCCACCAAATAATCTGCATAATTACATAATTAAGTTGCACCTTCAGAGCAGTCTTATGTCAAACGCTTCGTTCTTAAGAAACTTACAAAGACAGAATTGTGAACAGTAGTGGCGGTGAAAGGAACCAGACCTTTCAGAAGAGTTTAATACCTCTAAGATCTGCCTCACAGAAAGTCTCACAGTTACTAACATTTGCATTATACGTTTGGGCCACAAACTTATTTTTTAAATCAGTTTTTATTTCAGATTTTAGTCTAATAATTATCAACACTGCATAGAAAAACTGGTTTCAGATAGTAAATATATTCCCTACCCCGGGTCCCATCACCACCACCGTGAAGAAATCTTGTTAAGTTTCTCTTCAGTTAAACTTGGAATAAGGTTTAAATTCTCCTTTTACACAGTTGCTCTGATTTCACTCATTCTGTGTTGTTTATGAAACTCTTCTTTTATAATTTCAGGGAATCACAAATCAGGGGATTTATTCAGGCTATACTGAAGCATCACAGAGCTGAACGCCATCAGTTAAGTTCTGGCAGGAAAACAGGGGGGACTCTGCATCAGCCATGCAATAACAGTTAGGATTACATCTGCTGTCTGAACTTAATCAAAGTAATCATTCTTCACACCTCCGCCAGCACGCCGAGTTCTGCAAAACAGGCATCTTACCAAACATGCTACGTCTACCGTTCCTGCGTTTCAGGGTCTCTCTCAATATTACGGCTCCCTCGACTCCATCTTGCCTCAGATTCTGCCTAATCACTTCATGCTTGGAATGAACTGGGGCCTGGTCCCACCCTGACACTATATATCCCACACAGGAAGTGAGCATCGTGCCCAGGAATAAACTGAAACTGGAGTCTACATTAGCTGCTGATAGAAGTGCTAGTATCACTCACTCAGAGGGCCTGACAGTGTGGCATAGTGCAGCGCGCTCACCCTCCCCCGCTCGCGGCCACAGAGGAAATTCCACCTCATATTCATCTTATTACGTTGAGATTTCGAGAGACCTCTCCCGAGTATCGCGGAGTATTACTGATACAGCTCTAATACAAGCTGGAAACTAAAACTGTCGGCTATAAAACCAAATCAACGAGATGCAGGCCTACAAAACGCAACTCCTCTCCCTAACCCTAACCCAAATCCAGTACCTCCATTTCTACTCTCAGCGTACAAAACATAGTACACAGTTTAGATTCAAGAAGTATTTGTCACTTGTGTTTGTACACAGTGGAATTTGACCCCTGCATTTAGACCATCCGTGCAGCGAAACACCCACATACACACACACTAGTGAACATACAGCAGTTGAGGGTTAGGTGCCTTTTCAAAGGCACTTCAGTTGCTGGCTGTTGGTCCAGGGGATCGAACTGGCAACCTTCTGGTCACAAGACCAGATCCCTAACCCATGACTGCCAGCCAATAAAAGAGAAATTCCAAATTTGAGCCATAATTTCTGCATAATTAAATGGTTGAGATGGTAACAGTCAATCAGAGTGCTTTGGTGGGAAATGCTCTTCTCTAGAGAAACTTAGTGTCTGTTCACTATGGTGGTGATAGGAACCAGACATCAGAGTTGTTTATTGCATCTAAAAGCTGGCTGCATGAAAAAGCTTGGATTCCCTTAGTTAACTCATCGCCCACAGAAAACAAACTTAAATAGCATGTTTTTATACACATCTAAATACACAATGTACATGTATGTCCTGAGTTTAATGTTCTGGAGAGAAAAATAAGACATAAGCTACAAGAAACATGTTTGTGCATTCAAATGTGCAGAAGTGTGTTCTCTGTAGAGGATGCATTATTGACACTCGTTTATTTATTTATACTCAACAAAACATGGAATTTAACCTGGACTGCATATTCAGTTGGGTGTGTCTAAACTGTGTGGGTGCACTTTCTAGGTTTATAGGTACTTACAGTAGACAGTTGGCAAGACTTTTCATCGTCCTTCAACACTGGAACTGATCACCACCACTGACCCTTTCTCAGAACAGCAGTGATGCCAGCATGGTGGTGTGTTTTAGTGGGTTCTGCTACAAGTGTATCAGACACTGTGGAGCAGTGAGGCTTTACACATCAGAGTCAGTGCTGGGTTTAAAATAACCAGAAATATTCAGTCAACAGTGATCAGGAACTGACCGTAGATTGAGCATCAGTGCATCTGTATCAGCGCCAAACACACTACCATGCTGATATTACTACTGTGCAGAGAATAGCCCACCTGCTAAGTAATATCTGATCAGTGGTGGTCCTGTGGTGGTCTCTTTTTTTAATTGATGTCCAGAGTAGAGGGCAGCTGATAAATTATGCAGGAATGGATGAGCCACAGTCAGTAGCTGTGAGTCTACATTTAACATTTTTATCTATTAAAATGGGGGAGAGTCCCAGTTTCATGTATTTTGACTACAGTAACTACTGCACTATAATACACTTCAGTGAAGTCTGACTGATAACACTAAGTTCTAAGCAACTTTAATGCTCATCACTCATTTAAAAATAAAGTCACAGAGTTAAAAAGGTTTCAAGTCACTGAGTGTAGCGGCTTAGAAAAAAAATCAGGCAGGGATACGGTTACCACAGCAGGTTCATGGGTCAGAGACCATAATTCATTTTCATATTAAATTTTTTGGCAGTTAAAAAGAGGCCCAAAAATTACACCCTAAACACACCCCTGGTCCAGCTCCAGTTCTAGATAGAGACAGCTCCTATCAACACACATCATATTTTAGAAATTATTTTAGAAATGCATGTTAGCAACATTTAAACAGACAGCCTACCCATCACCTGTTAGTATGATTTAAGTCCTGTAGCCCCACCCCTGCTTTTAATCCCTGGGTTACCTTGTGTCTTGGAAATACAGTTGTGGTGATGTTGTGAACTCACTTGACACTTGCTATTCTCTAAAACTGGGCCAGCAAGTTTTAGAAACGGTTAGTAGATGACAGCAGCCCCCTCTGTTGGCCAAAATGTCTCTCTGATCTGCTGCCAGTACATTTTAGGACTTTGTCAGTGTGGTGTGTTTTTAATTTACAGTTAAAAATGGGGGGTTTCCAGAGACTGTCACTGGCAAACAGGGACGTCTGGTCAGTCTAATTATGACAGCTGGCTAGTTACACCAAATAATTAATAAGTTGCTTGCCTGTAAGTTTCACTTGTTAAAGCAGTGTTTATCTGAAACAACTATGTGAGGACAGTCCACCTAATTTGTTTAGTAAGCTAACCTACTTTAGAGCTATCTCTGATATCTCTGATAAAGTATGATTCACCTACACAGCACAGATTTGTGTTTTCTCAGTTCTAAAACACCTGCTTCAGCTGAAGGACCTGATTATTATTATTAGTGAATAGTGAATTAACTCAATGTCAGCAGTGATCCTGCACAGTTTGTATTGGTCATCATCTAATCCCTCAGTAGTAATACCGACGTGTTTAAAACTCTGGCAGCACTGCTGTGTCTGATCCACTCACACTAGCACAACACACACAACACCACAATAGCAGTGTCACTGCTGTGATGAGAATCACCCACCATGCAAATAGTACCTGCTGTGTGGTGGTTCTATTCCTGTTCTGACTACTGAAGAAAAAGGGGAATAACAAATCAAAACTACAAAGTGCTTTTATATAAGTGGAGCTGAGAAAATGGAAAGATGTTGTAGAAACAAGTAAGAGAGATTATAATTTTATGATTGATTGGTGTAACTAATTGTAACTATTTCTTTTACTATACATCAAAAGTTCAAAAACAATTTCGGAAGCTATTTTAAAATGTGGCACAATTAGTTAAATGTATCATGTTGTGTCCTGTACAAATACAAGTATTGCAATATGATATTTTTGAGATCAACTTCCCCTGAGTGAGGTAAAATACCCAGTAAGATAATTTGGAGTGAAAGGCTTAAACATCCTGCTCCAGTCGAGCTTGCGAAGGTGGATCAGATGTACCAACTTGTACTACCAGATTTTCAGGATCGGACTCTGGCTCAAACTGATAGGGCAGACATGACGCCATTGTAAGAACAGCCACAGCGTGAGTAACAGAGTGAGTAACCTGACCAATCAGAGAACACTGGGCACATCGGGACGCAGAGCTGAAGACACAGGAGCTCTAACAGAGCATTTCAGACTGAGGATGTTTACCGATGTACAGTATGGGGGGGGAGAGAGATGAAAAAACTGAATCATGTAAATTCATTAGTAGACCCTAAACTAAAATTTTATACACTGCAAATGAGGATAAAGGGTCTCCTTTAAAAAAACCCCAAGACCATTAGATTCATTGTTAAATAAATCCAGACTACATGATTGCTAATGTAGTCAATACTAGTAGTCTTGAACTACTGGTTTATAAAAACAGTGAGAATTTAATAGAAAAGACAGAAATAACATTTACATTACATGACTGTTTTGAAAATCCATTACATAAATGTCAAAGTAACCCGGTCAGAAAAAGTGGGTCAGCTGAGTGCCTCTTGAACTATGTCCTTAGAGATTAAAGGTGTTTCAGTTTTTGCTTTTGCTCAGTTCACCAAAGTATTTCTCCAGGATACCTTCGACCTCCTCTTCTGTGTAATGCTGTACTTTAAAAAGAGAGCTCTCTGACCCACAGTCAGCTCCTCGAATCATGGCAGACAGCACTAGACAGAATCAAGAACAATTTAAAGTAAATAGAAGGCTATACATAAAACGCTAATTGTTTAAGATTTTGTCAGTGAACACAACAGATGTAGAAGAGAGAGAGACACACACACAAATTAGAGAGAAACAGGCTGAACTACAGAACTACAGTCTGACAAATACAGCATTTTAACTCATCTTAAATTAAACACCTATGTATTAGGAATACCTCTGCCAGATGAGGGTCGGAACAGACACAGAATCCTCTTGTTCATGGCCACAGCCCGGCCTAGTTCATAACCGACCCCCAAAGATGGCTGCGTCACCTCAGCAACTATGACTAGAGACAAACAAAGAATAGATCAGGAAGTATAAAAGATTAGTATAGTCATTTTCTGATCACACATACATGGAAAACACATATTCTTGATAATACCCAAAGTATCCAAAGGTCAAAAGCAAGAGCTTCAGCAATGAAGCAGTTAGTAATGAAGCACCTACTGTAGTGATTTTATCAAGTTAGGTTTATTATTTTGTCCACCATATGTTTACTAACTAGTGAATACAGCTACTCTGAGGTGAACCCATTGCCTGCAATCACATATATTTCTTTGAGCCTAGCTGAGGTGTGAGTAAAGGCACAGACACCCTAGAGATTTACATTCCAGCAGAGTTATTAGTCATGTTTGGTGCTTCCTCTTTGCCTAAAACTAAACTATCTGAAGAAGTTAATTAGATGGAACAGATGTTACAATAGATGGGATTATTCTCTGCAAAAAGAAAGACCTTCAGAACCTGGGCTACTCAAAATCTCACCATCAGACAAAGTTAGCCACTCCACATCTCGATCATGGATAGCCTTGTCTCCATCCAGCACAGCATCCTCACCTAAGTCGGAAGCACAGTGTCTTTAGTCTTTACTGAGCATCAAAGGACAAAGCAGTGTCTTTCAGTAAACTTAGCAAATGATCATAAGCAGATTTTAAGCACTACATCAGCCATGACCAACAACATGTGAAGTCAAAAGTTTATAACTACATTATTTGCCTACGTTTTGCTTTACAACTAAACCTCTACGGTAGCACGATGATTACTGTTAGTAAGGCGTGGCCACAAATTAATATATTGATACCACATGTTATTACTTTGAGGACAGAGGTCCAGGCTGTCCAAGCAGGCTTGACAGGGGAGTCTGGCAGGGAGACAACCCACTGAGACGAAAAGGTCAACCACAGAGATGGGGTCAGTGCCAGGAACAATGGCAACGCTGGAGATGGCATGCATGGCCGAGACTCAGAAGACATGTACAGAACTCTCACAGTTACTGTGGGGGGTGGTGGAGAAAGTGAAGAGCGATGGAGGGGGTGTGTCTGGACACTGCAAACTGCAAGGAGATGTACTGCACTGGGGCGCTTGCAGTGCCCAGTCTCTCTCTGCTCTGGTGCTTCTAGGGAAAAGGACTGAATCCCAAGAGAAAACAGGTGACAAGTGTGCCTGTAGCGTGTGTTTACATGGACAGTAGACACTCTGTAACCATATTAACCGCCACAGCTGCGAGGGGTGCGTGTTATGTCCCTGCGTGTCTAGGGACTCTACTTGGACTTCTTGGGGTGGGATGGCTCTTCAGTAGCGCTGGACGGTGGTCTCCACTGCTGCTCAGTTTAATAAAAGTGCAATGTTTCCTGTATTTTCTTATTTTATACCAATATCACGAATTACTATACTGAGGCCAAATGTTAAGAAACTTAACTAGCCTCAATATTAATTTGTGGCCACGCCTTATTCACAATCACAATGCCAACTTACGGGCTCCATACAGTTCCAACCGCAGAGTGAGTTACCTTTCTCAGAGAGCTCCGCGTGGCTCACGTGTTCTGTCAAAACTTTGCCATACGTCTGCAACTTCCTCACAATTCTCTGATAAACCTCCACGTCCTGCCTCCCTCCGCGGATACTGCCACAGAAATATATCTGCATTGCGCGGAGAATCAAGAGCAAACGATGAACTAACTGACTTTAGTCTTTTTTTTAAAAAAGTGTAGTCGCTCTTCTGCTCCTGCTCGGAGATATCCACAGCCTCCCTCTGTGCACGAGCGCCCCCTCGCGGCGCCTCAGCCCACCACACGCGCCGCACTCAAACAACAGCTAGAAACGCTGGAGGTTAAACTTCTATCCACAATATTTTCCATAAAACATTGTTCTTATAAAACTCTGAGGGACCGTATTTATCTCAGACTCGCTGTTTGTTTGTGGTTTGAAGCCAAAACGTCGACGGTACGTCTTGGCGTCATCTTTACGCGTTTCCGCTTCCGTCAGGAAGTAAACGGTACGTGTTGACGCGCAGTAAGCTTCGTTTTTCTATCAACTGATAAAATAAATAACTGCTGAAAAAAACAAACACGGCAAGAAAAGTGAGATATTGTTGTGCCGTCTGCGGACAACGGCAGTGCAGGTATGAATGAGTATGGTGTAGCTGGTTGTTGCTGTGTCAGTGTGGTATTTTGATGCTAACTGCTTGAAATTTGGAGTTGTATATACCTGCTGCATCATTTAAGGTGGACAGGAAATATTCCAACAAGAAACTGGCGATTAAGAAACATGCTGTAGTCTTATTTATCTTAGTAAATAATCTTGAGTGTCTGCATAAGCTTGATTTCTGCATAAATGTTACCTAAACGTGATCAGATCTTCATAGAAGTCCAAAAAGTAGATACAGAGAACCAAATGAGACAACAATACTAGAGTAGGTCATTTATTTATTGAGGAAAATGATCCAGTGTGACATATCGGCGGAAAGCAAAAGTTTGTGAACCTTTAGTATTAGCACATCATTTGAAGGAGAAATTAAATTCAGCAGTTGTCAGTCAGTAGGATGACAGTCAGGTGTGAGGGGGTGCCTGTTGTATTTAAAGAATAATACAACAAATTCAGATCTTCATAACACGTTTGTGGAAGTGTATCATCCCATGAACACAGGATATTTCTTAGAATGACAGAAGAAGAGTTGTTGTTGATGCTCATCAGGCTAAATGTTGCAAAACCATCTTTAAAAACTCCACCATCCACAGTTAGTCAGACTGTGTGCAAATGAAGGTAATTGAAAACCCTTGTTATCCTCCCCAGGAGTGACAGGAGCAAGACTTGAAAGAACATTTCTGCCTGTCTACAGTTTGTTGTAGATCACATTGATGACGCAAACAGCTATTAGAACAGTGTTTTGTAGACAAATGAGACCAAAATAAAACTTTTTGGTTTAAATAAGAACTGTTATGTCTGTGGAAAGGAAAATACTGCATTGTAGCATTTAACCTTATTCTATCTGTGAAACATGGTGGTGGTAGTATCCTGGTTGGGGCCTGTTTTGCTGTATCTGAACCAGGATGACTTGCCATCAGGGATGAACCAATGAATTCCTTTAGTGAATTCTAAATGAAAATGTCAGCATATCTGTCTGTGAGCTGCATCGCAAGAGAATGTGGGTCATGCTGTAAAATATCTATCTAAGACTGCTGTAGAAGAAAAAGTTAATATTTTGGAACTGGCCAGGTCCTGATCTTAATCCGGTACAAGTTTTGAGAAAGGACTAACAGTTCATAGGAGGAAATCCACCAACAAAACAGAGTTGAAGCTGTTTTGTAAGAAGGAATGTGCTAAGATTCCTCCAAGCCAGTTTGTAGGACCAATCAACAGTTTCAGGGAATGTTTAGTTGCAGTAATTACTGCACAAGCAGGTCACACCAGACACTAAAGCTGAAAAAAGCTAATATTTTTAACTGTACAGATATGTTTAACTAGATTCTCTCTATCTACTTTTAGGACTTGTTGCTGTACAAAGGCTAGGTTTTTGAGGGCAGCACCTGGGGGGTGGGGTTAGTCATGCACAATGATATCAGATTTGTATCATTATCAGCAGATTATTACAACTGATATGTTGAGTTGGTGAACATTTTAAGCTGATTTTTGGAGCCATATTTTTTTGTACTCTGGAAGGACAGACTGTGGTAAAACATTTGCTTTTGATTAAGTTAATAGCATTTGGGACTGTGTAGAAATCAATGTTACATTTCCCCACAGTGCTAATGCACTAGCGGTAGTTCTCTCATACAAAATATCTTGCTAGAAAGCATTTCACATTAAAGAAATTATTTTTTTTTAAATTTCTGCAGAATTCATTGGTTACCATGTAAACAAAGTCATTACGAGTGATTGAATTCATTTCTAGAGAAACTTGCAGACATGGTTTAAATTTTATTCTATCACCACCAGTGTTAACAGTTCTAGCTGGGTTAGTTTATCTAGAACAATATATTTCACACTGACATGTTAAACATGCAATTAAGCAGAAATGTTGAAAAGTTGGTGGAGTTCCCTTTTCTATATGAGGGTCACTGTAGGAGTGTCAGTCTTGATAATCGTGTATGTGAGAGGCAAAAGCATCTCGTGTTCTTTTATGTGCAGGACTGCAGGCTGAACTTGAGCCTGTGAATGGAAGTGGGGAGGGCTCGAGACATGGGTCCAGAAAGAGTGTTACCGAGCTCCGAGGAGGATCTGGTGCAGGACCGAACATCAGACACGGCCGTGGCAGAAGAGTGGAGTGGTGAGGACATGGAAGAGGAGGATGGCGGAGCTGGGGACGACGACGAAGACAATGGCGGATATTATTACCAGCCACTGAACCAGGATCCTGATGGCCTGAGCAGCTCACAAACGGAGCAAGCTGATGAGGGAACACATGCAGAGCAGCTGCAGGATGTTCAGGACAGAATAGAGGTAGATGGGTTTTATTTAACATGGTAGGAAACATTTAACTGGAAATTTAACTGGGAAGTTTTTAAAGCTAATCTGTTGTATGATAATAAATTGGTTAATTCCAGAGACATGTATTGACTTTACAGTACTTGTGATAAGTTCCAGTTGTTATGATGACTAAAATGGGAATAATAAACCTTACAGAAATAAAAAATAGATCAACTTTACAAACAGATCTGTTGTAAAACTCATCAGACTGCATTACTGCTAACTAACTTTAACACTCTGGATGTTTGATTCCTATCACTAATGTGTTGATCTCAATGATTGATTGATGGAAAAGCTAAAAAATAGGTGGAACTCTCCTTTTTAAGTCAGAAGCCATTCAGTCCGTTCCTGTTACAGTCCAGTCTAGTTTAGTGATATCCTTGTTATATCTCATCACCTACACATGCTCATCTACAAAACCACTTCAATGCACAAGGGTCTTTCAGGACTGCGACTGATGACCCCTGATTTAGGGCTGCATGTTTCTGTGATTGATATATAAAACGTCATTGGACGCTTGCTAATCAGCAATAGTTGTGCACATAGTTGAATGTTATCTGGTGGCTGTTCCTCAGGCCATGGGGTTGTTCCTGCCTCAGCCACCACCCCCAGACAGCGATGAAGAGGAGGACCCTGAAGGAGCCGCTGCACGCCGGAGTCATGCATCCATTCCTATGGATCCAGGTAAGCAGAAGCTACTCTGAAGATTCTGTTGGAAGACTCAGTTGTTGTCTTTGTTTGTTCACATGTTTGTCTTGTCACGGTTCACAGACCACGTAGAGCTTGTAAAGAGAACCATGGCAGCGGTGAACTTGCCGACATTGGGTATCCCTGCATGGGCGCAGGAGATCTCCGACGACCAGTGGAAGGACATGGTCCAGAAGACGCTTCAGTCCCGGGAAAGCTCTGCAAGCCTGATACTAGAACGCAAGTGAAACCAGCCTAGGCCTTCTTCACCTGCTCGACCCAGTAGCTCACATTCATTAAACTTCAAAAGAGCCAGTGATGAAGCTGACAAGGAACATGTGGAAAATGTTTCTCCCTTTGAAGATAGACCAAATGTCAGTATAACTTCTGTACTCTATCATTTTGCTGCATGAATGCCCCAGAATGAGGTATCCTAGGCCAACAGTCACTGGAGATTGCAAGTACTCCCCCCCATCTGAGAACTTGTCTTAACAGTGTGTTGAACTTCTGTGTACCATGTTATCTAGTCACTTATTTCAGTAAGGTAGGTTTTTTTTGTATTAACCTTTAAACTTTAGATTCATTCCCATCGTCACTAACAGATCAGTGTATTTTAAAGTCATCTATTTTGCAACAAATGCGGCATCAAGTTAATGTGATTATTCTTGTTACTGCTTTGTAACCTGTTTGCAGTGCATATGTATGTGGAGCTTTGTGCAGCATCTCATGCATTCAGACACACCATTTTCTTTTTTTAAACTTTATTTTTGTTCTGTACATACATGAACATCTGTACAAAATATGACTTTCATACTATGTAATGCTCTACCTAATTAAAGTACAACATATGTACATATGACCTGGAAAGCAGCTTAAGATTAGTGTCAGATTTGGGAAAGGGGGCTGGGAAAGGGGGAGAGGGAGGGCAATGTGGAGAGACCCATACTTTCATAATTTCCCTCTACAGTGTTTATGTAGCTACCAGACAACAAGCATGTGCCCAATCCACAAACCAAGCTAGATCATCAGTTTGGACCCAGGAGCAATGCTGTTTTAGGTCAATGCTGTAAAAAGGCTCCAGGCTCAGTGAAATAGTCACTGTTGAGGCGATAACTTGAGAAAGCATTGTAACTTTATCTGTGTTGAACAATCTTTTGTCAACAACAGCTTTTCCCAAAGACTGACAAGAGACTGCGCCACTTGTATTAAGTTGAGCCTGTAGCTGAGTGTGGACGAGGCAAACGTTGCATCGTCTGTCTGCTTTCTTAAGGAGTGAGTATTCTTTTTGGAATGATCAGAGTGAGTGATGATTCACCCTACGACAGAGAAGGGGTTATTTTACAGTAGGTGGAGGCAACTGAAGCATAAAAAAAGATGATCTCTGTGAGAAGTAGAGGGAAAATCATAAAGGATGTGACAAGCAAGGGTGCAACCCTAAGCAATATACAATACAATATACAATACACAAGTATTTGCAACAGTAACTGCAGGCTGTCTCGTTTCCCCATATAATCAGCCTGGAAAGTGAAGCAAGCATCTTTTTCTTCTTTATAGTTCTAGTAGAAGGATTGTATAGCGCATTGACCATACACCTTTCAAGTGCATGTTTCATTTATTTCTTTTTTTCCTCTTTAACTTCTTTCTGAAAATATTGCTTAGGCGCTTAAAAAATGCATAATCTATTAAAGTAATGGCAAGCAATGTCTGTAGATGAGCGGGTGGAGGCGAGTGAAGAGATTCCATACACTTGCCCTACACTAACCCTTCCCATTCCACGTGAGAGAATTATTTTTAACAAGACAAAAACACGGGACAAAATAATACATGAAACTAATGAGTTCTGTAAGGGGTGGGGAGGGGTGTCTTATGATTTATATATTTATATATATATAGAATCATATGACCCCGGGGGGAGGCGGGGGAAGCACTTAAAAACGTATTAACGGATTACACATATGCAGCCACACGCCATAGAACCATGAAGAACAACAGCTGGTAGCCGTAGGGCATGTTTTGTTAGGGACGGAAAAATACAATAACATTGTTCTTTAGCAGAATGATCGTGAAACATGGAATGGTCTGCTGGTGTTGGTTTAAGAGGTCATCACTTTGATAAAGCAACTTGCAGTGTTGTGATCTCAGTTTGTAAACAGATCACCACTAAGGCAGGAAACGGATTAAACCTCACATCCTGCGATGAGATTTATTGTCTGAATGCGACCAAAGATTTAAATAAAAATCACAGCAGCCTCCCAGTAGGGGAAGGCTGAAGCTTAAACTACAGACAGCAAGGCTTGCAGATCATACTCTTTGCACTGCCACTAAAGCATACAGATCACATACCTGGCTAACTCTAGGTTCTTCGTCTGCTGGCAGGACTTTTGACGTGCAAGAGGAAAGCATGATGCTTTGTCTTGAGGAACTTTTGATGCAACCATGTCTGGGTTGTAAACGTATCCTATTATGACACCAAGTATTACGAAGAGCCTGGTTCCTTGTTTCTGCCAGGAAAACAAAGGCTCCAAGTTGCTTCTCTAGATATCAAAGACATCCATTTAATGCTTGTGGCACATTTTGAAAAATTCCTTACATTCATATGCTCCACATAGTCCCACAAGAGCAAGGCAACATGATCCATTAAAAAAAAAGGAATAACAGGCCTGTGCACACACAGACACATTAGCACAAGAGTCCCTAAACCTGGCTCATGCAGAAAAACGAATAGACGGTGGACGTTGCCATTGAGTTCCTTGTTATCTTTTGGCTAATGCAGTCCATTCTGTCAAGTATGGACCCTTGAAACCAGACATGACTGAGTGGACACCGATCAACAGAGGCAATGCAGGAAAAAAAGGCCATCCTGAAAAAGCAACACAACTTGAAAAGAGGAACAGAGAAGACAACCAAATCCAGACAAGGAAACCGATTAAAGAAATACAAAGAAAAGGAAACAAACATGCTCAGATCAGGTGGAAAACATTTAAAATCATTAGCACAACGTATGTATAAGAGAACTACTTGTGGCTTTCGATGCCTATTAGAAATGAGTGCTTTTCTTTGACTGACTGCGTTTGTGTGTATGAGTAGCGGAGGGCACGGGAGCCTTCCGCCGTTCTCCGTGCTGGTCAGGATTCTGCAGAAAGGGCTCTCCAGAGGAGGTGAGGAAGGAAAGAGGCAGAGAGAGGAATAGAGAGGAGTTTACAGCAGGCGACATTTCTGGACAAAGACGAGAGGGACAGATTAGGCATGGTGCAGGTGAAGGGTGGCGGTGTTCCCCGGTCAGAGAGCTTCCTGATTAGACGTCAGGTACTCCTCCGCCCGCTTGTGGGCCTCCAGGGCCTTTATAGTGTACACATCCTGCGGCAGCTCAGACTTCCGTCGCATCAGCACCTTGTCCTTCTTTATCTCCTTCATACCCTGAAATAGAATCAAGCAATCAATCAATACATAATTTAAAAAAAACATACATTTGTAATACATAATTCAGCAAAATATTTACTCTATGAAGCACAACCTTAACAGAATGTCCTCCAGCAGAACTGGGTTGAGATCCACGCACTTGTGTGGTTTTAAAGATAAACTAAATCTAATTATATTCTCAATGTATTCAACACTACGCGTCATTGTATTTTGCTATGTAAGCATGTAGCTGGAAATATTAATATACTACAATGACCCCATTCTCATCATTAAATTATGCACATTGTTTACAATAATACTATTACACATCCAATCTGCACTTCTGCATGGCAGTGAAAAGAATTGACCTGACTGCACAATAAAGCTAAGACTTGCTAAAAATGCGACATTATGTATATACACACACCGATCAGTCTGAACATTAAAACCCACCAAGGGAATACCATGATATGGCAGCCCAAACCATCACTTATCTATCCCCATGCTTCACTCTGCGCATGCAACAGTCTGGGTGATACGCTTCTTTAGGGCTTCTCGACACCGTAACTCTCCCGGATGTGGGGAAAACAGTAAAGGTGGACTCATCAGAGAACAATACATGTTTCACATTGTCCACAGCCCAACATTTGCGCTTCTTGCACCATTGAAACCGACGTTTGGCATTGGCACGAGTGACCAAAGGTTTGGCTGTAGCAGCCTGGCCGTGTATATTGACCCTGTGGAGCTCCTGACGGACAGTTCTGGTGGAAACAGGAGAGCTGAGGTGCACATTTTATTCTGCCGTGATTTAGGCAGCCGTGATTTTATGTTTTTTGGATTCAATCCGGGTTAGCACCCCAACATCCCTTTCAGATAGTTTCTCTTGCGTCCACAGTTAATTCTGTTGGATGTGGTTCGTCCTTCTTGGTGGTCTGCTGACATTACCCTGGATACCGTGGCTCTTGATACATTACAAAGACTTGCTGTCTTGGTCACAGATGTGCCAGCAAGACGTGCACCAACAATTTGTCCTCTTTTGAACTCTGGTATGTTCCATAATGTTGTGTTATTGGAATATTTTGAGCTAAACTGTGCTCTTACCTGCTAACTGAACTTCACACTCTGCTCTTACTGGTGCAATGTGCAATTAATGAAGATTGGCCACCAGACTGGTCCAATTTAGCCATAAAACCTCCCACACTAAAATGACAGGTGTTTCAGTTTGTCCAACCCCTGTATATGTATGTGTGTGTGTGTGTGTGTGTGTGTGTGTGTGTGTGTGTGTGTGTGTGTGTGTGTGTGTATGTATGTATGTATGTATGTATGTATGTATATATATATATATATATATATATAGTTGTGTAACACCCGTGTTACAGTTAATTTATCATTAGGCTACTGATATCTATAAAATATACAAATTAATATACCGTACAGCTCAGTAACTTGTACACAGTAACTTAAAAGACGTTATGTCTTATTTGGTCAGCAGTTAGTGGTACAAAATTCTGTCTAAACTCATTCAACACCAAAAGGCTGACCCAGTGCCCAGGTAACTGTAAATAACATTTAGTTTCAAATAAAAACGAATACCTGTGAGGCCTCAGTTTCCACAGTCTTCTTCAGCAGCTGGATGTCTTCAGCAGTGGGTGTTTCTGTCTCCATAGAGTAATGGGGCATCCCTGGGCTCTCATTATACATCATATACTGTTTGTGCATGTGTAAATACATGCAAACACACACACACACACACACACACACACACACACACACACACACACACACACACACACACACACACACACACACACAAATACATGCAAACAGTTAAAGAGCAGTTAAAGAGCAGCTTATGGAGTAGTACTAATACTAAAGTATCTTTTTCCACACTTTTGTTGTCATAGTAGAAAAACAATTTTTCACACAAATTATTTTTTAGCAATCGAAGAGACAGGAAGATTTTAGAGTGCATCTAATGGAAAATACTTTTTTGTCCTAGCACATTAAGTGAGTTTGAGGTGTGTGCTTTTAGTTGTTTTTTGTTGTTGTTTTTAAAGGTGAAATGTTGAAATGTTCAAATCTTGCATCCTTGCATGGAGGCCAGGAGATCAATAAAATCCACCCCCAGTCAAGCTTAATTCTCTATAAAAATGAAAACCGCTTCACCAAATTATCTGATTTGTGTGAGTCCTCTAAATTCTCATCCGTAAATCCTGCCACTGCAGCAGTGTTTTCTGTACTATTACGACTTCCACTGTGCCAAACCTGGAGCTGTGGATTAGTTCTATTTATTAGGAGAGTTTTACAGGAGAGACTGACCTCGTCTTGAGGCAGACCTGGTCGGAGACTAGGATGGACCTTTGCAATCTGAAAAAAAACCCCCAAAAAACAAAAAAAAAAAAAAAACACAACAAACAGAACCCCAAAAAAAGAAGTTGTCATTAGAATTTGACTTCAATGATTAAAAACATTTACACAGAGACCCACACCCACTTTATAACACTGTAATTAAAATCTTAATTTATTTTAATGTGTTCCCTCAGGGTAAACCCAAAATTCTCTAGAGACACCCAGCAATAATTAGATTTAATCTGGAACGCCAAATTCTGAGCAGTAATTAAAGCATGACAAAAATACCCAAGGCTTGCCTCACACCAGTGCATAGGGTCAATTTAGCAAGATTTTAAGAGTTTCATAAAATACTGACACTTTAGACCTCAAAACTTCAATAAATGCTCTTGGTCAGTAAAATAAACACTTCAGCATAAATGTCCAATGATGACATCACTGGTTCAGTACCACATGTAAACAGTATTGCTGATGTTTTCTAAATACGCTGTCTGGTCCAGTCTGAATACAGGCGTGAGGTTGTAAGAGTACCTGAGGATTCTGTTTCGCAAGCTCTTCAATTTTGTGCCAGATCTCTTCCCGCTCCTTAACTTTGTACTTCTCTCTGGGGAAGAGAAAAGAGAACAGTTTATGCTGTGTCAGAAGTGGGGATTTCTAGCGAGCTCTTAAAGGGGCTCTTTAAATAATGATAAAGCTTTCAGGGAACATAAGCTACATCAACAAAAAAAAAGACAAATTGGGCAAGTTGGACAGTAATTGAGAAGTATCTTAATCTTTCTCTGTCTATGCTCTCATTCTGTCTCATCTCACTCTCCTCCTCTGTTGTTCCATTCATTGCTGACTTACTTTTGCTTCTCAGCTTTGTACTTCTGAGTGCAATCGTCAAACAGCTTCTGGTTCATCTCCATAAAGAGCTTTAGAGCGTTGTAAATAAGTCCATGAATTGTCCTACAGACAGAAGAGAAACAACGTAACAAAAGCTCTTGCATTATTTGAAAACTCATTCACAGAAGTCTGCAATTAACAGTTTGATATTTGCTTTTGACTTGTACACATCATGAGATCATCACTCTCACGAGTGGAGCTGATTTCACTGTAGTTATGGGGGTGGCTTACTTGTTCCAATGGCTCTTGGAATTCTTATAAAGAGCAGGAAACATGATGGGCAGGATCTTGGCAGCATTGTCACTAATGAGGCTCATGATATACTCGTTGTTCCAGTAATACAATGCTCTCTCAGCAACCTGAAGCAAAAATTGTAATTTTAGTTCATAAGCGGTTAAAAGGGAATCTCACTGAAACTTCACTTTTTCAGCTAAATTTAATTGCCGAGATGTAAACGGTCATTCAGAGCGGTCAGATGAGAAAGAGTCAAAAGACTCAAAATTGTTTACAGTGGTAAAAAAAAGCTCCCTCACAAAGTTATTAAATGAAATGGGTATAAATATTCTCTTTTAAACCATGACTTGGTTTCTGTGTGGTTATGAAGCAAACTACGTCATCTACAGAACAGGTGATAACAGGTAGAAAGAGTTTACTATGCAGCCACAGAATTACACTCCTAGGAGATCAGAAAGCTGGTTGTGTGGTTTCCTACCTGGAAGTGTGGACTCGATATACATTTTGCCAGCTGTCTAAACAGAGGCTCCATAACTTTGACAAACTCTGACGGCTCAATGACATCCAGGATCTCCTCTAGCTCATTCAGGAACATCACCTCTTTAGGACTGTGGGTCTTGGGCCAGAACTTCAAGAGGCCCATTATAACCTGTGCCACAGAAAGCAAGTAATAAGGGGCTGATGGTGGACGGTTGGATGTGAAAAATTCAGGAATTAACTGTTAGCCAACAAAAACAATTCAACTAATAACACAGGTTAAAAATGTATCTCCAATAAACAAAACAAACTCCTATTTAGATTGTGTTAAGTTTCAAGTTGTTTTTTTTATTGTATGCATAACGGCACAAAAGCCTAGCCCTACTAAAAGAATAAAATGTCATGATATCCACGTGTTTTTGAAACTGGTCTAGTAATGAGTGATACTGAACTTAACCAATCCAAGTTGAAGAATATGTTTAAAATGGTTGTTTACAACATATACACACTTCGGCCTGGCTTCATCTATTAGTACTATATTCCACCGGCCATACAACGAACACTTTTTACATTTTTGTTTCATAAAGACTAACAATTCAGCTGATGTGTGCTCATGTGTATATATCAAAGGAGGCTCAGCATGTGAATAAGATATCAGAACCTATTTCAGAAGTTTGATGGCTAGCATGCTTGATTTTAGACTTGTTGGTTAATGATTATTGCAAGTATTAATATGCCTTTTAGTGAACTTATGTCATTGATCCTATTAGGAAGTACCATTCCACACCAGTTGACATTATTGGTAATTGGGTAGTTAATTAATTAGATGCTATTAAAATAATTAGTGGATAAATGTAATTTATTTAAGACTAAGCTGTGCTTTTCAAATTACTGTACATCTTATTTCATGCACTTGTGTTATGTTATGCTATGCCACTTATTAAGACAAAAATTTGCCACAAATCCCACTGCTTGGAGAAAGGGATAACAGACAGTGTGAGAGTAAATCTCGAACTGGAAAGAAGTGAATAAAAAAACAACAACAACAAAAAAATAGTCAATAATCATGATTAATCATATAGTTTTACAATGATTGGAGCTGTAAAAGCTGTAAACGCTCTTACTGGTTCAGTGAGGCTGCTGTCTTTTTCCAAAAACTGCACAACACAGTATGCCAGCTGCAGGAAAAGGAAATAATATATCATATTTCAGCAGAACTAAAATCTACACACAACAGGAATGCTGTCACTACTATCTGGTCAAACTTCCACTGCATTAGTCAACTGCAAGACCTTTCCCGGAGAACAGCATTTAACTAAATAGTCACTAAAGTAAACTAGGTTAAACTTGTTACAGCAAAAACAAAGAATACACAGCACCCATAACTGAGATTAAAAACTAAGGGGTTTTATATTATCAGTCCATTTTTGCAGCAGGCCAGAAAAGTATTTACATCAAATATAGGCTTAAAGCAGGAACACTTGTAGAAGTAATACCTGAGGGTGATAGACACTGAGAGACTTGACTTTGTGTAGAGGCAGCAGCACGCGGATCAAGAACATTTTGTGCTCCTCTTTCAGCGGCAAGGCAAAGCCATTAATTATACTGTGAGAAGAACAGGATACACAGCTCTGGTCATGTGACATCCCAAGTCCATTCAATTCAATACAGATAAGTGAGAGAGCTTCTCTACAGGCAGGTTTGTCATGGCAACAGTGTCAATAGGTGCACTCACCTTCCTAAGATTTCTAAGAGCTCTGCAATGCCATTATGATGCTCTGTTTCATATATAAACCTGCAATGAGAGACCAAGACTAATCACAGAGGGGAATAACGACATTGCAGCTACTTAAATTACAATGTCAATATTGCAAAACAACTTGAGACTAATGATGTACATAAAGAGGGAGATGTGTAGAGACCTCACCTATAGAATATGTTGTTGATCTGTCGACGGATGTATGCTCTGAGCCCCAGGAACTTGCCATAGATTCTATGCAGGATGGTCTTTAAAAAGTCCCGCTCTCGAGGGTCTTCACTGTCAAACAGCTCCAGGAGCTACAAAAGAGAAAGTGTTTAGAAAGTACATGTTTTTTTTTTGATTATGTGCAAAATAAACAAGCTAAATGCTAAAACATCTTATTCTTACAATGAACATGATTAATTTGAAGTGAAGAAACACAATGCATGTTTAACGTTTTGTTATCAAAAAAATTATCTGCTTTAAAGATTTTGCTATTTTATTTCTCAGGCAAAATATACACGCTACAGTCAAAATCAGTTACAGTTGTTTTATGTAATGAAACTTAACAACAAATATTTCGCTGTTTTTCATTAAGCCAATGTCATTTTTAATACATCACTGCACATTAAATGTGGTTAAAATATCTATTCTGAATTTACAGCACTCTCAGATACTTCACTGACATCTTAGCCAACAACCTATTTATTGACAGCAAGCTGTATCCTAGCTGTATAAAGAGAAAATACTTACAGACAAAACAAACTTTTGGTCAATGTATTTTTTGGCAATATTAGGCTGGAAGTCAGGCGACTCCAAGAACCGTAAGAAGAATTCATACACCAGCTAAACAGGAAAAGGGAGAGTACAGAACAAAATAGATTAGAGATTAACTGAAATATAAAGATTATGAACATTAAACTGTTATATACACACACACACAAAATAGCCTATAAACCCTCTGACTATAGTTGCTCTACCAGGGACAGTATTTTGTATTTCTATGTCCTAAACAGTGTTAAAAGCCACTGGCGTCAGTATCCTTCAGGTTCTACTGAGTACATGTAGCTCCTTTACACGCAGCAAACTCCCTGGGCCTGTGTCAGCTTCACTAGGTGCACCAGATATCATGTGACTTTCTTGGTATTTGTCATACACCAAGCTTCTTAACATCTTCAGTTCTCACTTGCAGCTAATATAGGCACTGTTGTATTCAGAACTGATCATGTTGACCATCAGAGACACAGCAAAGCTATGAATACCCCTACACCTGCAGAATTATGTATGGTACGGGCAGATAGAGAAACAAAAAAACAAAACAAAACAATGTTTGCACCATAAACATACTTCAGCTAGATAATAGAATCCTTTCTGATCCCTGAGGGAAATTCAAGATCTCTGCATTTAATCCATCCATGCATATACACACACACACACACACACACACACACACACACACACACACACACACACTAGTGAACAGACACACTAGGGAGCAGTGAGCATCATGATTTCAGTAATACAAGATCTCGACCTATATGCAGAAAAGGGTATTGGCCCTGCTTTAGGATATTTCTAGTACTTAGTGTTTACCTGTAAAGTAATTTGGAATGAAAGTACTCTCTTAAAAAAAAACTATACCCCAGAAATCTGCTGTTGGTTCTGTCACCGAGGTAGCCATTCTGTGATTTACATGTGATGTGGTACTCAGGCCTACTAATGCCTCAATAAGAATGATATGACTGCAAAGAGCTTTGCACAAAATACTTTGTGTGGTGACTCTGTCTTAGCTATGTTTGTCCTGTGCCAGGTGTTACGCCGCAAATTTTTTCAGTAACTGCTAGTCACAAGATGGCCACACGGCTTCTTGTGACATCTGAAATGTCTCCCAGGCCAGAGTAGGGAACACAGGGGTTCTCCTGTCTTGCTTTGAAGCTTTATCTCCTTATCTCTTCTGCGTGTCTCACAAAAGCTAGTAGGTTATGTAAGCTAATTATAAAAATGACCTTTTTTACAGCTATGTACTTTCCGATTTTCTTTCATACGGAGGGGAATGTTGACGAGTTGCACTGTTGTGGTACAGAGGGTCACACTGACCTGCAGGTGGGGCCAAGCTGCCTCCAGTGTAGGCTCATCCTCCTCAGGGTCAAACTCTGCCCCCGTAGGATTGGAAGAAGGAGGCAGAGTCCTGAACAGGTTCACTGAAAACTATAAGAAGGAAAGAACAAATAAAGGTAAAGGTTTATAGCACACACACACACCATAATGAAGCACTGATTAGCCAAGCCAGATACTGGATAATTAATACAACTAATGTTCCTTAAGGAGAGGTGTTTAAATTATAACAAGGTACAAATTCTACTGATTCAATTAATGTTATTTACATTCTTTCCAATATCAGTGCTTTTCTGAGCAAATGTGTAAGTGTGTTATCTTGCATCTGAACTCTTTAGAAACATAGTCTTCAGATGCAAAGCAGACACTGTGCCCTTGGGTATTTGCTAGTGTGTCTCTTTGAAGGATAATGGTAGTGACATCTTTCAGAAGTAATGAGTGGACATATTAAATATAAACAGTCTTAAAAGTACATACATACATACATACATACATACCAATACATATCAATACATGCCATTAGTATTAAGTTTTGTTTTGGCTGACTCTCCCTGTGAAACTGAATTAGAGACTTGGTGGGAATCCTTAGTAGGCTCTATTGTCTCAGGCTAAAAGGCTGAAACTGATTGTTCATGACTGTTTGGGAAGAGGCTGTGTAAGTAAATAAAATAAAGCAAGTGCAGTAATAGTACATGTCTGTGATTTGAATAATACATGCCTAAAAGAAAGCACATATGTCTGGGCCATGACTTGTGATTGCGAATTACCAAAGAATCCCAAGTGATCAGGGAGAAGGCAAGAAAGAAATTCCTATTTGTCAATTGAGCACAGACAGTGACGCAGTCACAACACGGGCAATAATGCCTGGTTAGGGGTTTTGGTTGAGATTGGCAAGCACTGGCTTCAGCACCAGAAATCCAGATCAAGAAACGTCTCCTGGCCTGGCTAGAAATCCAAAGCTTCCCTTTGCACCTCCAGTCGGGCAAACGTCATTAGTGTCAATAGACAGGATGTGCCATGCTGTGAAGCTCTCAGACATTTATGGCAAAATAAGGTCTCTCAGGCTGTTAGACACAAGACTGCTGCTGTGGAGGCTCAAGAAATGAGGCTCAAGACGTATAAAACACACATTATCAATAAATAAATGCGCATGGTGACCATTTGACGCTCATCTGTAAGTTAATATTTCCCTTGAAAGGGTCATGTTAAATAGGAGTCATATTTCCTGATGAAGAGGCAAGACCCTCAGTGTGTCTTAGCAATTTTAAAGGATCAGGGTACGGTTAAAAGGGTTTAAGTAGCCAAGGAGAATTTCAGGGGGACTCTAACATCTAGTCTGGTGTTACCACAAAAGGGTTATTTTCTGTCAACAAAACCTCCTAGAACCAGAGCCATGGTAACGCATTTCGCCAAAATGTTTGTAAAAAGCTGTACTTGCCTGTTTTTTGGGAAGAATATTGCAAAAAATGAACAAAATCAACCTACACAGTAGGGTCAAGTGACTTGTTTTAGTTGTTGACGTAGTTTCACTATAGGCTCTTATAATATTTTTAAACATGTTTTCAATCTTCAAAAAAGATCTTGGGTTTATATCACCATGGAACATGTTTTTCCAGTTGTTTTCAGTCACATAATTCTAAAGTTCAGATGGAGGGCAGCAAGTGAAAAACGGAATAGACAGGATGAGCTATTAAAAAAGCAAATACAAGAAGTACCAAGAAAACGAATCAAAACATACAAAAGTATTGAGACACACAACTCGTTTGTTAGTGGTTGGGTCGATCTTGGTACTACAGAGCCCCACAGTGATTAATGTCCTGTCGATAAACCAGCAACACAACTGGTCAACTCTCTGGTGAAACAGAAAAAACAGAAAAACTCAAGAAAAAAAAAATACTACACCCTTGTGCAGTCGTAGGAGTGAGTGTTGAATTGGGAACAGTTTATCTGTGGGTGCTGTGGCTGTGTACTGGGGACAGATTTAAAACTATTTTTGGTACTTGATAGAAGGTCCTCGTTATTTCTCAGTTAAACTGCTTATAAGCAACCAAAAACAATGCAAACCACTGGCCTTTTGAAAGCTTGTGATAGGGCTTCCTATGTGGAAAATCACTTCCTGCCCTCCAGCTGCATTTCATGCCATAACCATGCAGTGACATCATTTGCAAATAAACTATTGTTTTTTTTTGTGTGTGTGTGTGTGTGTGTGTGTGTGTGTGTGTGTGTATGTATGTATGTATGTATGTATGTATGTACCACAGTTGAATAACAAATCTTTTATGTTACTGGAAATATAACCATAGCAAACTCAAACCTGACTGGGAGCTGCATAAATGTTTGCTAGAGGTTGGGAGAGGGGTGAGAACAGGCACTTGTGAGAGCTTAAGTTCAGGTGTGTGCTTTGCAGTGTCCTGCAGCAAGTGAGAACAAGCATGTGGGTGCATGTGCTCTCTCACCATAATGACAGCTTCAGGGTAAATGGACTCTGTAACTACATCACGATTGTGTGTGATGTACTCCACCATCTCATTGAGGCCAGCACGCTTCACCTCCTTGTATTTGAGATCACTGAGGGGATCCGTCACAAAATCAAAGAGCACGCAGCATTGGCGCAGCTTCTGAACAAACAACTCCTCCCTGTCGATGGGTGGGGCATCTGAAAATCAGAGAGATAGAGACACAAACAAAAGATCAGAGAGTTACAAAAACTACAAAAGAAAAGCACAAAAAGACAGAAGACAAAACTCCGTCGCACTCAATGCTGCATTCCAAAGCTGATTTGAAAACGATTCACATAGCCTTCTCTTTATTCCATCAGACTTCCACTGGCACTCCCTTCTCACCTTGAACATCAGGACAGCAAACACACATGTCTGTGGCCCTCTGTGCCTGCGAGGGCCTGTGGAAAATAACACTGCCCTGTCAGGCCTGCATACCAAACGTTATGTCTTCAATCCCCCTGATACGGCACTGCTGTAGAATCAGCTGACTGTGTTCTGAAGATGCTGCTGATGATCACTGAGTTATTAGTTAATCTAGACCTCATTTTATTGATGTACTGATTAATCTAAATTATTCATTTTCATAACAAAAAAGCTACAGGACTATTTGAAAAGTTTACCTAAATTTATTTTTTTCCATAAATAATTTACAGTTTGTAGAACTTTAATGCTTTGTTGTCAGCTTTCCAAAAATTTGTCTTGGACAGCGGATTCCCAAAGCTTTTTTTAATACTCTGTGTGGTGGTTGGATCAGAGATGATGGAACAGGTTAGTTGTCAACGATCATTAACGGCAACCGCTTTCTTAGCATGAAGTAGTGAGTGTGTGGAGTCGAGGTGTTTTGATTGTTGTTGTTTTTTCCAGTCAGCAGTTTACTCGATAGAGGCAGCTTGCGCTTCGTTAACGCCGCAATTAAGATATTACTGTAGACGATATATATCACACCCCCCTAGTTGTGACTATTCAAAGTTTCTAAATGTCATCAATGGCAATTTAGTAAAAGGATATAGCGGCCTATAGATATATGAAACATGTTGAGCTTTAGCAATATTATGTTAGTGATTTATAGATCTTTGCCAGACTCTATCTAGTCATATTGAAAAACACAAACATGTTTATTTTCTTGCCAGTGCTGTTACCACATTGCCTGCCATGCTGATGCACCGATAAGGGAATTACAGATATACCACATTACATACACCATAACATACTTCTCATTTACATATGAGACAATGCAAGTACATAAATTGGGGCCAGATCCATCAAACATTAATTTCTTGAAAGAACTGAATTTAGCACAGTAGCCCACAGATAGCTAAACGGTCTTCAGAAAACACAAAGATTTAGCCAAATCAAAACATATTTACTAGCATTTATCTGCTGATATTGTTATGATTCTGATACTATGGTGAATCACTAGAGCTAAAGGTATGTTATAGAAAGACACAGACTGCTTGATGTGAGAGATACAGCCTTTTAGCTTAGCTTGAACTTAAACCAGTGCTTCACCCACTTTTTATTTTGACTATTGTTGGGACAGTGCACAAAAATTCCAATATGGCTGTTGATGTGATTAAATCATACACAGAAACTGTATAACTGTGTTGAACTGGGCTTGATCAGTTATAAAAGACTACAGTTTGATTCAATTTGATAGACAGTTTCAAAATTGGCAATCATGAAGGTGCGAACTTATTGAGTGGAGGCATTTTCACCGACAAGCAGAAACAGTAGTAGGAGAGAATGAGAAGAGGACAAAAGAATTGATCCGTTTTTGAGCAGAACTGAGAACAGAATGAGAGACTAAAATCTGGGGCACAGACGACAGCTCCAATGAATCTATATTAAATGGAATCCAGGGAGAGCCACGCTGAACATTCACAGCTGATGTTTCAAGGACAGCAAACAAGAACGAACATGATAAGCACACAAATATCTGTCACAGCAAATAAACAGAAGTGACAAGCCCTATTTAAAAAGCATTATACAACGAGGCAGTAACTGTCCAAGTATATGGCATTTTGTTGATACACAAACACGATAATTGCTGGGAGCAGAACAATTTGTCATCTCTGGTCTGGGTTTGATATTTGTTCCCTGCCTAGTAGATGATCTCTCTGCAACAATCAATGAGGTGTAAATGCAGAGCCAAAATATGAAACACACATTCCAAGTAATCCAATTTCTCTGGGAGAAACAAGGCTGATTATAATACAGTCCTTGTCCAAATGTCTGTTAAGATCCATACCATTCGTCAGCACCCCTGCAGTTTGAGGTATTAGTGTGAGACATGAGCCCTTATGCAATAGCTGCAGAGAGTCACTCTGAGTACAGCTAGTGGGGGAGGACAGGAAAAGGAAAAAAAGAGGAAAAACTGTATTGTATCATAAGCTTACAGTCTGGACTGTTTCCAGTCTGTTATGGAACGCTAAAAGGACAGCATTTTTACACTGCTGCGTCAAAAAACAGGAGCACAAAACAAACTCCAAAACTTAATAAATAATAAACAGGTAAAGAAATAATATAAATATAATAAACAGAGAAGAAGCCAGCACAAATAAAATAAAAATAATAAATAAAGTGGTGAAAGGGAACGGAAGGAGTTTACGGCAGACACAGACACCACAGGTGGACAGCTGACACAAACAGTAGAGATGACCCAGGCAGGGTAGATTAGCCTTAATCCACAGCCAAGTACAAGCATTACTGCTTCAATGAAATAGCCTAGAAGTAGATGTAACTTCCCAAAAACAGAAAAAAATACTGTCATGTCAGAGTAGACAATTTTCAGAATTTGTGCATCTGACACCAAAAAGTAGTAGAGCACAAGCATGACTTTGCACCACTGCTTCAAATGTCTTACTGTGAGCCTAAACGATTCTCAAAGCTGCCATATGCCATACAAATCAAACAGGTATGTGACAAAAGCCCTCAAGTTTCTGAACTGGCAAGAGCATCGACTCACTTGCAGCAAAACAAATATATTGTTTTAGGAGGCATAGATGAACAATTACTGAATTACAGTCTTAGATACATAGTCTTAAAGAACATAATGGCTGGGCAGCCCTGATAAAAGTCACATTAACTGAATATATTACAAGATCATAGATTTAAAGTTAACAAAAAAAGAGATATTTCTAAGAACCTGACCCTTTTAGCTAATATTGGTCTGCTTTATTTGGTTTTCTGCTCTTCAAGTGAGACCAAAAGGAATCCTAAACAGTGTTATTATTTTAACCAGACAGAAAGGAGATTGCTAGAAAGAAAACAAACTGCTTGGCTAGAAGAATGCAGATATCTTTAGAGTAAATAATCTGGCTAAAACTAAAACAAGGTTGAGGTCGATATACACACGTAGCTGTGTTTGGTTCAGCTGACTGTGTCTTAAGGAACTTTGCATAGAAAAGTCATTCAGACGACCTGCCCCAATTGACCTCCTTTTTCTCCTCCTTTCTACCTCAGTAGTTCTGGTCATTATTTTAAAAATAGAACTTCTGTTAGCACAAGGTTGCAGTAAAATGTTTTGTTTATTATGTTTTGTTGCAATTTCAGTTAACAACTGAAAAAGGACAGCGGCGCTACAAAGAAACGCATTATTTCAACATTTAATCTGCGAGTTAACAGATCGCATCTACACTGATTAAAATGATGTATAATTGTGTTTAGATTCAGCTGCTCGAGTTTCCACTTCAGAACTGCTCTCAGCAATCAGAGGTCTTCAGCTGAACACTGAATGGGAGATGATTGCATGCTCAGTGATCTTCGCTGCTCATTAAACATCACTACTTGGGCCCTCCTGTTCCATCAAGGAAATAAGCTATTTACTGATACAATCACAGCAAACAATCACTGCCAGGTTTGTAGAAGTTATCCAATAATTAAAATCGGCAGCTTTTTCATGTGAATAATTACAGTTTAAATGTGCTGTCCCCCCCCACCCCACATTTTGTATTGACTGACATGTAGTCTACAAAAATTCTGCTACAAAATACTGTTTACAAAAAGTAATACAATGAACAAGTGAACAGTGTTGTGATCCTGGATTTTGTTACAACAGATCAATTATGTAGTAAATGATATCTTTTATATCCCTGCCTCAAATAAATTCAATAGATCATTAAAACTGCTCATGTCTATTTGGGGGTGGTAAGCAAGTGCAGAGCATGAGCATGAGCAATAAAGGCCATGCTAACAGTCTTAAAACAGAAAGCAAAAGTCCAGGGAGATTCTACCAATTTACCAAGCTTAATGATCAACAAATGATCGACCACTCAAATTAGAGGTCAGTCTAAAACTCTGAGCCTGGACTAGGCCTAAGTCAGCTGTAGGGTATGTGACTGAGTAGACGAATGTAGGAGCTCAGCTAGATAATCAGGCCATGCACAGCTTTGTATGTGATTAGAGGCACTTTATACTGAACACTGTATGTAACAGGTAGCCAGTCAGCGCTCTGAGGGATGGAAATGATGTTGTAAGTTTTCCCAGGTGACCCTGGCAGTTTCATTCTGCAAAACTAAAATAACTTAAACAGAATGTTATAAATGCATGTGAACGTATTATGATAAAGGATGGCCAAACATAAAATCACAATATATTAAGTGTTATCGTTAGATATAATAAAATATAGTAAATATAGAAAATATTGAGCTGATATACTTGAGAATTATATTCATTGACATTCATTGAAGACTTTATACTTCTGTTGATTTAAAACACAGAGACCATATCAACTAGATAACCTTGGACTGCAAGTTATTTGTGTCTTCTGGTATTAGCCAGTAATAGCAAATAGACTGTATGGGAAGTATGTTTTGTTTGCAAAAAAAATGTATTATATTAACTGCAAATAACAAAAATGTAAACCAGTTTAATTACTTAAACCTAAATTAAGCATGCTGTAAAGTCTTTATCACTATACACTTCAGGAATATTTCAAAATTCACAAAAACTTTAATTTGTTTAGTAATATTTAATTAGTTTTTAAATATTTGAATGTCTCAAAATCAAAACCACATAACAGATCCATCTATTCTTAAATTAAGTGCCAAATAGATTCCGCAAGACATGCTGGTTGACTGGAAACGTTGTATCTACTGTAGAGTTGGTTGTTATTGTCAGAACATGGCCCATCTCATGATGAGATAGCTGCCCATACTCAGCCCCACAAGGTCACTGCTGAACAGTACAATCAGGCAGTCATGAGACCAAGCCTGCTTCACCTCCAGGGCCAAATCAACTCATCAGTACACTGCCCCACTCCCAAAAAAAAAAAAAAAGCAGCTGGCGCACAGCTGAAAAGTCTCTATTTAACTCCGGGGGGACAAGGGGATAATGGTAATACACAGGGTACAACATAATTTTATATAAAATCAGTATACAAATCAGCAAGTTACATCTTAATGGCAAAAGTAATTAAATTACTAAGTCAAAGAAATAATGATCGTTTTTCCCAGAACTATAAACACCGAACTGTGCAGACTTCAAACTTCCATTCCAAAAAAGCACTTGAAATATGTTATCTTCCATCTAAATCAAGACGGCATGCAAAAGCATTAAATACGCACAAACAAAATTAAAGACTGCAACACAAACACAAAACTGTGTTTTTTCCCCAGAACCTCTAAATAATCATTATGCTAATGAAACAGAAACAGACACATCTTGATCACTGTTATTGTAAATTAGAAAAAGAAATGCTGTTCGCTCCCTTCACTTCGCTGGTCAGCAACAGCACGCTAAAGTTTGAGCCGCAGTGGATCAACAGTGAACAAGCCAGTCACGTGATATTATTTCACAGTTTATAAAAGTGATGTTAAACAAGAGATTTATTGTCTCTGATTATGTTGAGCATTGAGAGAAAATCACTCTTAAGAACTGCTCCATTACAGGCTCAGTACAACTTGAGCATACAACCTGCTTGATTCACAGAAAACAGTATAACAGAAGCAAAAATGAACATCAACAATCACACCAGAGCCACCTACAGCATCGGTGATCTTAAATGATTAAAAACTAACAAACTAACAAACAAACAAACAAAAAAACTGAAATCACTGAAAGGCACCAAACTGCAAAGTATAACCAAGTATAAAAAAAGGATTCAGTGCCTTGGCTGACCAAACCATTCTCTGTTTGCCATAAGATGAAGATATTATTTATTTATGAAAATAACTAGTATAACTGATTTTTTATGATCAGCATTTTTATTGTTTTCTGGTGTTTTAAAGAGCATTTTCTGACTGTACAGTACATGAACTGTAAACTGATGGATGAATAGCACTGTACATGGAGAAAATGCACCAATTCCAACACAGGACCACACAAACAATTACAGTAGTTAGTCATGTAAGGTGAGGTATAAAACAACTTGGTACGTAATAAAAGAAAGTTTAATAGCATAATTTTTTCACATCACTGCTGATCTTTATCCTAAATTACTTTATTTACAGCAGGCACAGCGTTAGCTCTGGACCGCAGAACACGCTTCATTTAGTGCCTTTTTACACTTATCAGTTTACAATACACATTATACTATTTATCAGTTTTACAGCATTATTTTTCAGCCATTTGCACAAACTATATGAATGAGATTCTGACTGGAGAAATGTCTTCTTATTAGTGTTTACACTTTGTGTGGGTTTGCGTTTTAACTGAGTTGTGGTTTGAACGACTTCATTCAAGTGTATTGAGCGCTACTGCTTGCAAAACGAGTCAATGTGTAACCTGACGTAATGCCTTTATTGAGGAATTTGTCGATAGAGTTTTGCGCAAGTAGATAAAAAAATAATAATAATAATGGGTCATACACAAATTAGGTTTCTTTTGGTAGCTGATAAATAGTTTTAAATACTTGTCTTACAGAATCATTTGTAATGTCCAAGTAAAAAACCTCTAAACTAGCTTTTTTTATTATCTCACAACATGCTGACATGATAACACACACACACACACACACACAAAATCTGCATTTAGAAAATCGGTCACCAAAAGTATATTCCACACTGGTGCATACTTTGCACAAAAGCAGGAAAGGGAGACCTCAAGGCTTCCTCTGTTTGTTTGCCATGTGGACTTCCAGAATTGGTGCCAGACCACTAACAGCATGCACGGGTTAGACTCAAGTGTTGATGGTGCCATAAACAAACACTGAGACAGACGTCACTAGTGCAGAGCTTGCATCTGTTAGTTTTGACTCTTTGGATGTTGTGTGTGAGAGCTGAACTCATTTAACTAAACACAACTCGTTAGAAAGCTTAGCCAAACCTTTCCCTCTAATTTGCAGTGTTCGGTCTAGTGTCTTACACTGAATTTAAAGATCTGTACAGGGGATGCATAATGATACTGGAATTATCAGTATTGACATTTAATTATAAAACAAACAAACAAACATATACCTGAGAGAGTGATGCTGTTGGTCAGTGGCTGAAACAACTGGTGTTAACAATGTAAACAGAATCTGACTAACTATGCATCAAAAAGTGCAATCTCTGTAAAGGATATCTAAACTTCACTTAGAAAATAAACAAAATAGCTGTTTGCATTTGATTGTACGTATGCATATATAAGATGTTAAGAAATGACAACCATGGCAAAATTACCAAAGGTGCCCCCCCACCCCACAAAAGCAAACAATATAGACAATAAACAAATGTGGCACTGAACTGAAGTTTTTCAGAAGTTCTGCTTGTTGCAAAGGGAACTGAGTATTAAATTAAATCACATTTCTTTTAGCCCCCCAAGTTAATTGAAACAAGACCACACGTTGCATGAGTGTGTTCACTGCTTCAGAAACAGAGCCTCTTCAATCACAACAGTCTAAGTGGTAAACTCAGCCTGAAGGAAAGAAGTTCAAATCCATCATTTTCACAGAGCCATTTATTCTGAAAGCATTTCAATCCCAGCCAACTTTGCAAATACTACCGCCATCAAAAATGTTCTTGAAAAGACTTTAACACATTTAAGCTCAATCTTACAAGTTAGATTCATTTTTAGAAGTATTAAACATGAATGAAATTGGGCACTGTAGTTAACTGAATTACATACACAGTGCAATTCTGACCCTCCCTGAATGGGTTTATGTGAAGGTTCAAATGTCACACTTCAAGGCATCAGCTGAATGCGCTGATCAGATGTAGAAAATGGCTTTCAGCTGCCGGGCAGCAGCCAATGTTGAGAAGCACATAAGTCGAGCACACAAATCTAGGTTTTTCATGCTCTAATCTGTAACGTACATGAAGTACCTATAAACTAAGGACGTTCAGTGCGAATTGGCTACTCTTTTGTGTCTGCTCAGTGATATCCTGAACTATCCAAGCGTTGGCCCCATTATCAGGAGAATGCAAGTCTGATCATCAGCGAACCGCAGTCAGGAGTCTGAGTCCTTACAGTCTCAGAGTGGGTGGAATTGCTCTCCCTCATCAATCCGCGCAATGCTAGCCAGTGTGGGCGTCTGTGTTGAGCTGTCCAACAATGTTGCGCAGGCGGCTCGAAGAGATGTGGTGGTGCTTCACATGACTCAGACGAAGCATGTGGTAACCTTCAAACTCCTAGCGCTGCTAATATTGTGTCATTTGGTGAGAGCTAGCTGGCAGGTGGAAATATATATATATAACTAAACCAGGGAATACATTTGGGCTGCAAAAATATGCAACAAAAATAAAGTAACTTTATAGAATAATGTAAAACATTAAAGAAGCAAAAAGTAAGACAGTTAAAACTTATCGCACCACGCCATACAAATTATAATCTCTTCTGTGGGACTTACTTAAAGAAACAGGCACAGATCGACTCAGATGAACAGATGTATTTAAAGTAGGCCTATAACACTGTGACAAAGAAAATTGGTAGTATTTTTCCAAGTAAAAAAAAAAAAAGACAAACAGAGAAGAGGGAAAAGATGTGGACTCAGCGTTTAGAAACACTGACCCACTCGTACCAGCACAACACACACTAACACACCACCACTGTGTCAATATTACTGCAGTACTGAAAATGATCCACCACCCAGACAATGTCTGGTGGTCCTGACTATTAAAGAACAGAGAAGGGGCTAACAAGTATGCAAAGTATAACAAAGTTGAGCTGATAAGCATACATACATACATAGCTTTATTAACTTATGCGCTATAAACATTAATAAGAATGCTTAGTCTCCATTACTCCATTACTATATTTTTCATTTAAAGGCAACTGTTGGGGGGGGGGGGGGGGGGGGGGTGTAAAATGATAATATGAAGGTGGACTTGTATAAAATTAGATTCTGTTTCTTGTGCTATTGTACCTGATTTGCCTGCCAATAAAAAAATGTAAAGAGTGTTCAGACTTTAGTCTATATCTACATCACACTATTAACACATCTGTTCAATATTTTCTTGACAGCACAACAGAGTCCATTACATCTGTGCCTATTTCTGTATGTCACACAGCAGGGAGTCTGAATTATCCGCATGGAGTGTTGTGACGAGCTTTCACTGTCCTACTTATTGCAGACACTTGCACTACTGATCCAATTACCGCCAGCAAGTCATTATGTGCTCCCTGTCACTTTTTCAGGGAACAGATTCTCAGTGAGCATCACAGCACAACATTAAGGCAGAATAAAAAAAATTAACAACAACGGTCAATTCTTGAACTCCAACAGCAAAAGGTCTCCAAGTCACAAACAATACTTCAGGTGCACGGATACAATACTCATTTTCGACATCAGTCTAATACTAGCCAAAAAATAATGGATCGGTTATATAATCTGATTGGCCTAAACTATCATATAAATGCTTAACTAAATTGTTCCACAGAGTTGCACTTGAAATTTTATTTTAAATGGTTTGTTGTGTTGAGCAATCAAAAAGTCTGTTCTGTGTGGAAAAGCTTATATACAAAGAAAGTGCAGTAGCGCAGTGAGGTTGTGAGCTATGTATTTTTTCTTTTAGGCCAGTAGAATATGTGTTTCACAGTTTGAGCATTTTGTTATTTAGATGGCTAGACTAGGAAAAGTGCATCCAAACATATGTATTATTAACAGCTTAGTTGTCCAAGAGGAAAAAAGATGGTGTTGGATTGGTATCAGTATCAGTACATACTCAAGACATATCAAAGTAGTATCGAACCACCCCTAAATAATATCTAAAAAAAAAAAAAAATCCTAAAACTTAACAGCACATAACATAATCATAATCAAGACATTCTGAAAATCAACTGTGCTTTACTGGTGGGAATTACATTAAAAAAGCTCAATTCAACTGAATTAGTCAATGAATCAGTCACGCCTTAAGTGATATAAACTAAGGAATACGTGCACTTTGAACAGTGAATTTTCTTGTCTGCAAAACAGTTGGGCAAATTTTTTTTTAGATAAACAGAGATGCATTATCTCACTCCACATGTTGAAAAACCAGCACTGAAATGTTAGCACACACCAACAATACACAAGTTAATGTGGGGAATTACACATCAACTATTTACCTTCTCATGCCTTGTTCTGAATTGTTTTCTTTTTACATATACCATTTGAAACATTTTCAAAAGCTGATTCAGATCAGCATTCTTAATCATTTGCGATTTGTTAAGAAAAGCATAAATGCATCGCTGTACCTTTGAGGGCAGGAAGCTTCTGAAGCTCACGGTTCTTGCTAAGGTTAAAGCGTGAGGAGCTCTGCCGGCGCTCCTTCTTCACAATCTGAGGGCCGCCGGAGTACTTGATTTTGTTAAGTTGAGTTGGAGGTGGAGTGCTGTTGCTAGGACGCTTGCTGGCTGTTTGTTGCTGCTGTGCCTGAAGAAGAAGACGGAAGTGGAAAAAGGAAAAGAAGAAGAAAAATTAAAAGACAACACCAAACATATACTTCTTCCCTATGACATTTACAATATAACCAAGCTGATCTTCCATGATCTGTATTATTTTGAATGACACCACTTTGAGAAGTCTGCATTTGCAATAATACAGAGTTCACAGTTCATTAGTATTCCTTCGAACACTGGACAATAACAAGATCTATTGTTCTGTTACAAAGACACAGTAGCTAAAAAGCTGCAATCCCAGCCAAAAAAAAAAAAAAACAAGATGAAAGCAGAGCAACCACCATCCATAATTAATTCATTGTTTTGTTTCTTCTAATAAGAATACACTTTGATGTTGGTCACATGTGAGGCAAACCATGTTGTTCACAACAGGAAATGGAGATAAGTTACAAAATGAATCAAGACATTTTATACACAGCAAAACTGTAGGTCTAACACGGCTTTATACTAATGATGAAATATAAAGCACTTTTTAGTTGTAAAGTTAACATTTGTAAAATTGCTTTTCAAAAGTATGTCTATACAAACAAATGCACAGACAAACAGACTGATAAACCAATTTTAGCAATATTATTCAGCACTAATAGAAAGTATCAAGTCACGTAAGAAGAATAACTAGTAAAGATGTAACAACACAACGCATCAAACTGTACTGCAGTGTATTGGACCTTGCACTGTTAATGTGTGGCTAGTGTGTTAGCTTAAGGTTAACATAGTATAGGACTGTGTTTTGGCAAGAACCTGGTAATACAACACATATCATGATATAAGGGTTACGATTATTATTATTATTATTACAGGATATATTGTGATACTGCAATCAAGCAATAATATGATTTTTAAAAATTAATTTTAGAAAAACTGTCAAAGTATTAAGTAGACAGCTAGGTTTGCTAACACTAACATTAGATGTACAGCTTAAACACCTTGTTCATGTTGAAGTGGAAGAGTCTAATGGCTGGTGATACCACTCTCCAGCAGACAGGGGTTTAATCACAACACAACATTAACCACTGTTTGCTACAAAGATTGGCATGTAACTATTAATTATAAATCAAATCTGTGTTTTTGAGTGATACAGTGCAACATAACATAGCGATACTCAAGAACACTGATATTTACCTCACAACCTTATTAGCTTGAAAGTTAGATCGGGACATTATTAAGCACAGTTGTGATTTATTAAGTGTATGTTTACAATGTTGATTGTTCTGATAACCTGAAAATGAAAACATTAACATATAGTACATTTTTGGCCACTTGCTACTGTACCCAAAAGGCATTAAATTAAAACACCACTACATCTTACTGAATTAAATTATTCAATTTGTAAATTATTACATCTCTAGTAATTAGTACTCCATTTTCAAAAAAATTGCATGATTTGTTTGCATATTATACAATTTTCAAGAAATGTTAATTTAAAGTTTAGATAATACATCACATGCAAAAGGTTTTTGCTGCTGATTTTCAAAATTAACATAGAAGTGCATAGCTTCTACAAAAATTTCTAGAAATTCAATATATTGCCATGTCTAAGACATGGCTATTACACTTGTTAACTTATTTTTACCTAAAAAAAAAAGTTTTAATTATGGAGTGAAGCAGAATATTTTATGGACAGTCTGGATCCTGATCAATCTAGAATCAGCTCACCACTTTTAATCTGGTCGGGCAAGGGGCAATAATGATGTTAATATGTGGATATCTGAACTCATATCATGTGCGTATTTATTCAGGTGAGTAAGACCTCATCAAGTCAATGTTAAACTTCCCAAGTTTTCATTAATCAGTCTCATTGAATTAGTTTAGAGTTTAGAAGTTCAGATCATGTAAATGATCACAGGGGCAAAAGTGAGACTCTACATCAGGGACCCCATGTGCCATTGGTTATTCTTTTTTTTATGTTTTCTCATTGTGGCTGATCCACTCACACCATACCACAGACTAAAACATCACCACCACATTAACGTGGTGGTCCTGTAATGTGGGGTAAACAGATGGTCTACAATCTGTACAACTACAAAGTGCTCCTATATGGTAAGTGGAGCTGAAAAAATATGCAATGACTGCAGATACAAGGAGGGAGTTTTATTGTTATGGCTAAAAGGCGTATACTTAGGTAGCAGTCACAGTAATTTGGAGGGAATGTCCAGGTACAACCTGCATGTTTAAATACTAAAGTTAAACACAATGCAAAACTCTGCAAAAAAACCTAACACACATGCATTCTATATGAACAGCAGTGAGTGGAATGAATAAGGAGTGCTTACAAACTACCCCGTAATTAAGATGAGCATGCACATTCCCAATTAAATCAGCATAAATTGTCCAAGAGCTTCACTGTGGCATACCACGTCACTGATTTCCAGCTTTAGGGCTGACTGATTAATTGTTCAGATGAATAAAAACATACTCTCAATTTGTACAGAAAGATGGTAAACGTTGGTGTTAGCATTAGGCTGACGTCTGTAACACTCTTGTTAAGACCAGCCTGTTGTATGACAGCGCTGGCCACAGTGGCCGAGTTTGCATGACTGAATCGCACTGAAAATAGACTAATCGATAAGCTTCACCCTGTGCAACATCAACCTCTCTCCTCAGTTTCCTGTCACTAACACCAGTTACACTCCTTCCTTGAAAAGACATCTGAGAACCCTGAACCATGTATCAGAGCTCAACAGTTCAATTAAAATCCAGTTTCTCACCTCCTTTCTGCTGTTGCGGCACAACAATGAATACTCGTCTCGACACTGGTGATAGAGTTGCAAGCTTCTAGGCAGTTATCAAAGCTAAACTGTGAGGTGAAACTAACTTAGACTTTCACAAGGAGTGGGCTACATTATGGCACATTATCAAACAATAAACTGTGTCACAGATCTTTTTTAGACTATCTTATGGTCCGAACATTTAGACCACTGACTGACTGCATGCATCATTAAAAGAATAATAACAACACAGCACAGTAACAACTAGATACCAGCCCAATGTGCTATTACCTTGCTTTAGTAAAGTAAGTCTTACTTTTTCAAAAACATTGTTTGTACTGTTGATTTTTTTTATAGCAGCTTTTAAATAAACCACTGCTGATTCTTTGGTAATCCTCAGAAAAACAAACCACTGTAATACATCATGTACCAAGCAGCCTGACAATATGTCATTGCCATATAGCCCACTATCAGAACTTAAAAGCAAGCTCTATTTCTCGGTTATCCAAGTGTGCACCTCCAGTACTATACAAGCGACAGAAACAATGACTACAACTACGTTATCTCTGAATTACTGCATATCCTGGTAACCTGTGTGTCACAACCACAATCTGTTGAATCCTGTGGACACCGCCTTTTGAAATACTTACATTAAGCACACATGGTCTCTTTACCAAATATAGACCAAATACAATTGTAAACCTTTAAGAAAATACAACAGAACTTAACTGTGAAATCCTTCATTGGGTAAACTTTTTCCACATTCATTAGAATTTCATGTCTTAATAAAGCCAATAATACACTGAGTCAAATATAAGGAACTCTCTAAAAGTGAGCAAAACACACAACTTAAATAAATTTTAAAACTCTACTAGTTTTATATAATTGTCATAGCCAAGGCAATATGTCTCTAAAGAAACTCCCTCATATGTTAGCAGGGATATATTTCATTAGCAGGAAACACAAGTCACAGCCTTCCTCTACAGGCCTGCAACAAGAAAGCGCAGCCGAGGTGCCCGCTCTTACACAGGTCAGTGGCTCTGGTCAGCCGCTCCCTTCCTGATTAAACATACTGTAGCCTGGATCAAGCTTGAGTGCTCTAATAGTACTCTGTGTGCAGTATGAAGCTATAGATTTGGACAGGAACTCAGCCTGATCAGTGTTAAAGGACGTTGTGGCTGTTAAGACATATTATGGTGTGTACATGTCCAAGACCAATCAAATATACTGCATAATGCATAATATCTATTACTCAAAATAAACAAAACCATTTTTCTAGTGGGTTGCCATTTTTTCTGCTGTACCAAATGGCTCTTAACTCTAATGTATAATTCAGTTCCTTCGAAGAAAGGCATACCCAGTCTTACGTCTGAAACATTTTTTCACTGTAATTTTGAGATGTTTTTGTTGAATATGCATTTTAAGATATACCACTATTTTATTGACCACATTCCATAAGCCCTGTGTAGGTTCACTGGTCATTTTAGGTAGTAAATATAATGGCCGTATTATGGACATTACAACCCCTGGTTTCCGTCAGCAACACTGCAAAGAGGTTGGCAGGCTTCTCTACAAACAATTCACATTAAAACACTCAGCAACTCTCTTAGCCCAAGCTATAATAAAGCACTAATTAATAAAGAAGAAGCCTAATTAAAGAATACTGACTGACAAACAAATGACTAATATGTTTTAAAAAGCATCAAAGAATCAATGAAGAAAAAAAATCAATGGACTGAAGTGTGGAATCACCCCACCAGCAGCTATAGCCATGAAAAAAAAGAATGTTAATTTGTCCTTACCTCGTCTGAATTTTCAGTTCCACTATCCTTCCCACTGCTGACGTTACTGTTTTTGGTGCTGCTTTTTGCAGATTTTGGCGATTCCTAAAAAAGTAACACCAAACATCACAGTTAAAGGATCTGAAATGCAGAGATGGAAATACAGCTAGTTCAGTCAAAGCACTGAAAATGACACATCACCATCATGCAGTTTCACGCTGCGCACCGAACAGACAAACTGACCGCCGACTACACTGGCCCTGCAGTAGGAAAACACCATAAACTGAATTATGATTCAGCCGTCTTATTATAATTCAGATTATTGAGATTACTTCCGTCAGGCCTGGTCCATTTATACAGTACTGCGCTGTAACTGACATCCATGTAGCTGCCGGTCATCTGCATTACAGCCTGGCAGCTAACGGTTACCGATTAGCTTTACAATTTTTACAGTGTGCTTTCATGAAATCGCCATATTTGGGCTATTCGAGCATAAAATTTGCATGGGGGTATACTTCTGTAATGAGTGTTTAGTTGAATACATTAATAAATAAAGCTAACCGGTTAAAAAGGCAACGTTAGCTACCCTAGCATGTCACTGTCAGTGTCAACAACACGGCTCCTGAGACTCCGCGTCTCTCCAGCTAACGTTAAACTGTCCTTATACCGTTATAGCAGTGCAAAGTAGGCTAAAATTACACGACATACAACTTGTACAATGCACAAAAACCGGATTTGCCAAAAAAAAATTAACATGGGACGAAAGAAACCACATTGATACAGAGTTAGTTAGCCATATCAAAAGGTTAAGCTGTAAGATTAACATATGAGCGTAGACATTAACGCAGATAACATTTTCACATATTCTCTGTTCCAATGTAAGTAACGGTTCACTCTGCTCGATTGTTGTTGTTTTTTTGGAGAGCACATATTCCGCTAACGTTAGCTGGTGGGCTAACAGCACGGTTTGTTTCAGCGTTAGCTAGCAACAGAAGCTACCGAGGCCTTTTGTAGGGTACAAGGCAAACAAACTCCCCTCGCCGTCAAACCACACAAACACAGGAAACGACAAGTCCGCGTCTTCCACGTGGCGAATACTTTACCTTTTCTTTTTTAATTTTATTCGGCATTTTGCTAATGTTCTTGAATTCTTTTTCACGGTGGCTCCGTGACAGACTGTGCAGCACTTGGCGCTCGTGTGTCTCTCTCACTCACTGCGCTCCCCTGCAGGCCGAGCGCGCTTCTATTGGTCCGTACAGAGCGAGCCAGCCTGGAGACAAGGAGCAGGATTTTACTATTGGGGGCTTGTTTTTTATCCAGCGACGAGAGAGGGAGGGATAATGGTACTCAGGGTCTCGCTGTTACTGTCGACGTTGGCCACAACTTTATTAAAAAGAGCACTAATTTCGCCAAAAGAAATATATTTACTCCGCCAGCCATAGAGTTTGATTTCTAATGAATGTAAGCAGGAGCAGTTATCAGCAATCAGCAATAACATCACAGCTGTGATCCGGTCGGCTAGCCCTGGTATTATTATAGACAATACGATCTCAAATGTTCTAAGCTTCCACAAAACAGCTGTACAAGTTAAACAATACAGTAAAGCAAACATTAAAGCACACAATTACATTAAACATGCTCTAATATACGCACTTCCTTCCGCCTAAAAAAGTAGCACCGTTTCGTGTTGCGAACAGTGCGGTAACATTAGTACTCTTGATTCCTCATTAACTAAACGTCCAAAATGACTAAAACTACAATTTCTCAACACTGAAAGACAGAATAATAATTATAACAAACATATTAAAAATATTCGTCTTTAAATGTCGCTGAGAAAAATGTCCCGCACAACGCCGACACATTTAAGGGACCAGTCTAAACAGTGCAAAGCATACTTGTTGTGTTTGGCTAAAATTGGCTAAATTACACTAAATTAAAAGTGTTTTCCTTTAAGTCTGCGACCTAAAGCCAGTTCAATAAAGCTACTGCCTTCCAAACATGTGATACTATGTGCCTTATTTTAAATGAATAAATGAGAAATAAAACTTTCCGTGTTGAGCACTTTTCAGATGATCCCTGAATCACTAAAGCGTAACTTTAGGTGGTCTGCATTTCAAAACCAGTGTTTAATAAAAACGAACGACATTCAAAAATATATATGGTAGTAGTTTGTTCTCTTTCTCAGGAGAAAGAAGAATAATATAATTTCATGGTCACCTATAAATAAATTAGGACTGACTTATGATAAATTAAAAAAATGCAGAAAAATATAGACTTATATATAATAACATAACTAAGTCCAGTTAGTTGAGGGTAAAATGTAGAAGCATTAGATTTACATCTGTTCAAAACTGTGTTATGGACAAGTATGATCAATGTTTAATCCCTGGCAGGTTATAATAATGGTGCTCAATTCCAGATCTAGAAGCACATATTTGTGTATAATAATAATAATAATAATAATAATAATAATAATAATAATAATTCTTTATAGGAGACACCTGACATTTTATGCCTGTGACACATATTCTTAAAGCTGATTTGTAACATTAATAGTAGCCTAAACCTTAGTCTATAAAACACAATGTCAGTTTTACATTTAGCTTCTTTGATTAAGAAACCACATATACATTTCTTTGCATCTTATAAGACCTATGTAGAGGCTGTACACTACTTGCTTGCTTCCTTGCAGTAGTCAAACCAGAAAAATGATGAAAGTAGCTCCACCTAGAGATACTGGTGTAGGCCTGCACGCCATATGTTCTGACATGTCAGGTGCCTTTGTGGTGGCATATTTACTAAACACAATGAAAACTAAGACAAGATTTCACAGATATTTGATTTTATTTCTCAAACAGAAAACAGTGGCATTCTTCTTCAGTGCTAATAATGGTAGTTCATACAGGGCCGAAATAAGGCCCACTAACAGAATACACACAAAATGCATTACTCAGTTATGTGATACTTTGACAATCAGTACAGCTGTGTAACTCAAAAAAAGCCACGTACCTTTTTGGCCTTATAGGGTTCCTCTTCAATTTCAAAAAGACTTCATAACCAGAGATAGTCAGGATCCAAAGCACTTTGCTGTTGTAGTCTCAATGTGCCAAACAAATATTTACTGATGAAGAAGCCAACTATTCACTAATGTATTAAATCCAGGAGTGTGAAAGGAACAAACTGCATTCAGGTATACAGTTCAGTTCCTTTCCTTTCCCATTCATTCATTTATTAATTCATTCAATCATACATACACACACACACACACACACACGTAAATACCTTCAAAGACTAACAGTGACACAAGGGCTGTCTACTGAGATGTGAGATTTCTATGCTGTGTATGTATGTGTTGTAGATTCTCTAAGTAAAATCAAAAATTAAATAACAAATGAAAAACATTGGAGGAAACCAAAAAATGTCCTGTGCAAAAATTGTGTATACATGTGTGTGTGTGTGTGTATATATATATATATATATATATATATATATATATATATATATATATATATATATATATATATATATATATATACATATACACACACACACACACACACACACACACATATATATACAATACAGAAGCATGTTATAGTTCTACAATCAGAGACTTTAGTAGTCTTTTCAGTAGTCTTTGCATACTTTGTTACCCCACCTTCTTTTACCAATTTCTTCAGTGGTCAAGACCCCCACATGAGCACCACAAAGCAGGTATTATTTGGGTGGTGGATCATTCTCAGCATGTTTTGCTGGTACAAGTGGATCAGACACGGCTGTGCTGCTGGAGTTTTTAAACACCTTGTGAACAGCAGCCTGTGGTCAGCATCCTTTTACCACTGACACAGGACCAGAGGATGACCAACACAAGTTATACAGCAGCACATGAGCTTTTCTCTTCACATCTACAAGGTGGGCCAGCAAGTGAGGAATGTTAAAAAGGGTGGACAGCGAGTGTTGTAAAAACCTCAGCGGCAGTGCTGTGTCTGGTCCTAACCCCTGAAGAAGAGTGGACTGGACTAAAGTTTGTACGTGCAGAGCTACTAAGTTCACCTATTTGATCAATAAAAGGTGATAACATGGACAAAGTTACTTTTCCACCACTGATAGGAGAATTCACTGACTTCATTCCTGCAATCCTGAAGAATCCTTGGACTTCAAACTTCTTCAGCACATTCTCTGCTTCAACACAGTTGACTCAATCCATCCAATAAATTGTTATTCATCATTTGAAGCAAAACAAAAAAAAAAAAAAAAAAAAAAAAACTCCAAAAGATAAATAAAAAAATATATGTAAATTCTGGAAAGACTAAACTGCTAAATAGGCTGTAAACATCCAGACATGATTAAAAATACACAAAAACTCTGGTCACTGAAATTTATTTGAACTACAACTTGGACACCAGCAACTACAGAATAACATTATTTACTTAAACTGACAGGGTAGGTACAGCACTTTCAGCATCTTAATACTGGGTTCTTTTAGTTTTTATAAGAAAATAAGAAAAAAAGTGATATCCAATATCTTCTTGAAAGCACAACAGGTAGATCTTGCGTCCTTTCTGGTAAGCGCTGTGAAGAGAAAATATCTTATGCCGAACTCCATGCCATTTTTTTTCTCTTCCGAGCTTGGCTCTCTCTGGCTCCTGTATTAAAATATCTTGAATTTACTTAAATGGAAAAAACAGGCAGAACGGTTTGAGACGTGGACTTAAATTGAACCCAAACACATAAAAATGTTTTACATTACCTTTTTTTTTTTTTTTTAAAGGAACCGTTTCAGCTGCAAACAAGGCAAGGAAAAAGCAGGTAGTTCAAAACCATGTACAATAAAAAATACTGTGTAACATTTAACATGTATTTATGATTCATTACTTTGACGAGAAAGTGTTCATTCTTTCTGTGGACTCTCCTTCCCAACACCCACTTCAGACTGAGTGTCAGTCCATCATTTCACTGGCATTACCTGCCAAAAGGTTAAGAAAAGATGTGAAATATCTTGACTGAACAACGCAAATTATAAATGTTTTACCAATGAAAGTCACAGAAACATGGTTTCATGCACATCCCTAAACCTACTGTGTGAAGGTCATTTACAAAGAGTCAAAATTGAACTCAAATGTGTCCAAATTTAGCTGCTCTGTGAAAGACCCCGGTGGGGGGGAAAAGGAAACAGCCAGAGCTTCTTCAGGGTCCAAAGGGTTTTGCCCATCCGGATTATCCTCATCCATGTTATCACTTGTGTCCATGATCTCCATGTTCTCCAAGATCGCTGAGGAAGCCTCGCAATCCAGAGAGTTCAGATCATTCTTGTTGACAATCGTTTCCATACTCTCGCTGTTCTCTTCATTTTCTAAGACCGCCAAAGTCTTTAAGGCTTTATCCACTTGTAGGTCCTCATTCAGAGATTCTTTGACTACCTGTAGGTCCTCATTACAAGAGCCTTTATCCACCTCTGGTTCTTCATTTAGAGAGCCTTCATTCACTTGTGGTTCCTCAGACACAGCGCTTTTGTCCACCACTGGTTCCTCGCCTGGAGAGCTTTTATCCACAGCTGAAGGTTCAGACTTACTTTTTCTATCGGTTGCTGATTCTTTATACTTTGAGTCTCCAGTTTTTGGGCTCTCATCCTTTGTGGAATCTTTTTCTTCTTGAGTGGTCACCTGATGTTGAGAGTTAGCTCTGAAGTTAGATTTAGCGCCAGCCTTGCTTGTGACGCTGGAGCTAGACATAGTGCTGCTGTAGAAAATGTCAAATAAATCTTTCGCTTTTCCTGCAGCAAGACTTTTCTTAGGCTTGTCCGATTTTAAAGAGGAGTCGCTTGCATTACTTTGAAGTTGAGGGGGAGGGCGGACCACTACTGTAAGATTCTGCTCCTCCTCAGGTACTCCAGGAGCAGCTACATCAGTCTCTAGACTGACTACACATTCAGAAGGTGACCTCATCTGAACTTCCTTCATTACAGATGTTGGAGGAGGCATAAACGTAGCGGTTGGAGGGGGCATGAAAGCAGCGGCTGGAGGGGGCATGAAAGCAGCTGTTGGAGGGGGCAAGAAAGTAGGTGGTGGTATAGTAATTGGTGGTGGTGGTATAGAAGTGATAGGAGGTGGAGGTATAGATGTAATTGGTGGTGGTGGCATAGAAGTAATTGCTGAAGGTGGCATAGAAGTAATCACGGGAGGTGGCATAGATGTAATTGCAGGAGGTGGCACAGAAGCAGTTGTTGAGGAGCTTGAAGTGGCTGGAGGACTCGAGCTGTTATCGCTTGGAGTTTTCAACTGCACCTCTTTACCTCCAAATGCCATGGAGATTAGATCTGCTGAGAGTACAGCTTCTTTCTGGGTCTGGTTTTTCGTCACAGTCCCAGGAGATTTGCTGACCGCGGCAGCAGCTGGTCCGACTGAGGGGAATGTGTTTACAGGAGCTGGTTTGTTCTGCAAACCGACATTGGACTTTCTCAGAATATTGGAAGTTGGAGCTCCAGTGGGACGATTTTTGTTTTGGTTATAAGCTACCCATTCTTGAGAAGGAGGAAGAACTGTCTTGCCAGACAATTTGATGGCAATGCTCTTGGCAGCAGCCATAGATTTGGAAAATGCATCATGGTCCTCAGGATCTTTATTGAGCTCCTGTGCTGCTACAGCTGCAACACTCTCTTCATCTTCCTTTATGAACTGTGCCGCAATTCTTTCTGCTTCCTTCTCCAGCGCTGTCTTTTCAGGCTTTTTCCAGCTGAACTTTCCAAACGCAGGACGGCCAGTAGCCTCCTCGTTCTTTTTGCGAAGCTTCGCCAGCATGGCTGGACTCGGCCCACATAGGATCTTAGGAGGCTCGCTAAGTTTCTCAGGCTCAGTCTTGGCATCTTTTGTCGAGGTCTTAGAACTCTCCTTGCCCTGGCCGACCTTGTCTTTCGGGCGCTGCCATTTATCTTCCTTTTTCTCGTACCTTACCCTATCCTCCACTTCCTCCTCCCACTTAGATTTCGGCCACTTCGCCCCCTCGTCCTCCCTGTACTTTGGTCTCCTGTCTTCCTCAGTTTCACGGCCGTATCTGTATTTCTTTTCATCTTCTCTACCGTACCTGGATCTTTCATCTTCTTTCCTGTATCTATACATGTCATCATCATCTCTGTACCGGTACCGGCTTTCATCCTTGTACCTAGATCTCTCTTCTTCAATTCTATACCGCTCCTCCTCCTCTTTCCTCTGTCGATACCGCTCTTCTTCTTTTCTGTACTTGTTCCTCTCTTCTGCTTCCCTTGCGTGCCTAAGCCTCTCCTCCTCTTCTTTTTTATACTTAATACGGTCATCCTCCTCCCTCTTAAATTTTTGTTTCTCGTCTTCCTTCTTGAATTTCATAAGCTCCTCCTCTTCTTTCCTGTATTTAGCCTTGCTCTCCTCCTCTTTTATATGCTTCACCTTTTGTTCACCTACTTTGCTGAATTTAGGCGCATCTTCATCTCCATCCTTGCACTTGGACTTTTTTCCCTCATCTTTGCTGAGCTTGGACTTTTTCTGGTCATCCGGGGTGTCACTGTAATCATCGCGCCTCCGTTTGTGGTCAGTCTGCTTTCTTTCACTCTCCATGCCGGCCTGGCGATCCAGGTTCCTCCGTTGTTCGTAGAGAGGATTCTCATACATTTGTTTCTATTAAGAAGTAAGACAGTTGTTAGACAACAAATGTGCACTGTGTTTAAGCTCAAAATCTCACGCAAGGCAAACTGCTTTACTGTTCTTTTCCCCACAAAGACCAGCCATAAATCCCATACACACTGCAAACAAAATTAAACTTACAGGGTAGGTACAGCACTTTCAGCATCTTAATACTTAATTCTTTTTGTTTTTATAAGAAAATAAGAAAAAAAGTGATATCCAAGATCAAGTTCAACAGGGGTTTAACACGTATTTACGACTCTAGCTAATTTTGGAGAGTAAATATACCTTAGAATTTATACTCTCCCAGTTTTTATTTGATGTGTGCAGCAGGCTTACTTTATGTCAGGATTTTAACTATTTTTAAAACCTGCCACAGATCTCCATCTGAATTAGACCTTTTTTTTAAATTACCTTGTACTTCTCGTTGTGTGAATGACACGTGACATGGGCCTCAGCGCAAATAGGATCGCCAAAAAACTCTTCACACAACTGGCAAAAAAATCCTCTCACAGGAAGCAAAAACTCGGAGCCTGCAGGTGAAAAAAGTACAGCACACATTAGGGCACAACTTCTACTCCAGAGACATAAGCTACAAGAAATAACTACCCTTGCCATGTTCCTAGGAAGAGACGGAAAAAAACATGACAAAAAAAAACCCAAAATGTTTTTTTTAACATAAGAACATTTAATACCATCACCACACAAAATATTTAAATACCTAACCAGTTATTCCATTAGCACAAAAACTTTGTTATTTTACTTTGTCCTGTGTCTCGGGTAGTAAAAAAAAGAGCTTCTACCTTTCGCTGGTTTGGAAATGGGGTCCCCTGTGGGCCGTTTCTTTTCATTCTCAGACTTTGTCGCCCAAGGTCTGTCGTAGGGATCAAGGGTCTTTAAGACAATGACAACAATGAATGACTAACTTGACAAATTCTCTTAGATTACAACAGTGGAGCGAGAAGAAACTACTGCACAGGTTTTAACAAAAGATTTTAAAACAGGCACGTGTACCTGTAGTTAAACAAGAAGGCACACATACCTTCCTGTGTGTTTTGCTGTGCAAGTGTGTGAAAAAATCAAACATGGAACCGCTAGTAACATTGCAGTTTTTGCACCAGTGGTTTCCCGCGTCATAGTACTCAAATAGCTCCGCCAACATATCTGGAGTCTTGGCACTGGCTGCTGTGGCCGACGGCTTGGTCACCTATATTAGTTCAGGAAGGACAAATGACATATTAGCATATTAAAGTGACTGATTAACTGAAAGCAGAGCCAAAATCAAGATATGGAGGCACCTCAAACAGAATAAGAGATCCCAAATAAGTCATGTAAAAAGCAAAGCCTGATTCCCAAATACTGAAGTTCAACAAAGCAGTCTTACCTTTGCAATTTAGGCCATCTGTGCTCCAGCTGAGATGCAGTTACTCATGGGATAACTAACTTTTGATAAATAACTGGGAGATTTTGGCTTTAAACACGTGAAAATATTGCTCTGGGCTACTACAAAGGCTTAAGGAGATAGACTGTACTAAATAAATTCAACTGGACATCCAAACAATGAAATCTGTTTGAATGTAATTGATAAATTTTGCTAACTACACCGCGGGTTTGTCTTGATCACAGATGACATGAGCCAAATACATTATGTGTCCAAAAGTTTATAGACGTCTGCTCATCCAATGTTTCTTCCAGAATCAATATGGGCTTTTCCCTTTCGAGAAAGCTTTAAATTGCAGTGATGCAGTTGGTAAACACCACATCTAAATCAGACTCTAAAATTATACAAAGGATTCTAAAAAACAAAATCCCGTGAACACAGTCTATATGACTGTGACCGCATGGGGTATGCAGTGATGCTGTCTGATGAAATCAGATCTATTTATGTCAGTATTTATTGCAATGTATTAGTTGAGGCCTACAAATAATAGTGATCCTAAAATGTCTACTTTTAAATGTGCACTGTGAAATGAAAAATACATCATGTATTTGTTTTTTACTGTAACTGTAATGCAAAATGTTTCACACAAAAACAATGACTCATTTTTATAGTGAATTACTGTTGTGCAAGTTATCACTCTGGATGTAAAATGATAGGATGCTGAACCACATACACCCAAAACAGAAATATAAATCAGTTGACCAACCATTTCCGCTGGCTGCACACCATCAACAAGCTTTCAGATGTGATTGCTTTTATCTGTAATCTGACACAAATAAACGAAAGAAATACCATCTCGTCATTGTTAGGAGTGTACGAAGGGGAGGGGGGGTGCTCAAGCAAAATGACGCGGAGTTCTCTTCAGCTTGTGACGCACACTGTTCCGTACGAACTCAAACCAGGGCATCCGTTCGCCCAAAAAGCCTTGAAATGTGAATTTGAGTTTCTTATTGACAACTGGCTCAAAATTGGGACACTAAATTCGCAAAAATTTTGAATAAACTAGCTGATTACATACAGCAAAAAGACTATATAACAAAACTGTGTGTAAATCTATATATGTACTAAATTTCAGCTTTTAAACTCAACCTATCTAAAACACTTGAATCAATATGTCAGGGTTGCTTTATCAGCACTGTAATTAGATGGTGAAATATATTTCAGAACTGCATCCGCTCCCAAACCAAAATAAGCATGGATCACTGATGCATTAAATCCTTTTCTTATTACAGTCAATGGTAGTTCTAACTATCTGCAGAGTAGCTGTCTAGTCTAATCTTAAATCTTAACTAGAAGAACATTTTGCATGATTTGTGGAAACACATTTAAATACTATCAACATTTAAATACTATTTTTGAAAAAATTGTGTAGGATTTCCTGACATATATATATATATATATATATATATATATATATATATATATATATATAAAGATAAAAGCATCATTTGTCAACATCAGTGACGAAATAACATCATCGCAGTTGTCAGAAATCAGCTGTGAAATTAGCAAAAACTACTATGTAACTTTCACATAGGGCATCTATTAAACCCAGAGGTGAGGAACTTGAGAACTGGAATCCTGCTCCAACTCTGTGCTGGTAACTTAGTCCTTGAATCCCCACCTCTGATATATAATACACCGATATATAAACACAATATTTCAACCCAAAGTTCAAACCAAATACTTGGTTTCTTGTTGTATAAAATACCTGAGGTGGATTTTACTCTACGTGCCAAACACTAATCTCTAAATTCATTTGTCTGACAAGCTTGTTTAAATATGAGTTTTGGTTTAAGCATTCATTACATAGTGTTTTCTCGCCGTTCCTCTAGGTCCATAGTCATTGATGTTAGCACAAAACGCAAACACAGAAGACAGCACTAAAACACGAACAAACACATGCAATGATTTTCAGTTCTCGCAGACTCCAGTGAGCCATGATACTCCACCTGAGAAGCCTCTGCATCTTTGGGCTGAAACATAGCGTTGGGTTGTGCGACCTTGTTTTGAAAGCTGATATAAACCAAGGATTCTGAGTGCCTAATTGTGGGCATCGGTTCTTATTCTAATGTGCAAACACTTGCTTTTGGAGGAGACCTTTCTAGTAAATAAATAAATAAATAAATAAATAAATAAATAAATAAATAAATAAATAAGTAAGTAAAGAAGTAAGTCCTTTCTGTCACTAAAGCTATCCACATGCTAACAAGGACTATATTTCTATTACTCACATAGAGCCCTGATTCTACGTAGCTTTTCCTTGACAACACTCATGAGATGACACTGAGGTTAATTAAGCAAATATCAAACACACTTGTCTGCTAAATGAAGATTATTTAAGGGGACAGACTTTTTACCAAGGCCCTTCTCTCTCTGGGCCTATCCTCTATCAGCATAAGGAATTCTACCTTTGTGGTGGAAGCGTTTGAAGCAGCTTTAGATTTCTCTGGGCTTCTGGTCGTCTCTTTTGACTTGCTCTGAGACGCAGGCTGGTCCCCAGAGCTCCGCAGGTTCCTGTGGTCCAGACCCAGAATAGACGCAACCTTGATGAGTTCTTCGTGCTTCTTCTCTGCTGCCTCGTGTTCCAAGCGCAGCTTGGAGATCTGGGCCATCACCTCTTCTTGAAGCTGACCGAGTTCAACTAGGACGGGGTCCTTGTGTCCATCTTTCTCTCTTCGCTTCTTTCTAAGGAGTTCCCCTGAGCAGACAATTACACAAGAACGCAATGGCAAACGCACAACTTTAAAGCTCAATCCCATAATTTTAATGGGTAGCCGTTAATAAAAGCGAGGACATACCTTGTTGCTTTCGCAATGTCTCCAGCTCCTTTATAAGACTATCTTTCTTCTTTAGTCGAGTCTCTCTGTCCCTCTTTAGCTTCTCAAGCTCTTCAATAACCTAACCATTACATTGCAGTTAGTATTTATACAGAATGATATCAGTAAGTATATATATATATATAAAAGCATACACAGTAGTCTGATTAACCAATAGTACATGTGTAGACTGAGGGTTCTGAGCTACTTTGATTAGGAACACCATCATATCTACATGGTCAAAAATCTCCTTATGAGTAAATGTCAGCCCACAAACTTCCATAAAAAGCATTAGGTTCTGATGCTCTGCAGTTTTGCACAGTTAGTCAGCGTTTTATTTTTGGGTCATGTTCATGGCAGGAAAGATTGCAATATGTTCTTTATTTTTTTTATTTTGTTTTATTTAGTTGGAGAAGTTATGTCTGTTGTCTATGTATGTTCACTCATATGTGTTGTTTCAGTTTTGTTAATGACAGGAACTTGAGGAGTAATGTTGCTTTTGTCTTGGTAAAGAGTTTGTTTATGGTTTTCTGATAAGATCTGATGCCTTTCTTGGTTATAGATGATACATTCCAGCAGTACATGTTTTATTATAATCTGTGTTTGGCATGTTGCACAATATGGGATGTTTTCACCTTTTTCAGGTACATGTGTGTTAGTCCAGTATGCCCAATACAACATCTTGTGTAGACTGTCTGGTCCCAATGGTTTGATTTTGTACAGCAGCTTATAAATCTACAAAGTATCCTTCAAGCAGTAACTACAGCTTATCTGCCCTGACCAGAGTCAGTGTATGTTAAAACAAACTGCTATAAAATGTGATTGTTGGATTCACTTACAAACGTACCCCTGATAAAAGCAATCGTTCAGATACAGATTATGGGTTTTTCTACAGCATTGTCAATGAAATCAAGCTCTAGTCTTAAAGAGGAATTGCACCAATTTTTGATTTCTGAATAACTCATTGGTTAAGATAGAAGAAAAGTCGCCAAGAGTTTTGATGTAAACTGTTCTAGAGAAATTCCCCGATTCAGCATGTCATGTATAGCTAATACATGACATCCTGGTGCCACAGACATTGTTTTTTAGTGATCGTTATGAGGTTGGGTCTTAAACATACATAGATTTTAAAATCAATTAATGGCCAATAAATATATTAAGGACAAATATAAGGCAAAGTGGTCCCCTGAGAGAAAACGTCCTTCTTTCAGGATTGCCACTATTTTAGCATCATCATTAAACACAAGAACTCAGAAGGCATGTGTAGACATACTGGTGGTTCTGGATAGTAAAAAATAGCTATAATAGGCTGCTTGCAGTCACCTGATTCTAATGACATGCAAATTACAAGAGAAAGGTACAAACAGAAAATCACAAAATATGTTGGACATGATCCTGATGCTATAATAAAGGGCATTATTTCTATGTAGAAAACACTTCCTGTCCTTCAGATACATATATTGTGGCCTACTGTAAAGAAATCTGAAGAGCTGTACTATAAAACATTTTACACTAAACCGACCTGAATGAGTTTGTTAACATCTCTTTTAGTGATTCACCTAAAATAATAGTGCAATCAGAGTTTAAACAATGCCTGGAGAATCAGAAGGGTGTTTTTTACAGCTTTTAAAACAAAGGTGTAATCAGTAACAGTTAAAGTTAACACAGTCATATCCAGACGTTACCTTTTGTTTTTGGCTGGCTGTGTTCTTTTCTTCAATCACCCTCCTCTGACTGCCACTGCAACCTTTCAAGCTTTGCATTGGCTCTGGCTTTGATCCTACGAGACAAAACAACAGAGTGTCTTGAAAGAAAAAAATAAATAAATAAAAATGAGTGAACAAAAAGAAAAAGATAAACGTTATTCACCTTTTTTATCTGCCTCCTGCTTTTCACTTGAACTGGTATCAATTACTTTAAGGAAAGGTCGCTCGGTTGCAGGGGAGTTGTAGTCATCCATGGGACTCTGCGGCGGCACTGGCATGCCTGGGGGTGGGTACATAGGCCATCCTTGGGGCATATATGGCAAGTAGTTCCCATATGGGTCATAGCCAGGAGTATGGTAGTTGGGAGGCATAACCCCATGTGGGTGTTGGTGTGGATAGGGAGGCATCTGATGGGGTGGGTGGCCAGGGTGAGGTGGGAAAGGATTTGTCCCTGGACCGACAACTTCAGGAGGCTTAGGACCTGCATTAGCCCAAGAGCCATCCTCAGCTTTACTGCCAGACCGGCCTTCCTTCTGATTTAGACTGACTGATCGTGAGGATCGTTTCTCAGGAGAAACAGACCTTCTCCTTCTGTGACCAGGGGCCCGCTCATTACTGCTGCTTCGGCTGCGGCTGCTGCTGCTCCTGCCCCGGCTTTGACTTCGGCTCCTGCTTCTGCTCCTGCTCCGACTCTGGCTGCTGCTACTTGTGCTGCTGTAACTCCTGCTGCGACTCCTATGCTTTCTGTCAGACTGGCGTCGTGCTGCAGGGGGCTTCTTAACTGGGTTCTTACCATGGAGACGCTCCTGTGTCCTGGCAGCCATCTTACTAATCTCAGCCACACCTAAGTCAAGCCCAATAGTCTTGAGCAGGTCCTGTATCTTCTCATATTCCTCTACTTCCTCCCGAACCTTTGCATCATTGGGTCCAACACCAGGTGGAAAATGACTAGGCTCCTGATCAGGGTTCTTCTCATGTCGGCCCGAAGAACAGTGCCTGTCTCGAAGCTTGCTCTCTCTTTTTGAATGGCTTACCACATCCTCGGGCCGCCCATGATTGTAAGATGATGCTCCGTAATCATTCTTCTCTACATCGTGAGGTTGCATCGATCCTACTTTTTCATGATAAACATCAGCTCTGGTTTCCCCATAGACATCCAACAAGCTGCTCTGTCCAGCTTTAGGCGTGCCTTTTACTGGGAAACTGTCCTCCTCCTCCTCTTCATCCCCATATAGAAACTTCTCTTCATCTTCAATATCAACAAAGCTTTTCTTTTTTTCAAGAGGTTGGGACACTGCTTCCGCCATCATGTTGAGAAGTTGACTAAGGTCCGTGTTGTCCTGCCCACCCTTCTCACGCGGGGAAGGAAGGTCATGTTCACTCTCTTTGGAAGGCTGAAGCCTGTTGATGAGCTCTTCAAGAGCATTGGCATTGGAACTTTGTGAAAGCATTGATGCTAGCATGTCTGGGTCCATGTTTTTGGTCATTGCACTCAGTAACTGTTCTGCCTCCTGTGAAAGGCCACCGCCTACATTTCCTTGTGGCGAATCGGGATTCTGAAAAACACATTAATTAGAAGAGTTTAAGTTAAACACCAGCAAACTATGTATACACATTAGACCCTGCTTCTCTATTAACTCATATTGGACAGAAATACTTGAAGGGTTAACAGATCTATTGAGCTCAATGTTATAACATCCTTTTTGATTACAAAGAATATTATTACTCCCTAGAACTTACTAAGCTAGTTATTACCTACTTTAAGATATAAGCACACAGATGAAGTGCAGTGTGCAATTGAACTGACTTACCTATTGGGAGTAAAAAAATAAATAAAAAATAAAAAATAAAAAAAAGTCATTCTCTTTCTGTATTCTTTCTTCATTCTTCCCTGCTTTACTTTTTTTTTTTAATTGGTGTTTTTCTTCTAATCCCATTTTGCGTCAGTATAGATCCAGGTTGTATATTTATAACTGCTTTTTTATCATTTCATTTCATATCAAACTTGAGTACATTTGTAAAAACCAGGGCCTGCCGTTCAATTTGGTTCTCTATAAAATGGGCCTATTATATTTCTCCTCAATTTTTCCATCCTGTAGTCATAACTTATTTTTACATTACTGTGCTCTTATTCCCACATGCTGCAAATTTGGTTACTGTTATGATGTCAGGCTATTTACCAGTTTAGTTTCCATACATAACATGAAACCCACTCACACAACGGGGTCAAGCTTACTGAAAAACCGGGACAGCAAATACAACTTTAGGCAAGTTTTGTGCACACTCAATAAACTCATTCCCACATTATTGATCTGCTAACCTGCGCTAACAGGGGAGAGTCCGTCTCAGAGGAGTCAACTCTTTTCTTCAGAATTGATTTAGTGGGCATCGACAGCATGTCCTCCAGTTCCTTACGTCGCCGGGCCATCTTGAGCTCGCTGAAGTCTTCACTTCGCTTCCTGCTGCCGCCACGGCTACCGCTGCCGCGGCTACTACTGCTGCTGCCACTGCGGCTAGAACTTCTGCCTCGGCTCCTGCCTCGGCTCTTTCCCCTACTGCAGCTTCGGCTTCTGCTCTGGCTCCTGCTGCGTGGACGGCTTTTGCTCCTCGCTCTGCTGCGGCCCCTGCTTCGGCTTCTGCTCCTGCTTCGACTGCGGCTGCGGGCCCTGCTCTTGCTGCGGGCCCTGCTCTTGCTGCGGGCCCTGCTCTTGCTGCGAGCTCTGCTTTTGCTGCGCGCTCGGCTCTTGCTTCTCGCTCGGCTCACTGCCCTGCTGCGGCTCATGGCTCGACCTCGACTGCGGCTCCTGCTAAGACTCCTTGGTCGACTCTTGCTGCGCACCCTGTCAGGACTGCGGCTCCAAGCCCTGCTCCTTCCATGGCTGGGACTACGCTTTCTTGAGCTGCGATCATCAGCGCCCTCATAGCTCTGCCGTGGGGAGTAGTCTCTGTGACAGAAGAAAACATCGAACAAACTTAAACTCAACTTTCCCTTACCATACATGATACCACTCAGCAAAACGAGTTTGGAGATTAAAGGCAAACTGTGGTGGAAAGTAATGGAATTACTTTTTACACCCCAACCAAACGTAACATACAAATCAGTCATAGACATGCAATGTCAAACAAACATGTGGTTTCTAACACAGAATAACAAACTGTAGGTTTTCTCCTCTCCTTGGCATATACTGTTATCTATGTTATCTTGGCATTACTACTAATTTAAGAATGTACTATATTTGCTGTTCATTGGTGTTCATTGGTGTATGTAGCTCATTACTTAGCTACATTAGAATTGCAGCTTTGACGTAAAACTTTTGTTATCACCATTTCGTACTACCTCTCTCTACAGAGAGTTGATCACCCCCCACATCCTTTGTTTGTATTGAAGTTACTCTTTGTCTCCTGCCTTTAAGATAATACTATACTATAATATAGTATATATAGTATAGATAATACTATACTATAATGCTAATAATCGCTGACACCCCAAACTACCCCCTCCCCATTTTACCCTTTTCCTCTTTTCTAACTTCTACTTAAACCATGTCAGACTAGACTAAGTTAGAGTCAGTTAGACTGATTAGAGATGGACTAGACTCGACAAGAGACTGGACAGGAAACAGATCGATGACCTAAGCTGTGCCCGTGTGTGCTTCAGCATGCACGTAATTAAGACTGCTTCCCGACCGCTAACAGACTGGTTGTGATCGACTGAGCTGTAGTCATACATTAGTTGGAGTCTAACACCTCCAACTAATCATTATACTGATTAGAGATTAGCCTATAGACAATTTTATTTTAAAAAGTCAGAAGTGTTGTCATAACTGGTCTACATGCTTTAAAAACTGTGACTGAAGGCATGTGACAGAGCAGCCAGACTGATCTTGTCTATACCTATAACTGACAGGACTTTTAGAGGCACAAATGACACATAGCCTACACGCCTCACGCACAAGAACGACACCTTTCACATGTACATTAATAACAATAGAAAAATAATTTAATTATGTGTGCAACAACTCAAATGTGCAACAACTTTCTTACTTCTAAACTTCTAAAGTATATCTGTACTTATTATTATAGCCACAGTCACTTTACATTTTATTCTTCTATTGTATTATATGACTTTATATATGTGTACATATTGCAAATTTATTTTTTGTTGTAAATTATTATCAGAGTGTTTATTCTTCTACGTGACCGGTTGCTGCTGTAATAACTGCAATTCCTCCTGGGATCAATAAAGTATTTCTGATTTTTTCTGAAGAACTCAGACAGCTTGTGGACTATATATTTTGGCAGAGAACCATTTGAGAATCAGCTACATGTGTTTTAAAGCTCCCGCTGTATCAAGAACAACCTTAGGTATCTACACTGGACGATTAAGAAACGGTTAGCAATGCGTAGTCGAGTGACTACTACTAAAAGAAACATGTTTTAAGGCCCATTTATGCCCAACATTAAATAGGGATACGCACAGAGCCTTCTGTCTGTACTCTGCGTTAATTTCGTACATACATTGAGCAAAACCACTGGAGACCGTGAGGGCAGTGCAAGACGTGACCACTTCCATAGAGACATGACGAAGAAGAAACGGGGACTTTTGAAAGAGAGGTTGTGCGAGCTGATTAGAAATTTCCCTGAATACCTTCTCTGTAGGGCAGAGACAAACAGTTGCTTTCCTTCGTTTCTGAACTAAATAAAGAACTACAAGCTCATCCACGGCCACCATGTTTGATTTACTCCGAACTGCCCTCTACTGGATGTGTTGCTCAGCAACCATGTCAACTGAGCTGACGCAAAGAAGTATGAGGGCAGTGTTGCTATATCGCTTCAAACACACACAGATGAAGTATAAATCAGCTGCTACATGTATTAATAATTTGTGTGCATCTTTAGACATGCTTTCTGTAGGCACGACGCTTGTCATACTAATCAATGTAATTCGACACATCGCCCCAGCCCTGGTGTGTGCGTTTTCTTACAGGGCCAGATCAGGATCAGTGTGTTTGTGTGTGCAAGTCAGAGGTTATCAAACGGAACAGGCATCTGACTTAGCCAGAAACCAGGACATGGAAAGTTCTCTTTCATCATCTCGTGTTCAAGATCCACCTATGGCAGAGACATCCATACCTGACCTCTGAGAAGCAGCCATTGGCACCAGACCTGGATTGACCATTCTGAGAAAAGCTCCCCCTGAAACATCTACAGGCATCCAGTTGTGTTTCCCTTCCTTAGCTGACATTTACTTTTCGTGCCCTCACTTTTCTGCTCACAGCTTGGCCTAATTTATCTTGGCTTTCCTTTAGGAACAGCCTTATACACACCTATGCCCACCTAAGAACCAGCACTCATGGCGCTAATTCAGCTAAATTATTATTGGATAGCTGCAGCCATTGCCTCTTCTTGCCTTAAAAGTTCCTTCACCAGATGCCTAAAGTAGCTATGACCCCGAGCAGCAGAGCAGGGCAGGGTTTTAGAATGATTCTAACCAAAAGTAGCCTTGCATAATAGTGATGCTTAGAGAGAGATGCAGTCAGGCAACCGTAGATCTCTTCACCAACGCCCACTGTCCCACGTTACTCTCGCTACAGGACCGGGACGTGCCATTTAGCGCAGATGCATTGGTCCACCATGCCCCAACATGCTGCTCTATGACTTCCCTCCATTATGCCTAATCTGGTGGTAGATATTTAAGAAGTGGTGTGATACTCACTAGCTGTTCTCTCTCTGATGTACTATGCGTTCAGCAAGACCTTATGGACAGGTGTAAATCCTTCTCCACTATTAAGGTCTATCTAGCAGCTATCTCTGCATGCAATACTGGCCTTAATAATGCAGCAGTGGGACAGCACCCCCTTTGCAGATACTTAAAGGTGGCTCGCCGTTCTTCGCCACTTATGCAGCTCATTCCTGATTGGGACATCTCTTTGGTACTAGAAGCATTACTCCATCACCTTCTGAGCCCTTAAGAAAGTATACGCATAAAACTGCTGTCTTACAAGACGGCCCTCACCCTGGCAATATCCACAGCTGAACTTGTCAACAATCTACACGCCTCTTTGTTTATCTCTCGTGCATGAAATTCTCCCCTAATGTGGAGAGTCTCCCTCAGGCCTAACCCAGCCTTCATGCCCAGGTGCTTCCCTGTCGCAGTGTGTGAGGTTTTAGAGCTGGCTCCTTTACCGTATGGTGTCATTATAAGAGATTTGCTCAGCCGCAAGCTTGAGATACAATGTCACCAGAACAGCAGCAGCTTAGTCTGTTCTGGACGTGGGCTCTCTGCAGCACTGAAAGAATCACTCCGCATGTTTTCCCCATGATCCCCAGCATTATGAACTGTGTTCTCTTAGCCTCTCTACACCTGTCTATGAGTTGCACTCAGACAGTTTAAACCATTATACAGAAAGAGTCAAGCACCGACCCTGTGACCATCCCTCTTGGTAAGTGTATAGGGCAATCGAGGAGTTGTCCATATCACCTATTGGTGGATCTTAAACAGGCAATGATGAAACAGAACAACAGGTCACCGTCACTATAACCAATATCTGAAACACCGAGTAACTGAAACTTCTGTTTGTCAAGCCAGACTTGGTACATTTGGAGGCTTCTCAGAGCTCAGGTACGGCTGTTTAAATGTTTACACTTACAGTAGTTAAGGAGGAAAGGAGCTGGTCCATGTGCATTGTAAGGCCTAGCTACAAACGTCCACTCCAACCCAGACAGCAGAAAGCTTAGGTGATGAAAAATGGGACATGGGTAGTAGATGCTAGCGTTGTCGGTACTTCAAATAGTTAGTTCATAACCTGCTTAACCATAAAAAGCAAGTCTCATAACTTCAAACATGAACTAAAAGCAGCCCAAAGCCTCGTAGTGCTGTTACTTACAGAAATAAAAGAAGAATAAAAGTCTTTGTCATGTTACAGCACCAACATTTTTTTTCTCGCTTTTACTGCACGACATAGCTAAACACGTCCACACAATACTTGAGCAAGAAACACCTTTACTGTTCATTATAGTAGAAAAGATTCTCAGCTTTTATTCCAATACTAGTAATTAGCAATTTATGTGCGATAACAAGCAATTTCTAAGGCTTTAAGGTCCCTTGACACACCAAACTGCTTCTAGTGTAAGAGCCTCTAAACATCCATGCCATAAACAGTGAATATATTAATACTGAAAACAGAAAGCAAAGAATATTTTAGAAGTTAAATATTAATAAAACCCGAACCTTGTAACCTAACACTGCTCTAACTGTGCCAAACCGCAGCATCCCATCACCCACGTGTCTGATCAAAACCTATTTTATTATGTACATGCAACAACCTGCGCAAAAACTTTCAGCATGACTCACACTCAGGTAACAAAAACAGTCCTTACCTGGCATAGGGGACCTCCGTCCCTCCTCTCTGGGTCAGTTCATTGCCCACAGTTATAACAAGACTGTGGTCAACAGGGAGCCCACCACGAGGTGGTGAGGGGGTATATCTCTGTAGAGGTAGGGAAAAAGAAAAGATTAACATCAAAACAATGGCTGGATCTCCAACACCTACACCTACAGTGTAGAATGAACTTTGAAGGGTGATTTAATGAGAAACATTCCCTCTTAGAGTTGTTTGCAGTGGTGATGACAGAAAAGGACATCTGCTTTTAAAAGGCTGCTAAAAGTTGTTACACTAAATGGTTATAAATACGCTGCCTGATGATCAGGACATTGCCTTATGATAAATATGAAACAGATTTACAGGTTTTTATTTTTTGGAGAATTACATGCAGGCAAAACAGTCAAAACAAAGTTTCTTTGCACTGTTTTTTCCGCATAAAACATAAACACAAGTAATTGGTCCCTATTACTACCACCATGGTTCTTCAGACTTGAGGGGACGGGGGTGTCTCACAAAGCAAGATTAATCAGAGAAGATAACTTATTCCCAAAGGTGAGCACTGTTCCTCAGCTCTTCTCCTGCTGGACAGGTTTGATTTTGGTTGAACTGAGAAATCCTGCTTTGTGAAATACCTCTGCTCCTGAAAAGTTCATACTTGGATGTTTTTGTTTTCCCACTAAATATGCTCTAACAGAACTGATACAGCTCATCAGTTCACTGACACTATGTCCAGATCGAAGATGAACATACTGAAGATGAAGCGATTATATCAGAGCAGGGAAAACACAACAATACACAGGTCATGGTTTCTCCAGGACCAGGACTGATACCCACAGGTAGTACGCAGCTGCTCTGCTCTGACACGTTTACATCACCTAAGGAAGACACTGAATCGGGTACGGGTAAAGTTGGGTTATCTATTCGTCAGCTTCTTGTTCAAACGTTCCTGTTCCACCTTAAATAGCGCGGCGGTTACATAACGGCACCTCGTTTAAGGTAAAAAGAGGAAATTCGAGCAAGACTCGGGCGAGTGAGCAGAACATTCATGCAGGTAATTAACAGCATCTGTAACGCAAGTCCACTCAGCCTACATGTCCGTAGTCTCTGGGAGGCCCGTCGCCCCGGAATTCATCCCCTGGTCCTCTTCCTCCAGGGGACGGGTACCTCCTCCTCGGCGGAGAGCGCCGGTGCTGCTCCGGGGGTCCGCGGTACCCGTGGGGGACTCCGTTGCGGAACGGCGGCCGAGTGAATGGAGGGGGACCGCGGGGAGCGAAGCCGCGGCCAGAAGGGGGGTAAGAGCCTCTGTGCGGCCTACCGCCTCGGTACATGCTGCCAGGCTGCCGGCCGTTTTCGGTAAAAACGCGCTACGGCCGCCCACGAGAAACGAGCTAGAGGACGAACAGCTTTTTACAGGTTAGACGAGTGCAAAAATAAAACTCCAGCTCTGCTGCACATCAGCAGAGACCCTCTGCTTCTTCTTCCTGCACCGCCATTCGACTCCTTTCACAGGAAATGACGCGCTCTCGCTCTGAGCCAATCAAAAACAAAGGAGGATGATAATTATAATAAACTTATTATTCATCTGCTTTTTGTTGTTGTTGGTAAACTGAAAATGTACTGAGCTGGTAAAACGTGTGTATAGTGTGAGATCTGAAGGTGTTACCCTGATCACAATCAATCAATGTGTCTGCTAAACTTGACCGTTAAATCCAGTCTGGAATAAAATAAAACGTCCTTCTTAGTTGTATAAATCATTTGTACTTGAGATTAGACTATATATTAAAATATTTGTGGCTCAGTTAATAAAGAAGCTGCAAAACCAAAACCATGTGCAAATCGCTTTATGTAACTGTTCTTACTAAAGTTTATGTCTATTACGTTCCAGGTATTGCATTGACACACCTTGTAAAAAGTTAACAGACATCAACAAAACTCCGCAAACCCCCTCTTACCACTGTAATCGCAGAGACCACCCCACAAAAGAAAAGTGCATGAGCAGCGAACAGATGTCTCTTTTTCTTGAGGGGCAGTTTTTTTGTATTATAAATTTCTATATTATAATTTGGACAAAAAAGTACATTTTGGAATTTGTTAATTTGTTGCAAAACTTAAAGTATGTAAAAAGTTTATGCTGTAAATCATTTTTTAAATTATTTATATTATCTGGAGGTCCCTCAGAAATCTATGAGATGCATACAGGACAACAGGCAATAATTTAGGTAGAACTTTTTTTCTATTTATGTTGTTTTTATTTTGCTTGCTGATCAGATATTCCCATTCAGAGGCAATAAATCAGCCTGTTACATATAACGATTATATAGACATCAACTTCAGCTTTCCTAAAGTGTAAAATTAGGTACAATTACTAGCTATAAATATGTATGCATTGTTAAAAAAAAAAAAAAAAAAAATATATATATATATATATATATATATATATATATATATATATATATATAAAATGCTTTTATATTAAAAATATAAGCTTTTATATACAAGCTATTTAAAAATCAGTTATAAAGCCAATACAGACTTTCAGATAACAAAGCAATCATGACAACCATATGTATTAACAGAAGTCATTTTTATTCCTCTTATGTTCGGAGACAGTGGCATGTTTTGCTACACAATAAATGAAAAACAGACAAAACAAATAAACAGATAAACCGTGGTTACAATCTCACTTGGATCTTGCAATCAGTCCTATTTCATCATACTTCAATCTAACCTACCATTTTCCTCTATGTACATTCCAAAAACGTATTCACATATTTACAGCACAGACAGATCAACGTTGTCCTGCCAGCAAAGTTATCTACAACGTTCACACTAGTTTCTCAAGGTCTTTGTGGCAGGCTCTAGAGAAATGATTACACAAACTACACTGTAAAATATGTTTAAAAGGTTTGCAATGAGTACACTATTCAAAAAAGTCAGCTGTCTCAACATATAGTGTAGTTGCTCCATGGGATTGAGCTGTCTTCTCGGAATTCAGGCTTCCACACCTTTGTTCAGTTTCCAGAAGATGTACACTGCAGTCCATCAGGTGCTCCTAACCTGAAGATAAACTAAGGGTTCCCATTACAACCTGCAGAGGAAAAAGGCAACCACTGTATAGACCACCAAACCCGCTTCATAGCAGAGGAACAGGGACAACACCGAGCATTACCATGACTAATACAATCTGAAGCCTAGTTGATACACATACATTACTGCATCTGCGAAGAAAAGGTTCACTAATATCATCTTTATTATCAAGACGCTTAAAGAACTCCGCAATACGCAACTGAACGCTTCCACAGAGGCAATCGGTACTTATAAAAATAACAAAATAAGAGAAGAATATAAGATGATTACTAAAAGAGTTACATGCAACATTACTGTGACCACAAGAGCTTGTTGATCAAAAGGCACACCCAAGTTTTCAAAGTCTCAATAAACAGACACTGTATATGTCCAGTTTCATTTTATTGTCTTACTTTACACAGTCTGGTATTCATTAAACACAACCAATTAAACATAAATCTCTTTTTTTTATAAATCTACTAATCAACAAAATGGTTTGAGTTGGTGGAGTTTATAAAGATCACAGGTTTTGAAAAGCCTGTCTTTTTAAGTCAGTCGATTAAAACATGCAGTGACATTCAAATAACATTAGGTTGACATCCAACCTTAACAATGTACAACAAGATACATGAGTGAGTAGCAAAGACGTTTACACAGAACAGGAAAAACTCACAGAAGCAAAAGCAGCATTAAAAACGAACGTCAAGCGGAGTCTATGCTTCACAAGACTCGGCCTCGTTTACCTCACTTTCCCACTTCTCAAGGAAGTCCTGCAAGTTCAAATTGAAAGTGTCAATTCCCTTACCAGAGAGGTGAACTCCATCTGGTCTGTAGAGGCCAGTGTCCAAACCAGGCTTTATGCTGTCATGAGTGAGTGAGGAACCACCAAGCTCTGTGATAATGCTGCAGATGCTTTTGTTGATGGACTTGCGTGTGTTGTCCACTGCTCCGCTGTCGTCCGAGTGCCTCCAGGACCTACGTGGCAGGATGTCAGACCAAACCAGGAGGCACTCAGGAAATATGCTCTTCATCGAAATCAGGTCTTTCTTCACTGCTGCCAGGAAGGCCTCTGTGGTGATCTTGCCGATGTCATTTCCTCCCAGGTGTAGGAGAATCACATCAGGTTTGGGCCAGTTGTCTTTGAGCTGCAGCAACTGGGGCAGAAGCTGTTGCCAAGTCATGCCCTGCACACCCTTCCACCATATCCGTACACTATTGGGGTCCATCCCAAGCTGCATACCAATTTCGGGAGATGTGGCCCTCTTCTCGGCCCAGAAGACCAGGGAGTGGCCACATATCCACACATTCTTTACCTCTTTGCGGTTAACTTTTCCTGTAAAGATGTAACAATATAGGGGGAGCGTTAACTTCAGGAGGCTTGGCCGAGCGAAGTTCGAAGAATCTGCCCCGTCTGATATGGTGGTCCATGCAACATTTAGATACTCATTATCTAAAACAGGACAACCATTTTTTCCCTACAAGCATCTACTTTAGATGTTTGTTGTGGCTACATTTAAAGTTGAAAGCTTCTTTAAACATAGAAAAACAGATAAAAGTTACAGTTGCAGATGTATTCTACAGACATTTGCTGTCTTCTACAGCAGGGGTTACCCACTGCCCTCCACAGCTTCAAGTATTCTCCTACGGAACAGATGTAAAGTAACTTACCTGCTAACGTCAAGCCTTTCAGGAACAGGATCAGGTGTGAGGTGAGTCTTGAGCTTATTTGGTGCCCTAGTGCTAGTCTAGCTGGCCCTGAACCTGCTGGTGGTCTTTCAAACCATAACTAACTCATCACTGCTTGTGTGCTTCTATCTTAACCTAACAGAACATTAGCTTACTTTATGTCTGATCCATATGCACCATATAAACTGACTGAGGTGCCCTACATAACAATTCATCTACTTGCTGAAGCGAGTTCCTTACACTTTATATGGTCCTAAGAATTATTCATTATGAACTACATATCTACATGAAAATCCCTAAAATAGATTATTTGTCATGCACAATTCTAGATCTCAAAAATGTAATTCTAGCATAAAAAAAAAGATACGCTCGGTTAAAGAATGCACACAACACGGACAACTAGTTTTAACTCTAAAACAGGTCACGTGCATTCCTTAATTTAACAGACTTAACTTCTACTTAAGAACCTCAAGAGTCTTTCACTAAAACAAATATCAATATAATAAAATGGAACAGCCAGCGAAATTCCCATTATTATTATTATTATTGTTATGCTTATAACCTCAAGCACTGGCAGCCTTCCTTACGACCTGTGTCCCAAACTACAGAACTGGCTTGATTGAGGTTCACAAGTCCTGACTAGACTAAAAACGACCTTATAACTGATGCAAACATGCATCTGTTATATTAGGCTTGTATTTAATCTGATATTCCGCCTATTAAGCAAACGGCCCTACTAACGTCAGAAATACTAATCTGGTACCTGGTGCTAACTTCTGGCTTTGTCCATGTGTTCGCTGAGCTTCCATTTGCTGTTCTTTCTTCAGCCTCATCCTCTGGTTAAATTGCTCCAGCTGGTCAGAACAAAGGCGCAAAAGAAGGATCTCAAGCACATCACAATATTAAAACAACTGCACGGCATGTAGCATTCTGGGCGAATTTAAACATTTGAGACGCATTGACCGAGGACCAAGTACATCCAAACAATATGTACTCAGACAATCAGCATTTTTTAAAACTGGGTACGAGGAGAAAGTTGACCTACCCTCTTTTTTTGTTTAGCTTTGATGTCGTCCTCCATAATAGGTGCTGCTTGTTTTGATTCATCTTCCCCTTGATTGTCTTTAGTTTCTTCTACGGGCTGTATGCTAATAAGCGCAGGCCGTGCGGGCTGTATGCTAATAAGTGCAGGCCGCGTATTGGCCAGTGCAGGTTTGGTATTAACGAGTTCCTGGGTTTGTACTGTTTCTATTGTTTTGAGGCATCTGGTCGCCGCAGCGGGTTTGATCTTAACCTGACTGGTGCCGTAGCCTGGTTTCAAGGGCATGTCAAATTGACCTGTAGGGGGTGGAAAAATGGGGGAGGGAGGGGGGCCAAAAGGATTTTGTGTGGAAAAAGGAGGGGGGATTGGGAACAATGGCACTGAATAAGTACCATACTCTGGTGGTATGCTGGGAGGAGGTATATTGGGAGGTGGTATATTGGGAGGTGGTATATTGGGAGGTGGTATCTGAATACCAGCAGTGTAAGGCAGAGGCATAGGCGGGACCAAACCATAGGGGGAGACAGTATCCTGAGAATTCCCTTTCTGGTCTTTATCTAAGTTATAGCTAGATTCCCAGGAATTTTGTCTACTGGTAATGTAGGGTGTACCCAACAAGGATTCACTGGCTCTCTGAGTACACAAGACACTGACGGACTGAGCTGACGTTGACGGAAGCTCTGTCGTGGCATTGTAAGAATCGTGTGTGACTTTTGATGATGGTGCAAGTTTGTATGGATCTGAAGTCACTTGTTTTGTATCTGGACTGTTCTTAATAGTCCGTTTAAGGTTGGCTAGATCCTTCTCATTTATATGTGAAGCATCATCATGTTGGTCTCTGTACCTAACAGAGTCCATGTAGCTCATGTATACCTCACGATTAGAAGATTTGGTAGGAGATACAGAACGAACACCCTCAGAGTCAGAGGAATCCGCCCTGCTACCTTTTCGATAATGCCTACTGACCAATTGTTCATCTTTTTGGTCAAACGAGTGAGATGAGGCACTCTGAGATTTGACCTTCTTGCCGTACAACCTCTCCCTTGTCCTGTCAGCTAACTTACTAACTTCTGCTGTGTCTAGTTTGAGACCAATAGTCTGCAGTAGATTCTGAAGTTTTTCATAGTGCTCCGACTTTTTGGCTGCATCCTCACTGGCCTTCTCTGACGTTTGATGCACTGGGCTACGGTTGCCTCCTACCGTGTACCTTTCCGACTCCTTCGGTCTTTCATATTTCTCTCTGATATCCGATCGCGAGTCCTGAACATGCGAGTACTGATTTTGATAGCCCTCTACAGAACGACTCTGGTGCTCAAAATCACCGTAACGATCCCGGTGGCGTTCATATTGATCACATCCTGAAAACCTACTTTGACTCTCAGGAGCTTTTTTCTCTTCATAAAGAAACCGATTCTCAGCCTTAACTTCTGTGCCATATTTCATTCCGACAATTTTAGAAAATCCACTGCCATCCTGCACAGCCCTTTCATGTGGCAACAGGTCATCATCACCATGGTCTTCAAAATAGTTTTCAACTTGTCCTGTCCCAGGAGTCCTGCTTTGTTTGCTCTCCATTACAAAAGGGTTCTCTTCACTGTCTTCCATTTCGTTGAAAGGATCATACAACTCTTCCTTGCGTGAAACATTCCTGCGGGGGTGAACCTGTGGATTCTTCGGACCCAAAGGATCAGAGTCTTTTCTGGCTTCCCTCAACAGCGAGGACAACAAATTTGAATCCGCCTTATTGAGCGCGCTGAGAAAACGCTGCATTTGCGTAGCGACATTTCGCTTCTGCTCAGAAGTCGAGGGTTGGACTGAAGGGCTGTCGTTGTTGGAGGTCTGATCATAAACTTGGTGAGAAGACTGGCGGCTTTGGGAACGTGATTTAGAAGCGGCGTCTTCATATGAACAACCGGCTTTGACCTCTCCTGTGCTTTTTTGACTGTAAAATGGTCCAGAATTTGACACTGGGGAAAATGAATGAAGGCCAGGTGGCTTGTTAAAAGATGAGGACTCGCTCCTATTTGCATTGTTAGAAACCTCATTAATCAATCTCTTGAACATATCAACAGTATTTGGTGGATTACTGGATTTTTCAGTTATAGTATGAGAAGACCCAGAGGGTTTGGAGAAAGTGGAGTAATCATCTTGAGGAGGTTTGCTAATTGAACATAGAGGATGACCATAAGGATCAGCTGAAGTCACATTACTCTGCAAAACAAAAGACAGATACATTATAATGTCATACATTTTTTCCAAAACATCTCCCGGTCCTCTGTGCAAATCACTAACACTTGAAACAGTGGTTCTTAAAACCGTCTTGACCGCATACCATACATATCTGGCAACTTATAAATGAACATATTTCCAAAACGTATATGGAAGTCATTTAGCTGTATGAATCAGCACACCCTAAGATATCAAACATATTTAAGATGTGATGACTCTTTACACCAGATATGCTGAATAATACAGAATAAAATGTGTTATTTAAAACTGCACAATGCTCTTATATGAGGGTACATGTGAAACACTCTACATCTGTAAAATTAATAACAAAACGTTCACCAATGTGCCACAGTAATATAATCTGCCACAATTACCCTAAGAAACCACTGCAGCCTCTACAACCTCTATGTGTTAAAATTAGAGATGGAAGGATGGATCGGTTATGTATCGGTCTCGGCCGATTTTTAATCAAAATATGTGATCGGTGAACGGCCGCCATGTCTCCAGTTTAGCCGATCCCGATAGCCGATTCATGTCGTTAAACAAATGAACCTAATTTCTGTATTTCCAGCTAGCGTTCCACCCAGGAAGAGGAGCCCTCGGGCCAGCTCCCTGCAATTCCTATCTGAACCGCTAGGTGTAAATACCACAGACTGACTAAAGCAGCGGCTTTGTGAGAAAAATATGCGCTTATAGAAAACATTGTTCGTCTGGCAGTGTTTTACCGTATGTGACGCAGACTCATCCAGGACGTTTTAAAATGTGTAAAATCAGCGTGTCTCGTGGGGGAAACACATTTAACATTTTTTAAGACATTTTTTAAGACATTTAACACATTTAAGACATTTAACACTACTAATCTGATACGACACTGCACGCAGCTAAATACAGTATCAGCAAACAGCTGAGCTAGCACGCACAGCTAGCACAAAAACTACCCAGAACACCGTGCAGACCAGATCTGACCAGTATGAACAGTACAGCAGCAACAATTCAAGATCTACATTTAATGACTGCAGTTTTTATTTAAAATAACAGAGTCTATGTTTAATGCAGTTTTTACTGTATTTATTTAATTAGCTTTTTTAGTTTTAAATTAAGGGTCTAAATGTAATGATTGCAGTATTGGTGATATTTGTTTGATTTACTTTATTTACTGCTAATTTTGTTAAAAATATTATGCTGTTTTATATGAGCTTGTTAAAAATGGTAAAACTAGTTTAGACCATGTTTCATGACTTGCTTGCGCTAATAACTACATGTAGCCCTGCCGTGGCGTATACCCCGCCCTCGATCAGTATCGCTGAAAGGAGATTGTCCATCGGAATCGGCCTCAAAAACACTGATCGGTCCATCTCTAGTTAAAATGTAAACCTTTGCAGTCTTATAGGCTGTGCACTACCTACACGCTCCTCGTTACAGTAATGTATGACTGTTTTGCTGTCCACCAAAATACCCCTGTGGGTATATGTACTACAGTTTAGGAAACTATTCTACAATCTTATCTTTCCTAGCACATACATAGCATTACATCCAAGTGGAATCATTTAGATCAGTAAGGAGAAACAGACCTGCAGCTGATGAGGCAGAGGTTCTGATCGTTTCTTCAAAATAGACTTCTTCGGTTGGAGATCGGGTTTTATGTCGAGTTTCCAGGTAGTCTTACTGGGTGCTGAAATGTCAAATGTGTCAGAACATGAAGCAAAGTCATATTCCTTTTTGACGGCAGGCTCATCGGAAATGCCTTTCGTTTTTTGTGTCATGGCCACAATTGCTCTTTTACGTGCTATAGATTCACTTAATTCTTCCAGCTGCCTCCTCTTCCTTTCTAACTCTTGCTCTGTAGACTCAGATACAGTACTCTGCTTCATCCTTGTAGGCACTGGGCAGGCATACGGGCTGGTAGGACTGCTGTTCGGATATAGTGCTGGCTCCTCTGGACTCAGGCTTCTTCTACTCGCCTTTGTGCAAAAAGAAAAGAGAAAAATAGTAAGATACTGAAGTGAACGGCACTGACTGGAAAAAAGGATCTAATCGTACGGGAAAACAGACCTGTTGTTGAGATACAGTAAGAGGATCAGTGTGTTTCTTCAAAATGGACTTGGCTGGTTTCACGTCAGGGACCCATGCGCTATCTAGACATGTTTTGTGCTGGTAATCAAACGTGGCAAACCCGCGTTGTCTGTCCATTTCAAGCACGTCTTTAAACGATTTGGTGTTTTGTTCCATAGCAATGATTGCCCGTTTACGTGCTATAAGCTCATTGAGCTCCAACAGTTCTCTCCTTTTCTTTGTTAATTCATCGTTCACAACCTCAGAGGACTGCTCCATATAGCCAGAGGAACCGGATACAGATTTTGTTGAAGACTTCTGGCTCTCGGTTTTCTTATCAGGGCTTCTGCTTCGTCTCCTGCTGCTGTGCTCCTTACTGTTGCTTTGTCCTCCACGGTAATCATCCCTGCGTTCTGAGCTGCGGCTTCTCCTCCTGCCACTTCGACTGCTTCTTTCCTTACTTCTACTGCGGCTATGACTGTGTCTGGATCTGTGTGTCCGGTCTTTGCTGTGGCTGCGTCTGTGTCTGCTGTAACTCCTCTCCCGGCTGGAGCTTCTGTGTTTCCTGTAAAAGCTGCCACTCCTATTGCGGCTGCGGCTCTGTCGGCTGGTGTCTCTACTTCTGCTACGCTCTTCCTCTACTTTACCTTTCTCTGGTTTACCTTTAATTTCCTGCTTTTGTGCTTTTGTTGATTTAACAGCTTTGGAGGCTTCAGTCTTCTCTGGTTTCCTAAAGCAGAATAAACAGATGAGGGCATCAGTCCGTTACAGTGTAATAACTTAAAATTTGCAATGTTCATGGTTTTTACCAGCTTGCTCAGTAAAAAAAAGAAATCGGGAGTGCATTACCTTCAATTTGCTGAGCCCAGCAAGTGAAAATTATATTACCAGATCATCTCTGGTTTAAAATAATCAATCTTCAATAGGGTTAAGTTAAAGTTCCATCAAACATTTTTGTTGTTGTATATATGCAGAGTGCCTTTTCAAGGTGCTACTATGTTGTCATATCTTGATTCCATGTTTTATTTTATGTTTGTACAGCTGTTTTATTTATTTTTTGGTTTTATTACTACAACCCCAAATCAGAAAACAGTATATAAATAAAAGAAAATGTAAATAGTATTTTATTGCAGAGTACATGAATCCAAGATATTTAATGTGTCATCTGGGCAACTTTAATTAATTTGTTTATATACATCCATTCCTGCATTTCAGGCCTGCATTTACTACAATGTTTAAAAGCTGCTTTGACACCGAGGACACCACGCGATGAAGTGATAGTGTAAAGCGGTACGGGGTCATCGTTTCTTTTCTATTCTATTTTCTATTGGGTACAGGTTAAGACTTCAGGCCAGTCCAATCCACTGGTACCATCTTCTTCTGCAGCCTTGGTGATGTGCACAGCATATGGTTTTGCTATGTCTTGTTAAAAAATGCAAGACATCTCAGTAAAAGAACGTATGCTGCTCTAGAATTTAAATTTATTTTTCTGCATTAATGCTGCACCACAAAAGGACACTAAAACAACCCTATACAGCAACAGATCCTGGCTTATTTATTTGTTGCTGATAAAAGTCTGGATGACCCCTTTTGTCTTTGTGGTGGAGAACACAGCGTCCAAAAAAAACAAAAAAAAAAAAACAAAAAAAACCCAAACGAAACTAAATTACTGATAAATCTGACCACAATACACTGTTCCACTGTACATCCCAGAAATGGAGATGGATATATATTAACAAATATATAATTTAAGATAAATAAATTAAGATGACCAGACAAAACATCTCAGACAAATATCTTGGGTTCATAGTGTCTGCAACAAAGGAAAAGCGTATTTCTTTCATTTACATTTTCCTGTTGGACTGTTCCAACTTTCTGATTTGGGATTGTATTAAAAAAAACATTCAACAATGTATTATCTAACAACATAGACTGTGATAAAACTTGGGTATTATGAATTTATTTGTTTATCTTAGCACATTAGTTTATATCTAACACTAACCCAAACCCTAGATCTGGTTTCAACAAGTATGCAGAATAGGCAAGGTCCAATTTAATCCCTCATCCAAAATGTTAATAAAGCTGTAATAAATAAAGCTTTATCTTATATTGAGGTTTATTAATTACTTGCAACACATTCCAGCTGTTTATTTACTGTAAATACATTAAAAGGAAGTTATATAACTTATAATGCAAAATGTGTGTTTTTTATCATTTACTCACCCAGCAGCAGCTACATCACCGTTATTGACTGGCTCTGATGAATCCCTCAGCAATTTGATTGTCATTTTCTTCTGCAAATATCCAAAAATACAGTTATTTGTATTAAGCAGTCAACCAACTCTTTGGTTACTTGTTAAAGCCTATAAAGTACCTTCTCTTTCTCTCCAAGGCCTTCTAATTTTGGCACAGACGTGAAGACACTCTCAGTCAGCCTCTTGATTCTAATAGCTCGTTTCCCAGCTTCATTCTTGAAATAACAGTTATATGCAAAGGTTAATATTGAGATCTAAGTGTAATTAATTTAACAAACACACTTCTGCACATTTAAAGCACATTTACTATGAATTGGTTAGATTAAATATTAATATTTGGGGGGGGGGGTGTACAAAGTTGTGTATATATTTTTTACATTATGCTAAACTAAGCAAATAAATAGAAACAATTGCACCAAAAGGCCATGTTTAAGTTGATTCTCTGTAGAAGACCCCCCCCCCCCCAACAAAACATGTAGCTTGAACAGAGGTGTTCAAACATATGCATATAAGTGTGTCAATTATCCTGATATTTACGACAAGACACTCACCGCTGTTAACGTAAACTCAACCTTTTCTGACAAAGACAGCATGGAGGCTTCCATGAACTCGCTAAATTCAAAAAACAGTTGTGGCTCCTGCGGAGTCTTGATGAGTCCAGAATTAACATCCAATTTCACAACAACACCCTGGAGTGGAGGAAGATGTGTCATGACAGTCAATGTATACAAAACGGAAGTGGACAAAACAAGCTGGCTCCAATCTTGCAATCCTAAAACCGACAGGCATTTTGTTTTGCTTTTAACGGTCACTGCTAAAACTGAGAGGTTAAGCTGAGAAGACATCCTGTGTAAAATTCATAACACTGAACAACATTCAGTACTGCATCACAATGTTTACAATATGTGTACATTATAACTGAACTGGCACTAAATAAACCTCAGCAAGTTGACCAATGCTCTTTTTGCTGCGATGCAGGGGTTGGACCATGAAACTTAAACACCTGGTTTTAGACTATAATAATTTATTAGTATGGTGTAGGGCCTCCTTTTGCGGCCAATACAGCGTAAATTCATCTTGGGAACGACATATACAAGTCTTGCACAGTGGTCAGAGGGATTTTAAGCCATTCTTCTTGCAGGACAGTGGCCAGGTCACTACGTGATGCTGGAGGAGGAAAATGTTCCTGACTCGCTCCTCCAAAACACCCCAAAGTGGCTCAATAATATTAGACCTGGTGACTGTGCAGGCCATGGGAGATGTTCAACTTCACTTTCATGTTCATCAAACCAATCTTTCACCAGTCTTGCTGTGTGTATTGGTGCATTCGTCATCCTGATACACGGCACCGCCTTCGGGATACCATGTTTGAACCATTGGATGCACATGGTCCTCCAGAATGGGTCGGTAGTCCTTGGCAGTGACACGCCCATCTAGCACAAGTATTGGGCCAAGGGAATACCATGATATGGCAGCCCAAACCATCACTTATCTATCCCCATGCTTCACTCTGGGCATGCAACAGTCTGGGTGATACGCTTCTTTAGGGCTTCTCGACACCGTAACTCTCCCAGATGTGGGGAAAACAGTAAAGGTGGACTCATCAGAGAACAATACATGTTTCACATTGTCCACAGCCCACGATTTCCGCTCCTTGCACCATTGAAACCGACGTTTGGCATTGGCACGAGTGACCAAAGGTTTGGCTGTAGCAGCCTGGCCGTGTATATTGACCCTGTGGAGCTCCCGACGAACAGTTCTGGTGGAAACAGGAGAGCTGAGGTGCACATTTTATTCTGCCGTGATTTAGGCAGCTGTGATTTTATGTTTTTTGGATTCAATCCGGGTTAGCACCCCAACATCCCTTTCAGATAGTTTCTCTTGCGTCCACAGTTAATTCTGTTGGATGTGGTTCGTCCTTCTTGGTGGTCTGCTGACGTTACCCTGGATACCGTGGCTCTTGATACATCACAAAGACTTGCTGTCTTGGTCACAGATGCGCCAGCAAGACGTGCACCAACAATTTGTCCTCTTTTGAACTCTGGTATGTTCCATAATGTTGTGTTATTGCAATATTTTGAGCAAAACTGTGCTTTTACCTGCTAACTGAACTTCACACTCTGCTCTTACTGGTGCAATGTGCAATTAATGAAGATTGGCCACCAGACTGGTCCAATTTAGCCATAAAACCTCCCACACTAAAATGACAGGTGTTTCAGTTTCATTGTCCAACCCCTGTGTGTGTGTGTGTGTGTGTGTGTGTGTGTGTGTGTGTGTGTGTGTGTGTATATATATATATATATATATATATATATATATATATATATATATATATATATATATATATATTTATTAAAAAAACACAAATGTACAAATAATGAACCGCCCTGAAGAACAGTTGCTGCTGTGAGACCTGGTTTGTCTGTCCTCGTGCCGATTATTACTACTGTAATGTCTATGCTTTGTTTTATAATGTCTCTTGATATTTAACTTCTTCGCTAATGCAATAGTCTCTTGGTATAAGAGACGCAGCTTCTCTCTACATAAAACTTCTGACGTCCGTCTCTCTTGAAATCGCTGCTTCTCACTGTCCACTTTGTGCTTTTTTGACATAGCTCTCACTGCATGCTGTTCTGTAAATTCAGGCCCAGTCAGGAAACTAACGGCTCTTAAGTTTAGCTAACTTTGATTGCTAACACAGCAGTGAAACGTACTATACATGTATATGTACTTCTGCCACCATCTGGTGAAACGTGAAAAGTACCGAAGGCCCACCAATAACGTATTATTACGAGTGATGCCGCAGGCCAATAAAAATCTGCAGGCTGGACACCCCTGTACTAGACATTTCTTAGACGTGAGACAATGACATGTCGAATGCACACTGTAAAAACGCTCTGACCTATTTCTCTACTGAAATCTATAAATATAAATGTGTCCTTTATTTCTTGTTCTTAACTGATACCACAAACAAGACTCACTGTTCTGCGTTGCTCTCCAGATTCTGTCTGAAGGCTGTCTAGCTGGATCTCAATGTTGACAGCACGCTCTTCTTCGGTCTCCATGTTGATGGAGATATTAAAATGGACCTTGTCGCCAACCATCATAGTGGCTTGCGTGATCACGTCACCTGACCTAAAGGGAAAACGTTTCTGTGTGCCGGCCACTATGGAGTCCACAAAACCCTGGGAAGCCTCCTGTTCTTCCGTCTGCTCAAAACAAAAACAATTAATCAATATGTAACAATTTAATATGTAAATGACAATATGATTAATTACTCCAGTAAAGCTAGCTTAATCAGTGTTACCAACAAATTCAATCTGTATCAGCTTCCCATCTGGGTAATAAAGGTAACAATGAGCTATGCATATTATAATAACCTATAATTAATTATTTTAAGAAAACCATAAAAGATGCTTCATCAATTAAATGTTGCCAACCAAAAATCTGGAGGTATCTTCATCTAAAACCTTTCTACTGTTTACCACCTTGAGAATAAACAGAATAGATACAAATCATGATCTTCATTACTGACTGCATGTACCATTGCCATGTGGACCATTTTTCCTAATAATAAATAGCTGAGAGCTGCTCAGAATTCATTATCTTTGTGATGAATGTTTGTTCACAATAAAGATAGATTTACATTACTAATGATTTAGGTTGTGAACCATCAAGTTAAAAAGATTGGTGTGAAAAATTGGGGCTTATATGACGGCCAGATACCAAATAATAAAATCAATTATCAAAAAACAAACAGACACACACAGACACAAAACAAACAAACAAACAAACAAAAATAAATAAATCACACAGCATGTTTCTCCTAATATAGACTAAATCTAATTTAGTGGCAAAAAGGCACCAATAAGAATAACAACAAAGCAACATAGAAAATTACAATACAATTAAACACCCTTACACAACACTGCCAAAAGTTTGTGGACACTGCTACTAACTTGAGGGTTTTAGATATTTAGGCCACATTCAATGCTGAGTATTAAATCAAAACACACAACCACACAATCTCCATACACTTACTGATTCAAATTTCCGCCCTGCTAGAGCTGCCCTGGTAAACTATAAGTGCTGTTAACAGCTGAAACGCAACCAACATTTACAGAACAGGACCACCAGGTGCTGAAGCTTGTATCCTGTAAAACAGGCCTGTTCTCAGTTGCAACACACTATAGAGTTCCAAACTGCCTCTTGACATCACAAGAACTGTGTCGGGGTCTAAGAACTCTATGTTAAATTCAATTCAAGTTTATTTGTACAGCGCTTCTTACAACAATGTTGTCACAAAGCAGCTTTACAGAAGTTTGACAACAGACAGTTACAACATATATTCTCCAGTGAGCAAGCCAGAGGCAACAGTGGCAAGCAAAAACTCCCTCATACTGGAGGAAGAAACCTTGGGAGGAACCAAGACTCTCAAGGGGAGACCCATCCTCCTCTGGTCAAACAGTATTTACAGTTTAATAAGCTAAAAAAACAAAGAAATGTGTGGGCTAAAGCAGTGTACAGTACGTGACCACTCACCTAGAATGATACTACTGTCCACATACTCTTGCTAGTGTAGTAGTTTTTCTGATAATCTTTTTCTTTAAAATTATGTGTTCAAAATACATCACCTCATTTCCCTCCTCTTTGGAATTTTTGATGACTTTGACAATGGTTCCCTCATACTTCTCACTGCTCAGGTCCTCACCAACTCGTTCTTTAGAGATGGCCTCAGAAGTCACTGGTTTCCACTACAAAGCAAGGTGAGAGCTAAACCGAGGACACAGAGTATACTGTCTTGCATAATCATGAGAAATACTGAGTCAGCTGAACACTTGAAACACGAGCATGCTGAGAGGCTTTACCTATAAACATACAGTAGCTATACTGTAACAGAGGACCTTACATGACAACATAACGATAAAAACAAACAGTATGAAACATGACTAACCTTGTCTTTGGCTGCGGCGGGGTCAGTGATTTTCTCCTTAGCTTCAGCAATTTTGTTTTTCGCTTGTGAATCAAAGACCACAGAGCCTTCAGGAAGCCTTTTCAGTCGTATGGCTGTCATTTTGTCTTTTACCTAAATCAGAAGTTGCTGTCAACAAAGACCCTAACAACCACAACTGCAGGATAAGAGTTAAAAGTAAAGCCCTCTCGAAGAATGCAGCCCAATCGACTTACAGTTAAAGCGGTGAACTCAACCTCATCCATAACATTCAGTTCATCATCTGAGAGATTCTCTTTGACAGAAGCACTGAGGTTTTCCTGTCTCTTTGACATGATGGTGTAGGCATCGTTCTTGATGTTCATGACCACACCCTGTAGGAAATTCAAACACAAACAAAATATACTGTGAAACTACGTAAAGGTGAAGTACTAGCTAAAACAAAGTTTATGCTAATAAGCAATGCTTTCAGCAACTGAAAGTTAAGAGATCGCTGCCTTCTGGTTACAGCCTTGAATAAAGTGGAATTCCACTAATTTAGTCATACAGTGAGTATACATGCACTTAATAGTCCAATGATCACTTTTTTTCAGTAATCTGATCAATGTGTTACAATGCATTTAAATGATGAGATATTAGGGAAGGTCAGGTAGTGACTTCAGCTTCGCAACCAGCCAATAAAGTCACAGAAGACGACGTTACATAAACATAGTGTAACACTCAAATCTGGAAGATGGACAATATAAAAATCCCTCGCTTATAAAGCATGTATTTGGTTTTAGCATGGCTCCAAAAGTGTTTTGTTGCCCTCTCGTGGCGGCAGTGCTTGATTATTTCTGGCAACACAGTCTTCTTACGCATGTGTGCGGACTGAGAAATCGAATAGAAATCAGAGTAAGAGTATACATGCGCTGAGCAAGCTTAATCCAGCGCTTTTTATAAACATTCCTAAAGGGATTTTTGAAATCCTGAAGGGATCTAAGAAACTGGAGTATGCTGCTTACATGACCACTTGAATAACCAGATAACCACAGAAATCCAATTACGAATAGATTATTAAGGACATGTAAACTCGCTCAATAAGACCTAAAGACTTCAATGCAGAGTGCTTTGACGTAAAATAGCTCTGTGTTAGAGGAAGTTCTAGAAAGTTCAAATCGATAAAATCTTCTAGCCTAAGTCATCTTTTTAAAATCCATCCATGGTGCAGCAGTGCATGCAGGGCACTGAAAGGCAAAACTGTACCCCAAAAAGATTTCCCAACACTTTATCATCATTATAAACATTACATAACAATAAAACTGAAGATTTAGAGGTTTAATAGTTTCAGCTAGTAAATAAAGTGGCTACCCCTGGTTCCTATTTCCACCACTATATAGTAACCAGTAATTTGGTAACATTGCAAACAACACTAAATAACTTCATGTACGTCTCTGACAGAGTGACAGAGCTCTGCAGAAAGTTCCCTCTTAAAAGACACTTAATTATTTTCTTACATTTAAGATTCTTAAGAGATTCTTGTACCGTTTGTCTGATTTCCTTTGTGAGCTGAAAGGTTTCTGGTATTTGAGGCATGATGTTTGTGGCTCTGGTATCTTTAGTAATAATATCTGTGGCCAGCTGAAATTTTACTCTGTCAAACAGTAGAAGGGTGGCTTTCGTGTCGGTCTTTCCAAAAGGCAGTTTAATGGGGTCAGTAGAGAGAATGGTTCTGACCCGGCCCGGGTGAGGATCCAATACATACGTCTAAAGAGAGAGTGAAAAAGACGTTTATCATTTTCAGAATACTGATGTTGTACTAATACAAATCAATACCAGTGTTATACAAGGTGCATGTCTATAAAAGAAACAGTAGACCATTGCAGTCACGTCTTCTTAATCAGGAAACAAACTTATTAAACTATGTGCCAAACTCTTCACTCTACTCACATCTGGAAGAACTGTAACGACCACACCTTCATGGACAGTCTCATCAATTTCCTCTGTCCCTCCCGGGGCAACTTTTACATCTGTAGCACATTCTTTTCCCTACAACCACCATATGAAAGAAACTTAGAGGGCATGTAAAAATAGAATAAAATACTGCTTTACTGCAAAATCCCAAACAATATTCAGCACTGACCAGTTCTTTGACTGCTGTAAAATGCACTTTAATCCCAGGGACCAAATGTTCCCGTTTTCCAAAAAAGGCATCAAAAGGAAAAGAGAATTTTTTCAGGTCCTCGCGTTCAATGAACCCATAATTGTTCTAAAACACAAGGAACAAAAAGAAAAGTAATAATTACATAGAGTGCACAAAACACAATCTTTAACATGTTTTTATTAATACAAAAGCACAAATCTAGATCTTATAACACTGCAAATCACTTATCCTACTATCCTTACTTATCTTCTGGAGTGAATAAGTCGTTTTAATGCCAGTTTGGAGTGGTGGAAAAAAAGATGAGGTTATTTACTTCCAATGTTTTATTAATTATATGTTAAGCTACTTACACCAATGAAAGAAATGACTCCCACAGAGCGTCCTGGAGGAGGTCTGTGAAACGTTGCATAAGTTTAATTCAAGTCAAGATAACATACAAAAAATGAAGAAACTAAAGCAACCCGTTTAAGACAAAAAAGAATTTACTTGACGGATCTTGCTGTATTCTTGACTGTGGATGTTGCCGGCTTTAAAGCTGCTGTTTTGTTATTTTCATTCTTCGTTTGCTTAGATGACTGCTGATTGGGGTCACTCTGAATGCTGGGAAGTGGACTTGGAGGCGGAGGGGGAGCTGGGGCCTTAATAGGTGAAAGAAAAAGGGGGGAAAAATTGTTGATTAATGCCGCAGTATTTAATTGTAACTGTGACATTGTGCATCATGGAGAGGTGATAATGCACTGCAGATGATAGCTACTCTATCAATTATATCTGTGATTCCACACATTAATCAAAAACACAATAAATGTGTAAGATCTCTGTTCAAGAGGCGAGTAACAATTCACTCTTCCCACCAGCCTCTTGTGACACTGAACAAGCTTACAGATGTACAAGTATGCCATGTTATATGGTTAAGGATCTTATGGGTATCCCAGGGATAGATATGGTTGCTAGGCAATGAAAGACCAACTGAGAGAACCAAATTGCTACAGCGCCACCCAGAGCAGACCAGTGTCGCACCTCTATTAAGTTAAGAATTCCAAAGACAGAAGCTAGTCTTATGGTTAGAACCTGGCCTAACAGTCATGGTCCCAGTTCCATTATATCTGGAGAAGGCCCACAATAACCTACTGTCCCTCCGAAGGCAGAATCATCTAATTAAATGAAATGTAATGTCATTTTCTGCCTAGAAAGTCATCCACCACATACTGTAAATCATTGCAAATTACAGCAAAAACACAGCAAGTGTATGTGGAGTCTGACCCAGTGGCAAAACATCCCTATGTGCTTCACTCAAAGTTAATGAGAGCAGCAGCGGGGGCTTTATATGTATATTTGGAACTGACCTGCAAATAGCTGGTGCTGTTGGTCATGATCTGGATTAAGACATCAGTTAAAATCATTGCTCATAGCTGTTCCTCTGCAAACGCTCTGTACACACGTCATTTTACTGAAAAAAGCAGCCCCGTTAACAGGCTGAATGCCAGACTAATAACGATAACGAGTGCTGTGTCTGTGCTGCACTGTCTTGTCTGTTTAATTTATTATTATTCCTTCATTAGTACACTTTGCAGCCCTTTTCTTCTAGACACATCCTAAGTGAGTTACCTCAATGCCCAACTGAGTAGGGGGACCTCCGTGTCAGTGTCTCCAGCATTCTTCTTGTTTATACTGGAAATGTGTTTCTAAACGTGAGGCTATCAATGCAACAACTCTAATACCAACAGGATCCTAATAAAAAACCTTTAAATGTCTACAGCAAGTCTCTAGTCTTTCTTATCCCACTGTCTCTCTACAACTCAAACAACATGTGATAAAATTAGAGCAGTTAAAGCATGCACAGCTATGATTGTATTCAACCGCCTTGATAAAATTTTGATAAGAAATACTGATGCCAAGCTTTTTTTTTTTTCAGACAATACTTTCTGGGCCAAAAGTTAAATCCACATAAATGCATTCACACAGCAGATGTACTTTAACTGTTGAAAAAATATTTTATCATTAAACCAAGCTTGAACATTACATAGTTCAGAAATGCCAGAAGTGAGCAACCAAATGCGCCTACTGCTAACTGTTTCCATACCTTCACCCAACAACAATAATAACAATAATAGAATAAAAGTGGGGGTAAAATTTATGCAGCACAATAATAAAAGTTGCTGCTTTAATGGAACTTAATTCGGATAAACATTTAACAGATTTACATGGTGTGTCTTCTGCCATGGAAAGTGACTGGAGATGACTTATCAGTGCCAGAAGAAAGAAACTCCATAAAACTCCTCTAGGTTCGCTGGGTGGGTAAAATAAACACTCACAGCACTGCAGTGATTGCTTTACATGAAGGGTGCCCCCATAATCAGCTGCCACCACCTATTGTACTATTTCAATGAGAAGTAACTGCTCTGTAAAAGCTCAGCAGCTGTCAGAGTGGAACCTTTACAAAGTTTAAGTTTTTCAGGATAAAAGGAAACATCTTTCTTTCCGTATAGAGGCCGTCTGGGGGGGGGTATATGGGTTGCCAAAGCAATCAGACAAAGCAGCCTCTCAAGTTGAAAGGCTGTTCTTGTTAGTAAGTGAATATAGGAAACTTTAAATTTGTTAGTGCAGTCAGCCTATGCCACAGCTTTACACACAGGAAGAAAACACAGCACTCCCACCCCCCCCCCCCCCCACCCCCCACCCCCCAAATGAACCCACAAATTGGTCGGAATGGTGACTCTTAGGGTTTGTGACAGGAATTGGCAATATGGACAATCAAAGGCTACAGAGTGCAGGCATCTTTTCTAAACTCTGCACAAACAAAACTCTTTCCTACATACTGGAATAAACCAATACAGTGAAGTCAAGGGATACGTACATGGACTCCCACTGGTGGCAAATAATTCGGGCCCACCGCACTGTAACTGTCTGGTGGTCCATATGCAGGGTCCCCTGATGAGTACCTAGGTCCTCCCTCCGGAGGGTGGAAGCCTGGTGGTCCACCCCTAAACTCTGGTGGTCCACCTTCATGTGGTGGCGGGAAAAATCCAGGCCCAGGTCCAACTTCAAACTCGGGTGGGGGACAGTGTGGTGGTCTGCCATCAAATTCCGGATGGGGAAAAGGTGTACCACCTTCAAACTCTGGCGGGTAAAAGCCCCTCGGTCTTCCCTCAAAATCTGGGTGAGGGAAGCGTGGGTCCCCTCCAAACTCTGGCGGGGGGAAATCTCTGCGCATGAACTCATCATGAAAGTAAGGGTCTTTGCTCATTCCAAGGGGGCGGGGTGGTCCAAAGCCGGGAGGGCGCATAGGAAACCGCTCTCCGGGCATCCTCGGTCCGAGGGGGCCCATCGGAGGAGGAGGGAGACCATGAAACTCACCTGGATGTGGGGGCCGTCCCCAGTATTCGTCGGGAGATGGGGGCCCAACAGGAGGAGGCATACCAAATCTAGGTCCATTTCCCTGAGGTGGGGGATTCCTTCGTTTTCGACCTTTAGCCATTGGCTGATTCTTCTGGACCACCGGCTGTATGTTACGTTACGTTACCCGCAGCAACAGCGCGGCGCGGCCCCAACGTAAACAGGCAGGCTAGCTAAAGTTGGCTAGCTAGCTGAAACAAAGCGGTTTCTCTTATCTGGTGACAACAAACAGCATCTTCAACACTAGCGGGCCATATTCGCGGCTTTTATTGAACACAACCTGGAAGAAAATGACCACAAATAAACACAGCAGCAGCCCACATTACCGAGCTCGCTAACAAAACCGTTTGCTTTGCTGCGCCAGGGTGAACGGAAGTGGACCACATGTCGTCACACTTGTTTTCCAAAATAAAAGCACGAAGCAAATCCTAGATATGTGAAGGAGAACTCCTTCGATATTTTAAATAAATATACATAATTTAATGCATGCGGATATAAAGTCAATGCGACTGTTTTGGTTTAAAACGCTTTGTTCTAGAGAAACCAACCGAATCAGAACTGCTCACAGTGAAGAGTTTAATGTCTCTGAAAGCTCCTTCATTCTGGGTTATTAAAGAAAGTGGTTAAATTCTAACTGGAGATTTATGCTGCCTGTCGTCTGACACATTATTTTATAATCCGTTTTATGTCCAATAAGATTTTGGCTTTTTTTTAACGCATTAACCCGTTAATGGTGGAATGTACATGCAGGGTACTGTAAGGTAAACTAGTCAACAAAGGAAGTTTATTTTTCAGATTAACTTTTCTTTTTTTACCATCATCAACATTACATGTACAAGTCTCTAATTTTTTTCCACATTTTACATCAAACTACTCTAATCTTAACGACTGAATCATCCAGAAATGAATAAAAATTCCCATATAACAGTGGACAGTTCTAAATGTATATTTTTTGTGGCCTAACAGGGGTGTTTCCCTCAGTTTTGTTCTAGAATCGAATGCTATCACATGTTTAAAATGCTCTTGCCTAGTCATACTTCACAGTGACGGTGATAGGAACCAGACGTCTGAAGAGGTTAATTCCTCTAAAAGCTAAATTAGATAAAGGTTTTACATTAAATGTTTTGAGTTTTATGGTGGTTTTAAGATGAGCTTCTTAATTTTCTTCAATTGATGGCAGAGCAGTCACATGCAGGATGCAAAATAAGACAAAACAACTCCCTAAAAGTAAAAACGAAAGCTGCTTTAGATTGCATCTAAAGCTTTTTGGTCTATAAGATTTTACAAATTGGATTCCAAAACACTAACTGTGAAATGTAGGGATTTTTTAAAATAGAGAAGCTGAGATATTTGAAAACACTACCATCTGTCTATATATTAAACCAGAGTTCTTGCACTTTAGAGTACATGAAAAGGAAAAATGCTAAAATGTTATGAATACTATTTAAATGGCAGGCCCTAGATAGGTGAAAGTGTCCCACCCTTACTCCCCCTCCTCCCCTTTTTAATGTATTTGTTTATTTTTATTTTTATTTTAGTTTTGGACCTGAATTTGCTAATTGGGTAAGTTTGGATAGTAAATAAAATTAGACACAGAGATTCACTACACTAAACTAATTTACACCAAACCACACTGAATTACTCTGTTTACATACCTGAACCCAACTGAATAAACATTGTCTCAAACTGTGAATTACTAATATTATAGTTCTTATTAAGATTGTAAGTAATAATCAGACCAAACGTTTAAAGTCACGCATTTGGTTCAATTAACTGCCACCAGTGATTATTTTAACAATGAATAAAATGAGATCATTCAACTGAAGAAAAGCATTTATTTAGTTAGCATTTTATGAAGTTGCATTAACTTCACGTTTAAGAGAGATAACATTATATGAGCAGAACAATATACTAAGATATAAGGACTTCTCAGCCTACAGCAGATTCAAAGTGGGACACCGCAAGATATCTGATATCTTTCCAGTTTTGTTCAAGTGAACATAAACATGTCCAAAAACAAGTCAGTTGTCTTTTATTTTTGAGGAAGAACGACAAAAAAGTGTTTTGCTCAGCAAGTAATGCGATTATGTGTAATCCTTACAAACGTTTATTGCCGCAACACGTTCATGGAGCAGTGTGCCACTTTTTTTTTTGTCCGACCCAGTTTGCAGAACATTTGAACCATTTTAATCTGAATCGCGTTCAGAAACAATTTGTTTTCCGTGTAGCCCTTGAACACAGATGCTCATGAATTATGCTTTCTTCAAATATTCGTCTCTGCAAATATTTTTCATATTAAATCAATCAATTGTTCATTCGTTCATTTGGTGACCCAATTTAGAAATACAGCATATGAAGGCATCCAAACAAACTTACAAAATAAATGAAGGCAGATCTTTGTTTTAATGAAAGATGAGCAGAAGCTGTTTTTTAAAGCTAAAAAAGAAGGAAAAAAAGAATAGGCATTTTGATGCTTGATTACACATCCCTTCTTTATCATTGCAAGTGAATAAAAAAGCAGCAACAGGTTATCAACAAAAGAGGACTGCTGTCCAAAAAATAGAGAGAATTGTCTATGCTTCAGTATATCCTCAAAAAAAAAATCCTTCCTTGGACTTGGTCACCTCATCTGTTATGACGGTGTGAGGAAAAAGAAAATGACTAGCATGAACTTAAGTGTAGTAACATCCATATCCTTATAATAAAGAGCAAAAAAAAGTGCAACAAACGAATTGTTGGATATAGGGGCCTAACAGTACTAGCTAAGAGGCCAGGCAGAAAACAGATTAAACTGGAGAGGGAAAAAAATGAAGATATTTAAAGTCTTTTTTTTTTTTTAGACTTTTAAGTGCTTTTTCATTCTCAAACACATCTGATGTTGGTAGTGCTTCCATTGACGCTTTCCCTGTTCTTACGCTTCCTATTCAAGGCCCAAAGGAGCTTAATCATTAGGCATGTAAGGGCAGGGAAAACTCGGCGGGGCCTGGTTTACTGGAAAACGGTTGTGACTGGTTTTTGTTTCTTCATTATCTTTTTTGACAATCGCTGGTCATCAACCTTTATTTCGTCAAAAGGACTGAAGTCCTTCTACAGGTTCTCAGATTCGTCATCGTCTGAGAAAAAGTCATCCTCGTCGATGTCTTCCTCGTCATAGTCTTCGTGCCATTCCGGGACGTACTCGTCGTCGTACTCGTCGTCCTCCTCGGCTTCATCGCCCACGTATTCGCCGGTGTAGTTGTTGTTGTCGGACTCTCCGGTCTCAGAGCCTCTATCTGACTTGGACCTGTAAAGAAGCGCAGCTTTACTCTTCAAGATGAAAGAAGTGGAAGGAATAATATGGTATAAATATGCATCTGGTTGGACAAACATTCAGTTTCTGCACAGTAAAAGGCCTCCGTCATCAAGAAGCTGGAACACAATGCAACACTGAGTTTGCGGGAGCCGGCATCGGCCTTGTTAATGTGCGGATTAACTCACTGTTTGTTCGTGTCTGTGTTGTTAGCAAGGTTTGAGGCTTGTGCTGCCTCCTGATCTGGTCCAGTCTTGGACTGATATCCTACACGGAAGTCCTACCAATAAAAAAAAAAATGTATAAATAAATAAATAAATAAATAAAATAATAAATGAAATCAAATTTACCCTCTACAGCTAAACCGTTACACAATGACTGCACTTGAAAAAGGGATCCACAAACAAAGTAGTACAGACTGTATAGGACCTCTCTAATCATAATATGTCATACAGGCTGCATTCACAGTCAGTTGTCAGTGGAAAAAAATCTATAATTTGGGTGAGAAGATACCTGGGTAGAGTGCTGTAGGATAGCCACCAAGCGCTCCTGGATACGTCGGATGAGCTCTAACCCCGTGTTGAGGTGCTCTGGCTTCAGCAGGCGGACGCAAGACGCCAAGTCTGTGCACTGCAACAGGGTCTCCTCTACGTAACCCAAACATGCACATCCGTTTAATGACCCACACCAAAACATATACAGACCGCGTGCGCAGCCATACCACACACAGACAGCACCTGCACAATTGTTTTATGATCTACTTATTAAATACTTTTGGAAAATTCTCTTTAATTGACACTAACCAAGCAAGATCTGCAGGGCATTAGTGTGAAGGTCCAGAGCTTCAGTCTGTTGTTCCATGATATCCATCTTCTCTGTGTCCTGGTTGTAATAGCTGTACACGCACGAGTAGGCCAACACCTAGATGACAAAGAAATATAAATCAGTAACAAACTGTTAGTGCTTAAATTAAAGCAAAAAAAAAAGAGGGCTCCAGTTACATACATAGCTAAGAAAGTTCTGTCAGGGATGGTCATCATCTCTCCCTGTATGCAGAACTAGACTTGGTCTAGTTCAATCTCATCAAAGCGTGCGCAACTGCCCTGCAATGTTTGATAAGTGACATGTTTGCCATGCTACTATGTGATCTGCAAAGGTTAATTAATCGTATCACAGCATATGCATCTGGCCAAAAAACACTGGTAGAAAAAGCTAATTGATACAGTTACGTTTTGATTTGTTCAAGGTTTATGTTATGCAGTGTGTTTTAGTCTATACTTGTACAAGTAGCAGCTGATAATGAGAAAAAGCCAGAGACCATCAACAATATACTTTTAAGACACACACACAGCTGTTTGTGAAAATTAGCTAATACATAATAAAGTAAAAGCAACAATAAGTAATATAAATACAGTGAAAATAAGTAAACATTCACCAGAGAACACACTTCTGTACATTTTAATGGACAATGACTGTTTAATAACAATTACCTAACAGAGAGATGACTGGGAGAAAACTGGCTATACATACCTTGCGAGCTTGGGCAAGAATCTTGCAGGCATCAATAACAAATGTCAAAGATTTCATTTGCAGTGCTTCATTGATAGAAGACACCTTGTTTTCCAGATTGATGGCAAAATCCTAAAGAGTGATAGGCAACGGTAAATTAGCTACCACAACCTTTACAATTATCTCATTACAATTTTATATATATATATATATATATATATATATATATATATATATATATATATATAAACTGTTTTCTAAACCATATTGAAGATACTGTTATATAATGAATGTGGACTTAAATTGCGGACTCTCAGCTTTAATTTAGGGGTATTCACATCCTTATTGAAGGAGGGCTTTAGGAATAACAGCTCTTTAATATGTAGCTGCCTCTTTTTCAAGGGACCAAATGTAATTGGACAACTATCAAAACAAAAGCTATTTTATGGGCTTTTCCCTCATTAATCCATCATCAATTAAGCAGGTAAAGGTCTGGAGTTGATTCCAGGTGTGGCATTTTCTTTTTTTTTTGCATTGGATGCTGTTGCTGTGAACCCACAACATGCAGTCAAAGGAGCTCTCAATGGAAGTGAAGAAAATCCCTTCACAACATCCACCCAAGTGAAGAACACTCTTTAGGAAGTAGGTGTATCAGTATCTAAGTCTACCATGAAGAGAAGACTTAATGAGAGTAAATACAGAGGGTTGGCCACAAGGTGCAAACCATGAATTAACCCTTAAACACAGAAGGCCAGATGAGACAAAAAAACATCTAAACAAGACAGACCAGTTTTGGAACAGCAGCTCAAATTAAGATCAAGCTGAAATAGAATGATGGGAGGAATTAAGTTTGGAAAAGGCTTGGAACAACTCATGATCCAAAGCACACCACATCCTGACATGGCTTGAGCGTGCATGGCTTCCAATGGCTCTGGACCACTAGTGTTGATTAGAAGTATAATATTCTGCAACGGTCGAGTAAATCACAGGTCTCAACCTGATTGAGCATGCATTTCACTGCTTAAGACAAAACTTAAGGTAGAAAAACCGGCAAACATGCAATGACTCAAGACAGGCAGTGAAGGCCTGGCAAAGCATTACAAAGGAGGAAACCCAGTATTTAGTGATGTCCATGGGTTTCAGATATCAGGCAGTCATTGCCTGCAAAGGATTCTCAACATTAAAAATGAACATTTTATTGACAGTAATGTTATTTTGTCCAATTACTTTTGAGCCGCTGAAATGAGAGGGCTTTGTAGAAAAATGGTTGCATTTCCTAAACATTCCATAGGATATTTTTGTTCAACCCCTTGAATTAACCTTGAAAGTCTACACTTCAATTGCATCCCAGTTGTTTCATTTCATTCATGTTCCATTTTTTTCCTTCTTACTCGCCTTGGCCTGATTGTGGAAAGTACACCTCTCATTGTAGTCCTGAAATTTCTTTTCTTGTCTTGCAGCTTTGCTCACCTGTAACAATAGACACAATGGTATAATATCTTAAGTTGTAGCTCTTAATGAAGAAGCATTAAACTATAACCTACAACATACGTGTGCCATAAATCTGAACAACGTGGAAAATCACATAAGCATACATATTATGTATAATATACGATTGTACTAAATTAATTACTCACCATAGCTGAACAGTTGTAGTAATCTTTATGAGTTGGTTTCCAGGGTTTAAGACACCTCCAGCAAAATCCATGGTTACATTTGGCACAGGTCATACTACAAGAAGAAATCAAACACAAGTTAAACTAGTTGAAATGTGCAACTCATATAGTTTGGCAATCACACATTTTGACAGCCAAGTGAAGCGTACTATACCAGAGTACCTGTGCTGAAATGTGTTACCTTTCTTTTCAATGTACCGAGCTGTAGGCACTTTAGTTTTACTTCAGTTTTTCGAGTCCTTATTATTGAAAATGGGTCCAAAATGTTCGTACACAATATTTTGTGCAAAAATCAGTTTTTATAAAGAAACACTTGATGTGACAACTGGGGTAAGTTTATGGAAGTTTTGACCTTGTGTACAGCCATAATACACATTCTTTCACTGTCACCACTATCGCACTCAACATTAAATCACTCATAAGGTAGGTGGCATGGACCATCTACAGAGGATGTGCAGAGGCAAAACATGAGAAATGAGGGCTAAACAAACAATATACCTCATAATTTTATTTCTTTTTGTGTAGTTGTCAAAAGACTATTTCTGCCGACCATCTACTCATGTAATACATTGACATTCTTCGTCACGCTTATCCATTGCGATAAACCAGAAGAATGGCAGTTCCTCAGGTGACTGTCACAGAAAGCACACTTTTACTACTTTATGTCTGTCCCATAGATTTAAATACAAACAGTACGTTATTAATTACTCCTAATGTAATATTAACCAGTTCAGCTGACTTTGTGACTGAAGCTCCTGCACACGTGTCTCTCCACTCCTTTACACAGGTTTTAATTTCATCTATTTGACCACCATCCGTGTCTCCAGTCATTTTGGAGAAAGTTATATGCTGGTAAACTGCATGTTTGGTACTTGTATATTCAAACTGTACTTACTGTAGGCAGCCCTCATTTTTTTCAATCTGCGCCTGGCAGCTGGGGCAGCGCTTGGAGATGAGTTTGGCCAAATGTTTACTTTGAGCCTCCATACTCATCCCTTCATAGTACCCGCCATCATCCATCCACTGGGACATGTGACTACAGCTGGCCGGATAGTGAGCCTTGAAGAAAAAAATAATTGGAAATGATGTAAACATTAACAGAGCAGGTAGTGTTACACTCAGTCTGAACTAGACTGGGCTACAACTTTCTACTAGTAGGGTGACACTGTATGAAATGTACTTAACAGAAAATGGAACATTTCCAGTAAAGTGAGTGTGTACAAACATCTCCAGGGTTAGGCATGATATGAGTCAGTTTTCTCACCTCAGGGAAGTTGCAGCTGAAGCAGGAGGACCAGCAGCATTTGGAGCAGGTGCCCATGCTTCCAATATTCTCTTTGCAGAGGATTTGGTCACAGCCCTGTGGGTTTGTGCACCAGGTCAGGTTGGAGCAGCACTCTACATAGCCCCTCAGGAGAGCGTTCTCATACTGTAAGAAACAGATGACATTGACATTTCAGGTTCCTTAGCAATCGTATGGAATTGAATTACACTGTTTGTCCAAAAGTTTGTATACACCGGCTCATACAAAGTTTGTTATTAAATCACAGCTATTACATGACGTTGTCCCCGCATTGCTGCAGTAACAACTTCTACTCTGAGCTAATCTTCTAGGAAGGCTTTACACAAGATACTGGAACACCGCTGTGAGGATCTGACTGTATACGCCACAAGAGCATTAGTGAGGTCAAATACAGATTTTGAGTTCTAATAATCTCCCAAAGGCATTGGATGGAGCTCAGTCACTCCAGAGAATATAGTTCCACTGCCCCACATCCTGGTGTAGCTACTTCAGCGCATTCCATCTTATTGACAATGCTTGTATATAGACGTTTTCTGTGAAGATGTCAGCAATGGAGGTATCTTAAAGTGACTGAGTTCACTGATCAGAAGGTTCGCCTCAATACTTCAGGACATACAGTGTTTTTTAAAACACCATGGGGAGTGTTGATTCACTGTAGCTAGTTTTCTCACAAGACAACTGTATATTCCAATAGGCAGAAAACAGACAGTTAACCAGCTATGCAATATTGATGGAGGTCAAACCTTTGCAATGGTATCCTTATCAGTTAGGATGCTGAAGAAGAACCGAGAAGTAGGCTGAGCACGACAGTCCATTATAGGGCAGTTGCAATTCATCACCAGGTTTTGCTCAATGCGAGCAGTCAGGTACTCCTGCCAGCAAGACTGCGAGGAAGACGGAAATTTAGTTTAATATCAGAAGTAAAGCAGCAAAGTATTACATGATATTCACACACACACACACACACACACACACACACACACACACACACACACACACTCTTTTTTCTAAACATGACCTGGTTGTGGACCACTGCAGACTGTAGAAGTACTACAGTTGACTGATTATTTCATAACTCTTTTCTATTATTACCAATAAGTGTACATAAGTACTGTTTGACACCACATGGATAACGTTCTTCATCATCAGAGAAAGACTACAACCTACAGCCAGTCAATCTCATGTCAAAGCAAGATGAATCAGAAAAAACAAAGATTTAGAGTGCTTATTGTAAATTATTATTTATATTTTTGAATCTAGACTAAATCTAGGTCTGGAAGGTGGTAAACCACAATCTTAACTACCTTATGCTCCCACATTTACAGAAACAACATTGTGTTTTGACATTGTACATACACTGAACTATATTAATTAGTAATTTGCTACCTAAAGTTCTCAGACTTAATCTTTAAAAGACAACCACGTCAGGCATGCCTGACCGCAGCTTCCCACTGAAGATATTTCCACTGAAACCGAGCAGTAAACACAGACAACTCCTAAGCTCAGGTGGTAAGTAGAGCAGGAAAATTCTACATTTTTAAAGACAGGGCCCTCCAGGATGAGAAATGAGAGCCACTGCTGATTTCACTGAGATTTTGTAACAAAATAACATAGATCCATTTGCAACAGTTTTAAATACAGTTTTTTTAAACTAGCTGGCGTATAATGCAAACACAACTACTTCTCTAATAAAGCCCACTCCCAACAACATACCTCCTGAAAAAAGAAATTCATTTAAAAGAAGTATGTGATACAATTTGGAATGAAAGCCTTACATTTATGATGTTGAGCTGTTTGATTCCACATGTGAACAGTCACTGAAGTACACTTTTTATCCTTTATCATTTGGGAAATAATGCTCAGGTTCAGCCTTTTCTGTACCAGAGTGATGAAGATAAACTCATCCATCCATTCATTATAAGCAATGTTGTTAATAGTTATGCTCTTGTTAACTGGATTTCCTATGAAAACAATATATCCTCTACAATTCCTCTTTTCCTCTAAATACACACCTCTTTTTTATTACTCATCTTTCATTTAGCAACTTCGTTGTGAAGAACTTTGAGCTGCTATTGTTATCGTTATGGAGAGAGTGTTACTGTGCAATATGAAAAGTTATTATGCTTATGTTTATTTGCAACGAGCAAATAAGGAACTGTAAACTGTCCCATTCTGTAAACTGGTTGCTGAGGCCCTCAGTACTTGCAGAACTACAATAGGCCATGCACTGCACAAACCTTGAAATGAGGGATGATGAATCTATCCCAATATCACTTTAAATGCCCATGAGATGCTCTGTCATGCAAGTCTCACTGCTAGATTACTGTTTACTTGTAAAAACATGATTTGTGAATTATGCAGTGCACTACATAGGGAGCAGGATCATTTCAGCCTGAACGACATTAACGCAAACACTGAACCTGTGAAATGCGATGCTCACCTTGCAGCAGTAGTGCATACAACAGAGCGTGGGGGCGGACTCGATTTCTCCGGACCGCGAGATGAGGCACACAGGGCAGACGGTCACAGGGCCAGGGGGAGGCTGAGGGTTACGGATCTTGAGGCCAGCGGCCAGCACCAGGGAGTCCGGGTCGTCCGTGTAGCGCTGAATCAACATGTCGACGTTCCACTTGCAGTGCACCAGCAGGTGCTCAGCACGGTCCAAATCCAGGCTGAGGGTGCTGGCCACCTGCTGGACAGTGCGCTGCATTAGTTGCTTCACCTCCTCCTGGGTCATGGTGCGGCCCATGGAAAAGAGCACCGCCTCCAATACCCCATCCTCCGCATGCTGAGGGGCCATAACGAGGCCTCCCAGGCTGCAGGGGAGACATACATACAAGCAAGTCACAATGTGCATTCAAGGGGCTTAAAACATTAACTTTGTTTAAGCACCATTGCAGTGAGGACTGGGTTTGGGACTTGTTTGGCTCTGTAGAGATCCACTGTGACATTTTACACTACGCAATCCAAACGTAACTCTCTTTCATTATCTGTAGAGATTGAAGATGATAGAACTAAAAGTACTATTAGAACTCTTTAAATGAAATCTTAGTCACGTTATATTTTAATGGGCTAAATATTGTTTTTGGCCAGGTCATTGTTTTCCCTTGCTATACCGGACTGCTTTTCTCTTCTGAATTACATTTACACAACGTGAATAAATAAGCAACAAACATGAAAATTTAAGATTAAGCTTTATTTCTTAAAATTAGTAAAACATATAGGTAGATCTGCCTGGGTCTAAACATCTGGCAAAACTGATTAAATTTTGTGACCAGTTAACAAATCCAAAGCATTAGATCCAAACATGTTCTTTGAAAAAGTTTAAAATGAACTACAGTATCTATTTTTAATGGCCCGTCAGGGACTGGCTCCTGACTGCCCACAGACATGAAAAGGACTGCTATATTTCTTGTGGTTAATGTTATTGTAATGAAAAAAGCAGGTCTACACTGTAATGAGTACCACTTTACAATAACACTATCTTTACAGAGGGTTTAGGAATGCTGTCAAATTAGTTTAGTAATAATCATTAATTCATAACCACCATAAAAATAAGCAATTATAGCAAAAACAAAAAGGGCAATGGGTTGCCAAATAGGCCCACACTAACATACAGTGCTGAACCTGAGAACGTGCTACTCATTTTACTGTAATAAGGTCGCTCAAATACTGACACTGTTACTGAAATTCAACATATATGTTATAACTGCTGAAGTTTACAGAATGATGTTTAAAGCATTTCTAAACGCTTCGTAAAGGTAGTGTTATTGTAAAAAGGTGAAAAGTCAGGAGAAAGAGCATAACAAGCCATTCTTAAGCTCCATCTATCTGGAGCTCGTCAATAGACTGGGTTTAAAGACATTCTGTTGCAGATTCTGCAATGTCCTGAATGTTCTGAGATCCACACTCATGCAAAAGTAAACAAAACTGCTCGACAGTACATCCGTGTTCAGCACTGCTAAATGTGTGATTCTCCCCTCTAAGCAATGTCAGCAAAAACAAAGGCACAGTCGGCTTTATTTCAGCAAAATAAAAGGGATACGTTTGAGGTTTTTAAAGATATTATCCGATTTTGGTCTCTACAACAAAAGCATTTTGACAAATGTTTAAATAAATTCTCCCCATCGCTGAAAAGAAAAGGAAAAAAAAACAACAACAAAAAAAAAAAAAACAAGGGTTGGCACCAGTTTAGTACGTACCACCACCCGGACACCACTTTGGCCAATTGCATCATTAACATTAAGTCATTACTATAGGGGTAAAGTGCACTTTAAAAGGTTAACTGAGGCAAGAAAAGTAGAAAACCTATAATATTGAATGGAAGAAAGTAAACTCAAAGACTTCAGCCTCATACACATAGAAAAATCTGCCACAGCGCACTAGCAAAGCTGCTTGCTTTAAAAACAAGACTGCCCACACGGGAGAATCTTTCTTCTTTTTACACTGAGAAAGGTAAAAACAAACAAACAACAAAATAAACAGCCCTGAGGGAGGAAAAAAAAGAAAAGAAAATTGGGCACAGCAACGTATCCCGCCACAGTTATGCCACCATCTTCTCCCTCCTGCTGCTCAAGGGGGTCATGGTTAAGGGTCATCAGCACACCTGGTGTCAGCCTTGCTGGTGCTGGAGCCCTTCTTCAGATCCAGCTTGCTAAAGAAGTGTGCCTGGCCCTTCTGTGGCGTTGAGGGGTCTTCTACCAGGAACTCCACGATGTGGGGGTTGTCCTCGTTGCGACGGATGTAGCCCTTGTTGATGACGTGCATGATGCAGGACAGCACATCTGTAGTGCTGCAGCTAAAGCGGACTGAGCTGTTAGCGCGACCGACCTCCTGCTTCTGACACGTGTCCAGCACCTATTGCAGAGAGAGAGAGAGAGAGAGAGAGAGAGAGAGAGAGAGAGAGAGAGAGAGAGAGAGAGAGAGAGAGAGAGAGAGAGAGAGAGAGAGAGAGAGAGAGAGAGAGAGAGAGAGAGAGAGAGAGAGAGAGAGAGAGAGTCTATAAAAAAAGTGGAGTTTTTTTGAAGACATGCCATTTAGATATAAATAAATTGTTTTTTCTACCAGTGCAATTTCCTTGTTCTGCTGATCAGGTGTTGCAACAGAATAGTTATCACAGTCCTCTGCATATATTCTGGACAGCTGTTAGTTATTTCCTAAATCAAAACATCAAAAGAATCCATATCCTACATTTCTCCTGGATTTTGTCTTGTGAGGTCCATTTGTAAGGTTTGTGGGTGGTCAGCCATTAGCCCAGTGGTAGAAGTGGTGATTCAGCAACAAGAAGACTACTTTTAAATACATTAAATACATTTCCCTCGTTTGCAGTTTTCCCCCACATTATCGATCCCTCTTTTAGTAAAGTAAAGACTTTCTGCCTGTCCAGTGTTGTACTGACCCAGGTTGTAAAAGCAGTCAGCCAGACGAGGCTAAAGTCAGCTTCTTATTCGAATTCTCCCAGTCTACAGTGCAGCAGCTGACGGTAGTTGCCTCAGGTGCCAGAATGTACCTGCAGCACCATTGAAGGCAGAAAGGGGAAATTTGAAGCTGGATAGGTAGCCTGAGGCACCAGAATGTAACTGCAGCACCAAATAAAGAAGAGCCTCAGCTTCTTCAGACAAAGTGGTCAGCACACACTTGCCCCCCAAAAAATAAACCTATCCACTCAGGTGCAGAGCAGTTTCCATGCGTAGCTCCCAGCTTTCACCTAATGCCAGCTGCTCTAATGTCTGCCAAAAAAAAAAAAAAAAAAAAAGGGGGGGGGGGGGGGGGGGGGGGGGCTGTAGGCGAAGAGACACTTAGATGGAGTATTATTGTATTAATCCCTATCTTAATGGGGACCCAAATCTAAACCAATCAATCAACATTTATTTATAGTGTGCTTTCTACAACCAGTGCTGTCACAAAGCATTTTCACAGAAAGCAGTTTTTGAAAAAGAGGAACCAAAGAGAAGGATGATAAGAAAAGAGTTCATGCATAGCAAAACATGAAAAACGGTATTGAGGTCCAAACTCCGTAGAGCAAGCCGGATTGCCATGATTCCTGATCTAGGCAGCCCACACAATCTAACCGGGTCGTCTCATTTCACAATTTATGGGTGGTTGGTAGACATGCCAGATACCCAAACACTACATCCCCTTTAAAAGGAGGAGAAGGAGTTTGAGAGCCTGAGAATGAGCTCTCCACTGTATTAATGTAGCAAATTAACACACAGATCAATCAAGTTCTCTGTCTAGCTCCTACTCCTCTAGCTTGTTTTACTACTGGCCCTCCAATATTGCACTAACTGGGCCTCCACTCCATTATAAGCAACAGGTCAAGCGGATTAGACTCTACCTTGAACACCAGGTTGTCAATATGCATCTCCTTCTCTTTTTTCATGATCTGCACGATGAGGCAATACATGTAGTTGCGCTTCCTTTCCAGTGTGCGGGCCGCATCCTCATCCACATTCAGGTAGGTTTGCTTGGGCAGCAGGTAGCAATAACCTTGCTTCTCATAGTTCTGTGTCAGTGACTTCTTATTCAACCTCAGGAGCCCTGCAGAGTCATGGATACAGTAGAGAACAAACAGCAAACTCTAAGTTTTGTAGTCCATTAACGAACATCTATTTCCTATTTTAGTAAGCTATTAAAACATCAGCAAGTCTCAAAAGACTTATAATACACAACATTGCTGAACCTTCACATATTTAAAATATCTAAGGTTGCACGGTTCCATGACATAAGTATATACCACAATCAAACTCACCTGTCAAATTATCCCGGCTGCAGCCTGCACGAGTCAGAATGCCCTTCTCAGAAGTCAAAGGTTTGAGAGCATGGGCCAGCACAGTTGCGGACAGGCCTGTTGCCTGCTGCAGAGTGTCCACACTTACAACCTAAAAACAAAACAGAAAGTGGCAGAGTGAAAGTGAGTAAGAAACAGTGTCAGGAAACAGTTCCCTAGCAGATATATAAAAAACACCACTGTAACATAGAACATATGATGATAGTGGATTGCTTGTACCTCTTGTTGATTGAGCTGTAGCAGGATGTACATCTGGAGCGTGGAGACACAGAGCGTGCAGGAGCCGTAACGCAGCTCAGCATGGCCGAGCCAGGTCCACTGCAGACGCCGCGGCTTACTGTTGCTTAGGCTGTACATGCACTGACCTAACGTTACACAGAGGTATATACAGAAGGTCAGAGCGGACACTGGTGACAGGCTGAAAAATCAAGAAAAAACTAAAACATATGGTGCAAGCAGTAAATAAACTAACTCTTGGAGTAGAAGTCGGCAAACTCAGTAAGGTAGTTGCAGAGCTGCTGGGGAAAATATTTGCTGGGCTCCTCCAGATAGCAGGGAGCAGAGACGGCCCAGCACCGTGGAGACAAAACAAGAACCTTCACGTCACTCTCCTCATCTGGCTCTGACAGCTGCTCATCCATCATCTGACGCACACAGACCACAAAGACACAAATCAACATTTAGCGTTAGACATTAATGCCATTCACCACAGCTCAAAAGCATTTTATAAGAAAAACCTTTTCTGTCTCTGTAAATGACTGCTCTACTACACATACAGTCTGCTATAATGCCTTGTTTTTCGTCTCTCACCTCCTCATCCATGTCCTGCAGGCTCTTGTCCAGTTGCTGTAGCCGGTAGAGATGGAACTCCTGCTGCAGCTCCTCTGATTCACTCAGGTTATTCAGCATCTGTTGGGGGAAGCGGTTGGGGAAGCAGGTACTGATTTGCTCAATCACAGCGCTTTCCAGCCACACCTTGCCCTGACCCAGCAGACGATCCCCCAGGTAGTACCTAAAGAAAGAGGACAGTTTTCTAATCAGAATCACTGCTCAAAGTATGGACCCCTGAGACAAACGATAGCAACTTAGTCCAGAGATCAAGACCATGTGCCCTGCTAACGCACACCTGTAAAAGTGTTCAAAGGTGTTGGCCAACTCCAGTCCAGACAGAAAGAGCATGGGCTCCAGGAACTGCTGCAGCTGGTTTAGGGTCTCCATACTTCCAGAGTCCACGCCACTCTCTTGAATCATGTGGTCGATATACTGTGCGAACCGTTCACTCACCTAGAGACAACATAATGACAAAAACCGTATGGCTTAGCATTTAAAGAAACCGGTTTCTGGTGATCTTAGAGGACATGGTTTTGAGATTAAACGTGGTCTTTGCTCATACGTGTCAGAGCGTAATCTGTGAGAGTGATTCCCGCAGAGCGGCCCGACTCACATGCATAGCAGTAAGGATGGAGAGCTGCAGCAGCGCGGCGGAAAATCCCTGGCGCAGAGCCAGGACAAACGCTGTCTGCTGGCCAAAAAGCTCCTCCATGGCGTTCTTCAGGCGCAAGTACATGTTCTTGTAGCGCTCCACAAAGTCTGGCATGTTGTACGTTGAATCCAGGAACTTTTTTACCTGCAGAATGCGCAAAGTAAACTGACTGGCAGACGCATCGCACCAGTTAAAAAAATATCCTGCTTATTTAAATACATAGAATTCTTTCGGTCAAATATGTTTATCAATCGTTACCTGCCGCTGGACGACGCCCTGCCAACACAGTGCAATACCAGCAATGCTGCTGGTGTTCTTCACTTTGGGCTTCGCTGCGGAAGAGGGCGAGGAGGAGGTCGCCACAGACGCCTCCTTGTTCTTTCCTTCTTTTCCATCTAAAAAGTAACAACGACAAGAGTGACTAAACAGACAACTCTGATGAAAGTGAATAAGGTATCATGCCAACCAAAATCCAAGCTGAACTGAGGAAAACAATGTCTTCCAAAGAACTGGCAAGTAAAATTTGAAGGCTGTGCAGTAATAAAATTAAAGAAAAGGCGACATTCAAAAATCTGCTATGCTTTGGTATGGTTAGTACTGAGTTGATGGATGAATTGCTGGAAGATCCAATGAAGAGCAAAAAACTGACATAAAAGAAACTAAAAGAGAAGGGGAAAAAGTTGCTGATTATCTTCTAAGCTGTTACTTACTCTTTATATCTTTGCTTCTGTTGATACCTTCTGAAAACAAGAAAAGTACTTTGACATAGAGAAGTCTTATTTGGCGTTAAATATAGTCTTTTTGAAACAGGCGGTTTAAATAACACAACTGCTCACAATAGGTGCTCAGAAAACTATTGAAAAAGCAATATCACCACAGTAGAGTCGGCATATCGTCCTCAACAGCATTCCATTATTTTTAATCAAGTGAGTAACACATGCTCACTTCTGTAAAAACTGAAACGTATGAACATATTTTGCTGCGAAGGTCCTGTGCAAGCATTTGAAAGAAAAAAAAAAAAGAAGACAGGGAGGTTTAGGGGTGACGGTTAACTCACTGGATTTTACAGGAGGTTTGAGTTCTTCTGTATCCAGTCGGCTGGTGTCAACATGCACCAGCAAATGGGTGAGGCGGCGCACACGGGAGTTGAATATGGCGCCCCTGGTCTTATAGCGCTTTAAGGATTCAGCATTCTCCAAATATTCACTGAGTAACCAGGCGAGAGGGCTTAGAACAGGCGTATCTGTTATAAAGAGGAGCAACAATTGGAGGAAAGATTCTACCAAGCAATGCAGACGCCTATAAGCAACAATTACCCTACTGTGTTTCTTATTGAGCATCTTGTCTCGGATGAATTAATTACTCAGATTGTGCACTGAAGCTGGTTACCAGTGACAGTTATGCTCTGTACAATGGGGTTGATTAGGGCCTCCCAGCAGGTTCTGCCTAGAGCTTCTGCAGCCTCAGCGTCAGGCAGGAAACGATCAGCAAACATTTGCTCATGGCGCAGGGCGCTATTTAACCTGACAAAAAGAACACAGAGCAAATCAAATACAACATAAAAACAGCACAGCACGCCACAGAGCAGAGCAGAGAGTGGGGGAGAAAAAATATCTGTTATAGCAGAAGCAGAAAAATACTTCTCATGCTTCTGAACTGACAACACAGCAGCAATAATCTACACTAAATTTATCTTCAGTCAAATTTCACAAGGAATAATGTAGAGTACTGTGAGGACGTTAGAGACCAACACTGATTTACTTCATTTTTCCATAAAAACTACCATTTAACAATAGATGTATACATCAGATAAACGCTAATGAATAAAGAACATACGTGAAAAACACTGAATTCACTGAAGTTCAAAGAAAACTGAGTGATATAGAGAAAGCAGGACTCTTAACAACCGCTGGTAAACCACCAAAACTGTCACCTTCAAATAAACAGAAGTTTTTATCTGTGAGAACTCTACAGAACAAATGCACAGATCTTTCTGTCCATCCTTCCACTGCGAGAAGACAACCTAACGCTATGTGTCTGAAAGGAAGTGCAGCTGTCAAGAAGCCCTTAATAAGAAAATAGGTCTAAAAGAACCTTAGAAAAAAAAATAATAATAAAGAAGTCCTCAGAAGAACAGGCTGAGCACCCAAGAGTCCAGACCTCACTTTTACTAAATGTTGGAGATGCAGAAAAACACCTCTGCAAATTGCTTACTAAGAGCAAGCCCCCTGAAGAGATTGAAAGCTGTACTAAAGGCAAACGTTTAATTATATGTAGTAGTTCAGTCTTTCTGACACTTTTTAACCATTTGTACTCAACAGCCGTCTTAATCAGCAATGACATGATTATATAACATGTGATCACATGTAGGGCGGTCTCAGTACTATAGCATGTTTAAATGAATTAAGAGGAATTAGCTGTTACAAACTGGACAGACTCACTTATTAAAAAGCTGTAGCAGTTGGTTTTTGTCCCCCAGGATTTCCTGGCACCATGTGTGGGCCTTGGTTGTGTAGAAGAGGTAGGTACGGCAGCACAGCTGCTCCTTAAACACCGGCCAGAACGTAGGCTTTGGGCCCAAAACTTCAAAGCCATGAACTCTTGTGTCAATGCCGCCCTGACGGTACATACAACGCATACTGATTTTTAATGTGGCTATTTTATTTAGAAACAACATAAGCTTCTTTTCTATCCAGCGTGGTTCAAATTCTTGAATATAAATGCAAGAAAAGCCTGACCTGTTGACACCTCTTGATTCTGATCTGAATGATGGACCAGAAGCGAGTCATATTCTCCAACAGGACAACGCGACTGGCTGAGGGGGGCACATTTACCTGTTCAAAACCAAATCAGAATTCAGTGAGGGTGAATATTGCATTACATGATCATTGTTACTGCTGCGGTGTAAATGAGCTTTCTCACAGTATTGAGTTCAGTATTTATGTTTGTAGGATCATCTCCTCCCAGCACAACTATACGAGCAGGCATGTAACTCGAGTCCTCACTGGCTACGAGCACTGCCAGCTGCCTGTAGGGGAAAAGAAAACGTATCACATTAACAAGCAACTCTGAGCAAAAAGAAAGAAAAAAGTTGTTTGTCTTTGTATTAAATGTACACCATATATCTAAAAGAATCCACACAGCCTTTTATATGAATGAATTCAGCCTCTTGTGTAATCTTCATAGAGTAGCACTGGCCAATAATATGCCACTCTGAAGTGGTATAATGGTATAATGGCCCGCCCCTGTATTAAAACATAGAACAGCGGAACTGCTTTCTTTGAAGAATCTATGATCTACAATTAATCAACCAACATGTGCACCTGACCTCACTAATGCTCTTGTGGCTGAATACAATCAAATCATCACAGCAATTCTCCAATATCTAGTGTAAAGCCTTTGCAGTAGAGACTGTTACTGCAGCAAAAGGCTGTTACTTGATTTTAGAAGACACTTTGCATGAGCATGTGTCTACAACCGTTTGGACAAACAGTGTCAATGCAAGTGATGAACTTCCTAAAAAATCTGGAGGAACATGTGGAAAAAGGAAATATGCCATAGAAAACAGTTCAATTACATAAAACGTTAAATCAACTGCATACTGCTCTGTACAGGAAATACATTATCTAAAATATTACCTTTAAAACAAAAAAAAAACGTACCTGATAACTACCCCCTTGTGCATGTAGATATTGATAAAATGGGAACCTGTGCAACCATTGGATTCCCAGTAAGTTTTCGGGTTCTTGTCGGTTAACTTATTAGCTCGATGATGGTTGGACGAGACTTCCACCTTCTCCCAGCATTTATCCTCCTTCAGTTCCACACTGGAGCCTGAGAAACACATCATCATCATCATCATCATCACACAAGAGAAATGAACTGAACGGAGCTCATCTTCAATCTAATTTTACATTTCTGTAGTGTAAACATGTTCACAGACAAACATCTAAAACTTCCTTTACAAAACCTTACTACATGAAATGGTCATTTAAACACTGCCTGATGTCTGAAACACTGTTTTACAGGGATTTTGTAATGAAATGTATTTTAATCTTTTTTTTTTAAGCCATTCGTGTTGGAGGCAAACATAAAGGGTGTTGTAAGGCAAAACAGCCCCCAAAGATTGACCATTACTCTACCTTCATCAATCACATAAAAAATTTAGAAGGCATATGTAAGTTCACTGAAGGTTTTGGATAGTAAATGAAATTTCTATATTTACATAAGTTTCTCTGGCAACCGGAATTAACTGTACCACAACCAGAGGTGCATGTCTTTAAAAAAAAGTTGGCTTAACGCTTGTTTTTCCCCTCACTGTAGACACTTCAGAGTATTTCTGAGCATTGTATATCGACACAGACATACTGTCACATGACAAGTAACATAAACCCCTCCCCACAGAAAACATCCTTGTTCCTTTTCTCTTACTCAAAAACAGGCTGAGTGACTGATCCAAGCACGTACTGCAGCACTAAGTCAAAGCCACAGAGAGCTGGTTTTACCACACCAGGCCACACAAGGAACGTGTCTACAACTTCACCAGCCCCTAAGGCTTAAACTTATTGTCAGGCATGGAATTCCTTTCTGCACCCTGGCTCTGCTATTTCAGTTGAGGTTTACTTTTCCATCACCCATAAGTAAAGAACCCCGCAAAACTGAGAGACAGAATGATACTCCACCATACTTTATCTACTGCATCTCTTTTTTGAAACACAAAAAGGTCTTCTGAATTTATGTTCTCGCCTGGTTCTACACAGTTCAACCAAGTACGAGGCTGTTACAAAAAGCCTGGCATGCCATTGCACAAAGTGGCTGGCTAGCTAGGAGGTAAATGTAACTGCCTTACCTTCATAGTGAAAGCTTTTGCATCAAAGCTAATGGCCCAGTATTAGTGTGAAATGACCACAAACACTTGCATGGCAAATGTTAAAAAAAATAAAATAAAGCCTAAAAATGAATAAAAACAGGCAAACATGTTTTGTCATTTTCACTTGAGCCATCAATCTTAATTTTTTCACAAGAGAAATGGAAAAATGTTTCCGTCCCAAACCTTGGCACAAGTTGCGCAAGAACACATCAAAGAAAGGGATGTTAATAGGCTGATGGTTTCTGCGGTGCTCCTCAATTTGGCCCAAGACCATCTAATGAAAAACAGAAACATTATATATTTTAGTCCATAGAAAACAGGCAAGAAGATTCTTTGTAATCCTAACGTAACAGCAAATTTACACTAATAAATTAAAATGAGGTTAATGACCTGTATACATCCAGCCAGCACGCTGGTGGTCATCTTCTTGTAAAGGCTGGCATATTTTTCACAGTCATTAATCAGGTCGCGTAGCTCTGTGACCATTAGCAGATTGGTGCTGTGCTTGTCCAAGGCTTTGACGAGCGCCTCCTTAGTGCCAAGACGACACATAACTACAGCATAGTCTTTGTTCAGGGAGGCCAGACGGTAGAGGAAACGGACGAACTGCTGCACAGTCTGGGTGGTTGAGGAAGAACGAAAACAGAAAACAAAGCATGAACATTGTACCTGTAGAATTAGTTTCAAGAAGAAATTATGATGCACAGTGCATGTTGGAAGACAAATGACTACCTCTTTATCGTTAATACAAGCTGTCATCGAGGACAAGCAAGGTTCAATACTCTCATGCCAAGGCAGCAGATCCTCCTGATAGTTGTCCAAGAACTTGCTTAAGATTCTGTTTAAAACAATAACAAAAGTGAGCCCCATTTCTTTTACGTTTTTGTGTCTCATAATATTCCTCACAGTTACATTGACAGATAGCAATATAACACCACACTTCGTTTTATGATACTGGATCATCAATTCAGTATTCTTATGAAGTTCTGAATGAAATTTAAATAAATGAAAAGGAAAAGAAAATAGAGGCCTTTAATGATGCTATTGCACAGCTTACTAATGACACGAGCTGATAGGTAGGTATAGTGACAGAGTCGCTGACTGGTGATGGTGTTTAAGCAACTTAGCAGCATTAGATGGCATAATTAATAGAATGCCCATTTCCCATGATGCTTTGTCACAGCCCCTCAAAGCACACGGTCACAGCTTTACATTATATCATGATTTCCCAATGTACTATGTACTATATACAACGTTACACCCCTGCTGATAAAGATCATGCTTCTTGTTGTGACACATGATCACAAACCTCTTAGGCCCATAGACTTACATATTAAACTTAACGAATACTGAACGTAACAAACTGAATCAGTAATGTAAATTCTTACTATTTAGTAATATCTGAAACTACCAATGAGCATTCATTAAACAAAACAAATAATAGACTAATCTGACAAACCTTCAAGTACCCTCATTAATAGGCTATAGCAGAACACAGGATTTCTCAATTAGTCAGATAAGGTCAACCCAAAAATTAGCACTGTCCAATAGGAAGATCCCTCAGCTCTTTCCCTGTTGGGACAGGATTGACTTGGGTTCCAATTATTTGGCAAGCTGTGAAATTCTGATTGGTGAAATCTCCCCTCCAGACTGAAGCAACAGCATCTATAGGAGTGGTTTTATGAGTATTACTGAGCCTCTTGCCTGAGAATAGGAAGCTGCACTGCACGTTCCACCCTGTGCTGGTCCATAAGCCGTACCAGGTCCTGAAACGTGTCTCTGCTGCGCAGCACCTCATTTCTCTCCTCCTCTAGCTGAGAAATGTCATCACACAGCAGCTGCTCCAAAGTCAGGATCACCTCTTTCGTGGTGGTCATCTCCTTTAGACCCACAACCAACATCTTCAGCTCTGTATCCTTGAAGTCAAGTTCCTCCTTGGACTCTGTCAGAAACCAGTCCCAAAATTAGCAGTGTTACTGACCAGATATGTAGAGGTACCAAACATTATTACAGTAATAAAAAAAATCTAAATATATCTATACATAACTCCTGACAGCAACAACAACAAAAACAACAACATCACTACCTTTCTTTTCCAGTTTGTGAACGTTGGAGATGTGGTTGATGGCAATTATTGCCAGCATTGTTTCAGAGCTATGGACAGAAAGGCACTTTTTAAGCACTGTAGTGATATCACACTCCACTAGCTGCTCAGCCAGGCTCTTATGATTGGAGATCAGCATGATTATGACCAACAGACCATTCCGCACAGACAGCCCACACCTGAGCAAAACAGAGAGAGGAATACTATCAGAAGATCTATGCAACAGAAGTGTTTTGTAGCATAGAAATACTATTGACAGCATAATTGTTAACTGCAGTAAGCAGTTTATTAAGAGAATAATGGAGGCAGTCATAAGTAATTCATAAATCTATCCAACAAATAATTTCCCATAAGTAACGAAGATGAGCTCAGGTTAACCCTTCGAGGAGCCTGAAGTCACTATTGTGGAACTATTTTCTTTTCAGCACAGAAAACACACTGAAAATATACACAATAATAATTCACTGAACATGCTGATTTTATGCTTTACCAGGAATGTAAAATGTGTTGCCAAGTTCTAATCAGCATTCTGTGTTGTACTAGTTATTTCAAAGTGGGAGCCTCTGTTACTCACCCATGACACAAATTTACAGACATTCCTTTAACTGGTTATCTTTTAATTAAGCGTTATGGATATTCAAATAGACTAAATGCACACTGCCGATTGGGCCCAGTGTGCTCTGACTGGTCAGCCTGCTCACTCTGTTCTGACTTGTTAAACCCCAGTAACTGGTATGCATAGTGTGAGGGAGGACTGTGTAAACAAGATGACATCACCTTGTAACCGAGCAAAGGGTTAGAGGCCAAAAGAGCTGTTTCAGGCAACTAAGGGAAGTGCTTTGATCTTTTTACATTTGAGACACTTTACATGGACAAAACTACACACTAAAGGAAAAGGGGAAAAACTGGAAAAGCACAAGTGTCTTCTAAAGAAGAATCAGTTTGTATAAATGCACACCTACATTGCCACAAACATTAAAAATCAGTGCAGCTTTCTACTGACTGAAGTAATTTTAAAAAGAGCTCATACTGATTAACTGGTAAAATGCATTCACATGGGAAAAATGTGATGTATCTTAGAGTCTGCGTAATCTTAAGCTGCATCAATAAAATGCAGCGCAACCACACTTTAAACGATCCCACAATCGAGAATATAATACTGAGGAACATTTAACATGTTTTGGTAATAATAACAACAATCTCAGATGTTTGAGATGCAAACATATGCAATCACAAAATACTACAGGATAAAGTTCACTGCCATTATCTCCCTTTAAATGATACACACAAATGAGGCTTACATGATTATATCTCCCCCTTGTAAAGAAACTAAACAATCCACTACGGTAACAGCAAAACAAAACATTACCCATAATTATTTTTTCATAATATACAGTATTTAACACATACCCAGGGGTGTTGAGCATAAGGTCAAGAGCAGCGGGAATGGCACCAAGAAGCCCCTTGGAGCCCTCTGGTGTTGCTGAGCCAATGCTGGCGAAGATTTCCAGCATCATCTGAGTTCCAGACTCTGAAAGGGGCAAACAGCTCCCCACACTGCGCAAGTCATGCTTACTGGCACCTGTGATGACTTTTAGAGTCTGGAAGGAAGTATATAAATAAAAACTGTTAAATAAAAAATAAATACAAGTAGTTTTTAACACATCAGCTAATTAAAAGAATAGTTCTGTAAAAATAATTTACACAATTTTCCAGTTCCCTAAGATGTAGTTGATTAACCAAGATGCTTTTAAGTCCAAATGACAAAAATTCTAAATACTAGACCTTAATAGCCACACAAACTGTCTACATTGTTACATCCCCTATAGTTCTCAAACCACTTAAATTATATCCAGGTCTTCATTAATTAATAATTTTTACAATTCACATTCAGTCCTACTATGTCCTGACACATCTACGTGACCTAAATAAAGATCTAGATGTGGTACAAATTCTAAACTGAAGAAGCAAACCGCAACATTCTATACTTGTCCTGGTTGATCATCTACAACCAGAGTAAACTGTGTTTCTGAAATGGCTTTGTAACAGCAAGAAATACACAAAAGTGATGATAATGATTTCTTACATTTCTTCTGATAGAACAAATTCTTTTTGCAGTACATTCTCATGTAGGACGCTGCTGTCACACTGGACAAGCGGCATGCTTTGATAGCTAAACTTCTATACTTGTCACTGACAGTGGACTTACCGCCAATGCAATCTGCTGCACTCTGATGCAGGTGGGATACTCCTGCATGCAAGACAAGATAGCCTTCACTCCACCCTCCGTAGCAAAGGACACACGCCATTCATATTTAAGCATGAGGCTGCGGGTCAGGAGCAGAGCAATGATGGCATTTTGCTTTGGCTGGCTGCCAATCATCTCTACCAGCATCTTTAAGACTTTGTCCCTGCAGATGAGAGAAAGGTTCATTATAAAAAAGACACTAAATAATTGCATGGTTACTCTATAACTCTCCCAGAAGCCTCACCCTGTAAAACCACAAGCCAGTCTCTCAACTGAGACTTAGAAACCTGTTTTTGCAGAGTTCAAACATAACAGTGTCCTCATTTTAACTTTGATAATGGCTGTGTATAACTGGTATAAAGACTGAACAGAAAGTCTTTACAGGTTATGCTTTTGAATGCACTCCAATTTGGCTAATTGGCTGACTACAAAGTAGGTCAGCAAAATCAAAGTAAGGGTGCATATATTCAGTAAAGATTTTTTAACCAAGCTACAACCGTTGATGCTTGCACTAGAGCTATGCATTCCAGTGTGACTGTTGTGGTTTTCACAGCAATATCTTGTGGTGCGGGACTCAATTTTAAAGTCATGCGTGTTAATTATCAATTTCTGTCTTTGCGGGAGCAAAACAACATAAAATCCAGCAAATTGATAAAAAGTCTATATAAGATGCTAAAAATCAGGCAATAATTTGCATGCACAAATAACATTAGGTGAAACAGCTAAACCATCAATAAGAAAGCAATAAACTATAAATAAATAGTATAAATAGTTGCAAAGCAACCAATAATGTGAATAACACATGAATTCCATTATTGTGCTACAGAAATGGTGGAGCCTCTAGACAGCCAGTTGGACAAGGGCCCTAAAGAAAGGCCAATACACCACAGTTAAGGCCAATAAAGACAAGTATGGCATAAGGCAGCAGTTTTTAGTTGTGATTAATCCAGGAGAAAACAGTTTATGGCAAGTACTGGTTTGCCCTAGTATCGGAAATTGGGTGGGAGCATGCTGAAGAAGAAAGAATTCTAGCGTGTGTGGGCAGGAGTGAGATTTATGAAAAAAATCAGTCCAGCAAAGATCTCAGTATTTAAATAATAAGACGTTTCCTATTTTCAGAGGTGTAATACTATCAGACTTTCTAATAAAAACTTTGAGAGATCAATACACAAAGTTGGAAAAGATGGAGAATAAATGAGTAACACATACAACACTGAGTTACACAAATAATAAGTGTTGTGATGGTTCAATGTTGAATGATGTGTGCACTGCTTTTCTATTGAGCGTTTTAGTGTACATTGATGTTTTTGCACATTGCATATGTTAATCTCTGCTAAGACAATTTTTTTTTAAGTATTAAAATGATAGAAGACTTGGTTTTGTTAAATACAACAAAAACAATTTTATATTGGTTAATATGCTAACAACATAAAAGTACAATGATGGTAGCTTATAGACTAAGTTAACAGAGTATGCGTCTGCATTACCATTTTAACCCACACCCACCGCTTTTGGCTTTTTCCTTCTACAGGGGTCGCCACGCACCTGGGCTTCGAACAATACACATTTGAACACACACTTACACCTACGGGCAATTTAGAGTGACCAAACAGCCTAACATGCATGAACTGTGGGAGGAAACCGGAGTACCCAGAGGAAACCAACTTAAGCACGGGCAGACCAGGAATCCAAGCCGGATCATCTTGCTGTGAGGCGACATACTAACCACTAAACCACCATGCCGTCACATTGCTATGTAAACAAAAAGCTATTAAAGAACAAGGCCCCCACTTCTGTAATATCTAAGAATGCAATTGTGTGACGTGTGTAGCTCTTAGATGTTGCTATACCACATTAGATGAGCATGCCGCTAATATTTTTCAGTCATTTATGTTACATGTGTGTACATATAACAGAGCTTCTGCAGAAAAAATCCTAGAGGAAACACTGCTACAGTATGTCTCACCGGATGGTCTGTGCTGAGTCTGATCTAAGAGTGCTCCGCTCCTGGGGGCCTTCCTCCTCCAGGACTTTACAGATAAACTTCATACCAGCCAACTGCTGTCCCGAGTCAGAGCTGCTCTTCTTCATGATGTCCACAACCTCTCCAATTTTCTCCAAGGCTGTCTTCTTACCTTGTACCTTGGGATTATTGAACACTGTGGCAGTGGAAAAGACAAAACAGTCAAATGAATACGTAACTTTAGTGGAATGAAGTGAACATTTTCATACATGCACCTTACCAAAGTGCATAACTACGCTCAAGCCTGTTTGACTACATTTCACACACAAGCAAATAATCAAACTGAGCGCACACCCTACAACTGATTCAGTACAACAAACAAGATAATATCTTAAAGAAATATTAGATCCAGGAAAGTGAAAGCAGAGTTTAGGTGGGAAAAGTGGGGTGAGGGTGGGGACAAACAAAAAATTGCTGCTACAAATTACATAAACTATAAAGTGTACTAAGACATAAACATGTGTATGATTACAAACCATCACACAACAGAACTACTTCATATACAACTTGCCCTTCATTTTTTCCTCCAGGTCTTCAGGATACTTGGTCTCATCTTCGGTTGGCAGCTCGCTCTCTGTGTCGCTGCCGCAGCCGCCAGCATCGGCTGGGATTTCTTTTTTAGGCTTTTTACAAACAGAGCCCATTGTGGAGGAAGAGGAGGAAGCTGAGGAGGTTGACGCTGCAGGTGTTGTTGATGAAGATGATGAGGTGGCCTGTCCGCTGAGTCCAGACGAGTTATCGGTGAGCATCTCCTCGTCTTCCAGACTTGCTCCGCCACGACGCAGGTAGTGCTTGGCAAAGGTGTGTGAGCAGAGTAAGTCACCTAGGCAGGAGGCCTGCAGCGTCTGTTTCAGGTAGTGCAGGATCTTACGGGCCACCTCGCTGGACACTGACAGCTGGATTAGAGTGACCTCGTCCAGCTCCGCAACCTGACGGACATGACGATAGAGCATTGAGGTCTAAATATGACTCTCAGCATTGTAAGAACATTGTGTCGATGTGTAGAAGCACCACATAGAGCCAGTGTTAGAAGTAATAATTACTGCTCACTACACTTGCTCACTACTAGAGTTAAATGAGTTGGTGACTAAACTACAATTATTTTCTATATATTAAGGTTCCGGCCTTTCTTTTTTGTACCTAGTAGAACAAAATATCCAGCCTTTAAGTTTACACTGATTTCACAACAGAGCTTTGTTTGCATCTGACTGGTCGACATGATCTACAACCTCTTTGTTATTATGATATATTTTCCTAAAACATCTTAAGATGCTCAATAAATAATTTTTAAAAGTTTAAAGTTGCAGCTTTTGTGAAACAAACTGCATACTAACAAATTGTGATCAACATTAAAATATCGTTCAGCCCTTCTTTATACTAACATGCCATTGATGGGCTTCCATAAGAAGCTAAATATGTAATTCTAATGCGCTTCTAATGGTCACTGTTTATGGTCAAATTGCTTTCACACAGTTACTCTGTCCGCAGTAATCAAGGGCTAATTCAATTCTTCCGTCTAATGACAGGCTCATTTATTCTGGCATGCAATATTCACCATGGTATAATCCCTGTCTTTAATAAAAAAAATTATTCTTAATTCATATTGTTTTGTTTAACAGAGCAGTATGGATTCCCATGAGTTTTGGTTCTTCACAAAGTTTCTTCCTCTTGCTTCAGGGAGTTTATCGTGCCACTGTCACCCCTGGCTTGCTCACTTTCTGTAAAGCTGTTTTGTTACAACAGTGTGTACATACATACACACATACACACACATTTTTCTATTTACCAGTGAATCACCTATCTACTGTCACCCGGATCAACCACTTAGAAATCAGAATGGTGCATGGGGTACAGAGGTGCCAGGGGGATGTGAACACCCACCTGCTCATCAAAGTTCTGTCGGAGGATGTTGTTGACCTCCTGCTGCTGCTTTGGCTCCAGCTTCTTAATAAAAAAGAGCACTTCCCACCACTCAGCACGAGTAAGGGTGGCTTCGTCATCCTGAAGGCTGTCCATCAGATAAGGCAATGAGTATAATCCACCGGGTGGCTTTGAGAAGAACGTCTGACTCACTGACACACCAGAAGAAACAGAGAGGGGTCACAAACACATGAAAACATATACAGGGTGAATATATCATCACAGATGGCTCAATAGAGATATTAGAGACTTTCCAATAACTATTTTAATGTGCATTATTAATATTAATCCTTTAATCTTATTAACCAAATTTTGTTTTGTATCTTTGAACAGCCACACATGGTTTGTTATTGTTTATAAAATTCAATTTGCCCTGTTGTGCCTTTTTATTTATTAATTTAGTTCTGGTTACTAAATCATCAAAATTAACAGCAGCGCACTTGATAAATACTGTAACTAATGGTAACCACTAAGTTAAAACTCTAACCAGCAGTGAGTTTGAGTGTCTCTGTAAGAGATGTCGCTTTTTCCTGAGTCTCTTTCTCGGCCTGTCCGCTGCTTCCAGAACCCAGGATCTCAATCATGTGCCAGTGCACCCAGTAGGTCCTGGAGATTGAATTCCAGTATACCTATATCATATGCATATGTATACAAACACACAAATCAACCGAGAGTCTCGTGAAACTTAACATATGAAAGAAACACAGCAACATATACACAACGCATACCTGGACGGGTGGCGAGCCGTCATTGCTGTACCGAAACTCTCCCTCATCACCAGCACTGACCTCCTCGTAGTCCTCCAGCATGCGCACCTGCATGCCGCTCTTTAGGCTGTCCTGCACGTACTCCACATAGGCAGAGCGCGTCGCAAAGTCGGTGCGTGTCTTGAAGCCGTTTCCTGCCTTCTTTTTTGGAGGAGTGGCTGCTACCGTTGCCGAGGCCGCCACGATAGTAGGGGAGGCGGTGAATCGAGGTTGAAAGATGGAGCGAACAGTGCGTCTGTTCAACTCTTCCTCCATATCTTCTGCCCCATCTGCTGCTGTAGGTGTGGGAAGAGGAGGCTGGCGGTTGCGGTCCCAGCCCATGACGCGCACTAGCTCTGAGATGAGGTTAGCCATTGCCATGGTGTACTCAAACTCGCGCTGCACTCGAGTGTGCTCCGACTGATGGCTTGATGTGGACGAGGAGGAGGACGGTCCGGGGTCCTGCCGCTCAGAACTCGACTCCACCCCTGCTGTGTTCAGCTTGTCCATCAGCGAGGTCACGCACAGGTAGCGCTTCACCAGGGAGAAAAGCAGCTTGCCTGGGATCTAAAGATGGGAAATACGGCAAAAAACAACAAAATATAGTAACAAACAAACACAAGTACAATAAAAAGCCAATCATTAAAAAGCCACAAATAAAAATAATTAAATCCAATTAATCAGGACTAACGTTTTTAATAATGAAACATGTAGTTGGTCAGTGTTGTTTAAATACAGACATCCAGATATTCAGATATCCACAATATGAACACAAAAGCATATTGTTTAATACAATAACAAGGGTAATCCAGAAAGCAGGTTTAACAAACCTTAAACTCAAACCTGAACTCTGAGTTAACTGACCTCAATGTGACATTTCAATGATTAGGCAATTAAGATTAATCAAATCCAAGTAGCTAGATCCAAACAGCTAAATTAAAAAGCCTGATAGCCCGATAGGAACTGACACAAAGTTTAGCGTTTCTTAATTTCACTTCATCAAATACTGAAATATGGTGACACTACTCTGAACCACATTTACGGATTTAACTGCTATTTTAGTCAATCATTTTATTTTTAGCTATTTGGCCTGAATTCTATGCTTTTGATCATTCATGCAGTTTTTTTTTCTTGATATTTATTTGTCCTTCAATAACCAAAGACAATAAAGAGGTCATATCATGCTCACTGTATTTAAATAATAGTGTACAACGTAGTAAATTGTTAAAGTCTCAGTATGTACTGAACGTACTGCAAAAACAACCATTGAATTCAGCCAATGTGAAGTCTTGTGATGTCACTAAAAACACCACCATTTACTTATATACACCTATTCAGCCTGGACAACATAGCCCTGTCCATTTACACAGAAGTTATAAGGAGCGTTTTAGTTCATGCTACTTTTTGTATGAGGCACAATATTGAGCAGCCAGTTTTAATCTGGATAACAATATTCCGACAATTACCTACAGGTTACCACACGCAACAGTTTTATTATTTTATTTTTAAAGTACCGGTATAATGTCATTATATTATGGTTCATGGTTGAAATAACGAATATGCGGTAGGAAAGTCTATAGATTCTCAGGTTTACAAGATTCTCATGATCTTTCAAGAAAAAAACAGAAAATCACACCATGTTAGACATGATTCTAATGTTCTGAAAAGATTTTAACTGACTTGAAAGATTAGCTGCAGGTAGAGGCAGCTACCAAGAAAATAAATAAAAAGTACTGACATACAACTTATTTGTTAACAAGTAATCTATCACCAGTCACAGATCAACTGTGTACTCGTTTCCAGCTTCTTGCTGCAAGTATATTTCAGCACCTGCTCCAAATTTAAGGTGGAACAGGAAAACTGGGGAATAAAAAGCTGACTTCACCCTTGTGCATCAGTAGAAGTGAGTATTGTATTGTAAACAGTTCGTCTGTGGGTGCTGTGACTGATGACAGATTTAAAATGACTACAAGAAACTTAAACAAGAAGCTCCTTCAGCCTTTCTTGCATTTTCTCCCTCATGAACAACTCCTCCACAGTTTAACAGATTTGCACAGCTGCAAACTATGCAAACCTTAGACATTGCAATCTGCAATTTGCACCTTAGCAACACAGTGACATGATGTCATTTGCACAACTACGAACCAATATATTTACAGTCTCACAAATAAACAATAAACAATATTAGCATGACAAATATTTGAAATTACTTTTGAAATCTGGAATAGACTAGGGTTAGGGTTAGGGTTAGGGTTAGGGTTAGGGTTAAGGTTAGGGTTAGGGTTTAGGGTTTAGGGTTAGAGGTCCTGGGCTGCTTTCTCAAAGTCAAACATCTGAAATAATAATAATCAGTGTTGACTGGATCTTCAAAAAATGTTCCTCCATGTTTGCAAACTATCTAGCGGCCAATTCCTGCAAGGTTGCCCGATGGTCTGGCCAGTAACTAAACTTTGCACAAAAAGTAAAGAAATATGTATTTGGTAGATTATTTCATTGTTATAACAAAGCTTCTTAGCAATAAATCTTTTACTGTTGGAAAGCCTGTTAATTTACCTTTTAAATGGTGCCATATTTGTAAAGAACATGCATTGTGGGATGAGTATGTGGGTTGCACCCATGAAAAATTAGCCAAACAGCTTATTCTGCCATTGACTTGTTTGGTGGACTAGATGATTGAAGTTTGAAGAAACAAGACATATTGTTAATTTAACAATTTATTAATTTAACAAACAGGAGCCTTAGTAGCGTGTGAAAGAACCATAAACAGCCACCATAGCCTGGCACCTCCTACTAATGCTGGTCACCAGCCTGGTCACACACTACTGTGGGATGGCATTCCATTTGTCGCAAGTCAGTCTACGTGGTTGTGTTGGTCACTCTGGCATGAACAGCCCAAGCTTATCCCACAAGTGCTCAATAGGGTTAAGGTAAGGACTGCGGGCAGGCCATTCCATCCGCTCCACTCCCAAATTCTGGAGGTAGGCTCTGATGAACTTCGCTCTGTGAGGTGAGTGTTGTCATCTTGGAGGACAGAGTTCGGTCCCAGAGCTTGGAGATATGGGATTGTCTCTAGTTGGATATTTTCATCTTGCTATCTCTCTGCATTGAGATATCGAGATGAAATTCTGCAACCGAACTCTATCATCCAATGATGACAGGCCTTGTTTTTTCAATGAGGGAGATGCCGTCCCACATCACACTGCCTCCATCAAAACATGTTACTCTATCAGTGCAGCATGTCTTCTCCACACTTTGACCTATGATCAAACTGCTGTAGGCAGAATCTGGACTCACTGAACATAACGTTCCTACACATGTCCAGGTTCCAGTGCATGTGTGGGCCACGCCAACGCCAACAGGCCTGAACAAGTGTCAACAGCAACAGCAAACTAGGCTGTTTGGCAATTTAAAAGGGGAAATTAACAGGTTTTCCAACAATTACAACAAAGAAATAATCTACCAAACACAAGTTTCCTTACTTTTTGTCCTAAGTTTAGTTTAAATAAGCCTGCTACCGAGAAGGTTTGCCTTGTAGCATAAGTTGACAGAGCAAGTTAGCAACCATGGGTTACTTGTTAAACAAGCTTTCTGGAATACCCCTGAAGCATCTTCTGCGTACACAATAACATAAGCACGCGCACACACACACACACACACAGAAGCCAAAAGAGGCCTTCAAATTTAAAAATATCTCTACACAATTACCTGGGGGAGATGGATGCCCTCAAATGAGATCCCATGCTCCTCTGAAGAGGTGGTTTCGGCAAACAACTCCAGCAAGGTGTAGCGGTTGTCGAAGTCCATGTGCTGCTCAATGCCATCCTGCTGACTGAGAGACAACAGCACGTAGGCACGACTTCCTGAAAGAACACAGAGAACAACATTATATGCACATAAGCAAAAGTTCTTTTTGGTTAGCCAAATTTAAAGTAATTCATTCTGTCTGCAATAAAGAGTTTTGCCAGTAATCTGTTTACAACACTACGTCTTTCAACTTCAGGAGCATTTCACACAACAACTGCCAGCCTTAATTTTCACAGCCAGCAGACACGATTTTCTGAAAAACACTGACAGCACAAAATGATGAAGACCACAACATTTTCTTCTGGCTTGGCCTACCGCAAAGTAATTTAGATTGGCTGCAATGAGGAGCAAATTTAAATAACTTAAGAAATACCTCAGTTTTTGCAATCTCGCTTGACTATTTGTTTAGTTTGTTTTGCTGTAACAAATACACAGCTCTTTTGATACCTTCTTTATGCTCAACCTCAGGCTTCTTAAAACGTTCTCATTATAATAAGGCTGCTATCCAAAAATAAATAAATCCACTGTACATGAGGATAAAAACAACTTTTAATGCTTTAATGTAAAGAGATTTTAGGTCAAGCGATTTTAGAAGATTTCTACTTGAGCATTCATATATGCACTTTTTACATAATGTAAAATACAACATGCGTGTTCAAATGATGTAGATTTTTTTGGACCCATTGAGAAGTAGGAGCTCTGGTCATCGAGGAACATGAGTACAACACAAAAATCTAGTCTTTGCCCAACAAAGATCAGACGTAAACCACTACAAAGCTTAAGACAACTCTAGCTTCGACAGGCATTTAGAGAGAGGCCTATGGTTATTTCACCAGCTTATAATTTGCTAGGTCAACAATATGAGCGGCCACAGTCAACTTAGTGGTCAATTTTGTTGCTATACTCTAATTAAAGAACTTAAAAAGCAGACTTGGCATTACCCATACTGTAAAGCAAAGGACTGGCTAAGTATTAAGCAGGCAGGTTTAAATTGTTCACTGTCACAACAATGTAATTACTTTATAATGACAATGCATCTAACTTGTTTTCATCATGTAATCAGGAACATCTATTTTACTTTCTGTGAATTTTCTTGTATTTCCTTGTACCAGTACAATATTTGAATGGAAATCAAAAAAAGCTAAAAATATATATAAAATAAAAAATACATACACAAATAAATACACTCAAAGTTGTCTGAGCAGTGTGTGGGGGATGAAAGGAACAAAGAATGCAGCAAGGAAACAGCAGTCTCAATTCATGGCAGAAGCAAAAGTGAAACACGAACGGAATGAATTTCAGCCAAGACGGTTAGACTGGAACATCAGTCAGACTTTTTTTTTTTTTGCCTGCAAGCACTTTATTAATGCATTTATATATACACACACTATACATTCAAAGCAAACCGATAAGGTGTGTCTACATATGACATTTACAGCTTGTATAATCCCCACAGAACTGCACTGACCAACAGAACGGGATGTACTGAAACAGCTGCACAGGAGCCTAAAACCACCATGCCCAAGTCTACGTGTCAGCAAGAGAGGCCTTGCAACATCGCAGTGCAATGGAACAGCAATGAATGACCATCGGTTGCCCTTCAGAATATCTTTAAGAACTAACCAGCCAACAACCGCACTTTTTAACTGCAAACAACTGGATATGTAATGCAACTAAGTTTTACATGACCACTATCTGTTCCAATGTTATAAGTTGAACAGTCAAATTCAGCTTTGTGAAATCAGGCCTAATGTATTCTGAGCACATGCAAAAGTAACTTAGTACAAATGTGTTTCATATTTACCTGAAAGTATGTTACACAAAACTACAAGTGTAAACTTTTGGATAGGCTTCATAGTGTAAATGCAATCAAGCATAGATACAAACTGAGAGAGTAGTCACACCTGTTGAGAAACTAAACGCAAACCCAAGAATATACACAGAGACCATTGTGGGTGCTCAAACAAGCTTTTATTTACACATAATTTCACCAAATATAATCTCTAACTGAAAATGCAACCTACTCTGGCTAAGGCACAGCAGGCTCTCTCACCTTGCTTTTAAGCGTCCGTGTTGCTAAACTGATTTGTTTCAGATGTCCATAATCGTTAAGAGCACTTGCATGTAGCTATATAAACGGCAGGTCTACTTCTCAGCTGCTGTAACGCATATATACTGCAAGTTATATGTGTAATTTATGGGGATGAAATATTGTTCACTGAAAACAATCATCCAATAGCAATTGAAAGCGTCAGTTTGTCATTTCGAATAATTAACAGAATTAAATTCAATTTATTTTATGACTAGCATGTTTGTGCAAAAGCATAAATAAACTGGAAAATTAAAATAAGAGAAATGTTTATTTTATAGTATCAGTAATCATGTATTGCATTCTTAAGTATAAGGATGAGTTTACACAAAGTTGATACTAAAACCATTTAATTAAAGCAGACTGAAAACAGTAGCTTAAAATATCAGCATTTCAAAATATGTAATTCAGTTATGTATTGTACATTAGGATATTTGTAAAGCAATACTATTTATACAGCATTACAGAAAGAGGTTTAATTGGATGCATCCATGTAGACAGGAGCACTCATTTTTGGGATATCCATGTTAAAGTTTCAACCACTATCACATTTTTCATTTCTACTGATAGTGTATTCTCAAAAAGAACACAATTAAAACATCAATGTATCAAATGTGCAAAACATAACCTCTAAAAGTCATCATTTATCAAATTACATAAAACAATGTTTTAGCTTTAGGCCCCAGCGTCACCAGCATGATGACTCACTGAGCAATGAGTCACAGTAAAGATAGAGAAAGGAAAAAAGACTATCAGCAGTAAAACCACAGTAAACGCTTACGGTGAAAAGAACAGTTTTAACAGTTTATTATTATTTATTGTTATTATTATTATTTTGGGGTCCCTCTGTGTGGTGCAGAACAAGCTTGTAAGTGGTTAAAGCTCAAGGGGCACATTAATAATAACAACTAATAACTGTGTAGTAGAACTACTGTAAATGAGAAATGTATCAAGAGCTCAACAGCAGTTCCTGTCACATGTGGTAAGATTTATGCCACACACAAAATAGGGAACTACATTTCGTTTAACTTGAATTCTGCCATATACATTTACATGAATTTCAGCTGTCAGATGGATTTGTAGTCAGTTCGCTCTGCATTTACCTTTAGGGCATATGGCAGATACACCATTTCAAATTGCCTTAAAGATTTTTTCCCACAGGCAGGCAAAGGTAGTGCTAGGAGTCTTGCCCAAGCACTCTGTTGGGCACTCTGCTAGTGCAGGCCCAGGCAGGGGATTGAAACCCGCTCTACAGAGAGTGAGAGCTGCTTCCAACTACACTATATCAAAGCATTTATATGTTACACGCTCATATAAATACATTGTGTCATTTCTACTAGTGTAAGAACATGTAGAAACACTTGAGTATAAAAGTCTTTCATTATACTGTATTGTTTCTCAAACACGCAGAATCAACTTTCAATTACCAGTTTAATATAACGACTGGTGGCAGACAGTAGTTCATTTTGTGCTGTGTTTAAACTGTGTTGTAATCTTCAAACGTTAGGACTCTTCCATTCTGACATAAACAAGTAGCAATGAAACACTGCTACCTATAGTATTAACAAAACTCTAAAATCAAAAAGTGATTCTAAAAGCCAAATAAAAAGAAACAGCGGAGTTGCATAACTGAGCCATAACTGTTGTGTTCTATGTATTCCTTCCTTTGTTTTGAGCAGGTTGTCATTTAGATGGCTATGCTGATCAAAGTGCATTCAGATAAATGTATTTTTGACAGTATAATTGTTTAAAAAAAGGAAAAAAGAAGGTTTCAGATTGGTATCAGTATTAGAAAGGCAAAAGTGGTATTGAGCAACCCCTAGCTTACAGTGTTGCAATATACTGAATAGCGACTCCTGTTCCATGACACATGGGAACTTAACGCCAACAGTGAACAGCAAATACAATTTTTTTTCCTGGTAATTTCTACATTTTATAGTCAAACATTTGAGGTTTAAACACAGGCATCATAATTAAATGCTTCGCTGGGTACCTCCATACTTCCAAATTTTTGAACAGTTCTGACGTGGCAATTAACACAGACTTAATGTAACCTGGGGTTATTTCTGTAAGTCTTTATGAAGATGATAAAAGGGAAATCTTTTCTCACACAGGAGTTATGCAAATAACATGGCAGATCCAGACTTAAGTTAACTAATTAGTTACATGAAGGTTAGTCTACGAATACAACCACACACTACTACACTGTTACGCAGGACTAGCCACACAAACAAAAACCTACTACTACCAAATCCTATTGACAATGTTTGCACAGGATATTAAAAGCACAGTGTTTAAAACACATGTAGCAACATTCATATTTACACTACTTACAAGGGACCTATTATGCTCATTTTCAATATTCAAAATTTTATTTTTAGGGTCTACTAGAATAGATTTACTTGCTCGACAGTTTTCCCCTAACACATTATGTTTCTCATACTGTACATCTGTATTCAACCCCAGTTTGAAACTACACAGTTCCTACACTGGTGTCAGTTCTGCAGTATCAGTTTCAGCAAAAGCCTGATTTTGACTTGTTCCAGACCTGATACACCTTTGCAAGCTAGACTGTAGCACAACCTTTAAGACTGGTACGTTTTTAATGGTTTAACTTTTAATGGTTTAATGGTGTTTTGTGAGGATGTCCCAAGTTTGCCAGTAGGTGGGCAATACAAGTTGTGTAACGAGATGATGTCATTTTGTAACAGAAACATAATTTCAGACAGCTGAAAAAAAGCAGCCTGTGTGGGAGAGAGTTTCTCCTTCTGGTGTGTGTACTTCTGGTTATACATCTTTGCAGACTATTTCCATAATCAAAAAGCTACAAAAAGCACTGAAAGAAAAGGGGAAAAACTAAAAAGCCCAAATAACAGTGATGTTCTGGGAAAAGGAAACAGGACAAAGTGTTTGGGCTTCAAACGCCTTTGGTTAACCACAGAGAGCAAGTTTCAAAAACTGGTTTCAGCAAACTACAAAATGACGACATTCTCAGTCAATCAAATCCACAACAACACGTGCAACAGTCAAGACAAAATAAGCTAACAAAAACATGTTTTACATAAAACTTTCAATGCAACAGGATGCCAATTAGTTTTTGTCCCTGGGACTGATACCAGCAGAGAATTCACAATTGTAACATACCTGCATCATGAGAGGCCAGAGCACGCAACATTTTTCCAGCGCTGCGGCGGGTCTGTCGCTCTTTGTTGCACAGCAATTCCATGAGCAGGTCTAGTGCACCAGTCTCTTTAAAGACTCCTACCAGTGAGCCAATGCTAGCATAGGCGCTCAGCACATGAATGGTGTGCGTTAGGCTAATGGCAAAATCGCTGTTTTTGGCCATTTGCTTCCGTGCGCGTTCAACAAGGTTCTTGACGTCTTCTTTCATGTCAGACAGCTCCACCTCGTCAAAGGTGACGTCAGCAGGGAACTGACCACTGGGCCTCACGTTCTCCTCCAGCAGAGGACGCTTACCCAGCAGCGTGGGGCAGTTGGCGTACACATCCTCAGTTGACATCCACATCAGAATATTTTCCGTCTTACTCTCACCGGAAGAGGAGCCGCCAGAGCCACCAACACCAGAGCTACCACCTCCCCCTCCTCCTGCCTCGCTACCGCTACTGCCTGAGCTGGTGCCATCATCCACAGCCACCAGGCTCCAGCGAATCAGGTACTCTGTCTGTCCATCATGAGTGCGCCTCTGACGGATCAGCTCCTCTGGATAAGCCTGCTGCTTTGGCCCCAACTGAACCAGCAGGTTCCCATTGCGGCGCTCGCCCACCATGATGGCTAAGGATCAGAAACAGAAACAGAACACATTACATATACGGTAAGTGGTTACAGTGTACATAAGCAGTGAAATCAATCACAGAAAATACTTAAAGTGCAAAGACACAATTGAAGTACCACATGAAATGTCATATAACAGTGTAGAGGTGGGCAACAGAATTCATTTTATCATAATAAACAATATGCTTTATAAACATGTTCATTACAAACTGAGCGATATGTGAAACTTGTATAAAAATCACTGCACACAGAATTTTTTGCAAAGCCATTTTAAAACGTGCCACATTAATTATTTTGTTTCATTTCTTCAGCTGGCATTACAAAGCTAATTCTATATGGATGCCATAAACAACATTCAGCAGTGTTCTTTATCTAGATTATGTATTTTCATGTAAAGTGACACACTGTTAAAAATGTGTTATAAAGTTTTATGTTTTGTTTATGTTACATCTTCATCATAGAATTTATTTTTAGCTGGTTGCAAAGCAAAAACCTGATTACTGCTTGACTCATGTAGACCCAAGTTTTCCCCGGTATCTGATTACTCAAGGGCATGTAAACGTGGTGAATGGGTTACTGAAAAATGATCAGATTAGTAAGAGCATGTAAACGGACTCACTGTCTCATCAGGCATTATACTTGTAATTATTTCATGTAATAATTGTATTAGACAGGTTTAAAGATATTTAACTCTTCAGACATCTGGTTACCATCACCACTACTGGTCTATCAACACCCTGTGTGAGTGAGAGGCCCGCTGTCATATACCTTTCTAAGCTGCCATCTGTTATCTTACTGTTAAACTGTCGAGCAATGCAAACTAAGGAAGCACTACACTGGGAAGTGCATAAAGAAAAGTGGACGATAACCTAAGCTGGAAAGGCCTCCGATATGACTGGCAACTGAATCACTGGAGGCAGCTGAAATGTAAGGGGGAGTCGCGCATGACTCATTTCCTTACTCAAGGCTTGTGCTGCCTTCGCCGTATCTGTACACTATTCCTGGTAATATTAGAGGGGCTATGTAACTACTGGCTAACAAGCTAGCTAGCTTTTTGATTAAGTTGTTAGTTTGCAGGCCAGATATCAGCTGCTGATGAAGTTCAACTTGAGGAAAACATGCAGTCACACACTACCATAACATCAAACTCCTTCATACCGAACTCCCGCCTCAACTGCTCCTCTGCACACTTTAACACGGCGCTCAACTTAGTTCCTATCCGCCAGCATCTGGTTGGAATATACTCGTTCCACCTTAACTGCGGCACCATTTAAGCTGGAAATCGGAAATGTCAACAAGAGGCTGGAGAAAAGGGAGCAGACTTGACTTGCCAAAGGGTGTCCAGTCTGCCTCGCTCCGCCGAACAGCGTTAAAACACGTTATCGCTGCGAGTACCTTCCAGCGCCATTACGGGAAAACATGAGAAACCGGTAGAAATTAGCATGGTTTCTCCACTCACTTCTGATGCTGACTCACTTCTGGTGGGCTTTCGGAGTCATACGAGCCACTCCCCTTAATGCTAGCCGCTTCGGGGCTCTCGCTGTCTTGCTAAAACTCCCTGTCAAGGGCCACCGAGACGCGCTCCGACGTGGCGTACGTTTGCGGGAACGTGCAAACAAACAGAGTGCGGAGTGGCAACAGATTAGCTTCGGCAGTAAGTCCGGTAACGTTAACCGAGCTAGGCCCTCGCCTCAACTTCGTCCAGACGCCTGGTTCTCAGTTAGAGCAGCAGGCTAGCAGGAGGTGGACCCGTTACTGAGCGTAAAGCTGAAGAAAGACGTGGCTAAAGTTAGCTTCTTATTCGAGTTCCCGTTCCACCTTAAATGATGCAGCCAGCCTGTAAGTGCTACGCCATTTAAGGTGGAACGGGGAATTAATAAAAACCTCAAAAAGCAAGAAGTTGAGCGTTACCAGCAAACTGATAGCGAGTCTGAGTTTTACGGTAAGGCAGCAGGAGGAGGAGGAGCAGCGCGGCCTGGTGAATAAAGTTACATAAAACAATAAAACACATCCTTCTCGTTTACCTCCAGTGTTACAAGGCTCCCCCTTCTTCACGGCTTTCTCCCTCAGACGCTGGGGTTTCCGTCTACGCGGGGAATTGTCGTTGCCCAGCCTGAACTCGTTGTTTTTTTTTAACCTCAACTTGGCTGTTTCTGTCCCATCCACAATATTTTCAACTGCGATTCAGTGTGCAGACTTAAGGGTCTGACTTCCGGTCTACAAGCGGAAGAGATGTTGTTACCGTAGAGATGTTACAGAGAGAGCGAGGAGCTGTCGGTTCTGCTCCCAGCGGCCGAACACAACAATCACAACATTTACTGCACTAAAGAGGATTAATCTTCATTTTTATTACGTCTAAAATAAGGACAGAGTACGTTTAAAGCACACATAAAGTGCCCTTCACAACAACCAGTGTTTCTGATAAATTAAAATTAATAACACTTCACCACTAAAATACTTCAAAAAATGATATTATTTTTGTATTCAATTCATTAGATATATTTTAAATACGATTTGATTGTTCTTTAAGGTTATTTTAGCAAAGAGACTTGTTTATTAATGTGTTTTTTTTAAAGATGGTTCTACATAGCACCAAACGATTCCTCTGTAAGGATATGAAGTTGTATAAATTCATATTAATCCTATCTTCACAAAGATTCTATATACACTGTCAAGTCAGCAATTCCTACTTTTCCTAGTATTATGATCTAGGGAATGTTTTGGTGGCATTCTTTGAGCCCACTCATCCACGTGGAAGGCACTCTCAACCAATTTGGGTATGAATCCATCCTTGCAGATCACAAACACCCATACACGCTGATTGTTTTCCCTGGGGTGGATGGGATCTTCCAGCAAGACAACGCGACACGTCATACAGCTAGAAATGACCGACATTGCATGGAAGAGCTGATCAAGACTTCCAGGAACTAGCCCGGACCCCTTATTCCCCGCATGTCCTCCATTTACTGAAACGTGTAATCAGAACACTAAAATAGCCCCACTGAAATATTGAGAATATTACACAAGTCATAAGTTCAATGGGCAGCTGTATCGTAGAAATTTTCACAGAAAAGGTAATTTTGTTTGTTCTTTTTTAATAGTATGTTGATATTGATTAGAAAATCCAGACACCCTGTTACCTGACCTATAGACTGAAAAATAAAAGATCTGTTTATGAAATATAATTTACAAGTTAATAAAACCATATGCAAAAAGGATGCTAGCCAACCACATTTTGTGTATTTGCTCATTTTACACCTTAAAATTCTCGACCTTCTTAAACCGTTGTAGAAGCCATAGATTTATGGCTTATGCAGTGGACTATATAGGGCCAACTAATATAATTCTTATGCAGATAAAAAATATTTTAATTCTATTCATATAATTGGATAGATCAGTTGGATATATTTATATGGCAAGACATTAAGACTTAATATTTTCTATTTCTAAAAATTATTACATATTTTTAATCAGAGAACACAGGACAGCTCAGTGGAGTAGTGGTTAGCACTCTTGCTTCACAGTCAGGTTTTTAAATGCGGTTTCTCTGCATTTAATCCATCTATGCAGTAACACACACTCACACTATAGTGAACATATACACTAGGGAGCAGTGTGTACACGTGCCCAGAGCCACAGGGTGGTTAGATGCCTTGCTCAAGTCACTTCAGTCATGTCCCTCTGGTCCCAAGGATCAAACTGGCAACCTTCCGGTCACAAGACCAGTTCCCTAACCTTCAAGCCACAACTTTGATTCCTGGTCTGCGCCGTCCTGTGTTGAGTTTGTATGTTCTCCTCATGCTTGAGTGGGGGTACTCCGGTTTCCTCCAACAGTCCAAAGACATACATGTTAGATTGATTGGTTGATCTAATTGCCTGTGTCTGTGAGTGTGATGGACTGGCAACCTGTCCATGATGTACCTCGGTCTTCGCAAGATGATGCTGGGATTGACTCCAGCCCCTCTGTGACCTCGACTAGCTTGATAAGGCAGAAGATAATTAGAGTATACAGATTTTTGAAAACTGCTTTAAGCTTTATTATTTCTTTATATAAGACAAGAAAACTTGTCAGTGTCCAGTTGGGTACAGCATTTGTCATGTTCACCTCTATGCACGTAATCAATGTGAACACATTGTGCTGCAGTTAGCAGGCTCTGTTCATTAAAGCATCTAGCAGGAAAAGGCCCCTATTTTTTTTTTGATAAATAACAGAAGTGGAACAGGAGTCTCACATCTTGACTCTCGATTCCTAAGTCTGTACAGACAAGTCGGTTCCTGAGTCCTAAACAAGTCAGTATGTATTCTTGAGCAAGCTAAAACCATTTCAAAGCTGATTACTAAATGTGATGATAGCAATAAAATAATTTTTATCAATGTTTAAAGGACAGAGTCAGGTGGGCAGAGAATCCTGATGCCCCAGGGACTGCCACCTGGTCTCCACCTTTGGAACATTGGACTGAGGTGCCTGGTGTCTCAGGGGCCACCTGCTATGGCTGGAGGACACCAACCCATCAACCCCACCTACAGTGCCACCTAGTAGCCTGGATTGTGATTAAGATATCTGGTGCTTCTTCTGGTGCAAACCCTCTACCTGGAGTGAAAAAGTCACATCACTGATGATTTTTAAACAGGATGGAAAGACCACTACTGCAAGGACTACTGAAATGTCAGACCTGGCCCCTGGTCTACTCTAAGTTTTGCCTAGTTTGTCAGTGTAAACATTATATCGTTAGCATGTTGTTTCTCATGCTCATAATAGTGCAGTCAGCTATTTGTCCATTTTTTACCATTCCAAAACTAAATGAGTGAATCTATTGTACATGATGACATTGACAGACACAAAAAGTAGGACAAGCTACACTTTAATAAAACTTTAAACAATTTTCAAAGTACTATTGAATGTAACAACTAAGAACATCATTATAGCTGATGAGAGTGTGTTCCAAAATAAGGGCTAATAATAAAATGCTCTCATGTTTCAAGCCCTTATCTAAAACCGTACCGCTTTATTATGTTATTCATGTGAAGCACCACTCCCCCAGCCTCCTGGTACTTTTCTGTGGTAGTCTCTGCAAATTAGCAGTTGAAGCAAGGACAGTTTCACAAACAAATGTCAGCCGTTTATTTCATTATATTTTTTAATAAGCATGCAATTTCTGAGTGTGTACACTTTTTTTTTTTACTGGTGCACGCTCCGTGATTTTGTTCTGGAACCTGGCTTGGTGTTCGTTTACACAGTTGCTTCAAATTACACTGTTCCTGATAACAGAAACAGAAATGTAACAATTGAGCAGTAACCTTTGAATTTTGCTCACGCCCAGCAGCAGAACTGAATCATTAGTGAGTCGTCTCAAAACTACAGATATTTCCAAATTCAATATTCACATGTTTTCTGAGTTTATATATGTAATAATAATGACAGTAAGATGTGGTAAATCTAGAAAATATTAAATAAAAAAAATAAAATGTTTTACAAACAATGTTAAACAACTGATTGTAGTTGTATAATGATAGAGCCTGACTGTGTTCAAGAATTTTTTAATAAGCCACTAGTGTTTACACACAGCGGAATTCGACCCACATATACTAGTGAACAGAAACAATAGAGGGCAGTGAGCAAGCACACTTGCCCTGAGCAGTGGGCAGCCCAGTTCACAGCACCCAGGTAGCAATTGGGGGTCAGGCACCTTGCTCACAGGCATTTCAGTCATGAAAATCAAAGCGGCGACCATCCGGTCACAAGACCGGATCCCTAACCTTCAGCCCATGACTACCTACAATGCAACAACACTGACAGAACACAAGTAACTGATATCCAGGATTAGATAATAGCCAAATGATGAGTCGACAATGATGATCTCGGCATGCTTTGTATTTCTGGAGGTGTTTGGTGGGCAGATAAATTCCAATGGTCTTTCCTGCAAAATCCAAATAGATTCCAATAGCAGAGACTGCAAAATTGTTATGTTTATAAATAATAATACATCATAAATGTATAAAATTTAATTTTGAAACTGCAAATTCATTAAACAAAAACTCCAAATTCTGACAAAGATTATCGTAAGAAATGTTTACATGGACCCAACAGCCACCTCTTCTACACCCACTGTCCATTTAATCAGCTGTACATACAGTTGGTGGTGGTGGTTTGTTAGTATGTGTTGTGCTGGTACTAGTAAGATCAGACACAGCTGGGGTGCAGGAGTTTTTAAACACCTCAGTGTCACTGCTGGACTGAGAATAGTCCACCAACCAGCAACACCCAGCCAGCAGTTTCCTGTGACCCCCGATGCAGGACTAGAGAATGACCACCAAAAACTCTGACTTTACAAGTACAAGGTGGATCAGGAAGGTAGGAGTGTCTAATAGTGTGGACAGTGAGTTGACACCATGTTTAGTCAATGCGAGTCAATTATACTGCACAATGGTCAGTAACTGTTGTATGCATGTGCTAATTTACAATCACATCATATATAATAAATAAAAAATGTTTAAGTGCATCCGGAGATTTTTAAAAACATCTTAAAAAGAATGGTTAAATAAAAAAAACAATCTCCCCCAAATGTAGTCAACAGTCAAAACATGTCTGGTGTCTTATGTTTGCTTTTTTAGTTTTTTACTGGATTTGTGATGATGTACATACATTTGAACTTCCCAGGCATGGGTGGGGTTTAGATTTCAGATTTATTTTTTTCATAGCCCATTAAATGTCTAATGGTCTCTAGTCTTGGGACCAAACACCCAAATCATTAACACTCCTCCTCGGGCCATGTTTAAAGGACAGAGTAAGGTGGGGCTGAGAATCCCGATGCTCCAGGGAGTATCACCTGGTCTCCACCTTTGGAACATTGGCCTGAGGTGCCTGATGTCTTAGAGGCCACCTGCTGTGGCTGGAGGACACAAATTCACCACCTACCACCATGGTATCAGGTCCTTCTTGTGGTGCAAACCCTCCACCTGGAGTGAAAAAGGCCCATCATTGACGATTTTCAAACAGGATGAAAGACAGCAGTGGGGTACTGAAATGTCAGACTCTGCCCCTGTTCTACAGGAGGTTTTGCCTTGTTTGGTAGTGTAGCTGATGTCCACTGATGCTCAGTTCAAGAGAGCTGTGGTGAACCAGAATGTCTGAAACACCTTTTAAAGGTAGCTTACTGAACATTATCGCACAAAGTGTTTTCAAATGTTACCCAACATTGTATTATAATGATTATGAGATAAGCGTTTGACCTTTAATGTATAATTATGATTCATTTAGGGTGGAGAGGTACATAAAGGGCATCCAAAGGCCATTATTAACAACATTACTCAAAAAACATGTAGGTTTACTGGTGGTTTCGCACAGTCAATAAAATGCCTATTTTTATGTTGTAATCATCATGTCATGGTTCCTATTACCACCACTGTAAGTTGTAAGTTTCTCTACAATAAACTGTACCAAACTGACTACGGGATTATAATCCTTATAATCTATTTATATTTTGGAGGATTGTCTGCCTGTGGTTAAACCAGTGCTATTTGTGATGATGATTATATAATATTATATATGATAATGCATGTGAAATCAGATCAGGGATCTTAATGTTAGGTCATATTTAGGATGTGCCTTCCTTAATTAAAGACCTCCTTTTAATGGATCCAACTATTAAAATAAAACTGTTCTGCGATTTTTGATCCTGCTAGTTTTGAAATGAGACTGACACCACAATGTAACCAAAACGTGCTGTTTTGTGCACTTGTACGTAATTCCAGTAAATCCGTGTACATAATTCTAATTTGCATATTGGACACATATCAGCTCATTTGCACACCCAGTAATAGTATGAGTACAACAGAACAATCTGACAGTGCAGGGTTTCTAAGAAGAGGTTGACGTGTGGGAAATACAATAAGGGTTTAATTGAAAGTAGGAAGGGCCCAAGAGCCTAGAGAAATAATAAAGGTGCAGAGAAGATAAAGGATGGAACAGAGAGCTTTGGGATATTGCTATGGTGATAAAGAACCTGTCTCTGCTACCTACATGGTTAACAAAAAGAACAGCACCTGCTGGGAGTCGCGTACACTGATACAAAAGAAAGTACCTTTCATACACTGCTTCCTGTAGGTTTTGCAGTTTCTTCTTCATCAGGACTTGTAGATGTGTGAACATGATGACACTAAAGAACTAGAAAGTTTCTAGCAGTTTATTATTGTAAATATTTAAACTTCTAATGATGGGCCTACAATACTGTGCAAACATCAGAGACCATTCCAGTTATTTAATTTTCTAGTCAAAGTGGTTGTATTCATTTTATGAGATGTTTCTTAGGAGATTATATAAAAATCCACCTGCATAAAGAATTTTCAAAGGACAACCACCTGCAAGACCTGGCAGGCCACCAACACTGTCCCTATCAGATAAACAGCATTTTTCAGAGAGAGGAGAAAAGCTCTTTAACTTTTGCTTGCAAACTTGAAATAAATAAGAAATAAATGTTGATCACCGAGTTTTGTGCTGTAGTGTAGAAGGGCGTAGATGTTTTTCTCAAAATTAAGTGGACACATTTGCTTTGTGTGCCAGTTTAGCCCCCCTTTAAAGTGGCCTAATGGTCAAGATGTATTGTCTATCCTCCTAACAGGTTTGGAAGGAAACACTAATGCCTGATCAATGATCTTTCTGTTGACAATCCTTTGGACTCCCTTGAACAGCATGTGCCCTCTCTAAGCAGTCACTATGCGGTCGCTTTAGTGTTTTGATTTCTGTAATGGGACTTTTTTGTGGGTTGTTTTCTTTACACAGTGTTCTACAAAGCCTCACCTTTCTGGTTAATGCAACCATTAGAATCATAAATCAGCCCAAAGCTCGCAAATGTCTCATGCCAGACAGCTATTAAGACAATAAACTGGTACAGATTGTCTACTATCTCAATCAGAATGCAGCCCATCTTGTCCTCGGCAAGCCCCCTCAGTAACACATGGCACAACTTGGACTCAAACCTGAATCTGATAAGACAAACGCCTGGCAACTTTGTACTTTAGCAAGAGCCTGTTTTGCATAATGAGTGAATCATTCTTATTGACGCTACAAGGTATGCATAACAACACAAAGACAATAAAGAGGCATGAATCATGAACCTGTCCATTATTGCTTTTAAACATTTTATTCAATTTTTGTTTTCTTATGTATATAAAACTTGTAAAACAATAATAATAATAATAATAATAATAATAATAATAATAATAATAATAATAATAATAATAATAATAATAATAAAAATAATAATAATAATAATAATAATAATACAGGATTGTTGGGTAGCCTGAGCAGCCTAACAACAGTTGCTAAGAGATTGCTACACTGTTGCTATGGTATCCCAGGTGCTTGCTAAGGTATTTCTAGGAGGTTGCATGGTATATGATCATTCCTTTGGGGGTTCACAAGGTGTTGCTAGGTTTGGTTAAAAATAATTGGTACGCTATGACAGAAATGAGGGATGAATAAATAACAAAAAGAGGAGCGCGGGTGGGTGTGTCTGTGGATTAGTGCTTGGGGACCTGCCCTAAGTGAGTACATGTCTGGTGGCTGTATGTTTAACGAATCTAAGATGTTCGGGTGGGCTCAAAAGTCAATAGGACTCTATGGGGGGAAAAGAGGAAAGGAAAAAACGATAGACGAGTGTGGGTGGAAACAGCACTCATGGTTGGGAATCTGCTCTGAGTCAGTGGATGTGAAACGGTGTCTGTCGGTTCAGCAGAAGCACCTTAGGGCCATTACTTTTCAGTCCTATTCGTTATGTATGGGATACATTCCAGGAAAATCCACTCTTATCCAGAATCCGCTCATCCAAACAAAAAGCTGTATACAAGCCTGAATCACACAATCAGACCAGACAAGTTGATAGCTGGAAAACTGCAGGATGAATTGCGCTGCAAAAATCTGGCAGAAAATAACAATAATAAAACAAAAAGATTATTACAATATCAGTAATAACAAAATAGTAACTATAGTAACCACAACAATGACTAGACAGGTCCGTATAACGACTCTTAACTACATATGGTATCGGACTCTATTTCAAAATAGTACTAAAGCTGTGAAATGGGAGCAACTGTTTACTGTCTGTAAATCTGATCGATATAAGAGTATAGAAGCATGAACTGAACACACAGTGGTTCCAGACCAAATCCGCTAAATGGTTGTGAATGTTATGCAGATCTGCCGGAGAAAAACCTGGATCTGTCTGTTATCAGTGTTGATACTTCTGTTACTAAAGTAAAGACTTTTAAATCAGAAAGTGTTGTTTTCAGTGGCCAGCCAATTAGCTTATTGGCTCGTAATATTTGTTGGGTCACATTGGGTCATGGGGGGCATGCGGGTTTGTGACAGACGTGCCGGCCCCGAAGCCCTTTATGAGCTGGATGCCCGTGCGTCGCTGTTCTGTGGGGAGCCCCGCTCCCGAAACCCAGGTGGCCTAATGGCTAAGGCACTGATCTCCTAGGCCAGAGATTGTGGGTTCAAGTCCCACCTGGGGTGTAGAGCTAACAGAGTAATGTAGCAGATAGCAAAAGATTAGAAAAGAACATTTCCTGAAGGTGAGGAATGAATAAACGACACATACAGAAGTGTGTATCAGAATTTGGGGACCTGTCTTAAGAGAGTAAATGCACTTTGGTGGCTGTACGTTAAACCATGATCTTTGGGTTTGCCTGAAAATGAATAGGACTCAATGGGAGGAACAAGGGATGAATAAATAACAAATAGAGGAGTGTGGATGGGTTTGACTGTGGATCATAGCTTGAGTGAGCGCATGAAGTTTAGTGACTGTTGTGTAAAGGAACTTGAAAATGAATGGGACTCTATGAAAGGAATGAGGGACAAAAAAAACATAAATAGAGAAGTGTGGGTTAGAATGTCTGTGGTGGTTGTAGGTTGAATATACCGGGTATAGTCACAGTTTCTAGGCTAAGAAGGACTGATAGGGGAACATATTTGCTCCAGGCCCACCCAAAGGCAGATAAGTGGTGCAACTCTAATCAGTTAAGAACACCAAAGATAGAAGCTCACTGGTTAAACTATAGTCTGTCACTGAACTTGTATTTGAGCATCACTTTTTCCCTTATTAAACATCATACCACCACCACCCACTTCCCTTGGCTGAAACACCTAGAAGTGTGTCCACATACTTTTGGCCATCCAGTGTACGCAGGGTTGTCGTTTAAGGCTGTGCGAGAGATGCAGCCCTTTTTACTTTTGTGCCACTGGGTGTCAGTATTGCACCACAACGCCAATCAATCCAAAGTTTGGAGGAAAACAGCCTAACTGATTAAGCAGCGCAATCAGCTGATCAGGTTTCAGACTCCTCAGCCTTTACATCTGTGAGCACAAGCGTCTCAGGACAAACACACAGGCTGACGCTGGACTAAGCAGGTGTAATGCAGTTTTGGCCACGCCACCCGTGCAGTGTCCACGACGGCGCGCGCTCCCGTTACAGCGCAGCTGCAGGGTCCGTGGCGAGGACGTCCCAACGCGAATCTGCGCTTTAGGACCAAGAGGAACGCGAGCGCGGCGCTATAAAGGCGGCAGCCACGTTCAGGTCACGCACAGTGCGGCGCGCGGCTCGGACGCAGCGTCCGAGAAATGCGGGAGGTGTGCTCATGAACCGCAGTGTGCACGAAGCCACAGGAGCCAGGGTCAACATGCAAGAGCCCCTGCACGAAAGGCGCGTCGTCGCAGAGGACACGGAGCTTCCCAAGACCTCTCTCCGGTGACAGACTCCTGCAAGGCGCGGACAGAGGACTGGACACTTTGGACTCTCTTCGTCTCCGTCTCCGTAATCGACCTAACGAGGGATATAAGGTGCCAAAATACAACAGTTCTGAACGTCAGGTCTGCTAGAGGGGGAGGGGGCACGTCGACTCATGCCTTCAGCTGGAAAGGTAAGTGGCAGTCTTACCAGTCAGATCACGAACTTGTACAGCAAATGAGCGATTGCACCAAGATGACATCGATACCTCTCAGCCTCCCGCAGCCTGTCAGCTCGGCTGGATTTGTTTGCGCCAAAATGATAGAATCCATTAACATTTCACAACCTCCCCCCGCATTCGCTGCTTTCATTGATGGCATTACCTGTTTACGCATAGAGTCCTGGTGGTCTGCATGCGTCGAGGGTCTCATCTAAACTGAGATTTCTTTTTGTAGATTGCAGTACCATGGAGAGCTCCTGCCGTGGCACCAATATATTGCACTAATAACAAATGACCTGCTATTTTGATGCATTTCCTTTTTATTGCACGGAGCATATATGCACGTTTATCTACTTCAGGAGGTGTGAAATATACCACGGTTGCTATTTAGCAAAGTTCTGACTCTGATTTGTTTGTTTTGGTGGCTAATGCCATGCCTTTACATGAATAGTGAATTACAATTATACATACATTGTTGGCAACATGCTTGAGCCAGTCAAACATGATTTATTATTAATAGAATATACCCCGTTCCCTAATAATAGACTGATAGATAGTCAGGTGGTTGACTTTGTTAATCCCTTGAAAGGAATTAAATGTCATCTAGACATAGCAGCTAGATATAGCTACTGTTGGAACAAAACCCCATATCTGCAAATGATAACTTCACAGAAAAAGGAAAAAACATGCTTTACCTCTAATGTAAATCAATGTAGCCCAATGTCAAGAAATATCATGGGTCCATATTTTGGTACATTTGTTAAAAAAGGTATTTTCAAATTATGTCAAAACCTAAAACAACCAACAAAAATAGACATACGATGGTTGGTTCCACCATCTGTGATATATTAAAGTAAGATACAAACAAAACAGGTACATGACCAGAGCAGCTAAGACGAATAATCAACCAAGGCATACGTGAGAATACTTACTGATGGTCTGGTTATACATAAATATAGATGAATACATATTTAAATTATTAGATGTATTAAAATGTTCTAGCAATCCTGATGTGCAAACATTTGGCCTAATAATAATAATTCAAATAAAATTATTATTATATTATAATAATGACACAGGCTATTTCATTTCAAATGGACCTTGTGTGTTGGGGGGATGGTTTTACCCACCAGACAAACAACAGACAAAGGCTGACAGTTTCTCTCCCTTCAAGTAACAATAAGCCAGTCCAGAAACTCCGAAATCCACCAGCGCATCTGACATAAGCCAGTGATTACACTAAGTACTGCAGGTGTAAGCTGCTCATCTTTTGAGTTGCGTTAAATAGTGTGCTCACACTTTCGACAAGGCTTAGAATACAAATGCTTTTCACATGTAAAGGCCAATTTCTTTTTTTTCAGTCCTTCTATGCTTACAGCTCACATCTAGACATTTGGAAATGTTCATTTATGAAACATCTTCACTATGTCATATGAACACATGCCTTATAGGCTACCAACAGAATCCAGCATTCTGGCTCGCACATTGAAGAACTATTTTTAGCTTTTTCTTGGCAAATACTGCTAAAATGCAACCCTCCAACTCTTTAGCCCTTCCAGTATTGGAGCGTCTAATTGGTCACAGGGCATTGCACAAAGAGCAAAATCTGCTTTCAGTTCTTCACAGTAGACCTAAGTAGAAAGGGCAGATGACATTCCTGTCTTTCCCGGACAATTCCAAATGTTCATCGTAGCACTTAAAGCCAAATCCAGTTAAGATGTTAAATGATACTGAAGAATTGAGCTCAGAAACATTGCTGGGATCTTTATGTATTATAAATATTTCTGTTCTCGTAGTTCTGGGCTTTACATTGATATTCAAAATGCTCTAGACTCTAAAGGACAAGCATTATCAGGCTTTAACCTCTTGAGCTGTGCTTCCATACAATGACCAATGATATGAGCAGATAGGGCTAAGGATTAAAGGTAAATTCCACCAATTTTGGAAAATATCTTCTTTTAATTGTTGACGCATAAACAGTTATGCTGAGTGGTTTGATATGAAAGGTTCCATTCTAGAGAAACTTACAGACTGACAGATTGCTTTACAGTGGTGGCGATAGGAACCAGGGGGCTTTATGTCTGTGACGCGAATACAGCCACTTTATTTGCAATATAAAAGGACCAGTGAACTTATTCATGTCTTTTGAGTATGTAAATGTGGAAAAAATTCTATTCTTTGGTTACTATTTTGCCTGACAGTGCCCTGCATGTTAAGTCCTCAGATGTCTGGTTCCTAATACTACCACTGTGAACAATTCTGATTCAGTCATTTTCTCTAGAATTGAGCATTTCACACCAGACAGCTCTGAATGACCATGTTTACATTGCAATGGCCTTATTTTGCAGACATTTAGAAAAATCTGTGGAGTTTCCCTTTTATGACTAAAGGTTTGAAACCAAAAAAAGCAGGGACTGTCAGGATCATTGACTTGGACATAGGTTGTTGTTTTTTTTTGCTGAACTTAGCAGAAAGGTGTGAGTAAATTGCTGGGAGCCATGGTTTTAGATAATTCAGTGGTGCAGAGGCAAGAATCAATGGCTCAGGGTTGCATGACAGTGTATGCCGTGCAGGCCTCATTTGCATAGCTGAAAACGAATCCATTGGTCTGTTAGGAGTTCTGAACAGTGAATGGAGGAGGAGGAAGATCGGGCCAGGGCACTGATAATGGTTTATAGCTATATTTCAAAAGGTTAGCTATTAGAATAGCAGTGCTAGCGTTTTCAGTGAATCAGATCATGTAGGTTTATTTTCTTTCCCCTGTGGATGCTTTTAATATACAGCATGAGTGAAAATACTGGACCACCATCTGTTAAGCCTGTGTGGCATTACAACAGTGTTAAATTATATACTGATACTTCTAACCCTAACATTATATAACATTATTCAACACCTAGACCATCAGCAATGACATGCATATAACGCTACATCATAGCAGCACTATTATCAGTCATTATCTTCCCAACTGCAGTAATTATTGTATTCATTGTCTCCTTTAATTGGTGCAGATATTTTTAAAATCTCTCTTGAGCTATTTTAATCTTTCCAAATCACAACTAAAATAATCATAGTGTTTGCACACAGTTTATTACTCATCTATGACATTGATGTACACTTGAAAGTCAGATATATCTGTTGTGAGCATGTCATACAGGCTCCTTTGATAAAGATCTAGCTTTCTCTTAATAGCTGCCTTGAAGTGAAGGGTGCATGTGGTGATTTTGCACTCCTGCTGGTGGTGTTGTTTTGTGACGGGACAAGACTTCTGGCTATGACATAATCATTATATGAAGAAACATAGAAGACATCCTAGCAGTCCCAGCCTTAACATTGAAAACCTTAATGAAAACAGTGATTAGTAATTACACTCGTTTCAAATTTGATGCCTCCAAAGCACGTTTACTTCTTCCTTACATCACCTTTCTATTTCACAGCACTTAGTAATCGTTTGCAGGCTGAAAACACTGATTCCATTTGAAAAGTCTTTAGCTGCGTAGCTGTGTGAGGTCTTTATTTTGTATTTTGTGCTTCACAATGCGCCACACGCTTTCATCACTGCTCTGAAAATAGAATTCCTGTAATGAAACTCCACACCACAAGGATTCTTAGAGGAATGGCACAGAAGAAAACTTTTTGGTTCCTTAATGAACTGTGTTTGACAAAAACGACTTGAGAGGATAAAAAAAACATTTAAATGATTTGAAGAATTTTCACATAATGTTAAGGTTCTACACTGACTGAAGGGGTTCTTTCTAGAATCTTTCCAGAATGTGGGAGGCTTACACTTTAAACAGGTTTACACATTCACAGGTCCCTCACACACGTCTCATTTACAACTGTTCTTTGAATAATCATTAATTGAAGAGTACTCACATGTACACATGTATGGGGGATGATTTTCTTCTGTGGCTTTTTACAGCAGCTCAAACCTGATTTAAGGTTCAAGAGTTTTATTGTCATATGCACAGCAGAACAGACAGTTACACTGTACAATGAAATTCTTACTTTGCTGTTCCTCCATTCACCAATAGATAAGATAACAAAAAAAATCATAGCAGGATTCAAGCAGGACAGGTTTTCGTCTGTCTGAAAGGCGACGTAAAATCTGACTTTTCAAATTCACAGTTTGAGTTGACTGGTTAGATCAGATTTTGTGTGTTTTTTATTGTTTCTTGATGTGAGAATATGCACCGTAATGTACATCACATATTATATCTTAAACATGGGGGGCTGAGACTTTTACTCTGACTTCTTCATTAAAGTCAGTTCTAGTTGTTACGCAGCTACATAAAGATCTAAGCTCATATACACCCACTGACCACTTTATTGGGAACACCTCCTTGTATCTGCAACCTCCTTGTATCACTTCATCATTCTGCAATTACAGACTGCAGTCCATCTGTTTTTCTGTATACTTTGTTACCCTGTTCTTTAATAGTCAGGACCACTACAGAACAGATATTATTTGGGTGGTGGATTATTCCCAGTACTGCAGCGACCCTGACATTGTGGTGATGTGTTAGTGTTGTGCTGGTATGAGTGGATCAGACACAGGAGTGCTGCTGGAGTTTTTAAATACCTCAGTGTCACTGGTGGACTGAGAATAGTGCACCAACCAGCAACATCCAGCCAACAGTGTCCTGTGGGCAGCGTCCTGTGACCACTGATGAAAAACTAGAGGATGATGAGTTATCATCTCTGACTTTACATCTATAAGGTGGAACACAAGGTAGGAGTGTCTTAATTGAGTGGACAGTGAGTGGACACAGTGTTTAAAACTCCAGCAACACTGCTGTCTGATCTACTTGTATATGCGTAACACATGGTAACACATCACTACCGTGCTGAGAATGATCCACCACCCAAATAATACCTGGTCTGTGGTGGTCCTGTGGGGTCCTGACCATTGAAGAACTGGATGAAAGGTGTCTAACAAAGTATACAGAGAAAACAAACAGACTACAGTCTGTAATTGTGGAACTACAAAGTGCTTTGATCATAAGTGGAGCTGATAAAATGGACTAAGGTGTACTTAATGAAGTGGCCAGTGGGTATATGTGACCAGTTTGCTAAGTTTTGCCTTTTGTCACTGACGTGAAATCTAAACACTCAAGTTTGCTTCTTAAGTCTAATTGTTTTGGCACACTGCATATGGCATTGTCTTTTTCCTAACCTTGTCCTTTAAGAGATTTTTAAGATTAAACTAGTCACGAAATTGTAATATTACATTTATATTATATGGTGATATTATGATAATAACTCTTTTTCTTATAAACACAGATTTAATCCTTGCAACCTGGCATATAAACGTCTCATGCTGGTGGTCTGAGTGTGCCATTGAGATTAGATCATGTGATTACATCTTTCTGAATCATTCACATGCAAATTCTGAGAAGAACAAACTAGTGCCCTGTGTTCTAGGTATTAACTGAGTAAGTCTGAAGTACAAACTGCAAAGAACCAGGTTATTATTTTCCTTACTAAATTACACAGAAATGCCCAACAGGTTCTAGGCATTAACTAGAGGTGGTACCATAGAACTAAGTAATGTTATTAGGTAAAAAGTTCCAGATGATGATTTGGGGTCTGTCTCAAAACCTAGTGAGCTGTCTAATTAGGCACTGACTAGGTAGCCAGCTGCTTATGTAGGCACCATTCTATCTGATATCTCTCCTCATTAAACAGATTATTGAGACGCTCTAGTTAGAGAGCGACTGTCACGGCTTGTTCCAGCCCACTGCATGCCAACGTTGGTTTAGCTGGTTGCTAAGCTACCAGCCGGCATCGAAAACAATGGCTGGAGGTTTAAAAATCTGCTAGCATAAATGCTAATGGCTCGAGTATAGAACTGCAAAATGGTCAACGATTCAGTGCAAAGTTGCGAATAAAATGCTGTTTTGTGTGATTATATGACAAAAAAACACATCAAAACACCAGAGAAAATCAAAATAACATTTTAAAATGACTTTACTGCTTGCAGCTTTATGGGATTAGCTTAGCGGCTGAGGAAGCGTTCAATGCTCCTTAAAATTGGACCAAAATAAGGCGCCTTAGCATGTTTAAGGGATCTAAGAATTGGGACAGCCTACACTTCGTGAGCATGCATATTATAACGTAAAATGCTGTCTATGTAGGCAGCTCACTAGGTTTTGAGACACACCCTAGATGTAAGATGATTGTACACAAAAAAGGTACAGAGAGTCTTACTCTATACTTTTCTGTAACCTGTACATTAAACTGAATCTAGGCTGTAAAAGAGAGCTGTGATTCCAATGTAATTTCATTGTAATTTAGTTAGACTGCATTCATTGTTTATACTAAGTTTAGGAGACTGTAAAAGAAGCCATTGACATCATTTGCTGTGGTTTCTTATAGGAGGGATCAGGGCGATGCTCCTACCTAATGTATCCTCAGCTTCACTCATGAGGAAAACCAGCGACGGGGCCGAGACCTTCCCCAGCATCTGCACTCATTAGGCCAAAATGGAAACAGGTCCCCGATCGGACGAGGAGAAGGACCCTCCTGCTCAGCGGAAGCCGTCTTCATCAGCAGACGGCGGCGATGCAGGACCTGAGAGCTGCAAACGCAACGGCCTGATCAATACCCGCGGCGTGATGGTGGAGACCAAGGAAGGCCTGATGTCGGTGTACTCTGCCCCGCAGTATCAGGGCCATGTAGTGGTCAACCTTTCACCCCAACAGGCGGGTCAGGACAGGAACGGGATGGGTGTCAGTGGACGCCACCCCCAGCTACTCAACCCCAGCGCCCTGCCCCAGACTGTGGACCACTTCTACAGGCCCAACCTTATCCTTTATCCGGAGGGTGTGCTGAGAGCATGGGGTGAGGGAGGGGAGTGCTGTGAGACCACATTTATCGAGGACATGGCACCAGCTTCAGCCACCGCCACCGTCACCAAAGACGGAATCGTATTCACCGATAACAAGTTCCTTGACTTGTCTATGGACGACGCCAAGATTCAAACACTGTCCTACGATGTGGACGACGACGATGAGTTTCAGGAGCTGGAGGTAAGATTGACATCGTCGTGATCCCAAATAACTCTAAGTAAATGTCATTGCCGGGAGTACAGTTAGAGATTTTGTTGATGTGTCCTTTAAAGAGGAATTTTCATTTTTTAATTGTTTAATTATTATTTAGTTTATTATATCAACCTAGTTTCTTTAAGTAGTGCTGATAGGAACCAGGGGTCACCATCATGTCTATAATGCAAACCTAATCATTCAATTTACTGAACAAAGCCAGCAGTGAACCTCTCAGGCAGTGGGCAGCGTAATTATAACTATTTTGTGTAATAAAGTTTTATTACATCGTCGCTGTCCAATAATAAAAACATGTATCTCCATTTTTAGCGATTTCTATTTTTCTGTATCAGTTAAACACAAGCAGCTGCCAATTACATTTGGGGGAATTTCATGATGAATGGACCAATAGAAATACTTCAAAATAGCTTGGAAAAATTTCCGGTTCTATTGACTTACATTAAAAGTGAAGAAAGTTTTTATTCTCTCCTGTAAAGTTGCTATTTTGAAGATACTTGTTTTTGATTGGACAGCGACGATATGCATAATTTGTTTAATGTACATTTTCAAATGACAGCCACAATATGCTTTTCCGAACACCACTATTTTTTCTGAAAAGTGATTTGTAAGTCATGGCCATTCATTTCACACCATCCAGTCATATGACGAATGTACAGAGCACGTTTCTCGGGTTCTTTCCACATGACTGGCTGTGAGTGTGTGTTATGAGGGTTGGCGGTTGTTGGAAGGGTTGTGAGTGGAGTTGCAGTCTGGACGGCCAGTTTCCTGCTGCTGCCCGCCTGGCTGGGCCACCTGTTCTGATTCATCCACACAGTTCTACAAATCCGTGTGAGTTGACAGTAATGCTTGGAGAGGAGCGATAAACGCAGATGTGCTGTGGAGCTTCATCAGTGATGTTTTCATTGAAATCAAACTAACAGTTCCATATGAAGATGGTGGATGAAGGACTGATGAATCTATGTGCTGTGAATTTTGTCATAAGGAGAATTTTACCTGTTTTCCAAAACATCTGTGTAAATTTGAATAAACGAGAGGACAGCCAGAGCAGTTTGATGTGAAGCGGTGCACTGCAGAGAAACCTAGTGATGGTCTTCACAGTAGTGGTGATAGAAACCAGGGGTTGCAAAGTCTACAGCACATCACAAATACACATATATGCAGAACTGCAGTGGCACTGATGAAGTGGTATGTTAGTGTATGCTGGTACAAGTGGCTCAGACACAGCAGTGCTGCTGAGGCTTTTAAACACTGTGTCCACATCTACCTGGTTGGTCCATGTTGTTAATGTAAAGTCAGAGACGATGCCTCATCTGCTGCTGCACAGTTCGTAGTGGTCATCCTGTATTACAGGATGTTGCCCACAGGACGCTGTTGGGTGGATGTTGCTGGTTGGTGGACTATTCTCAGTCCAGCAGTGACACTGAGGTGTATAAAAACTCCAGCAGCACTGCTGTGTGTGATCTACTCATATCAGCACAACACACACTAACACACCACCACATCATCATGGATGATGGCAAGACCATACAGCGTCCTGCATGTACTCCTCCACTAATTAATAAAAAAATATGTCTTGGACCAAAAGCTTATCCTAAAACAGGCAGCATGTTTATGACCTTTTAGAGACATAGAGACATCTGGTTCCTGTCCTGTTTACATCTTAATGTAATTTAAATAAAAAAAAAAGCAATGAAATTCCCTTTGCGAATAATGATATTGTTTATCACTGTAATGACCTTACAATGCTTATAGGAGTAAGTGTCTGCCTATAAATTATAAATTAGGAGCTAGTGTGCTATTGTAAACCGCTTACAGTGGTAACATACCCTTTATAAGATGTATTGTTGTATTATGTAGGTGCGCTATATTTAGACAACAGTGATATTTCAGATCAAGAACACACCTGCATGTGTTAGGCCTACCCAGCAGCCTATGTGTTTCATATCAGCCATAAAATTCTAGACTGAAGTATATACAATAGATTTGTGCGTGCAGTTAAATGTAGTTCATCACAGTATTGATAACACTGTTTTGGGGGTACAAAAAGAAATGGAAATGGGGGAGGGGATTAACCTCCCTCAGAAACAAAATTTGGGGGGGTTGGTGGTGGTCCCTGCAAGTAAACTTATTTTGTTGTTATGGTGTCTGTTAAGCAAAATAATTTGAAATTAATTAGAGATGCAGGTATGCCTGTGGTGCTGTAGCAAATTAATCACCCTGACTTTTTAGAGCCTAGCAACTGTAACTATGCACTGGATAGCCCTGAAAGTCTTTAGGATATGATGTAGCATATTTGTGAACCTGAAACCAGTAAATCTAACTCACAATCCTCCCACAGTTTCCCAAGAGATTGATGAAAAAAGTGAATTGTCACTAATTTTTCAAGTCAGTGCCAAAAGAGGAGATCTCAATTATTGTGTGGAGGACTACAGATCAGCACCAGTATGGTGAATGAGTTAGCAGCCAGCCAACATGGAACCCCCCACCACAAACACCAAGGGATATTTTGCACACAGTGTAGGAATGTACATCACAGCTGGTTTAAATGTTTGAGTATAAACAGGTTCAAAACAGGATTAAGTTGTTGAATTCACTGTGCTCGTGTTGAATAACTCACAGCATAAAATTCACTTGCTCCCCAAAACTCTGCCTTCACGGACCGATGAGTTACTTTAATAAAAAGGTGAATAGAAACCTCATTACGCTGTCTAGTAAAAACAGTGCTCTGTAATTTACTCCAAAGCTCGCTGGGTGTCTTGAATGATTTCTATAACATATTCCCTCATTATTTTCATGTAGTCAGCTTAACAGCCCTCATGAACCTCCCTCTGAATGAGCTGTATTGGGGTGCTCGGCGCAGCATTGTTAGAGAGACAGAAGGAAGTCTATTGTCCCCCCCCCCCATGCTGAAAGGCCACTGTGTCCTTCTAATTATCTTGACCATTTAGGACGTGTTCTGACCTTTCAATAAAAACATACTTTTGAAGTTCATTTTTGGATCCAGTTAATGAAGCACTTGACTTGCCTATTATGCAGGCACACTCCTCAATCCATAGCAGCGTTACCTCTTCCCTCTCATTCCTCTTCATGACACGCTGCTCGGAATATGATTTAGCGGTTTGCTGGGCCTACGCATCATCTCCCCAAGAATCCAATTAAAAAGAAGAGGCCAGAAAACATTCTCAGTGACGAAATCTTTCTGGTTTTTAAGTCATTTGCACACATTCGTATGTAGTCTGGAAGACTTCGCTGCAGGGGTCAAGCAGAGGAAGCCAGCTAAAGAAGGGGTCACCATAAACGATGGAAGGCAGATGCTCTTTTATTGACCAGAGCAGCAGGGGACCACCACACCTCAGCACTGGCCGAAACAGCCCGGAAGCAGACAGAACACTTGCTAACCAAAAAAGCTCACCTCTGTATTGGACACATAACCCCACTAACTAACCCCTAGTCCAACACAAATTAATACAAATATCATTGCTGCACTAATAATGTCCACATAATCACAATGACTTGCAAGAAAAAGTCTGTCCCTCCTGCACTGGTTGTAGGAAAGAACCACTTTTGCTACCGTAACCTGTTTCACAGTAGCCGTTTCGGAACTTTGTAATGTTGCTTTTACCATTTTTAACTCTATGGGTGTAATCCATCAATGAAAGACACTTCTATTTGTTTTTAATGTGATCTGTAATTGGTGGAAACCCACTGTCAGTCAGTTGTACATACACTCGTCTGAACAGATTGTTACTGTGAGCTATATGGCCGTCCATCCTGCAAACTATTTTAAAGTGATTTAAAGTTTCCAGTCTAAACACCGATTTCTGGCTTCCATCTCGCTGAATGTTGTAAACTTCTACTATGACACAAATGCACATGTACAGAACTTTCTGCCTAGGAATGTAATCAGATTCTGGCGTTTACATTGCTACTACTCTTATGATCTTTTAACAGATTATATAGCCACTACCCACTTAATCAGATTCTATTATATTACATTAATATAATAGAATCTGATATATTATTATTAAATTATAATATATTAAATTAATTGTATTAATCAATTATTTTAGGCATGGACTCAGTCGAGCAAGTCTATTCTTGTATATATATGGATTTATTCTATTCCAATTACATTATAAATTGTATAATTAACAGATTATCAGATTACATGGCTGTTTTTATTGTGTATTTTTATTTTATTTTTTCGTGCCAGTTGTGCACAATTAGTTTACTATCAAAAACGCTGCAGTTGTGAAGTCTATATTTTCTTGGTTTTGTGTAAAAACACAGAGACCCAAACAGTTAAATGTCATATTTGATCATATTAATTAAAAATATCTGGATCAGTTGTGATTAAGGCTCTCAAAAAAGAGACTTGTTCTCAAAATAATATTAAAGTAAAATACAAACAGACTTTCTTAAGTTCTTAAAATTCTTGTTTTTCCAAAAAATATGTGTTGCCTCCCCCTCACTCCACCCTGCCATCATAGAAAACGAGCAGAGATCCTCCTTCGTACTCCGTTTTTATTTAGAAAAAAAGATTCGATGTGGAAAAAAATGCCACAGGATTAACGATTCATGTTCACACATTGAGATTATGTGAGTTGAACCTCCACATATGCAAAGGCTCCAATCCAATTAAAGGTTTCCTAAACCCTCCGTCTAAGCCAACATTCATTTAGGATGCTCCAAATGGTGTATGCATTCTAGTGAGCTGTGTGAGCGAATCACTGGCCTTATACTGACCCCCTGTCCATAATCATTCTGATGATGATTAAGATTCATTAAATATTCTGTTAGCCTATTACTGGCCGTTATCTGTCATCTCCTCATTTGGGCTGCAGACGGAGTGACGCTGCTGTTCGTGTACAGGCTAAACACAGCTTTTCAGATATTCATCTAAAGTAACAAGCTTAGGGGATTTATGCGCAGAGGTAAAAGGAAAACAAAATGTAGATTTGATTTTGAATATGTAAATATGATTTGTTTGTCTTTGATTTACCGTCTCACTGATGCATGTTCTATTATGTGCGTGTATAAAATCCCCCCACACTGGTGCTGGGCTTCAGTTTCTCTTCCTCTGCAACACCTACAATGCTGCAGCAGAGTTTCCATAATGTACTGTAAAGGGACAGAGTCTGTTAAAGACAGATTTATGTTGCCATGACACGTGAGGCTCAGAATGATTTCAGGAGACCATTGCTGGGTATTGTATAAGCCAGAAAGAGAGAAAGTTTAACTAAAGGTCCCATATAAAGACATCATGACTATTACATGAATGTTTTCAAAGCTCTCCTTAACCTTTAAAATCAAACAGGGTGTTTTCTGTGACCTTAAGACTGATGTATGTAAATTAGCTCCGTTATGATTGGCTGCTGTGTATTGTGCCTCTGAAGTACTCCTCAAAAGTGAAAAAATGTTGTTTGTTTTATGAGTTGTTTATTTTCTTATTTGCTTATTAATTTGCCCTATATAAACTGTATGACTGGGGAGTGAACAGAACATTTTGAAACTATAATAATGTTGCTTCAAATCCCTTTATTTAAAAAACGTCTGATTAAGTGATCAGAATAAGAATCACTAAATAACATAATAACATTGTAATATAACATTATAAACAGACCAGACAAGCACACAGACTGTAAACAGCGATTGAATAAGAATACATAGAAATACAATAAATAGAATACAGATAATATATATAATAAAGAGCCATGGATAGGAGCTTAAGAGGTGTGTGAACATCTTTACTCATTCATCTATACATATTTGCAAAAGAGGTTTATTAAAGTTAATTAAGCACTATGTTACAGAGAAGTTGCTATGATACAGACATGTGATGTGTTTGGTCAGTTTGGTCATCCATGATATAGGCCCTTTATGCTAAAAGTTTTATGTAGTGTGTAAACAGTTTGTAGTGGAAAACTAACCTGCAATAACAGCCATTTGAATTAACTGGTTTTGTGATGTTATAGTCATGTAAAAGCTAATGATGACTGTTTTGGTGCATCAAAGGGCCTCAAAGAAAAATGGTTGCAATAGTTGCAGTTCAACCAGTCACGACAACACAATATCTCATTAAGAGCCTTTACTGCTGTGTTGTTCACTGCAAAACGATGTTTGTTTCATCAATTTGTCATAACGTCAGGCACAATCTTTTCTTTGTTAGTCCATCTGTGCCTCCAAATCATGTTTCATTAACATTCAGGGCTCCAATTCAGTATGCAAATTTCTGATATTGCTTATGACAAGTCTTTATGACGAGGGCTTTCAGGACATTCGGTGACAGTCATTCTCAAAAGTAGATTACGCTCATATTCAAAAATAGATTATCTTTCCTTTTATCCAGAACCATACTTTTCAATTAGTCTGGCAGCCGCTGTCATTCGAATGGCCAATTAGGCTATTGTTCTGGAGGAGTGATATTGCAAATTTAAATTTGATATACTTCAGACAATAACACAGATAGCTCTGTGTAGCAATAAACAGTTCTTAGAAAACACATCTAGAAATGCCAGAGACACAAACGCCGTTCGTCTGGACAAAAACACAAAAAAACTATTCGCGGCCTGGAATTGGGCTGGAAAGCTTTGCCGTGTGATTCTCAGCTTACAAAGCTGATGACTTCACTTCAATGTCAGTCCGTCAGGGTCAGAAATGGGTGAAAAGAAGCGTGTGCCATCAGAGGTCATTTAGCCAGATATTGCAGACAGTCGATCTCTGTACCAGCCAGTCGTTTCCTTTGGCTCAGAAAGAGATTGAAAATGTACAGCTTTGTTCTTGATGCTTTGTCTGATTCTTTGAACATTTCTTCCATGTGTGTTCTTTCTGCAGAGTGAGTATTCAAGTGACTCGGAAAGCGAGGACAACTTTCTTATGATGCCGCCGCGAGACCACCTGGGCCTGAGCGTCTTCTCCATGCTGTGCTGCTTCTGGCCTCTCGGCATCGCTGCCTTCTATTTGTCTCACGAGGTAAAAAGCTCTCAATCATCTGTTCCTCATGATCTTATTCACTCACTCCAGTAGTATAGAAGGGTTTATATGTTGCTATGTTGGTGATACATGCATTATTCCTTACTACCAGGACACTGCTGCATCTTTAAATCATGAAGACATCCTTGTGAATCATTCATTTCTTCCACTATCTCAGACTTTCTTTCTTTCTTTTAACCCTTCCAGGGTTACATCTGGAAATCCTCTTCTTATGTTTGTTTTAAAATGATTTCTCACTCTTAACAGACTGAAAGGAGCAGATAGATTCTGTTGAAAGTGCAGATTGTAACCCTTTAGTTGAAGAGCAGATATTTTTTATTTTATTTTGATGAAAAGATGGTTTTGTCTTTTTTATATCAAAACAAACAAATAAAATAGAAAGCAGCAAAACTGTAAAGAAATGCATTGCATAATACATAACATAAGTAACGATATAATTAATAGGGATGGATGATTAGTAGTGGGTGGTGTACTGATTCATCTTGTTATGTAATAATCATTATGCCATAAATAAACACCGATAACATGATTTACAAATAACGCAAACCACGCTACCATTATCCCGTTTAGCAGAGTAAGTTGGGGACGTTTCACCCGCATTTCAATAAAAACAAAAAAACACAGTGGACCCCACTGATGATCCCACTGCCTGGTCTGCTTCTGAAGCAGTGCACAGATGCAAGCTGTGTGTCAGATGTTTCTCAGTGGATGTCACAAAACCTTCTACAGCCAAATAGAACTGAAATACTGTTTCTCTGTTCTAAAACTCTTGCTTTATGTAAGACTATGTTCTTCAGCTCTGCACACTTAAACCTGAAGTACGAAACCTGGGTGTGTTCTTAGACTCTGAGCTCTGCTTTATGTAAACACAGTCACAAAAGTAGATTTTTATCATTTAAGAAAGTTCAGCTTTTTTATCTTAGTGCAATGCAGAGAAACTTGTTCATGTGTTTGTTACAAGCAGAGTTTATTACTGTAATGATTTTCTTACTGGGGTTTCTAAAAATAATCCAGACCCTAAAACGAAGCTCATATCAGTCCTATTTTAAAAGAACTGCACTGGCTACCTGTACCTTTTAGAATTCTTTAGAGCCACTGATATATAAAATAGAGTTCTGCCACTGATATATAAAATAGACTTCTGCCACTGATCCATAGAACAGAGTTCTGCCACTAATATATAAAATAGAGTTCTGCCACTGATATATAAAATAGAGTTCTGCCACTGATCCATAGAACAGAGTTCTGCCACTAATATATAAAATAGAGTTCTGCCACTGATATATAAAATAGAGTTCTGCCACTGATATATAAAATAGACTTCTGCCACTGATATATAAAATAGAGTTCTGCCACTGATCCATAGAACAGAGTTCTGCCACTGATCCATAGAACAGAGTTCTGCCACTAATATATAAAATAGAGTTCTGCCACTGATCCATAGAACAGAGTTCTGCCACTGATATATAAAATAGAGTTCTGCCACTGATATATAAAATAGACTTCTGCCACTGATATATAAAATAGACTTCTGCCACTGATCCATAGAACAGAGTTCTGCCACTAATATATAAAATAGAGTTCTGCCACTGATCCATAGAACAGAGTTCTGCCACTGATATATAAAATAGAGTTCTGCCACTGATATATAAAATAGACTTCTGCCACTGATATATAAAATAGACTTCTGCCACTGATCCATAGAACAGAGTTCTGCCACTAATATATAAAATAGAGTTCTGCCACTGATATATAAAATAGAGTTCTGCCACTGATCCATAGAACAGAGTTCTGCCACTAATATATAAAATAGAGTTCTGCCACTGATATATAAAATAGAGTTCTGCCACTGATATATAAAATAGACTTCTGCCACTGATATATAAAATAGAGTTCTGCCACTGATCCATAGAACAGAGTTCTGCCACTGATCCATAGAACAGAGTTCTGCCACTAATATATAAAATAGAGTTCTGCCACTGATCCATAGAACAGAGTTCTGCCACTGATATATAAAATAGAGTTCTGCCACTGATCCATAGAACAGAGTTCTGCCACTGATATATAAAATAGAGTTCTGCCACTGATATATAAAATAGAGTTCTGCCACTGATATATAAAATAGAGTTCTGCCACTGATATATAAAATAGACTTCTGCCACTGATCCATAGAACAGAGTTCTGCCACTAATATATAAAATAGAGTTCTGCCACTGATATATAAAATAGAGTTCTGCCACTGATCCATAGAACAGAGTTCTGCCACTAATATATAAAATAGAGTTCTGCCACTGATATATAAAATAGAGTTCTGCCACTGATATATAAAATAGAGTTCTGCCACTGATATATAAAATAGACTTCTGCCACTGATATATAAAATAGAGTTCTGCCACTGATATATAAAATAGACTTCTGCCACTGATATATAAAATAGACTTCTGCCACTGATATATAAAATAGAGTTCTGCCACTGATATATAAAATAGACTTCTGCCACTGATATATAAAATAGAGTTCTGCCACTGATATATAAAATAGAGTTCTGCCACTGATCCATAGAACAGAGTTCTGCCACTGATCCATAGAACAGACTTCTGCCACTGATCCATAGAACAGAGTTCTGCCACTGATCCATAGAACAGACTTCTGCCACTGCTATATAGAACAGACTTCTGCCACTGATATAAAAAATAGAGTTCTGCCACTGATCCATAGAACAGAGTTCTGCCACTGATATATAAAATAGAGTTCTGCTACTGGTCCATATAAGAGTTCTGCCACTGGTCCATAGAACAGAGTTCTGCCACTGGTCCATGGAAAAGAGTTCTGCCACTGATATGTAAAATAGAGTTCTGCTACTGGTCCATAGAATAAAGCTGAACTACTGGTCAATAGAATAGAGCTCTGCCACTAAACTATAGAATAAAGCTGAACTACTGGTCAATAGAATAGAGTTCTGCCACTAAACTATAGAATAGAGTTCTGCTACTGGTCAATAGAATAGAATTCTGCCATTGATATATAAAATAGAGTTCTACTACTCGTCCATAGAATAGAGCTCTATTACTGGTTCATAGAACAGAGTTCTACTACTGGTCTATAAATAATAATCTAGTACCCGCTTACATCATAGGATGTCTGTCTGTTTATGTTCTTAGATCTTAGATCTGCAGATACTGACCTTCTGCACACCTTCCATAAAATATTGAAAGTGTAGAGAGACTCTTTCAGGTATTCAGCTTCGAAGCTGTGGTACGTAATGACAACTTTTGTTAGACTGTCAAGCTCAGTGCTCAGTGCATTTTACAAAGTGTCTTTAAGTAAACGTAACTAAAACTCTATATTCTATTGGTACTTATACATTTAATCAGCCGCTCATATGAATTTAGATTAATACTTTTGTGTTACTGTTAACAGTACTGTTGTCACTTTAAGCTGAAAAATGCTTTATAATTAAAAATTATTAGGATTTTTATTTTTACAATTACTTTTATTATTTTATTATATATATTACTCTGTTTTCAAGGAAGTCAGAGAGAATGGCTGACAATATGGCCTATAATAGCCTAACATGGGCACCAGACCACCGGCTGTGTTTCTGTTTTCTCTAATACCACCTGAAAAGCTGCCTGATTTGGTCAGATGCATCAGATGATGCTACAGTCGATGCCTTATGTGTGAAACAAGCCGGACAGCAGCTGGTTCTGAAGTGTGAATGGCTGTAATGTTTTCCAATTTCCATCAGTGGCTTAAAATCTGTGCTTGTAATTCATTTAACTGAATTTCCAACCCTACAGAAATAAATGGTATAGTTTATGTATCATGCATATATACGCATGTAACATATCAAACATCAGTCTTTTCATCTCTAATGACATACACATAACACGGAACACATGAATAATGATGTAAACTAGTTATATAGGAGTAAGACAGGAGTAATAACTCTCGATTTTTATGGTTAATTCAGAAATAGCTGGAGCAAACATGGAATCCTTAGAGAACCTTGTGTTTAGCTGTAATTGCATGCGTCAGGGCTTTGAGCAGTTTACATGCCACTGTGGCCTGCATTTACAGGGGAAAGACAAGCAATCCATCTCAGGATGACTGTGTGACAATAACAGCAGACAAAAGTGCTTCATTGCAGCATCACTGTCACACTCCTAAACGCTGCAGGGCTTGAGCAGCGTGGGGAATTTCACAGACACATTACTCTGTCCAATAAAGGCGACTACTGCGTGCTGCTGGCCCGAATGGGCTTTTGGTCCACATTGTTGGATTCTCGAGTGCAAAATGAACGCGCAGAAAGCCAACAACAACAGAGTTTTACAAAAGGACTGCGCATAGCAAAAATAAAAATTATATTTCTTTTTTACATTTGATCAATTTTGCTGTTGCTTTCGCAGTGACTGTTCAGTGAAAATCATTTTTTTATTTACTTTATTTGATTAGTCAAGTTTTTTTTTTATTTGATTGTTTCCAGAGATAGTAATTAGCTCTGTTTACTCTGTTACATAGATCAATTATATCTCCATGGACTCTAGTACCATTTTCTACCCTACATCTAACTTTTATTCAGTTCTGTTTTAGTTATTAGCATTTGGTTCCTATGTCTGTATTTTTTGGTTTACGATTCAATGTGTGTGTGTATATATACCACCAAAACTGTCTCCACCTGATACACAGCACGTAAAGCCTTCATCTTTAACTGAGATGCTAAAAAAACAATGTTGTTTTCAGAACAGTGGACTGATCATCTCACTGAATGTTTTGAGGATTATTTGGATATTGAGAGGCAGAAAATGCCGAACACCAAAACCAAGACTGAACTTTGAAGATGTGGCTGCAGATTTCTTTAAAAAACTTTGAAAAAGTGAGTCTCCTGAAAAGAATGGAGGCCATAATAAAGCAAAAAGGTTTTCACAAATAGTGAAATGCTGAAAAAAAGGATGTAAAACTTAGTGTTAGAGGCTTCTGCTCTTTATCCTGTCGCTGAAAAATGAATAAGTTGTTCAGGTCTGAAATAAAAATAGTGAATTGTGAATTCTGTGACGTATACTTCAAACACACTAACAATGTATTTTTAAGGAAGAAAACTGTTAACTTTGCAAAAAGCCTAGATGTCAGATAGCTGTCAAATGTTTAACCTGTTAGGCTGCGTTCAGTGTTTTACAACCTGTGTTTGTGACTTTATGCGTTTTCATTATAATGATTGGCTTAGGCTTGTGACCAGCCTACAACACTCTCTCTCTCGCTGTCTCTTTCTCTCACACACACACCCTGCTCCCTGTCATTCTGCACATCACGACTCAACACCTACAGCTCTCTAATTCTCCATCTGAAAGGAAAGAAAAAAGCTCTCCCAGTCTGGCACTAGAAACTAAACCCACGCCAAAATCAATTCCCTAAAACCCCCACTATAAAGCCTTGCAGTTACTGAAAAAAACCTGTCACATGTCAGAGTGAAAACAGAACGAGCCCCCGGAGTCATTTTTGTGAGGTTTTAAGAGGCGCCCCCTCCTCAAGCTACATAGCTGTGCACAACAATGCCCTGCAGTGTTTGTATTTGTTTAACATTTTCAATGGGTACGTAATGTCAGCCTGCATTATGGAAAGGTGCTCTATTCACCCACTCTAATGCTGTCTTTGGCGGGAAACAAAAAATCAAAAGGATTATTTTTTTTGTCTGTCTAATAAGAGGCACATTCAGAATTGACAGCAGATTTAAATTAATAGCCACATTAAGTGTTGGCCTGTTGTTAAAGGTTAAATCCCGTAGTTAAAGGCCTTGAGCTATTTTGTAAGAATGTCAGAAGCCATTGTATATGTGCTTAAGAAGCATATTTATGAGGATTTATTAGCAGAAATGAAATATGGAATAACTTGATATGCATAACTCTATTTTTATCTGTGTATAATTGCCTGTAAATACAAACCGTTGTGTTTTCCAGCAGAAGCTGCCATGTAGAGCCTTTAATATTTCACGTTTTTCTGTTGAAGCAGCAGCTTAAATTCAGTGGTACTATAGCACCAGCTGTAACAGGTGGAAAGAAGAAGAATCCTTGTCAAAATGTCTCTCTGTAGTTCACATTTATCAGTAGCTCTGTGCTTGAAACTTTATTGATTGTTTGAATCTCCGTATCCAAATATTTCCAGCATTAAAACTACGAAAGTCAGCTAGTTATCTGCCAGCTTCTGGTTTAGATCCATTCCATTCTATAAATGGTGCAGCATTTATTAGAAGGTGCTAGAACATAACCACACCAAGTTGGAACAGGAAAACTGGGAGAGTCCTTAAGACAACAGCAGGAAACCTGAGTGGCTGTAGGTTCTATGGAAGAAAATGTGCTAGAATGCACTGGAGCCCTATTCCAGGAGTAAAGGTTAAGACAGAATTTCGGTTTGGATCTTGAAACCTAATAAATAAGATTGAATAGGATATAATATGATATCATATATAAGATATAATAAATACAATATAAAGTTATATATTTATAGGGAAACTATGCATAGTTTTTACACTGTTTGAAATTGAGCACATGAAGCGACTCAACCAATGGATGGTCCACACACCCTGTTTTCACTGCAACAACTGTCAGTACACATGTGTTTGCAACACAAAGGCATCCAAGAAACTCCAAACTCAGTGATAAAAGTGGTGATTTACTTTCATCCCGTTACTCTAATGTGCTTCAAACCTTGGTGACATTCATTCAGATGTCCAGTACATTTCTATGTACAATTAGTTCATGCAACTTGAATATAATATATAGTGTAATGACTGACACCCAGCTAGCTAGTCTGCTAAAGTATCTAAATATTTATTGGTTGGCTGTTGGCTAAGATTTATTAAGATGTGCCCCAGAAACTTGTACCACTCTGGCTTAAATACATTAAAATAAATGGATTAACAAGAAATTTTGGGGCATAAAACTATTGTAAAACAATGACTTGGACATCAGGTGGAATATTTGTATTCGTATTATTTTATGTAATGACTTTTAGATGTGGACGTTAGGTTTCCTACCACCAGCACTGTGACTCTCTCTTTCTTTGCAACATAGCATTTCACACCAAACCAGTCTTACTGACTTTGTCTGCATCACATCCATTTAATTATATACAAAGTTTGAAAAATTTATAGAGTAACAACTCTTCTTTCAAAGGTAGGACCTCAAACAGACTTCAGAATGAAACACTTTGGGTCACAGTGTCTCAGTTTGATTTCAGAGTCTCAAGAGAGGCTTAAAAGGTCACTCAGCTTATAATTGGTTTCTGCTGTTTTTAAAGATTTCATTAATTGTGTCCTTTTAGGAGACAAAAAGCAATCAGTAGAAAGAGAACTATAGTGATAGATGGGCCATCAAATCTTCTTATCTTATTTAGTGTTTTATCTCTTCAAACTATAACACCCCCATGTTTTCTGTCCAAGTTGCACTGTTCACCTGCACATCCTCTTGGAATGAATAATTAACTATTAATGGGTAGTAGTCCTTTCATAGACCCGTGACATAAAAGAGTTTCTGTGACAAATATGGGTCTTCTCTATATAAGACATTTTTGTGGTCCTCACAGTCTTCCTACAATGCATGCCTCCTAATTACATTCCAGGCATTGACGGGGTGTGTAACTATACCCATTGCTGGATGCTTATTCATTTTATCTCAGACATTCTCTCATGGGCCTCTCCTTTTTGAGCAAAAAACTGAATGCAAACTGAAATGCCACTTTTCTCCATGCAGTTTATTGAGCTAAGATGCTCTTCTGGACGTGTATGTTTCCTTACTGGGAGAACACTAAAGTCATGGCAGTGCTGTAGTAGTTCTACTATGTTCGCTCTATAAATGAAGCAGGCTCGGTATGGCATGAAAGAGGACGAAGGATAGCTTCTTCATTAGGGAACAGCTTCCTCCTGAATTTAGTAACTGCACAACTCTTAATTCTTCTAAAAGCTCAGTAGAAAGTAAAGGGAATTCCACTGATTTGGAAAAACATTTGCATAATTTAATGCTTAATATGTAAACAAAGTTTATTTTGAAAATGGCCATTTTAGATAAAGTTACCAGATCAGATTCATACCTATTTACAGTGCTGGTAATAGGAACCAACTGTCAGAAGCAATTGAACACTCTCTCACATATAAGGCTTTTAGATTAAAGGGTTTTAAATACACTGCCTAATGCTCAAGACATTTTAGATTTAGGCAAAGATTTGGCCTTTTAATGGTGGAGACGTACACACAGGGCCTTAGATTCGTCTTTGAATTTTCCCTATTCTACCTTAAATGGTGCAACACATACATTTAGGTCTCACAACTATAGCACACTTTACTAAACTGTAGAACAGGAGCAGGCGAAGCCAACTTTAGCCTGGCCAACTCTCTGAGTTCTCTCCACTTTTGAACTACTTTTAAACTACTTTATTTAAATCTTTAGTTTTTCTCCTCTTTGGCTGTTTCTTTGCCGTCTTTCCTTCTTGACAATGTATGGAGTTCAGTACTTAGACCCTCCCCTTCACCCTGGCCTGTGTGCAAACACAATTAACTGTTACTGCATCACTGGAAGAGCGTTGTGTTTCTCTACCTCTTACAGAGCCAGGACTGTGTACCAACACTGTATTGTTTTCCAGTGCGCAAACTGATTGGACAGCTAGTGAACTGCAAGAATATTTTGACAGAATTGACAAAAAATGTGTTGAATTAACATCACTTACCCTTTTAAATGATTTTACTTTGAATCCATTTTAGCTAGGACATTTCAAAACACAATGGAAAGTCGACAGATGAAAATTTCACAGCCTGTTCCTACTTCTAGTAGGTTTTGCTCAGAATATCAACAAGATTCCTTGGCAACTTCTTGAATCATTATTTTTCTCTTTCTGATCACAAACAGCTTTAACACCTATGCATTTTTATGTCTAACCTCACCTGCACTGGGAGATCCATTTAGTTTTTAAGCCCACAGTGCCCTTCTACTTTAATAGCTGTGATCCGCTAGGAATATGCCTGCTATCAGTCTAGATTCTTTGCCAGAACTCTGTCTTCTTTTAGCAAAAAAAAAAGAGAGAAGAAAATCTCACTAGACATTTCATGCCACCCAGACAACTAATTAGCTCGAGCAAAATGGCACATGTTAACCTAAATGTCACACATGTCGTCAAATACGTTTCTGTGGTTTTATGCCTATGGATTATGGGTGCACATTTCTGGAGATGGGCTGCCTTTGCACTAAGCCCCCAAGCAATTACTGAGTTCAGGAGAAAGAGACCTTGCAAATGCCGCTCCCCCTATGTCCTGAAACTGAACTGCAACAATCTGTTTTTGCTAAGCCTGTGTGCATAATCTGATTCATTGCTTTTAGAGCGTGCTCTAACAAATGGGGTAAGCTCTTTATGTAATATTTTGGCTCGCGAGAGTGCGAGAGTGGGCCTTATAAGGCGTAAGCTGTGAATAAATACCTTCCCTGGACAATAGGTGGACGTACTCAGGAAAGCAGGACAACATGTACCGTGTGTTATGTATATATAGGTCTGTGGGTGTCCCTCATGCTACTTCATCATATTTTTATTTATTATTATTTTTATAGGCCTGTCACAATTGTTACATGGTTGCCTGAGCTGAGCGAAAATGTTTTCACAGTTGTTTATTTGTTGTTTGTTAATAACTCCTTTAGAGGGTGGAGGTGAGTAATGTTTGTTTATTTGATGTTTGTTAATAACTCCTTTAGAGGGCGGAGGTGAGTGATGTTTGTTTATTTGATGATAATAACTCCTTTAGAGGGCAGTGGTGTGTGATGTTTGTTTATTTGATGATAATAACTCCTTTAGAGGGCGGAGGTGAGTGATGTTTGTTTATTTGATGATATTAACTCCTTTAGAGGGCAGTGGTGTGTGATGTTTGTTTATTTGATGATAATAACTCCTTTAGAGGGCGGAGGTAAGTGATGTTTGTTTATTTGATGTTTGTAAATAGCCCCTTTAGAGGGCGGAGGTGAGTGATGTTTGTTTATTTGATGTTTGTTAATAGCCCCTTTAGAGGGCGGAGGTTAGTGATGTTTGTTTATTTGATGTTTGTAAATAGCCCCTTTAGAGGGCGGAGGTTAGTGATGTTTGTTTATTTGATGTTTGTAAATAGCCCCTTCAGAGTATTGAGTAATGTTTGGTCAAGCTGAACTGTTTCTGGTGTCATTTAAAAGCTACTAAGTATGAAATGGTAATTCGCCAATTTGGCAACATACGGCTTGAAAAAAGATAAAAACATTGTTGATCACAGTTTTTATATTTTACAACTGTCTGTCTGTTATAACAGACCTGTCTGTATGCAAAATGACGTTGCACAACTTTGCAGAATCGTTGTGTAAGATGTATTGTGCGCACGGCAGTGATACAATCTGATGCAAGCACATGTTAAATGCTGGAGGTGCGCTCAACTGACTGTTTGATGGATCATTGAGGTGCATTTAGCTTTTTTCATGGCGAAATCGTTTTCATTTCCGTTTTATCTCTCCCCTGTATCTTCAACTTCACCATTGCGTCATTGTTAATCAGCTTTGCTTTGATTTGATGTTAATTAGGCATGCATAAAGTGCAGCAGTAATTACTAAGTACAGCTCCTCAGCTGGGCAGAACAATAGGATTGTTAATCATGTTTGCATAACAAGTGTCCACATTAGCAGCAGGGGAAAGAAATCAACAGTTTTATTTTTTTTAATAAAACCCCAACTCATGCGCTGCTATTGTGTGACTGTAATTGTTTTAATTGAATCTTTGCTGACAAAAAAAGCTTTATTCCACAGTTCATATTAAATTGTCAACCTTAGCCTATTAAGCCCGCATGATTTGAGACATATAAGCACCATTATATTTAAAGAGTTCAAACTGTAGTACCACAGTAATAAAAAACTATGTAAAAAGCAATTAATTATTTTGATATTTACAGGGATTATGGTATAATCTCAGGAAGGCATGCCGTAAGAGAGACTTAAATCATGTAAATAGTTGTGTTGTTAGCTTAAACGATGTGGTAAATGTTTTTTTTAAATGTGCCAGACAGTGCTGGGCTCGGGTTGGCTTGTATGGGAGCCAGTGTCTACCTTTACTGTGTTCGGTGCGGCTATAGCTAACCTGTGTGATTTCTGTCTCTGCTGTTGCCAATAAAAGAGCATTCGCGCTTACCGGTCTCAAATATTTACATTTCTTATGATGTTAATTTAAAAAAAACTCAAAAAACAAAAAAAAAAAGGTCACCACTAAAACACAATTTTCATATATAGGCTAAGCTTAATTTTAGCTACTCTGTATTGCAGGACAGAAAGTGAGGCTGCGTCCCTATCCCTCATAGCCACATGGTGAGAGATCAGATCCTACTGTTTCTATTGTATTATTGATATATGCACAGAAAAACAGGTGGTTACACTGTAAAATGAATTTCTTACTTTGCTAATCTTCTACTGACACAATTAAACACAAATAATGATTTAGAGTATAATAAACTAATAAAAAAAGTGTTGTGGATAGAGTATGGGTATAAACGTTACCCATTCAGGATCAGTACTGTACAGAGCTAAAAAGAGCAGCGGTAGCAGCAGTCATAGAATTCACTGTACATTACTGCTAATCGCATTAATATAACAGCAGCAATAAATATGTGTTTGTATGTGGAGTTGAGGGGGTTCAGTAAATAAAGGTGTGTGATTAGCAATCAACCAGCAGTTGTATGGATAAAGTCTAATGGCCAGTGGATAGAAGCTGTTGGTCAGTCTTGTAATCCTGGACTTTAGACTTCCCTAACATCTACCTGATGGTAATAGTGTGAAGGGGCTGTGCTGGGAGTATGTGTGGTCCCCTGTGATGTTGACTGCCTCCATATGACCCTGGTGTGGCAGTGCGGAACATTAAGAAACGTTTGTTATGAACAAATGTTATAATTTTACGTGAGAGCAACTATTTAAAGTTGTGTTAGCTAGTCATGTACTGGATAGCATTTTTGGGTTTTGATTAAAATGAGCCACAATTGTCTCAACCAGAACAGCTTTGAAAGCAGTATTATTATTTTGGTAGTGAGAAAGTACAATGTTTAATCATCAGACATAATTAACATACTGGGTCACCCAAGGCACAAGAATTTTGGAAGAACTCATATCAGGCGAATGGTTCTGACAGATCCTCACTGTTTGTTTTGGATTGGATGGTTTATTTATAGCAGTGCTGACCTATTACTTGACAGGCATGCAGAATACATTGCGCTTACATATTTAGCATGAAATGTCAGTGGCGATCAGTAAAAGCTGAACAAACTATACAGTCACACAAAAAATGTGTGCATGTGCTAATGTGAATGTTTTGGAGCTTTTATGAGATGATAACATTAAGCTTAGCTTACCAGTATTTCGTTGCCTGGCCTCAATGTGTCCTGACACTGTCGGTAGATATTATCTCCCCTTTTTGCTGGGTTTGCATGGTGGAAAGTGAGCAGAGAATACACTGTGTTTGCACAAATCTTTCATTAGGGGAGGCATATTCGGAGGGTCCACCAAACCACACTAATCACGAGAGAATCACAGCTGTGTTTGCGCTGTGGTGTAATGTCACCCCTGGGCCTTTTCAATAAGAAGAGTTCAAAAGCAGAGGAAAAGCAATCCATAATACATGGAGAGAAATCCTATTATGGAGAGCAACTGTCATATTTTTCTTTTCTTTACAAGGATAACAAATAATTCCTTTTACATATCGACAGAGCAGACCCCCCTCCCAACCCACTTAAGGAGATTATTCCTATTGTTTAGCTTTCTGAACCATCCTAACTGGCAGCTCTGAGCTCATATGGAGGATTCCCTGTCAGTATTTTGGAATTTAGAAGGGAGGGGGTTTGACATTCGTCTCAAGGTGGTGCACCAAAGCAGCTCGGTATAAATCTCACGCTTTTCTGTGAGGAATGTTCTACTGGCTCAGTCCAGGTTAGCCAGGACAGGAGTCAATAAATCATTATAGTGCTGCAGCCTGAGTTTTACATCTACATATGATCGGGTCTTGGTTATAAATCTTTCTTCTTCATAGCCTCGTCCCCGAAAGGCAGAAATGTTGGGATGTAAATTGATTTCTCCCGCCTGGTCATAGGCGGAGGATGCTGCTGAAATCTGTGCACTCGTGCTCCCGGAGCGAATTATGTGGCGTTTTCAGAGAGTCTGGAACATTTGAGCGATATGCCAGGAAAATAAATGGATCACGGAGCCAGAGATAACAACTTGCTGGCCTGCCTCTTGGGTTCAAGGGCTACAATATATGCCCTGGCGGAAGGCATTACACAAATCGTTTTGACTGGGTTTGTGTTGTGGAGCTACGGGGAGGCGTCTGGGTACCAGCGAGGTTTCCGGGCCGGGCCTGCTAGACCCGTTTGCTTATCAAATATATATAATGCGTCATGATAATATCGCAGAGTTTTATTACATCACTTCCTCAGTAATGGAAAGGACATGTTTTGCCCCTCCCATCTAGACCCCCCCACCATGCTGAACGAAAAATAAAGATACAAAAGTCTATCAAGCATTAAGCTTCGTTGTAGATCACTACAGATGTGAAAGAGCCGTATTCTACATCAGGGGCATCCAGTCTTATCTGCTAGGGGCCGGTGTGGCTGCAGGTTTTCATTCCAAATGGGCAGAAGCTCACTTGATTCTACTCACCTGATTCTACTTACCTGATTCTACTCACCTGATTCTACTCACCTGATTCTACTCACCTGATTCTACTCACCTGATTCTACTCACCTGATTCTACTTACCTGATTCTACTCACCTGATTCTACTCACCTGATTCTACTTACCTGATTCTACTCACCTGATTCTACTCACCTGATTCTACTTACCTGATTCTACTCACCTGATTCTACTTACCTGATTCTACTCACCTGATTCTACTTACCTGATTCTACTTACCTGATTCTACTCACCTGATTCTACTCACCTGATTCTACTTACCTGATTCTATTCACCTGATTCTACTTACCTGATTCTACTCACCTGATTCTACTTACCTGATTCTACTTACCTGATTCTACTCACCTGATTCTACTCACCTGATTCTATTCACCTGATTCTACTTACCTGATTCTACTCACCTGATTCTACTTACCTGATTCTACTCACCTGATTCTACTTACCTGATTCTACTTACCTGATTCTACTCACCTGATTCTACTCACCTGATTCTATTCACCTGATTCTACTTACCTGATTCTACTTACCTGATTATATTCACCTGATTCTACTTACCTGATTCTACTTACCTGATTCTACTCACCTGATTATATTCACCTGATTCTACTCACCTGATTCTACTTACCTGATTATATTCACCTGATTCTACTCACCTGATTTTACTCACCTGATTCTACTCACCTGATTCTACTTACCTGATTCTATTCACCTGATTCTACTTACCTGATTCTGCTCACCTGATTCTACTTACCTGATTCTACTCACCTGATTCTACTCACCTGATTCTACTTACCTGATTCTACTTACCTGATTCTACTCACCTGATTCTACTTACCTGATTCTACTCACCTGATTCTATTCACCTGATTCTATTCACCTGATTCTACTCACCTGATTCTACTTACCTGATTCTACTCACCTGATTCTACTTACCTGATTCTACTCGCCTGATTCTACTCACCTGATTCTACTTACCTGATTCTATTCACCTGATTCTACTCACTTGATTCTACTCACCTGATTCTACTCACCTGATTCTACTCACCTGATTTTACTCACCTGATTCTACTCACCTGATTCTACTCACCTGATTCTACTTACCTGATTCTACTCACCTGATTCTACTCACCTGATTCTACTTACCTGATTCTACTCACCTGATTCTACTTACCTGATTCTACTCACCTGATTCTACTTACCTGATTCTACTTACCTGATTCTACTCACCTGATTCTACTCACCTGATTCTACTTACCTGATTCTATTCACCTGATTCTACTTACCTGATTCTACTCACCTGATTCTACTTACCTGATTCTACTCACCTGATTCTACTTACCTGATTCTACTTACCTGATTCTACTCACCTGATTCTACTCACCTGATTCTACTTACCTGATTCTACTCACCTGATTCTACTTACCTGATTCTACTCACCTGATTCTACTTACCTGATTCTACTTACCTGATTCTACTCACCTGATTCTACTCACCTGATTCTATTCACCTGATTCTACTTACCTGATTCTACTTACCTGATTATATTCACCTGATTCTAATTACCTGATTCTACTTACCTGATTCTACTCACCTGATTATATTCACCTGATTCTACTCACCTGATTCTACTTACCTGATTATATTCACCTGATTCTACTCACCTGATTTTACTCACCTGATTCTACTCACCTGATTCTACTTACCTGATTCTATTCACCTGATTCTACTTACCTGATTCTGCTCACCTGATTCTATTCACCTGATTCTACTTACCTGATTCTACTCACCTGATTCTACTCACCTGATTCTACTTACCTGATTCTACTTACCTGATTCTACTCACCTGATTCTACTTACCTGATTCTACTCACCTGATTCTATTCACCTGATTCTATTCACCTGATTCTACTCACCTGATTCTACTTACCTGATTCTACTCACCTGATTCTACTTACCTGATTCTACTTACCTGATTCTACTCACCTGATTCTACTCACCTGATTCTATTCACCTGATTCTATTCACCTGATTCTATTCACCTGATTCTACTCACCTGATTCTACTCACCTGATTCTACTCACCTGATTCTACTTACCTGATTCTACTTGCCTGATTCTACTCACCTGATTCTACTTACCTGATTCTATTCACCTGATTCTACTCACTTGATTCTACTCACCTGATTCTACTTACCTGATTCTACTCACCTGATTCTACTCACCTGATTCTACTTACCTGATTCTACTTGATTCATCAACAGCTCAGCCTTTAAACAACTGATCACAGTCTCTTGTTTTGTTGGAATGAAAATCAAGATTTTTCACCCTGAGGTCCACATTTGTGTGGTTTTAGGCACCAAAACAGCCCCAATTAAATTTTGTGTGATCATTTTGCAAGCTTTCTTTATCTCCGTTATTAAACCGGCTGTGTGTGTTGCTGTCTTTAAGGCTGATATATTCAAATATTTTAATTGCACTGTGTCTTATACAACAAGCAGACCGGGTTTCCTCTTGCTTTAATCCAATAGCTTTTAATGGAGAGCTAGTAAAAATGAAGCGGCATTCTCTACAATACATCGCGCTTGAAAGTAGGGCAGCATACGGAATATACCTGCTGCGTTGGACTGCTGTACACCACCTGATATTTCTTTTTTCCTTTTTTTTTCTTTTATTCATTACCGTTAGATGAGTAGATGTGTGTGTGTGTGTGTGTGTGTGTGTGTACAGGGTCATACTCTGATACACTATAATAAGCAATCATGTTGATTTACATTCTTAAGGGATTTTTCAGTTTCTATGAATAGTCTATCATTCTATAGTCTATATTCTCTATTATAATCTTTTTCGTAAAGTTGTGGAAAATGCTGTAATCTAACAGCCCTTTAAATTCTGTGCCAGTCACTAGGAAAAGACCACAATTGCCCCCAAACTCGACTTGAAATGGCAAAACAAGTGCTCACTGCATGTTCTTCCTTTTTAGACATGTTAACAAGGGAAGTGGCCATGAACCTTCAGCATAAAGTCATGTGTTGTGCTCTGGCACACTGCTTACTCTCGTTCTACAACCTTGGCTGCACCCCTCAGAGTCCCATCCCCTTAATTACTGCACACACCAGCGAAGGTGAAATGGATTGCATTTTCAGAATGAATTAATTACAAAGCTCACAATTAAAAATCGTTCCCCCAACACACACTAGCTCAGTCTCAGATCACCTTCTAACTTGGGTGGGATTTTCATGGATGACACTGAAAAAAGCTTTAACTAATGCATGATCATTAGCAGGCCAATGCATCGACATTTTGGGGGTTTAACAGGAAAAAACAAGCAACTTGAACACAAATTTAGAAATGGATGTAGCACAAATCACAGTCTTTGTTATAAAGAGAATCCGTCTGATATTCATCTTTCAGATTAAGCCAGATTAAGGTGGAGACCAAAGCCAAGCAGTGATTTGAATGCCGACCGCCATTGCTGCTATAGGTTATGACTGTATCACAGAGCTCCTCAGGGTCTTGTATGTATCCCTGTTTAATGTATTGTGTTTGCTTGTTGTTCGAAATAACCACATTATAAAATGTGCCATTGTCAGAGAGTTACTGGGAGGAACCACAGGTGATATGTATTGCACTAGACGGGTGTCCAAAAACGACAAGCCTCGTAGAATTCAAACTGACCCACAAGCTCTATTCCTGGGGGCAAAGCTGAGCCTCATCATACTAAAACAGATCCAGCTCCCGGGTCTGTCTGTGTAGGTGCCTGGCCATTAGTTATGTTTACATGTACACAATGGTCCACACAGTTACTCTAAGAAACTTGACTGATTCAAGAAGTTTGCATTAGTTGAATACCTAACATGGGGAGAGGATTGCAAAACTCCTGCAGGTATTGCTCTGAAAGACTTTCCCTTTCATCACAATGTCCAGTGCAAGCAGCCGATCGCTACTGCTCACCATTATTTAGCTCAATAATCAAAACCTTGTTTCCTTTCCAAATGATAAAAAAATGGCCAGCTTGGTGGGCAAATGATAGCTGATGTGCTGTATCTGAGCAGAGGATCTAAGGCTGAGAAGTCGGGTACTGTAAATGTTTAAAGATATTTGAATACATACATAAATGTGAAGGATATAAGGTAATTCTAACAGGAACTCTTTTTTTGGCCGTTCTAGGGAATAATTTTTCATATTTTTAACAAAACAAACAACACTTCTCCCTTCCGAGCTCCTTCAGAAGCTCTGCCCCTAAATTCACAGGCTTGTTTTTTAGACTGTTGTGGCCATAAAACATTTAGCAAAAACCCTTTCTGTGTACATACACACCATGATATAACATTAACCGAACAATGACACAGTTTGTGGGCTATCAAAGCTAACCAACTGTGATCACAAACATAGGAAGATGGGACAAAACAATAATATTGGTTCTGTAACATTGCAAAAATAATCAGACCCCCGCACCCCTTTTTGTGGCCTTCAACACTCCATGAAGCTGAAGTCTTGTTCTTGTTTGGGTTTTCCCATTCCAACATAAATGCTACCGCTGTTTCATGCACAGGAACAGGAAGCCAACTACAGCCTCGTTTTATTCTCGTTCATCATGTAGCCCCTCGCTCTCCCCTAGATATTATATAGCTCCACTCCATGTGGTTGGCTATTTGACAAGATTATGTGTGCACTCATGGGGATGAACCATAGCTTGAAAAACATACATTTGGATGACAGGGAAAGTCAAACACTGTCATATGTGAAGGTTTACATTTGTTTTATTTTGTGAAGCTGTGGAAGTTGAACAGGCCCCTCATTTAGTTAGGACCTTGGAAGCAGTATGTAGGGGTGCTTAGGGTGCTGCAGCACCTCCAGATCTCAGAACAGCTAATAATTCTAATATTTACAACATTAATTTCCGAATTTTGCAAGAACAGTCACTCCAACATGGAGACTTCAAGGATGCAACTACTAATAAGGTGCAGCAGTGCTGCAGAGCTATTCCTGTGCTTTAATTACTTTTACTCACTGACCCTGATCCTGTTTGTGAGCACAGTATGTGAACGCCTCCACACAATTTTACTCTGGGGAGCCGGTGGATGTTGCAGTGCTGTATATGCTGTACTGATACTCCTGCAGTTATCTCCTGGGACCCAGCAGAGAGAGCGCATGAATATTTCAGCAGCCCTGCTGTCATTGACCACTTTGGCACCAGCACGCATGGCTGAACAAAACTTTCCAAAAGGAGGGACAATTAGTGGACCAATTATCTTTATAAAGGTGGGCTTAAGTTGAATGTTGGCTTCTTTTTAGCAGCCTTTTTCTCCTCTTGCTTCCACTTTTTTCAGCATGCTCTCTCACTGACTCAGCCCGCCTCTTCCTCGCTGTGTTGCAGAGAAAATGGGGCTCCCTTGAGAGAGAGAGAGAGAGAGAGAGAAAGCGAGAGAGAGAACAGTGTGTGTATGTGTGTTTGGAATAGAAAGAGAGACAGAAAGTGCATTAAAAACTCCTCTATTAAGCAAAGGCGAAATTCTGTAGTGTTGCAAAAGTAGCCTGAATTATCCTTCAATACAGTTCTCGTCAGTCCGCTCACTTTAAGGCAGGCTTTCCAGACGAAATTCCAGCAGGCGGTAAAGACGATAAAACTCACAACCCGTTAAATGGGATCTTCTTGCCAATATTTACTGAGACGTTGATTAATTTAAAGGGCCCGTATCCTACATTTTTTGTCATTTATTTATGGACCTGCTGTAATTCGTTTTTTACAGGACTGTTTCCGACAGGCAGTTTTTGTTGTGCATAGTAAATGTAAAGTATATATGTAGATACACCCTGTTCTGATAGGCTGCCCTGCATCCTGTCTTATTTATATTGCAGCAGTGTGCATGGGCAGGGCTGTTATACACTGTTGTAATATGAATAGACTGATGTGTTGGTTTTTGTGACATCACAAATACAGTTCGACTTCTGTATACAGACTGGGGAGTGAATGACTGCTAACTCCTTTATTTACAAAAAAGAAAAAATTGATTTTTCATGATGTGGGCCCTTTAACCGTGTTAACTTATTCCAAATTTTTCAAATATTTTTTTTGGATGATAGGGGCCCTTTAATAAAGATTAACCATTAAAAGGGTGACATCACAAATACAGTTTGACTTCTGTATACAAACTGGGGAGTGAATGACTGCTAACTCCTTTGTTTACAGAAAAGAAGAATTAGATGTGGGCCTTTTAACCGTGTTAACATATTCCAAATATTATTTTTGGATGATAGGGGCTCTTTAATAAAGATAAACAGGCGGTGGACGGAAGGGACCGGAGGTAAAAAATCATAGGATTTCCATTTGTGAAACAGAAAAAAATGTAATCCTCATGTCCACTTTTTCTTCTCTGACCCAGAGACCATTCGGATTTGATATTTTTTGATCTTGGCCCACGGTAATCAGCTTTCACATCCCTCGTGATGCAACTAGGTTGGCTTTTCCTAATATGATTGCCTGATAGATTAGAGGTTGAGTCTGATAATTAACATCATCAGGTCAGGCTTAGTGTGCTGCAGCCTGTTTGATGGCTGTTAGCTTGGGCCAAAGATGTAAGCCGAAAGGCTTCAGAGGGACGGCCTGGCTTTCCTCTCCGACCGTTACGTAACAGATCAAATAAATAGGAGAATTTTTATTTATTTATTTTTCCAGAGAGGTCAAAAAGAGACGCCTGCCAATGAGGAAAAAACGAAAGACAACAGAGCGTTGAGACATAAATGAATTCATCAAAAAAAGAGAGAGAGGAAGAAGGGAAAAAAACACTGTCGTTAATCTTGGCAACATTTCCTGAACTTCAAAGGCTCCAGAGCCCTTAGGAGAGAACTGAATCACGGCACTCTAATTATTTATGCAACCACTCTCTAGCAGAGCCCCCCTGTCAGTCAGCTGCTGGAGAGCAGCCAATTAATAATTTCTACACCGTTTTCTCTCTTTCTATTTCTCTCTCATCATCTATTCCCCCACTTTCACCCTCGCAATACTCTCTGCCTGTCTGTTCTAACTCAGCGTTCACTGATGCATCTCTCTCTCTTTCTCTCTTTCCTTGTCAGACGAACAAGGCAGTGACCAAAGGGGACTTTCACCAGGCCAGCTCCAGCTCCCGGCGGGCTCTCTTCCTGGCCGTGCTGTCCATCACCATTGGGACGGGCATCTACGTAGGTGTGGCGGTGGCCCTCATTGCGTACCTCTCCAAGAACAACCACTTGTAGCCTTGCCTTGCCTCCCTGTCGTCTCTCGGCTGACTGATTGTTCTGAGTGGATTTACTCGGAGGGCCACTTAGGCGTACCACACCGAGTAACGATCGGCACGCTCGGCTCCACCACTTTTATGAATCACATGAAATTATTGAGTGGATCCTCATTTGTAAACACAGTGATTACTTCGCTCAGTGTGAAATCATGACATTTCTTTTTTCAGCACTCACTTGTTTACCACGGCGGAGAGAGTGCTTCGAGAGACTACAGAAACAGTGACTTTAATATCTATTTACAAGGCAAGGACATCAGGTCTGAAGGCTTTGAGCAATCACGAATACTGTATTGTATTATTTAATGTGCCGATTTAACTCTTTGAACCCTTTGGTGTTGTTTTTTTTTTCGCTCGGTGGTGAGATGTGAAAAACACAATCTATCTGAAGTGCCACAGTACTCTGAAGCCTTTCTAATAAGAGCTACAATATTTCAAGGTCTAGGGTCAGGGACTCCACACCACAGGAAGGGGCTTTTTTTCAATGAAACTTCAAGGGTAACATGGACGCAAAGCCATAAAGATGGGCTGGAAGACTCTGGATAAGGACCTAATCGAGCAGTAACCTTTTGATCCGAGAGGACGTGTGTATATCTGTAAACAGTCCTTGGTGAGGGACCACTTGGAATCCCCAAAACCTCTGTAACCGGGCCCGATGCTTTCAGTTTCTATTTGCCAAACTATGATTCTGTACATGCTTCCACCGTAAATGTTATGGTGTTCCACCTTTTGGGAGATTTCAGCCACCACTGGACTGCAACTTCTTGCCAATAAATGTAGTTTTCATTCAAACCTAGTGCTCATTTATGTGAACTTCCACACTGCCTTGTTTTTCTACTGCTTCTGCCAAACATGGCGAATTAAATACTAGACGTTCAAAACACATGCATGCGTTAGAAATGGAATATGTGCACAAATGCACAGGTCATGTCACTATATATACCAGTCATCATAAGTTCTGCAATCATGCCTGGATTCAGTGCAGTTTCACTGTGGAAGGTGAAAAACATCTCTGTCAAGGCTGATTCACTAAAAGAATATTAGTGCATTCACCTTTTCAACTGACTGCATCGTCATTATGGCACCACTGGCAATAATGTTGCCTTGAAATTCTATTCTACTGACCATTTGCAAAATTTGTACATGTCCTGCGTGTGGACGCCAGGTGGGTTACCAATTTAGGGCCCGGTAAGACTGCCCCGGGTAGGCTACAGTTGTGGGCACCATTTGGGTCACTGTCGTAGAGCACAATTACATTTGTGGTCCCAGCAGGTTCACAGCGATTTCTGTTTAGACTAGGGGGCCAGTGGCTGATTGTTCACATGAGCGCCACTCACAGACCAGATTGGCCCCATTAGTGCCCAACATTAGCAAACACACATGGGTCCATATGGAGCCAATGGACACATTTTTGTGGGCCCCAACTGGGTTGCCGCTAGTCAGTGCTAAGGAATCCTCATCAGCATGGACTAGCTCTTTAGCATCTAACATTATGTTTGTCTTATTTTATACATATTCATTCAGCAGGCTGTAAATGCATATGTTGTATGGTTTTATGTACCAGAGACCTAAAATTTCTACTCAAACAGAGTGTTTTTAATCACAAATGTGAGCGCTGCACATACTGACTTGACCAGTAATCAAAACACGATTTATGCTGCTTCTATGTAAAATAATATTAAGCTAGAACAGAAAACTTGAGCTAACCTTGGACCCAGTGTCTGCCTGTTAATCCCATAAGAAACGATACATGGGCATGTACTTTTACACACTATATATATTTAACATAAATTGTTTCATTCCAAAATGTATATGGAACACTGATTTCCAACTCCAGAAATGATATAAAAATATGTTTTGAGCATTACACATTCCTCAGTAACACCTTTCCACTAGAGCTATATGATTTAAGAAATTTGGAGAAATACGTTGGTATGGACGAAAATGACAGGTGCATTGTCAATTGTCAATTTCTCTGTCAGCTACTTCAGGTAGGTGGATGTTTTGGTACTGGCTGGCAGTGTTGTTTGATTGTGAGCCATTGTTTGTTAGAAATGTTACATTTAACTTTGTTTTCCATGTCATATGAAGAAAAATACAGCTAAACAATGACACTGGAATATCCACTGTGTAGTCAAATCTGAATGCCAGTCTCCAGTCCCAAATGCCTAGAATTGAGGAATCAATTCTTTTTGTGATCTAATCCCATCAATTCCTTCCACCATTTCTAAGCCTAATAATTCAGACTAATATACTGCCAGTGCTGCAGAGATTTTCAGCACAATTCTGCAAGCTTATTGTAATACAATTGAAAAAAAACAACCAGCATAGTTCAAGCACAAACACAGCTTAAAAATGGAAGCTCAGTTATCAAAATACAACAGTATATACAACGGTAAATACAACAGTCAATATAAATGCATGTTTAAGGATGCAAAAAACATGAGGCTGATCCCTTGATCAGCACTCTTACTCCAAATATAAATATGGATCCCGTCCAGTAAATTTGAGTCCTCACTATCAGCTCCATTGCAGCAGGCTGAATGACTAATCACCTGCAAACACTATGCATATTTCATAGCAGCAGAAACATCTTCACAGTCTGCCAGTGATATTGACTGGCTCTGCTGTTAGCTGATTTCTACATGTGGCCAGTGGAAACAAGCGAGATGTGTCCTGTGATAGCTGCTTTGTGGGCCCTCTTAAAGAGCTAGCAGCAAGGGGTGAGGACCCTGTGGAGAAAGATCACAGGAGGCTGAGGTTGCTCTCTAATTAAGGAAATTGTCATTCAGGATGCTCATCTCGAGGTAATTAGCCAAGCTCTTAGTGTGAGAGTGTGCGAGTGTAAGTGAAAGAGAGCACGAGCAAAGTCGGCACTGACTTGAATCACAAGTATGGCACATTTCGTCTTTTTATCACTTCTACGTCTGGAATATTCCAGGATATCCTTGCCTGGTCCTGTTATCAGTGAATCTACAGTAGGGGTGTCAAACTGGGTGACTGCGGAAATTAGCTTTTGCTCTGTTCTAATGCTCTGAATGGAGCTACTGAAGGCCTTGCTAATTAGCTGATGAGTTGAATCAGGTGCCTTTATTAAAGGGGGCATATTATTAAAAACCTTTTCACTGCTTGTGCTTGTACATTCGGATGTCTGGAATAAGTACCAACTGTGGAATCAGACAACTCAGCCAGTTTTATATGCTGCCTAGATCAGAAAACATAGGGTTCAACAAGCTGTCCAGATGTGGCTCCCCATTCTACCTCACGTGGGGAGTCATTAGAATAAAGCTGCGCCCCCATCTGAGTATCTCCCCACATGACAACAGAGCTACTTCTGCAAAGGTGCGTTATTTTTTTCTCACAAACGCCAGAGCTGCTAGCATTATGAGCCTCGAGCCCTTTGAGCTTCAAGTATGGCTCAGCTGGACCCACCATGCTTCAAGATGCACCGAAGACAAGCATCAACACTCTTCTCTGTCCACTGGCCGTCCACAGAGCAGACTCTCTCAGGATCTTCAAAGGCAGACTGAAGATCATCTCTTTTTGAACCCCTAATTTAAAGTTTTTATTGAAATGAATCACACTGCACTTATGCTACGCGTAATCCTTTATCTTCTAGGTATGAGCGCTGGCTGGGTATTCCTAGGTTTTATATTTACACTGTATTAATACTGTATTAACCCTGTATTTTATTCCCATCTCTCTAGGTATCAGCACTGGCCCTTGTTTCTGGCAGTGTTTGAGTTCAAGGGCAGTTTGGAATTAAACCTGTTTGTACTAGCTGGAGATGCATTCTCTGAACACAAGCACTTTTATAGGGTGCTCAAGATAAGAGCGTCTGCTTAATGGCATAAATGTATTTGTAAATGTAAATGCAATCATGGGTCCCGCTCTGACATCAACTGCACCTGTGTGAATAAAAAAAGTTTATTTTAATGACAATATCCAGCTACAGTCTGTAAAAGCCTGCATGTGTGTGGTAACAATTTTGTGTGGGACACAAAGCTAAAGTGGTCTTCTTATTCGTCAGCCTCTCGTTTGAATTTTCTCACTCCACCTTAAATGATGCAGCAGTTAGATTCTGGTGCCTCAGGAAACTCATGCTAACTGCTGCACCATTTAAGATGAAACTAGAAAACTCTAACAAGAAGCTGGCGAATAGGAAGACCACTTTAGCCTTGTTTGTCTATCTGTTTTTCTGACCTGGGTCAGTGTAACGGCCCCGGCAACTAAACTTTTCTTAAGATAGGGATCTATGCAAAACTGGAGATGATGGAAATATACATTGTTTTAAAAAAAAGCTTCTTTGGTTGTTTAGCACTAAATAATGCTAACAGCTGGGTTGATATAATAATGGAGGTGTAAATTCTTGATGTTATGTACTGCAGGATCCATAATAACATTATGTACTGGCATCGTGACATATCCCATAAAACTTTCAGCAGAGCTGTGGCCTGGAATGATATCGGTTTAACACCAGTCAAGACCAAGAATCATGAAAATCGCCTATATATTGTTAAACACAGATATTAAAGACATCAAATGTTGTTTTAATGATTGAAACAGAATCTAAGTGGAGCAACATGTTCAAGCTAGAACAGATATTTATTATAGAACAGAAGTGATTTGAGTTACAATGATCTATAATTGTAGATTCATTGATACCAAGGGAGAGTTGAAAAGTGGTCATAGCTATAGAGCGATAGAGAGATCAAAAGGTAAAATGTGTCACAATGAGAAAGAATAATTCCCTCATGAGCTTAAAAAACACTCAGAAAGCTCCAATGGTCTGTAGTGAATCCCAGGACAAAATCATAAAGTCCATACTGGATTCTTATTCGCTGGTGAGGGATGAGTCACTGGGTCTATAAAACTGTGGCTGTCAAACATGCTAAAAAACAACACAGACCAATATGCATTTTATACTGGTCTAAGCTGACTGATCTGGTTCTTGTTAAAGCTGGTCACCCAGCATGGTCATGCAAGTGACTTGCACACCAGCATCCTAAACACAAAAACATTTGCTGGCTTTGCTAGTGACCAGCTTCTTATTTGAATGTTCCCTTCCACCTTATAGTAGCAAAATTGTGCTATGTTGTGATAAATCCACTTAATGATGTTGAATGTTTTATTCCAGTACATTTATTCCATTAGGGTGTGAAATGAGCTTCCAATTAAAGGTCCCATAAAATGGTAAACTGTGTGTTCAGTAAATGGAGCCGACGTTTCAAATACAAATCCTGCATTTGTTAAAACTCGCCCCTAAGGACCAACAGCGATGATGGACTATGTGTAGAACTGTACCATTCCAGGCTATGAAGGGGATGTCAGCACTTTTCATATCTATCCCAAGGAACCAATTGGCTTCCTTTTCGTCAGCTATTAATCCAATATTCTGTTTTATTTTAAATGCTAGAGCTTGTACAGGAACCAGAATTCATAGCGCCAGATTGTAACAAGGTCCATTTAAGGTGGCGAATCAAACAATTTTCTTAGCATCATACCCCCAACATTAACCTGTAAGTAGCAGCCATGCTGTGTGTGTTTTATCCAATGTTTGCTGGTTGAAGCAGATCATCTTAAACTTTAATTAAGGTTGAGTAATGTTAGCTACCAGCAAGCTCAGAGGAACTGGCATAGTTTATTGAATAGTATAAACAAAGACTGAATTATTTACACAAAGATTCATTGTATGTTCCTGCCTGTGTCTTTGGTCAATCAGTGCAGAGATCATCAAATTATTTATACATAAAGGGTAAAAGAGCTTGATTCTAGGAGAAAATCATAGGTTGTGAATGGGCATGATACTTAATTTCTTAATTTCTACAATGTACCGACATGTACAGACAATGTTCAAGTGTTCAATTCATGGCTACTTTCTTGAATAGTAAACTCTTGGGCTTGTTTGGGGGTGGCCTATTCCCAAATAACTATTTTTTAGCAATTTGGCTGCAGGAGCCGGTATTTTTCATTCCTACGTAGTGGGCTAATTAGGTACTAGAGAGCCATTTGACATTTTTCCAATTTTTTTTTGCTGTAGAGCTCCCAATTCAGCCGCAATATTTTAGATATTGATGCAATATATCTTACATCTCTTCTGCCTTGGATTATCTCGGTCTACCATCTGGTAAGAAGACTAAAACCTCACCCTGAGAATAGACTACCATTTCCCAGTGAAATTTGCAGACACAGCTACATGGAAGGTTCACCTTCTGTCAGCACTCCACTGTAGTCTCCTGATCGCTGTAGGCAATTTTTATGATATCTCTTGGAAGAGATGGAGAAATTAAATGGACATTTTGGCTGGCTGTTTGAGTAAGATCTTGATTTTGTTGAGAGAGGGAAAAACATTAGAGGCCTGTTATTCCCCTTTTAAGACACAGACACAGCCATTAGCTTACTCCCGAGAGCTCCAACAACACTGCCCTGATCATCCCACTCAGCTAAAAGGGTTAAAATGGTGGCGAGGGCGACAGCGTGATTAGTTTAATGCACGGTTTGCCTTGGTTTATAATGGCAGAGACAAATTCTCAGGAGACAGGACAATGTCAGCAGAGTTTGTTTATATACACCACGTTTACACATCTAACGGGCTGTAGTGATATCCCCTTGAGAAATAGATACAGTTGGATAATAAGCAGATTAGCAACAGTTCCAATGCTTTAACAAATGGTGAGTAGCAGCCCAGTGGGACAGCCGACTCAGCCATGTAAACGCGACACATCAGAAAGAGATCTGGAAGGCACGTCTACGGTGGGACAAAGCAAACCCATTACAACAATGAAAAGTCGGCTTAACGTAAATTTATATATGTTTATATAGTAACCGATTACACACCTTTTCTTGAGTTAATTTAATTTGAGGATACACGTTTACTTCTTTATCTATTTTTTTTACTCCGCTTCTCAGTTAGTTAATAAAATAGAATGCAGGTTTTTAGGTTATGTTTAGATGGCAGGTCTTTAGTGTTTTTTCCTTCCTGTACCTCTATTTCCATCTCCAAAGCTCAGCTAACAACCTATATATTCTCCAAACACTTTCACTCTCTCTGATTTATTAATTTTCCCCCCTTAAATAGTCAAGCAACCTTGGGTATGTGAAAGGCTCTATATAAGTCTAATGTATTATTATGATTTATATGCCAAGGCAGTCTTGTATGGCTGTGGTTTTCAAACTCACTGCTGGGTTGATGGCTTAGTTCCTTGCACCACTAAGACACAACTGATGTTTAATACAGTGTGGAAAATATTTGTTGCTTTACCTTTGATGATTGCATAGTCACATGTGGTGCAACTGTTTTATAATCCAGCCCAGCATCAGCAGGTTGTGAGTTTTAATCTCAGCAATGCCACTGTTTTATATATGGTCCATATATGGAATCCAGAGAGGAGAAAATGCCTGATGGAACTGTGTGATGGAAAGTGTCCCAAGGAATGTCTGAAGCAGTACTAGAAACATTAACTGGTTCGACCTAACTAAGAAGTTGAGTCAAGTCAAAAGGCTTTTATTGTCATTCCATCTACGTACAAGTACACTGTGGAGTGAAATTTCATTCCTCCAGGAACAACATGGTGCAACATAGAACAAATAGTTGGATAAACTCTTGTGTCCTTAAGTTGAGTTAGTTCAAGAAAAGACATTAAATCAGTTATTTTATAAAAGACGACCAGGTTTCTTATTTTTTTTATATTGAAGAATCAAAAAATATCTTACACAAGATGTGCCCCCCAGAAAAACACTTCCACTGAAAGATACACCTATCAAAAGAAAGAAACAACCTATTCTTGTTGTCAGGAATCACCTGTGCTTGAGTCTACAGCACAATGTATTTTTTAGACTTGTATTATTAAGTAGGCTATGTAAGTAGGCTATGTTGACTAACACGCTCACATCCAGCATACATCTGCTGGAACTCTGCACTGTGTACAATATAACTTTAAAAACATCAAAAAATGCTCAGATAAATGATTAAAGTCCAAAAATGAAAGGCTGTGGCGATTCATCAGAGGCAGGCCATTGTTGCTGAGGGGTCTGGTCAATGAATCAGCGTGGCAGTCTTGCCTCCAGGGTCATTAATTAGACATGAGCGCAAACACAGGGTTTCGCACAGTCCAGAGAGAAAGGCAGCCCTGCTCCGGCTTCATTCCTGCTAGGCTGAAACAACGGGCTGCATCTTACGAACAAAACAGACCAATATCAACAGGGAATTGAGCTATAGCCCGGCAATCTTTCGCATACAACTCAGTCTCACTGATAAGGAATGAATGGATGCACATATAATAAGACAGCCCTGGTAAACACCATTAGGAATGCAGTGAACAACGCGTAATGATCATTTGAAGCTGCTGTTTATTTTCTCTGGCAAGCTTTCGCCTAGACAACAGTCATCATGTTTTTATTGATTTGTTTATTTTTTGTCACAGAGATCATGGTGCTCCATGTTTGACTTGCATGAAGAATATTCAGTTAAACATAAAAATGATTACTGCCTTTTAAGGCTAACAAGTGCATGTGTCAGTGTGTACCAGCACGATGTTTTTTTCCTTATTCTTAACGTTTGCCAGACGTTGCAAGCAAGTGCTGAGAGTTTCTGTTGTCATCTATTCAATGCAAGCCAGTTCGTTCTGTTCCCAATTATTTCTAGAGTCTACAAGTAACTGTATTCAAATAAACGGCATATTACTTTCACTCTAATGCCAAGACAAAGGAACAGCTATTTCTGCTCCTTTAATCATGTATCCCTCAATCTGTTTTCAATGCATTTGAAATAAAAGGAACAACAAAAGTCCTTAAATTGTTGATTTATATTTTCTTTGTATCTCATATGAACTTTTTCAGCAAACGCATGAATATAATTCACAATTCAGCTGTCTTACATTCCTACTCTGATGAAATTAAATTAGTAATAAGTCTAAACTGCTGGTGTGTGAAAGGCAGCATGTTTTATATAATGCTAGGAAAGTAACACACAGAAAGCTACAATTACCTACACTGATCCATTTAGCTACAGCCAGTGTAGATAGGCACCCCCCCCACACACACACCTCACAAACCTCCAAATGTGGTAACTGCTTTTGGATGGCTAAAATAGATAAATGATAGTGTTTTCTATGATTAAAATGATGTCAGGCGAATGTTCCATATCTATCTAATATACTGTCAAATATGGTGTTCACAGCTGTCATAGTAGGAGGTAGCAGCAGCAGTTTGGCATTCTACCCATTAACACGCCACAGCACAGGTTTGATTGCTGCTCACTGAAGTTCCATTAACTCAAGAATTCATTTTATCTGTTGACCTTCACCATAGTTTATTAACTGGAACTGATCCACCTGTTTTGTTGCACAAAAATGAATAAAATATTGGAACCATTTAATTATACCTTGACTGCCGACCTGGAAATGTCCCCATTTTTTATTTCAGAAATCTGGTCACTTTACTGTGGAGTTTATTTTTGGTTCTGCTGTTTCATCATTCAGTGCTGTATTCTTCATTTACCAAAGGTAAAACTCCAAAAACTAGAGGTGGGAAGGGCCAAGGTGGCATGTACAATTTGCTTAGTCATGCATATGCATATATTTTTACACTCTTGGTGTGTAGTATCGTACAAGATTATTTTTTAGCTATTTAACACACAGCATATTTTGGCTAGACTTAAATAAGTTAAAATGGACAAAGTCTCTCAATATGTCACATATGAGACGGTAGGTAAGATGAGGTGAGAGTCGAATAAAAATGTTTTCACCAGTTTTTCCCCCTTCATCGTCTTTCCTGGCTCAGGCTCTAAAGGGCACTGCTGATGTAAGTCAGCCTCACTAGTCTCCAGATCTTTTCAAAGCTGTCCAGTGAGCAGATGAAACTGAAGCAAATCTCGACCGAGGCTCTGTGAAGATCACATCAGAAGACCCAAATGCTCTTGACTGTCTGTCTCGTCCGCGGAGGCGCAGCACCTATCAGCTCTCGTCCTGAATGAAGAAGCTTCTCGCTGCCTCTGGGTCTCTTGCGAGAGGAGTTCATGTCTGAATGTCTGGGCCAATCATGGCCCAGCAACTGGGAGAAACCCTGGGCCTGTGCTGTCTGCGTGCCAACGTCAAAGCAGTGGCAACAGTAGTTAGTGTTGAGTTAGCTTTCTGATATGATTGACAGTGAAGTCCAGCCATGTCCCCAGCACACAGTACTGCCAATTAGCTGGAATGCGCTTGACGAGGTAAGTATATGGTTAGACCCCCCCAAAAATACAACACATGAGGTGCACATGGGCAGATTCATCATATCAACCAGTTTAAAGAAGTTTTTGCAGCATTTGTACCGAAGAAAGAAGTTATTATTTACAGTAATAGGAAGGTACCAACATGAGGGTTCAATCACTACTAAACCTCCGACAACAACAAGGGACTGAGGAATAAGTAGGAGAGAAAAAACAAAAGCAGGCTGAGAGAGAGTTGAAAGAGAAGAGGTGGGTGTGTGTGGCTCATTTAAAAAGAGGATAGAATAAATCAACCTTTAAAAGGACATTTAATGCAGTCAAATGGAAATAGCTCTCACCCAGCATCGGGCGGTTAATTACTATGCAAATTCTGAAGCACACCGGGACACAACGTCACCCAGGGCATGACAGGAAGCAACTATGTGCCAATCAAATAATACTCTCAGTTGAAACGTTTGGATTTTTGACACAGAGTGGGCATGACAGTCATTTTCTTACCAAATACAATGTCAGAATCAAAGGAAGATCCCAGCACTAATTGTCTATGACATCCGTCTTACTCACTAACATTCACAGTAAACTTTTATCTAGTGCAGATAGCTGTATGAAATCAACTGAACCACCAAATGAACTACATTGCTGCTCACGCTTTGTAGCATAAGGCACAAAGGTAACGGCATAACAGAATGGAATCAATCGAGTCAAGTGTGTAACCATGGATTCCAAGGGCAATACAGCATATGTGCTAAAAGCAGTAGCTGTTTATGCTTTTGTTTCCCACCCACACATAGATGCATGCAGCCAAACGCACGGCAGCACTGTTATGTAAGTAAGGACAGCATCAAACTGAGAACCTGCAACAGCCACAGCGCAGACCATCCTCACCTGAACGCAGGGTGAAACTGCAAATGCGCATGTAATGCCATACAGATGTTGCGCACCAATAACTACTTTAGAAAGTATTAACTCAAGCACAGTTTAGGCTACAGTAAGTAGATAGTTTTCTCTAAAAGCCTGCTCCACTCGCCGTTAAATCCCACGGGTAAGCGCAACATTGACATGCTGTGAATGTCAAAGGGTGAAATAAAGTGAGAGGATTAACGCTCGCTTATGTGGACTTGGGAAAGATCTGTCTGGTCCGCATGCACACTGCAACTGTTTCTGGAGTGAAACTGCATACGCATGCTTGCAGAAACCCAAACACCATTATCTAGCCATGCATTTCAGCACACCGTTAAAACACAAACATGGCAAAGGTTCTTTGGAGCAATGACATAGAATAGGATTGCCTAAATAGAGCAGGCCAAAGTAGGCCCACAAGAATATTTGATTTGACCCCAGCTTAAGCGTCTATATTTGGAGTATGTAAGTATATATATATATATATATATATATATATATATATATATATATATATATATATATATATATATATATATATTCGGCCCAGAAATATTTGGACAGTGATACGAGTTTTGCCATTTTAGCTGTTTACCAAAGCATATTCAAGATACAGTTATGTAATTAATGTGGGCTTAAAGTGCACACCCTCAGCTTTAATTTGTGGATATTATTATGCTTATTGGAGGAGGGGCTTAGAAATGACAGCTCTTTAATATGTAGCTGCCTCTTTTTCAAGGGACCTTTATTTCAAAAGCTATTTCATAGGCTTTTCCCTCATTAATCCATCCTCGCTTAAGCAGGTAAAAAGTCTGGAGTTGATTCCAGGTGTGGCTAAAGAAGCCAGCCCAGTTCTGGAACAGCATTTTTAGACAGATGAAACTAAGATCAACCTGTATCAGAATGATGGGAGGAAGAAAGTATGGAAAAGGCTTGGAACAACTCATGATCCAAAACACATCGTATTCTCTGTAAAACATGGTGGTGCCAGTGTGACGGCATGGTTATGCATGGATTCCAGTGGCAGTGGGTCAGTAGTGTTTACTGATGATGTGACAGAAGACAGAAGCAGCTGGATGAATGACAGAGATATACTTTTTGCTCAGAATCTACCAAATGCAGCAAGGTTGATTGGCTGGTCCTTTACAGTACAGATGGACAATTACCCAAAACATACTGTAAAAACAACTCAAGAGCAAATCACCAGATCTCAACCCGAGCATGCATTTCACTTGCTTAAAACAAAACTTAAGTCAGAAAGACCCACAAACAAGCAACAACTAAAGACAAAGTATTAAAAATGAACATTTTATTTATGGTAATGTAAATGTGTCCAATTACTTCTGAGCCCCTAAAATGAGGAGGCTCTGTAGAAAAATGGTTGCAATTCCTAAACATCTCATAGCATTTTTTTAATTAAACCTAAATGTATATACTTCAATTGCATCACAGTTGTTTCATTTCAAGTCCAATGTGGTGGCATGCAGAGCCCAAATGTGTCAGTGTTCAAATATTTCTGGGCCTAACTGTATATATATGGCCAATGTGCATGCAAGCTTCAATTATAGGTTATTGGGGAGGGCTCAAATCAAACATTATATATATTTAGAACATTATACACACACACACACACACACACACACACACACACACACACACACACACAAATGCTTTAATTTTTTCCCCACATATAGTAATGACATGCAAAAAAGGCCAATATGCTGATGGGGTGTTTTTTAAAGAAACATGAGATGTGCAAGCATGAAATATGCTTATAAAACTTAAAGAGCCTCCACATAATGTGAGTTCTATGTTTTTATTACCTGACCAAGAAACCTACTAGCTAAAGAGATGTCTAAATCTAATTTAATCTTCTTATGGGAAAAATCAAAACGTCCCCCAACCTCCTGTTTTATGTATCATGTTAGGGGAACAACAACATAGAAAGAGAGTAAAGGCTGACAAACGTGCATCACATAATGCAGGCACATGTACACTCAGGCACATATGACACAGCAATGGAAATTGCAAGGTGACCTTCATGCTATGAACTGACATGGAAAGTAGACATGCATGTATGAAAAAACCAGAGGCGGAATTTAAAGATGGGAGCCTGGAGAAGCGGTGAGGGCAGATGATGAAAGAAAGGGAAAAAGTGAGAGAAAGTAAAGGAGAAATAAGAGAGAAATAGTGATGGGAGGGCTCTTCATGACTCCTTGGTGTTGTGCCTACACTGTAATTCCTCAACGCCCCAGAGAGATAGAGAATGCAGGCATTCTGCTGTGACCTACATTCACTGATATGAACGACATCTGCACTTCATGTGAATCTGAGGACTTTACTGACTTTAGTTAATGACTGCATTATTCTGATCTACCATGCCAGCATGATCTTAATTTAGAAACGTAAATAAATGATAAGCGCAAATCCAATTTTAAGAAGTATAAGAAATGCTAATAAAAACGGAGAGCAATGATTAGTAAATTTGATTTGATGTGCATTCATTTGAATTCATGGTACAAAAACAATATTTTTCACCCAATAAATGTTGTAGTTTTCCGTAAATACACTCATCACCCAAAAATAATGCACTGGGAGGGAGTTGTCGAAATCAAATGAAACTTTGTATGTGTAAATATAATGATGATATATGTATTTGTTTATGATATTAGAGCAAAAGGATAAGTTTATTGAGGAAAACTGCACAATTGGAAGAAGCTGTAGTATCCTGTTGGACCACCTTTAGCCTGGATACAACAGGTTCCGTAGGGCATTCTGCAGCACATTTGTTCACAGATGTTACAGCTGGGCCTGTAGATCCTGCACACTTGTAGGTTGCCAAAGCTGCTTCCGTAAATGCTTGATTGGTGATAAATCTGGCGACTGGGCAGACCAAGGAAGTGTTGCAACCTGGTATCTCTACTAGGGGTGACCGGCTGTCATATGCAATGGCTGGGTAAGTGTGTCGCTCCACAGTAACGGCAGGATTGAATCGCTCACCTTGAGGCCTCTGTACTCTAATCTAGCCGGCTACAGTCCGTAGCAGTCCAGGAAACTGTGGGAGCTGCTCATGCTTGTCGACAGATTAAACAATCCCCTTCACTGTTGGTCTGTCTGGGCCGTCTGGAGTCAGTTCATCATACGTGCGTGCCTTCATGCAACCAATGCTCCCAACATTTCCCAACAGCTTGCTCAGAATGGATTAGATGGTGGGAAGTTCGAGGAAAAAGCCATCCTGCTTCCCTCAGTCCAGTGATGTGTCCCCTCTCAGAATCTGTCAGCTGGGCAAAAAAAATGGTTCTCGAGGGCGTCGTAGAGGCATGTCTACAACAATCTCTCACCAAGATGTACACCACCCAAAAGCATTCTCTGAGCCTTTTTATAGGACGGTAGGGAAAGCAATCCATCATTTCAGTATGGGTACAGTGTATATGCTTGTTTCAAACAGTTTCAGAATGATGCTTTTAACATGTTCCAAAAGAGTACTTATATCATCTTTCCTTTCAATAGTACTTAATAACCATTTGGGGATTGTAGACTGAAAACAGTCCAAGTTTTAAAAGTGGAACATTTTGCCATTGTTCTGTTATACCAGTCAGCTGTGCAACGTACAGTGCCTTTGTGGTGGTGTTTTAAACTTAATAATACACCACATGGTTTTATAGTTTAGTGTAGCACCCGCACTACATTACTCATGACATGCTGTTGAAGCACATGCAGATAGTTTCTTGGTGTTGTTTAGACATGTTGAGACAGCGTATAGAAAGCAGAAAATGTTACACTGGTAACAATCTGGATGGTCCTTTTCTTCTTGTTTTAATTCTGTAAACAATCTGAAAAAAATAAGTTTGTCAAACCATGACACACATTTCCACTGAGCATCTGTCCACTTCAGATGAGCTCGAGTTCAGAGAAGCCAGCAGCATTTCAGGCTGCTGTTGATATGCGGCGTTCCCTGTGTGTAGTACACTGTAAATCAGAAATGGATGTTGTTTATTGACAACAGTTTGTCAAAGCACTCCTGAGCTTGTGCAGTGATATCATCACAGAAACCTGCTGGTTTTTATTGTAATGCCATCTAAAGGGGCTGAAGGTTCAACAAGCATTCAGCTGTTTTTTTTGGTCTTTTCTTTTATGTGCAGAGGTTTCTCTGGAATTCCTCATTCTTTTGATAACATGCACTGTAGAATATTCTCACTGAGGAATGTATTTGCAAACTCTTGGATTTTTTGTTGATGCAGGCTCAAGCATCACTCCATGTGTCAAATGTCAAGCATCAGCTTGTCCTCACGAAAGGACTAGATCATTTCTGGTTTCTTCTTTTAGACCCATATATACCCACTGAGCAACACTTGTTTGAGGCATCAACTCAGAATGAATGGATATTTACAAAAAACAAAACAAAAAAAAAACATGAAATTGATAAAACAAAGCATTACATATGTTGTTTTTAGACTGTTTTTATTTATTCCTTCACACTTACATTCCTTAATTTCTAGTTAAAGTAGCCATTAGATATATGATAATCCACTAGTATCACACAAAACAAACAAGCAAATCTAAAACTGGAGCTTAAAACTCATTAAAGATACAGAGAACGGGGACATCTAAGAGCCATGAAAGACTTAGTAGATCACCGAAACTTTAAAAGTAGGCAAAATAGAAGAACAAAGAAGCTGCTGGTGTTCTAAGAAAAATGGACTGACCGTCAAAGAGTCCTTTAGAGGCTTCAGCATCACTAAATATGAAAATGCTAAGCCAACTTCTAAGATTAAACTTTGGAGAGTCTCCTAAAAGTGAGCTGGTGGTAAAAAATGAATATCTTGTATTTCAATGGAATTCTGCCTGTAAATTAAACAAATGAAGGGTGGTCTCTGATTTAAGCCTTAAACACAAATTCAGCCTAAAAATGCATCAATCAGGAAGAAGAGACAGTTTGAAGTGCCACTCCCACTTTTGCTTGTAGCCTATTCAGTTTGTTAAACAAGCTAACACATTAATTATTCTAGTTCCATTTTAGCATTAACAAGAAAAAATAGCACTGGTATTACATTCAACTAGACAAAAAGTGTAGTCTCCATGCTGCGCTTAACAAAATTGGCAAAGATGTTATTTGCCACAGCTGACAGAACAGAGCTCTTCCTGTCCATATTACCATAGATATTATACAAGGCCATCTGTGCCAGCCAAAATTGCATTAGTATAATATAAATTCAAAGGGCTCTTCTCCAACACCTGAGTTCTCAGCTCCTTTAGTGCTGAGAGGCTGACTCAGTCATATCCTCATATTATTTCTATAGCCATGACAAAGCTCATACACTAGAGCACATTAAAGTAATTTCCGCATATTCTTCAAATAACTGTTAGTCTTTTAAGACCTTAATACCATCTATGATGGTTTAAAAAAGGGTCTTATTGCTAAAATGTCTAGGAATAATATGAGCTTTCATTTGTTGGAGGACTCAGCCAGTGCATGCCATCCCTCAAATACATGGATATTATTTCAGACTTAATAATTAAATACCCCAGAGTAAAGTGGAAGGAACATTATGGCTTTTCATGTCAAATTCCAGTTGTAGCCCAAAGCAATCTCTCACATCTCTCTAGTACAGTGGCAATGATGTGTAGCGGTGATGCTACTGCTTTTGTAATCATTTTTTGCTTATTACAGCCACACGGTGTGATTTTAGTGCAACAAAGTGGCAACCCTGCCAATTTATTTGCTATGAAAGTGTTTGAAGACACTCACACAAGACTAGTTTCATGGACCGATAGTCAGCAAACGTTCTGAAGCTCTAATTGTTTTATTAATGCTATCAATAACAATGGAACCAAAAGTCAGTGTACGGAGGCTCATGAAGGGGTAAGACCCTACCTCAGAGCAAGGAGTGAACATTTATATATGCAACAGAGCTGATGTGATCAAAGCTAGCAGAAAGGAACAGATGGTGGCTTTACTGTGCTGATGTGAGAGGAACGTTACCGCGGAGGCTCACACAACACATTGATTACACGCTCATGTGACTGTCTCCATGAGATAATGAAGGTATATTAAATCAATTCTTCAGATTTTATTTCCTTTTCCATATTCAGTGTAGACAGTGGGCCTCAGCTGGGTTTTTAAAGGGGATCACTAATGAGAAAGTGACTTTATTAGCAAGCCTCAGGTTGAATGGTTATTGATATTTGCATGTGATCATGGGCGCCAAGAAGGCCATATGTAAGAAGTTTCAGAAGGTTTAGAAAACAGTACATTGTTTAAAAGTGGGGGTCTTCAACGGATCTTTGGTAAAAGCAATGATAATACTGTGTATATATATATATATATATATATATATATATATATATATATATATATATATATATATATATATATATATATATATATATATAAACATTAGATTGTTATTACAATTATTCTTCTTGTTGTGCAAAATCTTCATAATGTTATAAAAAAATTACAAACATAATATTTGCTGATATTTAGTGGAATCAATCAACAATGTTTCCGGTGCCACTTGATGCCACAAGACCCCCCGATGACCCCATCTGCCAAAGATCATAGGTGTCAAGTAATGAAGTACAAATACTTTGTTACCTTACTTAAGTAGAAATTTTGGTTATTTATAATTTATACTTTTTTACTTCTCTTCCTTACATTTTCACATCATTATCTGTACTTTCTACTCCTTACATTTTAAAACTAGCCTCATTACTCCTATTTCATTTACAGCTCGTTTTCATTAATGAACATTTACATTCCAGTAAAGGTTATTGATAACATGCCTTTGGATTTTTTGCACCATTACAATACTTATAAGCAACCAGTCATCATATCTTCTGCTCCATGGAACACATGTTAATGCTCAGTACTGCACAGATATGGTTCTTTAATATATTTGCATTGCACTAAACTACATTCATTTTCAATGGGCGTATATACGGCTGAAACAGGAATGGGCATAAGTATTTTTACATAAGTATTTTTTCACCATAGTATCCATAATTCTACCTGAGTAATGAATGTGAATACTTCTGACACCTTTGCCAAAGATATGCTAGTGATATGCTGCGAGTACGGTTTCCCTCTGATCCTGTTTAGGCAAGCAGAACTGAACAGTGGAGCAGTGCACCACCCTCTTTCTGGTCCTGTTCTATCATATGGGTTTTTGCTTTACCTTTGGAGTTTTAAACCACCAGCACACAAGTTCTATTTGAGAGTTTGCTTGGATTTTCTGATCTGGCCTTAATAAACAGTGTGGACAGTGAAAATTGTGAGCTGGAAGCACTTTGGTCTTTTTAGGAATTATTTAGGCATCTATAAGTTTCATTTTCAGATTCTCAACCAGCAGTTTAGAGGAGCAGCTTGTTGAGTTTTAGCACAAGGTTTGAAAAGTCAGAGAATTAGTTTAGAAATTTTACAACTGGGTGGGCTTTTTGCACATAACAATCAGTCTCTTTTTTAAAGTGAAATATAAAGTCAAATATTCAGTAACTGTACGTTAGCAGTTTCAGAATACTTTTGGTGCAAGAATAGTATTTACTTTTATCACTTCAACAAATGTGTCATATAGTTCAAAAACAAAACAGGGTTCTGCTTTTTATGGTCTATTTACAACCCTTTTTGCTATGAGTGCAGGAAAGGTATTAACACTCCCACTCTACTGATGAAGGACTTCTCTCCACAACCTCCTCAACGTAATGGAGTGTTCAGCGTAAGCAGGCTGGAGATCAAGGTTGTGTGTGAGATGACGGCTAATTAACATAGGGTAGGTGGTTGCTACGGAAAAAGGGTGGGCTGCACCGAGCGCATTATGCCTTTCCAATGTCATCCATCAGCTCTGCCTGCTACAGAAAACAAACCAGCAGCTTTGTTCTTCCCAAGCCTCTCTCACCAGGGCTGACTGCTCTTGATCTATTGTTTTATCTGTGCCTGGCTTCACTTCCTGACCCTCTAATCATCCTCTCCTGCCTTCTTCCTCTCCACTTAACGAACCCCAAATGTAGAAAATGTCTTCCAGGTAATCTGCGATCTGCATTGCTTCTACATCTGAAGCTTTAAACCCATTTATTTCCAAGGGCTTAAAAAAAGTACAATAAGGATTAAAGGCCACAGATTCTGTTCCAGAGACAAAGCTCAAATTTGCTGCCAGGCCACTTTCACCATATTTCATATCTCTAGTGTTAGAGAATCACTGTGTAAGATGATGCAACCAGTTGAAATCATATTCTAAACAACAGGGGTCAACATATCAGTAGACGGTGTGGTGTCCAGCTGTTATCGTACAAAATACACAGTCCCTCCTCCTCAATGATAGCATTAACATTAATTTACATTCCAGTCTAGAAGCTTTATAATTATACTCACCAACAGGGTCTCCAGTGGTGAAACACAGCGCCAAATTTATTCTAGTTTTGCTTTTTATATCACTTGTTAGCAATTTGACATGGATTCTTGACAAGAGTGCAGCTCCAGTCTTTTCTGTGTTGCATTTTCACATCTTTTCACTGGCTACCTGTCCTTAAATGATCTAACTGGGAGCAGGACCTTCAACATGATTGACAAGAGGTTAGAATACGCCATCAGAGGAGTGCTACTACATTTTCTCATATTGGACTGATCCAACTTGATGCTACAGAGGGTCACTATCGCCTCTTGAGGAACAAAGCAGGATTACAAGACAGGTTGGGCCAGAGCGGGTAGATCCAACATGATATATATTGTGTCTCCGACATTTCTTTGAATTCTGTTAATAATTTTAGATTATTTTGGATTTTTTGTTTGGAATGGAATAAGAACAAAAATGAATGCAATTACAACTTCAGAAATCTCATATACAAAACTGTGCAAAAGTCAGAGACCACCCTATATGCTCGTTTTAGGCTGGAGTTCCCTTTAAAAAAAACCCATCCCACTGCAGCAGGACTGTGTTTGGAAGTTGGTATGTGAGTACACGGCACTAAGAATCCATCGCTGCAGAATTCATTCTAGAACATCCATCCAGCATCACTATTCGGCAAACTGTTGCTAGGTTACCCTCCAAGCAGAGCCGAGGGCCAACCTTGTTTAAAATCGCGAGAAACGTGCATCTGTAGTTTCGTGTTAAAAGGGTTAAAGTTCACTTCGCAGCTGCGACAGCCTTGAAAAGCAATGAATAGATAATGTTCTCAGAAACAGAGAAGGAGAAAAAAAATGTAGTGCACAGATATTCTATGTAGTGTGAAAATGAGGCAAAAAACACACACTCAGACATATGTGCGTTATTTTTAGCTCTCTTTAGATTCCTGGTCACATTTTGTGTCGTCATGTAATGGTTGGTCGTAACAGATGAAATTACTTTACAATGTCATTTCTAAAGCACACGTCATGTGCTGTGCACGCATGCCAGAGGACAAAGACACCCTACAGAGGTCTTTCTCACAATCTTCCTGATGCTTCCTAAACACATTGAGTAATCACAGAAGTGGGGAGCGACACAATATCTACAATTTGATGGAGAACAAATCAGCTAATGAATGTGTTGGTGAAAGTGTTCTGGGATGTCTTTTAAAATAAATGCATGAAGGACTTAAAGAAGTGCCTATGAAAAATAAGCAGTGGATCCAGATGGATCCATCCAAAAATCCAAATGTATTACTTTCTACATGCCACAAACCTCTTGAATACTGATGAGCATCCGCTTATGTCAGAAGAAATGAATAGCGCTACCTTTAAAAATAGCACCCTTTTTACAGCTGCGTTCAAAAACAAGAAGCTCCTTCATAAGGGCTGTTCATATGTTTTCTCAGACTCTGTGATGTTGCATAACCCCACAGTGAAGACCACGCAGCACTGCCTGCTTCCGTAGGTTTTAAGTTCTATCTGCACTGAATAAGCTCATCCACCGGCTACCAATCCAAGTCAAATCAGGTGCATCTCAGTGGGAAAAACAAGAAACACTGCAGTGCCCGGGTCTAGAGGAGAGCAAAACGATTGTAGCTGTTATTACTGTTATAAATTATTATGCATTTTAATTAAAATTTACACACATTTTTGAGAGCCTGTAAACAACAACAATCATTTCATAGTTAACATAATGCAGAAAAGCTGCATAGGGAAAAACAAGCTAAATCTATTTGCACCCTTGTGTGGGGCATCCTGTAAAACCTGAAATAGTCAGTGAATGGTGTTGAGTCAGATTTAACTCGAGTTTTGCAAACCACATTATACATCTCTATGTATTAACATCACATGCATGGGCTTAAAAAGAATTTGATTGTTGCCGTGTATGTGTGATCAACATTTAACTCAACATTATACTAATGAAGATGAATGATGACAAACTTTGAATTCTCTTTCAATGCCTTTGTAATCTTCAGGATCATCTGCTCTGAGGATGGATCTGGAAATGTTCTTACACACATTGCATGCACACATTTCCACCAGAGAGGTTTTACCCAAATCCCCAAATCTTATATAGTGTAGCTCTAAACGTTTTTTTTAAGCTGAATTAAAAAATCATTTGCATGCTGGTGCAATTTATCCGTGCCAACTTGTCCACAAATTAAAAATACATTAGCACAATTATTTATTAATACCACTATTTTTTTGACCTTTTGAACCATCCATTGTTTTCTGAGGGCTGAACATATTTAACATGCAAAATACAACAGTATTGTGCTCTTATACAACTTCAGGGAAAAGTGCTTTACCCACCATCCATTGAACTTCTTTGGTATTCTTACCTAGAGATGCAGTACTAGTCTGCCTCAGGGTGGCGCTGTAGCAAACTGGTTCCCCTAGTTGGTATTTTATAGCCTAGCAACTGTAATTATATGCTGGATAGTTCATCACAATGTATCATAGCAAATCTATAATGTAATGAAATGTTACTCATTTATCAAATCGAAGACAACAGCAGAGATGTATAATGTCTCGGTTCAGGTGTGGATAAACGCATTACCAGAAAAAGAAATCGGCACACTGGTTATATAAGCTAGGATATAGGCAGTAGACAGATTCCTCTGTCTCTAGTCTCTAGCCCAGTAGGTGACAGTAACACGCCATAAAGTTAGCTCACCACCTAAGCTCAAAGGAAAAAGAAGCCTGAACCCCAACTGCTTGTATGCTGAAGCTTTGACTTGTTATGCCACTATGCCTTCTCATTCAAATACAGACTTTTAATGGCAAGTATAATTGATGACTCTGTTCAGCCAAGTTATTTCTAGCTACTGCCATACTGCGATATCATCTAAAGTATCATTTACAATCAAAACAAATTACTGAGGCAGCAATATCAGGAACATCAGCAGCACTGTACTGGAGGACAGTTTCATCAGACTACACTAGACAGTGGAAACAGGAGAACTACGGATCAAATCAAAGAGCAGCAAAATAAAGAAAAGCAACAACAAAGTGGACAGGTTACAGTTCCACACAAAACAAGACCTAATTTAACAGTATGAGGATGAGAGGCCACAGTTGCGGTCACTAGAAATCAGTGAAAGTATAAAGTGATACAATTTTGATCGTCCTATTCACCCTGCATTCATTCATTTTTTATGTACAGGTTTTGTTTATTGAAGGCTATACATTTAAGTGGAGCTTATTTTCTCCACTTATATAGCTGTAACTACATGCACTGCTCTTTAAATTGGAAGAATCTCTTCGTATGTTCAAAATAAAGCAAATATGATTCAATTAACTACACAGTGGGATTTAACGTGATTAGTTATTTGAACAGCCCAAATCGTGGCTGTATCATGAAAGTGTCTTTGGGTATTGTCCTTTTTTCCATATCATCCACCCTGAGCTGCAGCCCACTTAGGATGCAGTTTGCCACCACTGGATAATCTGTGCCGGACCACAGCTCAGAATACAAAATGTACTTCGGGGTACGTCATTGTTACATTGCAGCTGAAATCCAGGCAGAGCCATTACACATGTACAGCCTTGTTTATGCCGACATCATTTGCCTCCTCTTTTCCTAACACACGCAAATGTAAAGAGCTGAGATGTGAAACCTAATCATATACAGTCATGGACTTGAGAAGGGCTTTGTTAGAGTAAGTAAGCTTCTCGCCATAAAGTAAACCTTTTATCTGTGCACAGATAAAACCACATTTGCTGTAACCTAACGGTTTGGTCAGCTTGTCCACTGGAAAAGGCCGATCACTGCCATAGAAGTTTTACTGAAACAGGAAACATCACGTTGTGAGGTGAGCAGGAGAGGATAGAGGAGATTTCATGGTCAGGTGAATCCCCCATTCTTCCTGTCAAACGAGTGGGCACCGACTGAGGTTTCTCCATCACGTCCCCGTTTAGAAAGACGAGAAAAAATCCTGTCACACTAATTGAGGAATAGATTACAGGCTTATCTGCTCCATCCAGCCCTTCTAATTTCATTCAGATGCCTATTGAGCATATGTCAGCAATGTGGCGGAAAATATTGAAAGGGGCGATTCACAGTGTCTATTTTGCTCATTCAGGGAACGTCCCCATCGAGTCAAAATGTCACAGTCACTTTCAGAGTTAAGATTGAACTGCAGATTGGATTCATTTCCCAGTCTTTCTGTTTAAAATATATCCATCAACAAATCAATTTGGCTATGCTGATAGCAATCGGTAAAACGGCGTCTGGATTTTGGTAGTGTGATGGGCAGGGGATGGGAATTAGATGCAATTGTGTGCAGCAAAATGATTTTCATTGTGTATCTACTTGAGAACAATCTGTCCTAGCACGTCTTATTCATGCTTTTCAATTCTAAGTTTAACAAACCAGCACAGTTTTTACTGCCAGAGCCTGGATATATTTAAATTTTAGAATTAAAATAGCCCACAGTCCTCGTTAGTTAAACATCAATAATGCTACAATTATTATATCAAATTAAAAAAAGGCTAAACTTTCAAACTGTACATGATTATTTTCTAGATATTCTAAGCATATACTATAAAGATTACTCACACAGTAGTAATCTGTGTGAGTGTGGCAGTGTAAACAGCAGTAAAACTGAAATAAGATACATATTCAATATATAGCAATGCGACTCCGTCTGAACAGTCAGGTTTAATTTCATGCGACATCATGCATAATATTTTACATATGTCATAGTTCCAAGCTGCAGAGACCTCCAAAAATTTGGTGTGATTTATGGCTGTACACACAAAATTATAAGGCACTTATAACATCTGCTCTGTGTTTGACTGGATTTAGAAAGAAATAGCTGAATGTAGCCATGGGAGAACGAGGCTGCTGCATCATAGGCAGGTTAAAAAGTTAAAAAGGACTCAAACCAAAGAAGTGGCCGTGGCTGAATAACGTGCCCTCTTTACAGCGAGCTCAAACACATTCTGGGTAATAAGCCCAGCGGTCAGCCATTGGAGCCTTGTTATCAATTAGGATGCTGGTGATGATGAAAGTAAAACCTCCAGGAGCGGACCCCCTTTGGCAGTCAGGATTGTTTACCTGAGTGTGAAACATGTAGCATTGTTCTGTTGCACATAGAGGTCAGTTCAGGATTGTGATCTAATCAGACTAATGTTTGATATAGGTCACATTTACATGAAATTGTAAATAGTCTAACAGGAACTGGTGAGAAATTCAGATTTGGGTCACTTTCACCTGCTGTTTGAATGTAGCCTTAATCAAATATGGGGCAACCTGGACTGCATTTTCCATTAAATAACGAGCTCAATATTCACAATGCTGTGTAGTCCAGAAAATCTAAAATGCATATCCCTTGCACATTTCTAGGATAAATGCAATTACAAACTGTGTGCATTTAAAGAATAGGCCTCAGTGACAGTTCTAAACATGCTCTATGGAGGAATGCAGTTTTGTTTAACAACCAGCTCAGCAAATAGCTATCAGTCTAACTGGCTCCTCCAATAATGCTCAGACATTTGTAGACACTTGCTCTTCTAACATTACTTTTTAATCTGTGGTATTAAAGGGGAAGTCTGGTAATTTTTTAAACTCAATAATTCAGACCTTAACATTTAAATAAAGAGTGACTTGATGTGAGTTAATTTTAGAGAAACTCACAAACTCTGATTTCTATACAGTGGTGGTGATGGAAACCAGGGGTCACTATGTCTATAACACAAATACAGACATTTAATTTACTATCCAAAACCACCAGTGAACCTGCATGTCATAAATCAATGTGTCAGACATTAGACAGCGTATTTATAACTATTTATTGTAATAACTTTTCTGTGATCTCAGATGTTGGGTTCCTATCACCAGCACGGTAAAAATGAGGAGTTCTTGAGTTTCTCTAGAATGAGCATTTCACAACAAAAAATGACTCTGAATGACTTTGTTTAAGTCTTAATCATATTCAATCGTATAATATTCCAAAATATGTGAAAGTCCCCTATTTGCTGCTGCCTGTACTCTTCTGGGAAGGCTATACACTAGAGATCTAAACATTGCTATGAAGGGTTGATTGCTTTTATCCACAAGAACATTAGCAAGGCCAGGTACCAATGTTGGATCAGTCCAACTCATTTGGAACTATATCATTCTTTATACTCTGCAAGAGGGCTTTAAACCCCTGTACTTGATGCTTGGCATTGGACATAGTGGCATTAGGCTCATGTGCAAGTGCTTCAGAATCTCAATCTCTTGGCAATGGTTTTTATGGAGATTACACAGTTTATGTGTGCACAATTAAAGACCTGTCTGCAATGGATGCACCTTAAGGGTCTCTGGATATGGTGAAAAATGTAAGTGAGTCTCCTGAAACAAATTGGAAGTCGTAATAAAGGTCAAGAATGGACACACTAAATATTGAAAAAATTATATTATATTAAGTTTTTGAGGCATCTGTGTCATTTCTTTTACCTATGATTTCTTCTTCTTGATGCTTATACTTAAATGAAGATTAGTCTGACTGTTTCACAGTACTGTAGTGTTCATGATGTAGATCATACATGAGTGATAATGAACGCATCCTTCGTTTCAGCAGTGACTGACTGCAGTAAGTAATCAACCAAAGATGACTAAGGCATCAAGGCCAAAGCACAACATGCCCTGGAGGAGTTATGGTTAAGCCTCAAGGACGACTGGGACAAAAGGCAAAAGCCGCTTAATTAAGCATTGCCTTGATCAGACATGACACTCTCCATGTTAATGAAGTTCTTGTTCATTAGATGAATAACCACTGCTGTGTCAGAATCCAGCAATATTCTGAGGCTGAAGTGAGAGCTGCAAGTCTTCTTTAAATCTGTATTCAGGCTGCCGTCCTTGTGGCGACTCTCCTGCAGGACGTTTTCTGTCAAAAGGCTTCGGAAACCCTCACCCAGGTCCTTGAGGACAAACCAATTGCAGAATCACCAAAAGAGCTGACAAAGTCAAGCCTTTCCACTTCAATTACTTCCTCCTCACCAAGTAGAGAGCCAAAAAAACCAGAGCAAGCACTTGCAGAAAAAGTCAGATTTTGCGTGTCAGCTCAGTGCTCCTCAGCAGTCAAATCATACACAGCTCTGACACGTCATGCAAACCACAGTGAAAACTGCCTGTAAGTAGGAGTTACTGATTTTTCATTTTTTCTTATATGAAATTTTTTCATATAGTTCTTATATAGTTGCACACGGAAGGGAAAGTCAAAAAACTATAAGTTTTGAAAACTGGAGGTTTTAAAAATTGGTTTACAGAGACACTGAGACATTCACCATTCACCTAGGAGACCTGGCAGACCAAAAAAAATCAGATAAACAGCACTTAAAAGAGAGGAAAAATCAAGCTCCACTCTTGCTTTATCTCTGAAAACATGCACAGGTGTTACTGTTCATCCTCCACTGTGGCAAAACAACTCTGCATTATGGGTCTGAAAAGATGTGTAGCTGTTAAAAAAGCCTTCACTGAAGAAAAAAGAGACAATGGGGGTCCAGACCTCAACATCACTGAATGTTTGAATTATTTAAATAGTCAGAGGCAAAAAAATTCTAAGACTAAACTATGGAGGTCTGAAAAAAATAGAATCAGAAAAATGACACATAGGTGTTTAAGAGTTTGGTTCATTTTTGTCACATTACCCATATGTCAAAGCCAAGCGTGCTTCAGAAATCTTGCTGTTTGAAAGTGTAAGGACCCTGGAGCGCACTGTAGAATGTGAAAAATATGGATAAAAAAATCAGCACCTTCCTGAAATATTCAGTTTACTCAGACAGAACATGTGGTCCTCTAAGACCTCCAAAGGTACACTTATGAAAATGCCAGGCTCTTGTTTCAGCATAATTTGATTTATTGTATGAGCATGGCACACAATTGTGGGAAAGATGCTTTCCCAGCGGTCTTAGAGTCTATTAATTGCTGATGCGGGATTGGGGATTATGGGTTTAAATGCCTTAGGCTTATTAAAAATGCTACTTACCAGAAATTTAAATGCCAGATGGCCCAAAGGGAGGGACATAATATTCCACATGGAAACCAGGTAAATTCACATTCACCCAGGATTGTACTGAAAAAAAGGATTAATGATCAGTGTTAATGGATTTACTAATTAAAAGGGGGATTTGCGATGTGGGTCACTGACTATGATGCAATAGATAAGAAAGTGGCATGTACACTAGAGTAGATAGTATAGCAAGCATATTTAAAACAAGTCTTTTTCATGAATAGAGTTCTGCCTTCATTACATTCTGATAATGTGGCAATCCCACCTTACTGTTCCACTGTACAATCTATTCACCCACAAGTGTTGCTGGTATTTCAAGCCTTAAACTCTGCTCTGCAGCTTTAATACAAGCTCCGTCCACCAGCTTTGTGTCAGCTCTCCACGGGCCTGCCCTGGTCTTTATGCCTTTGTGACCTTGGGACAGAAGACACATTTTTATAGCTTATTGCTTCACTGCTTCACTCTGTTGTCTCTTGTCACATGGTCCAGTACATGACCTCTATCTGGTGCTCAGTAGAGTTCAGACTACATGTGATGGTCACTGATGGACCTGTGCACCTCTGAACACTGTCTAAACCAAACATCCCTGTCTGAGGGCAGTTATTAACATGCGTATGCAATGCTGTGTCTGCTTTACAACATTTGTGTGCAACCATGATACTGGTTGTACCTTGTTTGCACACAAAAAAGTAGTTGCTGATTACATTATAACACTAACAACATGGCCACCTCAAGGGCCTGGTGATTTCAGGGTCTGTATTTCCAGTTTGCTGAAGGCTAGCAATGTGATCCAGGGCTTGATAAAAAGGGCATGTCAAGGCCAGTGTTATTATTTTGTGCTTGTTTTTGTCTGCGAGTTTATTGTTTTACAAGTCTGTTACATGTCTTGTTATCATTTTGCTTCAGTTAAACCCCAATTTAAATCCGAAAACCTCAAATAGCTCAAGTAAAGAAAATGAAGTAGAATCTATCTAGAAGAAGCATTTACACACACTGTGTGATGTAGTGTGTTGTCAACTGTGCAGGTCAATCCTCTGAGATAGTAGATTGAGTAGTTTCAGCACGATAGCCTAGCTTAGATCATAATCTTAACTGAAATGCTTACATAAAAAATAGCTAATTTTAAGTCTTTGTAAATAAAAATATCAGACTGGTATCAGACAATACATTCAATACTGCTTACAGAAAAGAAAAAGGGGATTTTGTCATCTCTAACTTTTAATATCGCATATCAATTTATCGCATAGCAATTTATTACACCAACACAGTTCTGTGGCTTCACTTTACATTTAATTATAGAACACCATCCAGCAGTGATTCAGAATTCAGCTCCCGCCACTGAAAAGGTATAAATAACACAAAATATAACCATCAATTATTGTTCACTTCCAATGCTTCTGGGTACTAATATGCAAATTTGCTTGAGGAAAGCAAACCAACCAGTTATCTACAGGGGACTATACCTAATTTGATGGTGTCATATTTGGTACATAGTCTGTAAAGTTAGTCTAAAATCAGTGTTAGTTCAAAACAGAGGATAAAGGCTGCATCTTAGTGGGTAGAGCTCTGCTGTTTTTTTCACGTGTCTGGCAGGTCAAAAAGGGATTTGGATCTGAAACCAGGGGCCTGCCTGCTCTAATGCCTAATGCTGATACTTAAAGGGGAAACAAATTAAAACTAAATTGACTACTAAAAAAGTACACTATAGAGTTTCAGTGAGGTGGGCGTGTGGGTTTATGTAGTGACTCGTGAAAATCTGTGGGCTAGATAAATGTTGTTCTACTTTTTTAACTTTGTAATCCTTTACAGTGTCAATACTATTAGTGATGTGACAAGCTATGTGACAATGAAGTCTGGATAACAAAAGTGATCAGTAGAAAATTAATTATGTGGAATTGATGTGAAAAGGTCTTACTGATCCAAATTCATCCCTTTACCCACCAAGAGCGTCTCCAGTTATGAAAAGCATGCTATTGTTAACCTCTCCTTTTGTTTGCTGCCAAACATGGTTTCTTGCCAAGAGTTTCAGCTATTACAGTGTTTACTGTTACTTTCATTGTCTACCTAAAACGGGAAGTATAAGGTTATTAAACACTGTTTGTTAGATGTTGAGAGAAAACAGGCTGGAGCTAGCTGATTAGCAATTCTTTGACATAAATGTTTTTGATTTTAGAATGTTTTAAACTAAACCTTACAAATTGCTAATTATTACAAACATAAACAATGTATTAACTTAAGGATATAAGGATAGCTTATATAGATGTATTAATAAATAAGTCAAATATTTCTTATATATTTTGCATTTAAATGCAGTTAAATATAAGCTATTCTTTCAGGTCACTAAAAAGGTTTTATTACCTTCTATATTTGCGTACTATATTTGGAATATTTATTAATATAGTTCATCAAACAACTGCAAATAGTAAAACTGACACTACAGTAGGCCTTATGACAGTCACCTGTCTGTGAATTAAGGGAATTGCCTGGCAACACTGGGCTTCTGGAGTTACCCACTGAGGGTCAGCCTTCAAAAAAATTCAGCAAAAGCCCTGGAAGAGGAGCCGCAGGGGAACGAGCTGAGAAACAACAGATGGAGAGGGATTTTGATGGCAGGGGTTCAGCAAGAGTGAGCCTCATCCACTCATCTGTAGAGTAGGCTATGGTTGCACGTTCTTCAACCGCAGCACAGCAAAAAATAGCACTCGATTCATGCTGAAGTGGAAAGGCAGAGGCTGAATCACTATCACACAAGACATGCAAGCACACACGTTGGGATTTGGCCCGACTGGACCTAATTCCCACCTCCGGAGCTGTGAACGTGTTTTTTGACAGGTGTAACCCCGGTTTACCAGCCAAGATGTCATGATGTGAGGGAGGCCTTTAAAATCCAATAAATACGTTGGTCAAGAACAAACTCTTTCATCAGTAAAGTTTGCAATGTTTAAAAAGACAAGAAAAAGAAATCATTGTGAAGTAAATCTTTATGTATATTTTATAACAAATCTAGCATCAATTTGACAGAATTTATAATTCCCAGAATCCCCAAGGCCCTATTGGAATTGCATGGACTTGTATGGATAGTGCAGCTGAACACACATTCCTGCCACTATAAAGTAAATTAGGTAAATTAGGTCAGGGTGATATATCGATTTTTATACAGTATAATGATATATTTTTCAATGCAGCATCAGATCTACAGTTAGAAAATCCTACACTGTTTAACATTGGTTTATTATGTCTGTTAAAAGCAACCAACCATATGGAGGAGCGGTGGTGTGGAGTGAAGAAGGTGGAGCAGTGGTGTGGAGTGAAGAAGGTGGAGCAGTGGTGTGGAGTAAAGAAGGTGGAGCAGTGGTGTAGAATGAGGACGGTGGAGCAGTGGTATAGAGTGAGGATGGTGGAGCAGTGGTGTAGAGTGAGGATGATTGAGTGGTGGTGGTATAGAGTGAGGACGATGGAGGGGTGGTATTGAGTGAGGACGGTGGAGCGGTGGTGGTATAGATTGAGGACGATGGAGGGGTGGTATTGAATGAGGACGAGGGAATTATAGTGGTATAGAGTGAGGATGATGGAGTGGTGGTGTTGAGTGAGGATGATGGAGTGGTGGTGTTGAGTGAGGATGATGGAGTGGTGGTGTTGAGTGAGGACGATGGAGTGGTGGTGTTGAGTGAGGACGATGGAATTGAAGTGGTATAGAGTGAGGATGATGGAGAGGTGGTGTGGAGTGAGGAAGATGGAGTGGTGGTGTTGAGTGAGGATGATGGAGTGGTGGTGTTGAGTGAGGATGATGGAGTGGTGGTGTTGAGTGAGGAAGATGGAGTGGTGGTGTTGAGTGAGGACGATGGAGGGGTGGTATTGAGTGAGGACGATGGAGGGGTGGTATTGAGTGAGGACGATGGAGTGGTGGTGTTGAGTAAGGACAATGGAGTGGTGGTGTTAAGTGAGGACGATGGAATGGTGGTGGTGTTGAGTGAGGACAATGGAGTGGTGTTGAGTGAGGACGATGGAGTGGTGGTGTTGAGTGAGGACGATGGAGGGGTGGTATTGAGTGAGGATAATGGAGTGGTGGTGTTGAGTGAGGACGATGGAGTGGTGGTGTTGAGTGAGGACAAGGGAATTGTAGTGGTATAGAGTGAGGATGATGGAGGGGTGGTATTGAGTGAGGATGAGGGAATTATAGTGTTATAGAGTGAGGATGATGGAGTGGTGGTGTTGAGTGAGGATGATGGAGTGGTGGTGTTGAGTGAGGATAATGGAGTGGTGGTGTTGAGTGAGGACGATGGAGTGGTGGTGTTGAGTGAGGACGATGGAGTGGTGGTGGTATAGAGTGAGGATGATGGAGAGGTGGTGTGGAGTGAGGACGATGGAGTGGTGGTGTTGAGTGAGGACGATGGAGGGGTGGTATTGAGTGAGGACGATGGAGGGGTGGTATTGAGTGAGGACGATGGAGTGGTGGTGTTGAGTGAGGACGATGGAGTGGTGTTGTTGAGTAAGGACAATGGAGTGGTGGTGTTGAGTGAGGACGATGGAGTGGTGGTGTTGAGTGAGGACGATGGAGGGGTGGTATTGAGTGAGGATAATGGAGTGGTGGTGTTGAGTGAGGACAAGGGAATTATAGTGGTATAGAGTGAGGATGATGGAGTGGTGGTGTTGAGTGAGGATGATGGAGTGGTGGTGTTGAGTGAGGATAATGGAGTGGTGGTGTTGAGTGAAGACGATGAAGTGGTGGTGTTGAGTGAGGACGATGGAGTGGTGGTGTTGAGTGAGGACGAGGGAATTGTAGAGGTATAGAGTGAGGATGATGGAGTGGTGGTGTGGAGTGAGGAAGATGGAGTGCTGGTGTGGAGTGAGGCTGATGGAGTGGTGGTGGTGTTGAGTGAGGACGATGGAGTGGTGGTGTTGAGTGAGGACGAGGGAATTGTAGTGGTATAGAGTGAGGATGATGGAGTGGTGATGTGGAGTGAGGAAGATGGAGTGGTGGTGTTGAGTGAGGACGATGGAGTGGTGGTGTTGAGTGAGGACGAGGGAATTGTAGTGGTATAGAGTGAGGATGATGGAGTGGTGGTGTGGAGTGAGGACGATGGAGTGGTGTTGTTGAGTAAGGACAATGGAGTGGTGGTGTTGAGTGAGGACGATGGAGTGGTGGTGTTGAGTGAGGACGATGGAGGGGTGGTATTGAGTGAGGATAATGGAGTGGTGGTGTTGAGTGAGGACAAGGGAATTATAGTGGTATAGAGTGAGGATGATGGAGTGGTGGTGTTGAGTGAGGATGATGGAGTGGTGGTGTTGAGTGAGGATAATGGAGTGGTGGTGTTGAGTGAAGACGATGAAGTGGTGGTGTTGAGTGAGGACGATGGAGTGGTGGTGTTGAGTGAGGACGAGGGAATTGTAGAGGTATAGAGTGAGGATGATGGAGTGGTGGTGTGGAGTGAGGAAGATGGAGTGCTGGTGTGGAGTGAGGCTGATGGAGTGGTGGTGGTGTTGAGTGAGGACGATGGAGTGGTGGTGTTGAGTGAGGACGAGGGAATTGTAGTGGTATAGAGTGAGGATGATGGAGTGGTGATGTGGAGTGAGGAAGATGGAGTGGTGGTGTTGAGTGAGGACGATGGAGTGGTGGAGTTGAGTGAGGATGATGGAGTGGTGGTGTTGAGTGAGGAAGATGGAGTGGTGGTGTTGAGTGAGGACGATGGAGGGGTGGTATTGAGTGAGGACGATGGAGGGGTGGTATTGAGTGAGGACGATGGAGTGGTGGTGTTGAGTGAGGATGATGGAGTGGTGTTGTTGAGTAAGGACAATGGAGTGGTGGTGTTAAGTGAGGACGATGGAATGGTGGTGGTGTTGAGTGAGGACAATGGAGTGGTGTTGAGTGAGGACGATGGAGTGGTGGTGTTGAGTGAGGACGATGGAGGGGTGGTATTGAGTGAGGATAATGGAGTGGTGGTGTTGAGTGAGGACGATGGAGTGGTGGTGTTGAGTGAGGACAAGGGAATTGTAGTGGTATAGAGTGAGGATGATGGAGGGGTGGTATTGAGTGAGGATGAGGGAATTATAGTGTTATAGAGTGAGGATGATGGAGTGGTGGTGTTGAGTGAGGATGATGGAGTGGTGGTGTTGAGTGAGGATAATGGAGTGGTGGTGTTGAGTGAGGACGATGGAGTGGTGGTGTTGAGTGAGGACGAGGGAATTGTAGTGGTATAGAGTGAGGATGATGGAGAGGTGGTGTGGAGTGAGGACGATGGAGTGGTGGTGTTGAGTGAGGACGATGGAGGGGTGGTATTGAGTGAGGACGATGGAGGGGTGGTATTGAGTGAGGACGATGGAGTGGTGGTGTTGAGTGAGGACGATGGAGTGGTGTTGTTGAGTAAGGACAATGGAGTGGTGGTGTTGAGTGAGGACGATGGAGTGGTGGTGTTGAGTGAGGACGATGGAGGGGTGGTATTGAGTGAGGATAATGGAGTGGTGGTGTTGAGTGAGGACAAGGGAATTATAGTGGTATAGAGTGAGGATGATGGAGTGGTGGTGTTGAGTGAGGATGATGGAGTGGTGGTGTTGAGTGAGGATAATGGAGTGGTGGTGTTGAGTGAAGACGATGAAGTGGTGGTGTTGAGTGAGGACGATGGAGTGGTGGTGTTGAGTGAGGACGAGGGAATTGTAGAGGTATAGAGTGAGGATGATGGAGTGGTGGTGTGGAGTGAGGAAGATGGAGTGCTGGTGTGGAGTGAGGCTGATGGAGTGGTGGTGGTGTTGAGTGAGGACGATGGAGTTGTGGTGTTGAGTGAGGACGAGGGAATTGTAGTGGTATAGAGTGAGGATGATGGAGTGGTGATGTGGAGTGAGGAAGATGGAGTGGTGGTGTTGAGTGAGGACGATGGAGTGGTGGTGTTGAGTGAGGACGAGGGAATTGTAGTGGTATAGAGTGAGGATGATGGAGTGGTGGTGTTGAGTGAGGACGATGGAGGGGTGGTATTGAGTGAGGACGAGGGAATTGTAGTGGTATAGAGTGAGGATGATGGAGTGGTGGTGTGGAGTGAGGATGATGGAGTGGTGGTGTGGAGTGAGGATGATGGAGTGGTGGTGTTGAGTGAGGATAATGGAGTGGTGGTGTTGAGTGAGGACGATGGAGTGGTGGTGTTGAGTGAGGATGATGGAGTGGTGGTGTTGAGTGAGGATGAGGGAATTGTAGTGGTATAGAGTGAGGATGATGGAGTGGTGGTGTTGAGTGAGGAAGATGGAGTGGTGGTGTGGAGTGAGGAAGATGGAGTGGTGGTGTTGAGTGAGGACGATGGAGTGGTGGTGTTGAGTGAGGACGATGGAGTGGTGGTGTTGTTGAGTGAGGACGATGGAGTGGTGGTGTTGAGTGAGGATAATGGAGTGGTGGTGTTGAGTGAGGACGATGGAGTGTTGGTGTTGAGTGAGGACGAGGGAATTGTAGAGGTATAGAGTGAGGATGATGGAGTGGTGGTGTGGAGTGAGGAAGATGGAGTGCTGGTGTGGAGTGAGGCTGATGGAGTGGTGGTGGTGTTGAGTGAGGACGATGGAGTGGTGGTGTTGAGTGAGGACGATGGAGTGGTGGTGTTGAGTGAGGACGATGGAGTGGTGGTGTTGAGTGAGGACGATGGAGTGGTGGTGTTGTTGAGTGAGGACGATGGAGTGGTGGTGTTGAGTGAGGATAATGGAGTGGTGGTGTTGAGTGAGGACGATGGAGTGTTGGTGTTGAGTGAGGACGAGGGAATTGTAGAGGTATAGAGTGAGGATGATGGAGTGGTGGTGTGGAGTGAGGAAGATGGAGTGCTGGTGTGGAGTGAGGCTGATGGAGTGGTGGTGGTGTTGAGTGAGGACGATGGAGTGGTGGTGTTGAGTGAGGACGATGGAGTGGTGGTGGTGTTGACTGAGGACGATGGAGTGGTGGTGGTGTTGAGTGAGGACGATGGAGTGGTGGTGTGGAGTGAGGAAGATGGAGTGGTGGTGTGGAGTGAGGATGATGGAGTGGTGGTGTGGAGTGAGGAAGATGGAGTGCTGGTGTGGAGTGAGGATGATGGAGTGGTGGTGTTGAGTGAGGACGATGGAGTGCTGGTGTGGAGTGAGGAAGATGGAGTGCTGGTGTTGAGTGAGGACGATGGAGTGGTGGTGGTGTTGAGTGAGGACGATGGAGTGGTGGTGGTGTTGAGTGAGGACGATGGAGTGGTGGTGCTGAGTGAGGACGAGGGAATTATAGTGGTATAGAGTGAGGATGATGGAGTGGTGGTGTTGAGTGAGGATGATGGAGTGGTGGTGTTGAGTGAGGATAATGGAGTGGTGGTGTTGAGTGAGGACGATGGAGTGGTGGTGTTGAGTGAGGACGAGGGAATTGTAGTGGTATAGAGTGAGGATGATGGAGAGGTGGTCTGGAGTGAGGAAGATGGAGTGGTGGTGTTGAGTGAGGACGATGGAGTGGTGGTGTTGAGTGAGGATGATGGAGTGGTGGTGTTGAGTGAGGAAGATGGAGTGGTGGTGTTGAGTGAGGACGATGGAGGGGTGGTATTGAGTGAGGACAATGGAGTGGTGGTGTTGAGTGAGGACGATGGAGTGGTGGTGTTGAGTGAGGACAATGGAGTGGTGGTGTTGAGTGAGGATGATGGAGTGGTGGTGTTGAGTGAGGAAGATGGAGTGGTGGTGTTGAGTGAGGACGATGGAGTGGTGGTGTTGAGTGAGGACGATGGAGTGGTGGTGGTGTTGAATGAGGACGATGGAGTGGTGGTGGTGTTGAGTGAGGACGATGGAGTGGTGGTGTGGAGTGAGGAAGATGGAGTGGTGGTGTGGAGTGAGGAAGATGGAGTGGTGGTGTTGAGTGAGGATGATGGAGTGGTGGTATTGAGTGAGGACGATGGAGTGGTGGTGTTGAGTGAGGAAGATGGAGTGGTGGTGTTGAGTGAGGACGATGGAGTGGTGGTGTTGAGTGAGGACGATGGAGTGGTGGTGGTGTGGAGTGAGGACGATGGAGTGGTGGTGTTGAGTGAGGACGATGGAGTGGTGGTGTTGTGGAGTGAGGACGATGGAGTGGTGGTGTTGAGTGAGGACGATGGAGTGGTGGTGTTGAGTGAGGACGATGGAGTGGTGGTGGTGTTGAGTGAGGATGATGGAGTGGTGGTGTTGAGTGAGGACGATGGAGTGGTGGTGTTGAGTGAGGATGATAGAGTGGTGGTGTTGAGTGAGGACGATGGAGTGGTGGTGGTGTTGAGTGAGGAAGATGGAGTGGTGGTGGTGTTGAGTGAGGACGATGGAGTGGTGGTGGTGTTGAGTGAGGAAGATGGAGTGGTGGTGTGGAGTGAGGACGATGGAGTGGTGGTGGTGTGGAGTGAGGACGATGGAGTGGTGGTGGTGTTGAGTGAGGAAGATGGAGTGCTGGTGTTGAGTGAGGACGATGGAGTGGTGGTGTGGAGTGAGGACGATGGAGTGGTGGTGTTGAGTGAGGATGATGGAGTGGTGGTGTTGAGTGAGGACGATGGAGTGGTGGTGTTGAGTGAGGATGATGGAGTGGTGGTGTTGAGTGAGGACGATGGAGTGGTGGTGTTGAGTGAGGAAGATGGAGTGGTGGTGTTGAGTGAGGACGATGGAGTGGTGGTGTTGAGTGAGGACGATGGAGTGGTGGTATGAAGTGAGGATGATGGAGTGGTGGTGTGGAGTGAGGATGATGGAGTGGTGGTGTTGAGTGAGGACGATGGAGTGGTGGTGTTGAGTGAGGACGATGGATTGGTGGTGGTGTTGAGTGAGGACAATGGAGTGGTGTTGAGTGAGGACGATGGAGTGGTGGTGTTGAGTGAGGACGAGGGAATTGTAGTGGTATAGAGTGAGGATGATGGAGGGGTGGTATTGAGTGAGGATGAGGGAATTATAGTGTTATGGAGTGAGGACGATGGAGTGGTGGTGTTGAGTGAGGACGATGGAGGGGTGGTATTGAGTGAGGACGATGGAGGGGTGGTATTGAGTGAGGACGATGGAGTGGTGGTGTTGAGTGAGGACGATGGAGTGGTGTTGTTGAGTAAGGACAATGGAGTGGTGGTGTTGAGTGAGGACGATGGAGTGGTGGTGTTGAGTGAGGACGATGGAGGGGTGGTATTGAGTGAGGATAATGGAGTGGTGGTGTTGAGTGAGGACAAGGGAATTATAGTGGTATAGAGTGAGGATGATGGAGTGGTGGTGTTGAGTGAGGATGATGGAGTGGTGGTGTTGAGTGAGGATAATGGAGTGGTGGTGTTGAGTGAAGACGATGAAGTGGTGGTGTTGAGTGAGGACGATGGAGTGGTGGTGTTGAGTGAGGACGAGGGAATTGTAGAGGTATAGAGTGAGGATGATGGAGTGGTGGTGTGGAGTGAGGAAGATGGAGTGCTGGTGTGGAGTGAGGCTGATGGAGTGGTGGTGGTGTTGAGTGAGGACGATGGAGTGGTGGTGTTGAGTGAGGACGAGGGAATTGTAGTGGTATAGAGTGAGGATGATGGAGTGGTGATGTGGAGTGAGGAAGATGGAGTGGTGGTGTTGAGTGAGGACGATGGAGTGGTGGTGTTGAGTGAGGACGAGGGAATTGTAGTGGTATAGAGTGAGGATGATGGAGTGGTGGTGTTGAGTGAGGACGATGGAGGGGTGGTATTGAGTGAGGACGAGGGAATTGTAGTGGTATAGAGTGAGGATGATGGAGTGGTGGTGTGGAGTGAGGATGATGGAGTGGTGGTGTGGAGTGAGGATGATGGAGTGGTGGTGTTGAGTGAGGATAATGGAGTGGTGGTGGTGTTGAGTGAGGACGATGGAGTGGTGGTGTTGAGTGAGGATGATGGAGTGGTGGTGTTGAGTGAGGATGAGGGAATTGTAGTGGTATAGAGTGAGGATGATGGAGTGGTGGTGTTGAGTGAGGAAGATGGAGTGGTGGTGTTGAGTGAGGATAATGGAGTGGTGGTGTTGAGTGAGGACGATGGAGTGTTGGTGTTGAGTGAGGACGAGGGAATTGTAGAGGTATAGAGTGAGGATGATGGAGTGGTGGTGTGGAGTGAGGAAGATGGAGTGCTGGTGTGGAGTGAGGCTGATGGAGTGGTGGTGGTGTTGAGTGAGGACGATGGAGTGGTGGTGTTGAGTGAGGACGATGGAGTGGTGGTGGTGTTGAATGAGGACGATGGAGTGGTGGTGGTGTTGAGTGAGGACGATGGAGTGGTGGTGTGGAGTGAGGAAGATGGAGTGGTGGTGTGGAGTGAGGATGATGGAGTGGTGGTGTGGAGTGAGGAAGATGGAGTGCTGGTGTGGAGTGAGGATGATGGAGTGGTGGTGTTGAGTGAGGACGATGGAGTGCTGGTGTGGAGTGAGGAAGATGGAGTGCTGGTGTTGAGTGAGGACGATGAAGTGGTGGTGGTGTTGAGTGAGGAAGATGGAGTGGTGGTGGTGTTGAGTGAGGACGATGGAGTGGTGGTGGTGTTGAGTGAGGACGATGGAGTGGTGGTGCTGAGTGAGGACGAGGGAATTATAGTGGTATAGAGTGAGGATGATGGAGTGGTGGTGTTGAGTGAGGATGATGGAGTGGTGGTGTTGAGTGAGGATAATGGAGTGGTGGTGTTGAGTGAGGACGATGGAGTGGTGGTGTTGAGTGAGGACGAGGGAATTGTAGTGGTATAGAGTGAGGATGATGGAGAGGTGGTCTGGAGTGAGGAAGATGGAGTGGTGGTGTTGAGTGAGGACGATGGAGTGGTGGTGTTGAGTGAGGATGATGGAGTGGTAGTGTTGAGTGAGGAAGATGGAGTGGTGGTGTTGAGTGAGGACGATGGAGGGGTGGTATTGAGTGAGGACAATGGAGTGGTGGTGTTGAGTGAGGACGATGGAGTGGTGGTGTTGAGTGAGGACAATGGAGTGGTGGTGTTGAGTGAGGATGATGGAGTGGTGGTGTTGAGTGAGGAAGATGGAGTGGTGGTGTTGAGTGAGGACGATGGAGTGGTGGTGTGGAGTGAGGAAGATGGAGTGGTGGTGTGGAGTGAGGAAGATGGAGTGGTGGTGTTGAGTGAGGATGATGGAGTGGTGGTATTGAGTGAGGACGATGGAGTGGTGGTGTTGAGTGAGGAAGATGGAGTGGTGGTGTTGAGTGAGGACGATGGAGTGGTGGTGTTGAGTGAGGACGATGGAGTGGTGGTGGTGTGGAGTGAGGACGATGGAGTGGTGGTGTTGAGTGAGGACGATGGAGTGGTGGTGTTGTGGAGTGAGGACGATGGAGTGGTGGTGTTGAGTGAGGACGATGGAGTGGTGGTGTTGAGTGAGGACGATGGAGTGGTGGTGGTGTTGAGTGAGGATGATGGAGTGGTGGTGTTGAGTGAGGACGATGGAGTGGTGGTGTTGAGTGAGGATGATAGAGTGGTGGTGTTGAGTGAGGACGATGGAGTGGTGGTGGTGTTGAGTGAGGAAGATGGAGTGGTGGTGGTGTTGAGTGAGGACGATGGAGTGGTGGTGGTGTTGAGTGAGGAAGATGGAGTGGTGGTGTGGAGTGAGGACGATGGAGTGGTGGTGGTGTGGAGTGAGGACGATGGAGTGGTGGTAGTGTTGAGTGAGGAAGATGGAGTGGTGGTGTTGAGTGAGGACGATGGAGGGGTGGTATTGAGTGAGGACAATGGAGTGGTGGTGTTGAGTGAGGACGATGGAGTGGTGGTGTTGAGTGAGGACAATGGAGTGGTGGTGTTGAGTGAGGATGATGGAGTGGTGGTGTTGAGTGAGGAAGATGGAGTGGTGGTGTTGAGTGAGGACGATGGAGTGGTGGTGTGGAGTGAGGAAGATGGAGTGGTGGTGTGGAGTGAGGAAGATGGAGTGGTGGTGTTGAGTGAGGATGATGGAGTGGTGGTATTGAGTGAGGACGATGGAGTGGTGGTGTTGAGTGAGGAAGATGGAGTGGTGGTGTTGAGTGAGGACGATGGAGTGGTGGTGTTGAGTGAGGACGATGGAGTGGTGGTGGTGTGGAGTGAGGACGATGGAGTGGTGGTGTTGAGTGAGGACGATGGAGTGGTGGTGTTGTGGAGTGAGGACGATGGAGTGGTGGTGTTGAGTGAGGACGATGGAGTGGTGGTGTTGAGTGAGGACGATGGAGTGGTGGTGGTGTTGAGTGAGGATGATGGAGTGGTGGTGTTGAGTGAGGACGATGGAGTGGTGGTGGTGTTGAGTGAGGACGATGGAGTGGTGGTGGTGTTGAGTGAGGAAGATGGAGTGGTGGTGTGGAGTGAGGACGATGGAGTGGTGGTGGTGTGGAGTGAGGACGATGGAGTGGTGGTGGTGTTGAGTGAGGAAGATGGAGTGGTGGTGTTGAGTGAGGACGATGGAGTGGTGGTGTGGAGTGAGGATGATGGAGTGGTGGTGTTGAGTGAGGATGATGGAGTGGTGGTGTTGAGTGAGGACGATGGAGTGGTGGTGTTGAGTGAGGACGATGGAGTGGTGGTGGTGTGGAGTGAGGACGATGGAGTGGTGGTGTTGAGTGAGGACGATGGAGTGGTGGTGTTGTGGAGTGAGGACGATGGAGTGGTGGTGTTGAGTGAGGACGATGGAGTGGTGGTGTTGAGTGAGGATGATAGAGTGGTGGTGTTGAGTGAGGACGATGGAGTGGTGGTGGTGTTGAGTGAGGAAGATGGAGTGGTGGTGGTGTTGAGTGAGGACGATGGAGTGGTGGTGGTGTTGAGTGAGGAAGATGGAGTGGTGGTGTGGAGTGAGGACGATGGAGTGGTGGTGGTGTGGAGTGAGGACGATGGAGTGGTGGTGGTGTTGAGTGAGGAAGATGGAGTGGTGGTGTTGAGTGAGGACGATGGAGTGGTGGTGTGGAGTGAGGATGATGGAGTGGTGGTGTTGAGTGAGGATGATGGAGTGGTGGTGTTGAGTGAGGACGATGGAGTGGTGGTGTTGAGTGAGGATGATGGAGTGGTGGTGTTGAGTGAGGACGATGGAGTGGTGGTGTTGAGTGAGGAAGATGGAGTGGTGGTGTTGAGTGAGGACGATGGAGTGGTGGTGGTGTTGAGTGAGGACGATGGAGTGGTGGTGTTGAGTGAGGACGATGGAGTGGTGGTATGAAGTGAGGATGATGGAGTGGTGGTGTGGAGTGAGGATGATGGAGTGGTGGTGTTGAGTGAGGACGATGGAGTGGTGGTGTTGAGTGAGGACGATGGATTGGTGGTGGTGTTGAGTGAGGACAATGGAGTGGTGTTGAGTGAGGACGATGGAGTGGTGGTGTTGAGTGAGGACGATGGAGGGGTGGTATTGAGTGAGGATAATGGAGTGGTGGTGTTGAGTGAGGACGATGGAGTGGTGGTGTTGAGTGAGGACAAGGGAATTGTAGTGGTATAGAGTGAGGATGATGGAGGGGTGGTATTGAGTGAGGATGAGGGAATTATAGTGTTATAGAGTGAGGATGATGGAGTGGTGGTGTTGAGTGAGGATGATGAAGTGGTGGTGTTGAGTGAGGATAATGGAGTGGTGGTGTTGAGTGAGGACGATGGAGTGGTGGTGTTGAGTGAGGACGAGGGAATTGTAGTGGTATAGAGTGAGGATGATGGAGAGGTGGTGTGGAGTGAGGACGCTGGAGTGGTGGTGTTGAGTGAGGACGATGGAGGGGAGGTATTGAGTGAGGACGATGGAGGGGTGGTATTGAGTGAGGACGATGGAGTGGTGGTGTTGAGTGAGGACGATGGAGTGGTGTTGTTGAGTAAGGACAATGGAGTGGTGGTGTTGAGTGAGGACGATGGAGTGGTGGTGTTGAGTGAGGACAAGGGAATTATAGTGGTATAGAGTGAGGATGATGGAGTGGTGGTGTTGAGTGAGGATGATGGAGTGGTGGTGTTGAGTGAGGATAATGGAGTGGTGGTGTTGAGTGAAGACGATGAAGTGGTGGTGTTGAGTGAGGACGATGGAGTGGTGGTGTTGAGTGAGGACGAGGGAATTGTAGAGGTATAGAGTGAGGATGATGGAGTGGTGGTGTGGAGTGAGGAAGATGGAGTGCTGGTGTGGAGTGAGGCTGATGGAGTGGTGGTGGTGTTGAGTGAGGACGATGGAGTGGTGGTGTTGAGTGAGGACGAGGGAATTGTAGTGGTATAGAGTGAGGATGATGGAGTGGTGATGTGGAGTGAGGAAGATGGAGTGGTGGTGTTGAGTGAGGACGATGGAGTGGTGGTGTTGAGTGAGGACGAGGGAATTGTAGTGGTATAGAGTGAGGATGATGGAGTGGTGGTGTTGAGTGAGGACGATGGAGTGGTTGTGTTGAGTGAGGACGATGGAGGGGTGGTATTGAGTGAGGACGAGGGAATTGTAGTGGTATAGAGTGAGGATGATGGAGTGGTGGTGTGGAGTGAGGATGATGGAGTGGTGGTGTGGAGTGAGGATGATGGAGTGGTGGTGTTGAGTGAGGAAGATGGAGTGGTGGTGTTGAGTGAGGAAGATGGAGTGGTGGTGTTGAGTGAGGACGATGGAGTGGTGGTGGTGTTGAATGAGGACGATGGAGTGGTGGTGGTGTTGAGTGAGGACGATGGAGTGGTGGTGTGGAGTGAGGAAGATGGAGTGGTGGTGTGGAGTGAGGATGATGGAGTGGTGGTGTGGAGTGAGGAAGATGGAGTGCTGGTGTGGAGTGAGGATGATGGAGTGGTGGTGTTGAGTGAGGACGATGGAGTGCTGGTGTGGAGTGAGGAAGATGGAGTGCTGGTGTTGAGTGAGGACGATGGAGTGGTGGTGGTGTTGAGTGAGGAAGATGGAGTGGTGGTGGTGTTGAGTGAGGACGATGGAGTGGTGGTGGTGTTGAGTGAGGACGATGGAGTGGTGGTGCTGAGTGAGGACGAGGGAATTATAGTGGTATAGAGTGAGGATGATGGAGTGGTGGTGTTGAGTGAGGATGATGGAGTGGTGGTGTTGAGTGAGGATAATGGAGTGGTGGTGTTGAGTGAGGACGATGGAGTGGTGGTGTTGAGTGAGGACGAGGGAATTGTAGTGGTATAGAGTGAGGATGATGGAGAGGTGGTGTGGAGTGAGGAAGATGGAGTGGTGGTGTTGAGTGAGGACGATGGAGTGGTGGTGTTGAGTGAGGATGATGGAGTGGTGGTGTTGAGTGAGGAAGATGGAGTGGTGGTGTTGAGTGAGGACGATGGAGGGGTGGTATTGAGTGAGGACAATGGAGTGGTGGTGTTGAGTGAGGACGATGGAGTGGTGGTGTTGAGTGAGGACAATGGAGTGGTGGTGTTGAGTGAGGATGATGGAGTGGTGGTGTTGAGTGAGGAAGATGGAGTGGTGGTGTTGAGTGACGACGATGGAGTGGTGGTGTTGAGTGAGGACGATGGAGTGGTGTTGGTGTTGAATGAGGACGATGGAGTGGTGGTGGTGTTGAGTGAGGACGATGGAGTGGTGATGTGGAGTGAGGAAGATGGAGTGGTGGTGTGGAGTGAGGAAGATGGAGTGGTGGTGTTGAGTGAGGATGATGGAGTGGTGGTATTGAGTGGGAACGATGGAGTGGTGGTGTTGAGTGAGGAAGATGGAGTGGTGGTGTTGAGTGAGGACGATGGAGTGGTGGTGGTGTGGAGTGAGGACGATGGAGTGGTGGTGTTGAGTGAGGACGATGGAGTGGTGGTGTTGAGTGAGGACGATGGAGTGGTGGTGGTGTTGAGTGAGGATGATGGAGTGGTGGTGTTGAGTGAGGACGATGGAGTGATGGTGTTGAGTGAGGATGATAGAGTGGTGGTGTTGAGTGAGGACGATGGAGTGGTGGTGGTGTTGAGTGAGGAAGATGGAGTGGTGGTGTTGAGTGAGGACGATGGAGTGGTGGTGGTGTTGAGTGAGGAAGATGGAGTGGTGGTGTTGAGTGAGGACGATGGAGTGGTGGTGGTGTGGAGTGAGGACGATGGAGTGGTGGTGGTGTTGAGTGAGGACGATGGAGTGGTGGTGTTGAGTGAGGACGATGGAGTGGTGGTGTGGAGTGAGGACGATGGAGTGGTGGTGTTGAGTGAGGACGATGGAGTGGTGGTGTTGAGTGAGGACGATGGAGTGGTGGTGTTGAGTGAGGAAGATGGAGTGGTGGTGTTGAGTGAGGAAGATGAAGTGGTGGTGTTGAGTGAGGACGATGGAGTGGTGGTGTTGAGTGAGGATGATGGAGTGGTGGTGGTGTTGAGTGAGGACGATGGAGTGGTGGTGTTGAGTGAGGATGATGGAGTGGTGGTGGTGTTGAGTGAGGACGATGGAGTGGTGGTGGTGTTGAGTGAGGACGATGGAGTGGTGGTGTTGAGTGAGGACGATGGAGTGGTGGTGTTGAGTGAGGACGAGGGAATTGTAGTGGTATAGAGTGAGGATGATGGAGTGGTGGTGTTGAGTGAGGATGATGGAGTGGTGGTGTGGAGTGAGGAAGATGGAGTGGTGGTGTTGAGTGAGGATGATGGAGTGGTGGTATTGAGTGAGGACGATGGAGTGGTGGTGTTGAGTGAGGAAGATGGAGTGGTGGTGTTGAGTGAGGACGATGGAGTGGTGGTGTTGAGTGAGGACGATGGAGTGGTGGTGGTGTGGAGTGAGGACGATGGAGTGGTAGTGTTGAGTGAGGACGATGGAGTGGTGGTGTTGTGGAGTGAGGACGATGGAGTGGTGGTGTTGAGTGAGGACGATGGAGTGGTGGTGTTGAGTGAGGACGATGGAGTGGTGGTGGTGTTGAATGAGGACGATGGAGTGGTGGTGGTGTTGAGTGAGGACGATGGAGTGGTGGTGTGGAGTGAGGAAGATGGAGTGGTGGTGTGGAGTGAGGAAGATGGAGTGGTGGTGTTGAGTGAGGATGATGGAGTGGTGGTGGTGTTGAATGAGGACGATGGAGTGGTGGTGGTGTTGAGTGAGGACGATGGAGTGGTGGTGTGGAGTGAGGAAGATGGAGTGGTGGTGTGGATTCAAGGATTCAAGGATTCAAGGATTCAAGGAGACTTTATTGTCATTCGCATCACATGTGGTACATGGGGTGGAACGAAATTGTGGTACCCAAGGACCCAGTTTTACCCAGACAGCAGTACTTAAATAAATAAATAAACATAAATATATAAAATATATGAAAATAAAATAAACAGGAATGGAGAAGGTAGCAGCAGAGTGTATTAAAGTGACTGGTGTCGTAAAAGTGTCAGTGCAGTAAAAGTGTCAGTGCAGTGGTTCCACTAAGTGGCGTTTAAAAGTCTTACAGCTTCCGGAATGAAGCTGTTCCTCAGTCTGTTCGTTCTACACTTAACGCTCCGCAGCCTCCTGCCTGAGGGGAGCGGGACAAACAGTGAGTGTGCTGGATGAGTGGGGTCCTTCATGATGCAGGTGGCCCTCTTCCTGCATCTGGAGGTGTATATGTCCGTGGTGGTGGGGAGGCTGACTCCGACAGACCTCTGTGCAGCCTTCACCACCCTCTGCAGAGCTTTCCTGTCTGCAGCAGAGCAGCTTCCGTGCCACACGTTGATGCTGGAGCATAGAACGCTCTCCACCACACATCTGTAGAAGGAGGTGAGGACCGAGCTCCCGAGCCCAGCTCGCCTCAACCGCCTGAGGAAGTAGAGCCGCTGATGTGCCTTCCTGACCAGGCTGGAAGTGTTGTTGCTCCAGGTGAGGTTGTTGCTCAGGTGAACACCCAAGTACCTGTAGCTGGAGACCACTTCCACCGCAGACCCTCCGACATGCAGGGGGAGGTGGGCATGTCTGCCCCTTCTGAAGTCCACAATCATCTCCTTCGTCTTCTTTATGTTGATGCAGAGGTTGTTCTTTCTGCACCAACCCTCCAGGTGTTCTACCTCCCGTCTGTAGCCAGACTCATCACTGTTTGTGATGCATCCGACCACTGCCGTGTCGTCCGCAAACTTCACAATATGACAGCCTGGGTGGATGGGTGAGCAGTCATATGTGAGCAGCGTGAACAAAAGGGGGCTCAACACACAGCCCTGAGGGGAGCCAGTGCTGAGGATTGTGGTGGAGGAGGAGAGGTTGTGGATCCTCACAGACTGCGGCCTGTTGGTCAGGAAGTCCAGGACCCAGTTGCAAAGAGAAGAGCGCAGACCAAGTGAGGAGAGCTTATCTGTCAGTGTCTGGGGTATCATGGTGTTAAAGGCGGAAGTGAAGTCCACAAAGAGCATACGGACATAAGAGTCCTTCTGCTCCAGGTGGGTGAGGGCAGTGTGGACCACAGAGGAAATGGCATCGTCTGTGGATCGGTTCCTCCTGTAGGCGTACTGGTGTGGGTCCACAGTGACGTCGATGGTGGCTTTGATGTGGGTCATAACCAGTCTTTCAAAGCATTTAGTGACTATCGGCGTGAGAGCTATCGGCCGGTAGTCATTCAGACCTGTCACTGTGGAGCTCTTGGGGACCGGGATGATGGTGGCGGTCTTCAGGCAGGTGGGAACAGCTGCCTGGGTGAGGGAGACATTGAAAATGTCTGCCAGGACCTCGGAGATCTGATCAGCGCACTCCCGTAGTACTCGTCCGGGTATATTATCCGGACCAGCACTTTTCCGGGGGTTGATCCTCCTGAGGGTCCTCCTTACCTCTGCTGGTGTCACACAGAGGGGTACTTCTCCAGGTGGAGGGGTGAGTCTTATGCTGGGCGGGGTGTCAGGGTCCTCAAAGCGGGCATAGAATTTGTTGAGAGCCTCGGGCAGGGAGGGGTCTTTGGAACATTGTGCATCTCTGGTTTTATAGTCTGTGATGCACTTAATTCCCCTCCACATGCTCCTAGGATCCTGGGAGGAGAAGTGTCCCTGGATTTTCAGAGCATATGCAGCTTTGGCCCTCTTAACACCTGCGGTCAGCTCTCTTCTAGCCCTCCTGAGTTCCTGTGCGTCGCCAGACCTGAAGGCAGCATCCCTGGCTTTCAGTAGAGAACGCACCTCTCCATTCAGCCAGGGTTTCTGGTTCGGGTAGCAGGTCACTGTCTTTGTGGTGGTGACATCCTCCACACACTTGCTGATGTACCCGAGGACAGCAGATGTGTAATCCTCCAGATCCAGCTCCCCCTCACTCTCAGCAGCCTCCCTAAAGACATGCCAGTCTGTGCAGCCGAAACAGTCCTGCAGCACAGCGTCTGCGTCACCGGGCCACACAGTGATGGTCTTCTGTGTGGGTCTGGAGCGTCGCAGCGGGGGGTGGTATGCAGGGACCAGCATAATGGAGATGTGGTCGGAGAGCCCGAGGTGGGGGTGGGGGACGGCTCTGTACGCGTCTCTGATGTTGGTGTAAACACGGTCGAGTGTGTTGTCTCCCCGTGTTGGAATGTCTATGTGTTGGTAAAACCTCGGCAAAATGTTCGTCAGGTTCACGTGGTTAAAATCCCCCGCCACCACGTAAAACGCCTCCGGATGCTTGTTCTGAAGCGAGCTGATGTTGTCATGTAGCTCTTTCAGTGCGTTGTTAGCATTAGCATCCGGTGCTATGTAAACGGCAATGACGAACACAGCTGTAAACTCCCGAGGCAGATAGTGTGGCCGACACTTCACGGTCAGCTGTTCTGTTGCCTCGGAGCATAGGGCGTTTACCATCACACAGTTTGTGCACCAACCTTTGTTTATGTAGACGCATAAGCCGCCCCCTCGTGCTTTTCCGGACAGCTGGTTGCGGTCCGCGCGGAAGAGCTGCCGGCCGGCGAGCTGGAAGGCTGAGTCCGGCATGCTGTCGTTTAGCCATGTTTCCGTGAGACAGATCACAGCGCAGTTCCTCCTCTCATCAGAAACACTCATCCTCAGCCGCAGAAGGTCCAGCTTGTTGTCCAAAGAGCGAACATTGGACAGGAAGAGAGATGGAATCGGGGGTCTGTCGGCGTTAGCCTTGAGCCTGGCTAGCACGCCGGCCCGCTTCCCTCTCTTCAGTCTTCGCCTGCATCGCTTCCTTTTGCCCTTTGTTCGTACCGCTCTGACCCGCCACGCCGGTGTCCGGAGAAGTTGTAGTCTGCCCAGCTTGGCTCTGAGACTACTGTCCATAGTTGCTACTTTTGTGGCAGAGCTGTCCTTAATCTTAAAAAGTTCGGTTCGGCTGTAACTCACAGGCTTAAGGCGCGTGAAATCGCTATCAGAACCGACGTAAAAATAACTGAAAGCTGGGTTTTCGCTGGGAGCGTGAGAAGCTGCTGCACCACCGCGCGCGGCCATCTTGATACTTGATACATCTTGGAGTGAGGAAGATGGAGTGGTGGTGTTGAGTGAGGATGATGGAGTGGTGGTATTGAGTGAGGACGATGGAGTGGTGGTGTTGAGTGAGGAAGATGGAGTGGTGGTGTTGAGTGAGGACGATGGAGTGGTGGTGTTGAGTGAGGACGATGGAGTGGTGGTGGTGTGGAGTGAGGACGATGGAGTGGTGGTGTTGAGTGAGGACGATGGAGTGGTGGTGTTGTGGAGTGAGGACGATGGAGTGGTGGTGTTGAGTGAGGACGATGGAGTGGTGGTGTTGAGTGAGGACGATGGAGTGGTGGTGGTGTTGAGTGAGGATGATGGAGTGGTGGTGTTGAGTGAGGACGATGGAGTGGTGGTGTTGAGTGAGGATGATAGAGTGGTGGTGTTGAGTGAGGACGATGGAGTGGTGGTGGTGTTGAGTGAGGAAGATGGAGTGGTGGTGGTGTTGAGTGAGGACGATGGAGTGGTGGTGGTGTTGAGTGAGGAAGATGGAGTGGTGGTGTGGAGTGAGGACGATGGAGTGGTGGTGGTGTGGAGTGAGGACGATGGAGTGGTGGTGGTGTTGAGTGAGGAAGATGGAGTGGTGGTGTTGAGTGAGGACGATGGAGTGGTGGTGTGGAGTGAGGACGATGGAGTGGTGGTGTTGAGTGAGGATGATGGAGTGGTGGTGTTGAGTGAGGACGATGGAGTGGTGGTGTTGAGTGAGGATGATGGAGTGGTGGTGTTGAGTGAGGACGATGGAGTGGTGGTGTTGAGTGAGGAAGATGGAGTGGTGGTGTTGAGTGAGGACGATGGAGTGGTGGTGGTGTTGAGTGAGGACGATGGAGTGGTGGTGTTGAGTGAGGACGATGGAGTGGTGGTATGAAGTGAGGATGATGGAGTGGTGGTGTGGAGTGAGGATGATGGAGTGGTGGTGTTGAGTGAGGACGATGGAGTGGTGGTGTTGAGTGAGGACGATGGATTGGTGGTGGTGTTGAGTGAGGACAATGGAGTGGTGTTGAGTGAGGACGATGGAGTGGTGGTGTTGAGTGAGGACGATGGAGGGGTGGTATTGAGTGAGGATAATGGAGTGGTGGTGTTGAGTGAGGACGATGGAGTGGTGGTGTTGAGTGAGGACAAGGGAATTGTAGTGGTATAGAGTGAGGATGATGGAGGGGTGGTATTGAGTGAGGATGAGGGAATTATAGTGTTATAGAGTGAGGATGATGGAGTGGTGGTGTTGAGTGAGGATGATGAAGTGGTGGTGTTGAGTGAGGATAATGGAGTGGTGGTGTTGAGTGAGGACGATGGAGTGGTGGTGTTGAGTGAGGACGAGGGAATTGTAGTGGTATAGAGTGAGGATGATGGAGAGGTGGTGTGGAGTGAGGACGCTGGAGTGGTGGTGTTGAGTGAGGACGATGGAGGGGAGGTATTGAGTGAGGACGATGGAGGGGTGGTATTGAGTGAGGACGATGGAGTGGTGGTGTTGAGTGAGGACGATGGAGTGGTGTTGTTGAGTAAGGACAATGGAGTGGTGGTGTTGAGTGAGGACGATGGAGTGGTGGTGTTGAGTGAGGACAAGGGAATTATAGTGGTATAGAGTGAGGATGATGGAGTGGTGGTGTTGAGTGAGGATGATGGAGTGGTGGTGTTGAGTGAGGATAATGGAGTGGTGGTGTTGAGTGAAGACGATGAAGTGGTGGTGTTGAGTGAGGACGATGGAGTGGTGGTGTTGAGTGAGGACGAGGGAATTGTAGAGGTATAGAGTGAGGATGATGGAGTGGTGGTGTGGAGTGAGGAAGATGGAGTGCTGGTGTGGAGTGAGGCTGATGGAGTGGTGGTGGTGTTGAGTGAGGACGATGGAGTGGTGGTGTTGAGTGAGGACGAGGGAATTGTAGTGGTATAGAGTGAGGATGATGGAGTGGTGATGTGGAGTGAGGAAGATGGAGTGGTGGTGTTGAGTGAGGACGATGGAGTGGTGGTGTTGAGTGAGGACGAGGGAATTGTAGTGGTATAGAGTGAGGATGATGGAGTGGTGGTGTTGAGTGAGGACGATGGAGTGGTTGTGTTGAGTGAGGACGATGGAGGGGTGGTATTGAGTGAGGACGAGGGAATTGTAGTGGTATAGAGTGAGGATGATGGAGTGGTGGTGTGGAGTGAGGATGATGGAGTGGTGGTGTGGAGTGAGGATGATGGAGTGGTGGTGTTGAGTGAGGATAATGGAGTGGTGGTGTTGAGTGAGGACGATGGAGTGTTGGTGTTGAGTGAGGACGAGGGAATTGTAGTGGTATAGAGTGAGGATGATGGAGTGGTGTTGTGGAGTGAGGAAGATGGAGTGGTGGTGTTGAGTGAGGAAGATGGAGTGGTGGTGTTGAGTGAGGACGATGGAGTGGTGGTGGTGTTGAATGAGGACGATGGAGTGGTGGTGGTGTTGAGTGAGGACGATGGAGTGGTGGTGTGGAGTGAGGAAGATGGAGTGGTGGTGTGGAGTGAGGATGATGGAGTGGTGGTGTGGAGTGAGGAAGATGGAGTGCTGGTGTGGAGTGAGGATGATGGAGTGGTGGTGTTGAGTGAGGACGATGGAGTGCTGGTGTGGAGTGAGGAAGATGGAGTGCTGGTGTTGAGTGAGGACGATGGAGTGGTGGTGGTGTTGAGTGAGGAAGATGGAGTGGTGGTGGTGTTGAGTGAGGACGATGGAGTGGTGGTGGTGTTGAGTGAGGACGATGGAGTGGTGGTGCTGAGTGAGGACGAGGGAATTATAGTGGTATAGAGTGAGGATGATGGAGTGGTGGTGTTGAGTGAGGATGATGGAGTGGTGGTGTTGAGTGAGGATAATGGAGTGGTGGTGTTGAGTGAGGACGATGGAGTGGTGGTGTTGAGTGAGGACGAGGGAATTGTAGTGGTATAGAGTGAGGATGATGGAGAGGTGGTGTGGAGTGAGGAAGATGGAGTGGTGGTGTTGAGTGAGGACGATGGAGTGGTGGTGTTGAGTGAGGATGATGGAGTGGTGGTGTTGAGTGAGGAAGATGGAGTGGTGGTGTTGAGTGAGGACGATGGAGGGGTGGTATTGAGTGAGGACAATGGAGTGGTGGTGTTGAGTGAGGACGATGGAGTGGTGGTGTTGAGTGAGGACAATGGAGTGGTGGTGTTGAGTGAGGATGATGGAGTGGTGGTGTTGAGTGAGGAAGATGGAGTGGTGGTGTTGAGTGACGACGATGGAGTGGTGGTGTTGAGTGAGGACGATGGAGTGGTGTTGGTGTTGAATGAGGACGATGGAGTGGTGGTGGTGTTGAGTGAGGACGATGGAGTGGTGATGTGGAGTGAGGAAGATGGAGTGGTGGTGTGGAGTGAGGAAGATGGAGTGGTGGTGTTGAGTGAGGATGATGGAGTGGTGGTATTGAGTGGGAACGATGGAGTGGTGGTGTTGAGTGAGGAAGATGGAGTGGTGGTGTTGAGTGAGGACGATGGAGTGGTGGTGGTGTGGAGTGAGGACGATGGAGTGGTGGTGTTGAGTGAGGACGATGGAGTGGTGGTGTTGAGTGAGGACGATGGAGTGGTGGTGGTGTTGAGTGAGGATGATGGAGTGGTGGTGTTGAGTGAGGACGATGGAGTGGTGGTGTTGAGTGAGGATGATAGAGTGGTGGTGTTGAGTGAGGACGATGGAGTGGTGGTGGTGTTGAGTGAGGAAGATGGAGTGGTGGTGTTGAGTGAGGACGATGGAGTGGTGGTGGTGTTGAGTGAGGAAGATGGAGTGGTGGTGTTGAGTGAGGACGATGGAGTGGTGGTGGTGTGGAGTGAGGACGATGGAGTGGTGGTGGTGTTGAGTGAGGACGATGGAGTGGTGGTGTTGAGTGAGGACGATGGAGTGGTGGTGTGGAGTGAGGACGATGGAGTGGTGGTGTTGAGTGAGGACGATGGAGTGGTGGTGTTGAGTGAGGACGATGGAGTGGTGGTGTTGAGTGAGGAAGATGAAGTGGTGGTGTTGAGTGAGGACGATGGAGTGGTGGTGTTGAGTGAGGATGATGGAGTGGTGGTGGTGTTGAGTGAGGACGATGGAGTGGTGGTGTTGAGTGAGGATGATGGAGTGGTGGTGGTGTTGAGTGAGGACGATGGAGTGGTGGTGGTGTTGAGTGAGGACGATGGAGTGGTGGTGTTGAGTGAGGACGATGGAGTGGTGGTGTTGAGTGAGGACGAGGGAATTGTAGTGGTATAGAGTGAGGATGATGGAGTGGTGGTGTTGAGTGAGGATGATGGAGTGGTGGTGTGGAGTGAGGAAGATGGAGTGGTGGTGTTGAGTGAGGATGATGGAGTGGTGGTATTGAGTGAGGACGATGGAGTGGTGGTGTTGAGTGAGGAAGATGGAGTGGTGGTGTTGAGTGAGGACGATGGAGTGGTGGTGTTGAGTGAGGACGATGGAGTGGTGGTGGTGTGGAGTGAGGACGATGGAGTGGTGGTGTTGAGTGAGGACGATGGAGTGGTGGTGTTGTGGAGTGAGGACGATGGAGTGGTGGTGTTGAGTGAGGACGATGGAGTGGTGGTGTTGAGTGAGGACGATGGAGTGGTGGTGGTGTTGAGTGAGGATGATGGAGTGGTGGTGTTGAGTGAGGACGATGGAGTGGTGGTGTTGAGTGAGGATGATAGAGTGGTGGTGTTGAGTGAGGACGATGGAGTGGTGGTGGTGTTGAGTGAGGAAGATGGAGTGGTGGTGGTGTTGAGTGAGGACGATGGAGTGGTGGTGGTGTTGAGTGAGGAAGATGGAGTGGTGGTGTGGAGTGAGGACGATGGAGTGGTGGTGGTGTGGAGTGAGGACGATGGAGTGGTGGTGGTGTTGAGTGAGGAAGATGGAGTGGTGATGTTGAGTGAGGACGATGGAGTGGTGGTGTGGAGTGAGGACGATGGAGTGGTGGTGTTGAGTGAGGATGATGGAGTGGTGGTGTTGAGTGAGGACGATGGAGTGGTGGTGTTGAGTGAGGATGATGGAGTGGTGGTGTTGAGTGAGGACGATGGAGTGGTGGTGTTGAGTGAGGAAGATGGAGTGGTGGTGTTGAGTGAGGACGATGGAGTGGTGGTGGTGTTGAGTGAGGACGATGGAGTGGTGGTGTTGAGTGAGGACGATGGAGTGGTGGTATGAAGTGAGGATGATGGAGTGGTGGTGTGGAGTGAGGATGATGGAGTGGTGGTGTTGAGTGAGGACGATGGAGTGGTGGTGTTGAGTGAGGACGATGGATTGGTGGTGGTGTTGAGTGAGGACAATGGAGTGGTGTTGAGTGAGGACGATGGAGTGGTGGTGTTGAGTGAGGACGATGGAGGGGTGGTATTGAGTGAGGATAACGGAGTGGTGGTGTTGAGTGAGGACGATGGAGTGGTGGTGTTGAGTGAGGACAAGGGAATTGTAGTGGTATAGAGTGAGGATGATGGAGGGGTGGTATTGAGTGAGGATGAGGGAATTATAGTGTTATAGAGTGAGGATGATGGAGTGGTGGTGTTGAGTGAGGATGATGGAGTGGTGGTGTTGAGTGAGGATAATGGAGTGGTGGTGTTGAGTGAGGACGATGGAGTGGTGGTGTTGAGTGAGGACGAGGGAATTGTAGTGGTATAGAGTGAGGATGATGGAGAGGTGGTGTGGAGTGAGGACGCTGGAGTGGTGGTGTTGAGTGAGGACGATGGAGGGGTGGTATTGAGTGAGGACGATGGAGGGGTGGTATTGAGTGAGGACGATGGAGTGGTGGTGTTGAGTGAGGACGATGGAGTGGTGTTGTTGAGTAAGGACAATGGAGTGGTGGTGTTGAGTGAGGACGATGGAGTGGTGGTGTTGAGTGAGGACAAGGGAATTATAGTGGTATAGAGTGAGGATGATGGAGTGGTGGTGTTGAGTGAGGATGATGGAGTGGTGGTGTTGAGTGAGGATAATGGAGTGGTGGTGTTGAGTGAAGACGATGAAGTGGTGGTGTTGAGTGAGGACGATGGAGTTGTGGTGTTGAGTGAGGACGAGGGAATTGTAGAGGTATAGAGTGAGGATGATGGAGTGGTGGTGTGGAGTGAGGAAGATGGAGTGCTGGTGTGGAGTGAGGCTGATGGAGTGGTGGTGGTGTTGAGTGAGGACGATGGAGTGGTGGTGTTGAGTGAGGACGAGGGAATTGTAGTGGTATAGAGTGAGGATGATGGAGTGGTGATGTGGAGTGAGGAAGATGGAGTGGTGGTGTTGAGTGAGGACGATGGAGTGGTGGTGTTGAGTGAGGACGAGGGAATTGTAGTGGTATAGAGTGAGGATGATGGAGTGGTGGTGTTGAGTGAGGACGATGGAGTGGTTGTGTTGAGTGAGGACGATGGAGGGGTGGTATTGAGTGAGGACGAGGGAATTGTAGTGGTATAGAGTGAGGATGATGGAGTGGTGGTGTGGAGTGAGGATGATGGAGTGGTGGTGTGGAGTGAGGATGATGGAGTGGTGGTGTTGAGTGAGGATAATGGAGTGGTGGTGTTGAGTGAGGACGATGGAGTGGTGGTGTTGAGTGAGGATGATGGAGTGGTGGTGTTGAGTGAGGATGAGGGAATTGTAGTGGTATAGAGTGAGGATGATGGAGTGGTGGTGTTGAGTGAGGAAGATGGAGTGGTGGTGTGGAGTGAGGAAGATGGAGTGGTGGTGTTGAGTGAGGACGATGGAGTGGTGGTGTTGAGTGAGGACGATGGAGTGGAGGTGTTGTTGAGTGAGGACGATGGAGTGGTGGTGTTGAGTGAGGATAATGGAGTGGTGGTGTTGAGTGAGGACGATGGAGTGTTGGTGTTGAGTGAGGACGAGGGAATTGTAGTGGTATAGAGTGAGGATGATGGAGTGGTGTTGTGGAGTGAGGAAGATGGAGTGGTGGTGTTGAGTGAGGAAGATGGAGTGGTGGTGTTGAGTGAGGACGATGGAGTGGTGGTGGTGTTGAATGAGGACGATGGAGTGGTGGTGGTGTTGAGTGAGGACGATGGAGTGGTGGTGTGGAGTGAGGAAGATGGAGTGGTGGTGTGGAGTGAGGATGATGGAGTGGTGGTGTGGAGTGAGGAAGATGGAGTGCTGGTGTGGAGTGAGGATGATGGAGTGGTGGTGTTGAGTGAGGACGATGGAGTGCTGGTGTGGAGTGAGGAAGATGGAGTGCTGGTGTTGAGTGAGGACGATGGAGTGGTGGTGGTGTTGAGTGAGGAAGATGGAGTGGTGGTGGTGTTGAGTGAGGACGATGGAGTGGTGGTGGTGTTGAGTGAGGACGATGGAGTGGTGGTGCTGAGTGAGGACGAGGGAATTATAGTGGTATAGAGTGAGGATGATGGAGTGGTGGTGTTGAGTGAGGATGATGGAGTGGTGGTGTTGAGTGAGGATAATGGAGTGGTGGTGTTGAGTGAGGACGATGGAGTGGTGGTGTTGAGTGAGGACGAGGGAATTGTAGTGGTATAGAGTGAGGATGATGGAGAGGTGGTGTGGAGTGAGGAAGATGGAGTGGTGGTGTTGAGTGAGGACGATGGAGTGGTGGTGTTGAGTGAGGATGATGGAGTGGTGGTGTTGAGTGAGGAAGATGGAGTGGTGGTGTTGAGTGAGGACGATGGAGGGGTGGTATTGAGTGAGGACAATGGAGTGGTGGTGTTGAGTGAGGACGATGGAGTGGTGGTGTTGAGTGAGGACAATGGAGTGGTGGTGTTGAGTGAGGATGATGGAGTGGTGGTGTTGAGTGAGGACGATGGAGTGGTGGTGTTGAGTGAGGACGATGGAGTGGTGGTGGTGTTGAGTGAGGATGATGGAGTGGTGGTGTTGAGTGAGGACGATGGAGTGGTGGTGTTGAGTGAGGATGATAGAGTGGTGGTGTTGAGTGAGGACGATGGAGTGGTGGTGGTGTTGAGTGAGGAAGATGGAGTGGTGGTGTTGAGTGAGGACGATGGAGTGGTGGTGGTGTTGAGTGAGGAAGATGGAGTGGTGGTGTTGAGTGAGGACGATGGAGTGGTGGTGTTGAGTGAGGACGATGGAGTGGTGGTGTTGAGTGAGGACGATGGAGTGGTGGTGTTGAGTGAGGAAGATGGAGTGGTGGTGTTGAGTGAGGAAGATGAAGTGGTGGTGTTGAGTGAGGACGATGGAGTGGTGGTGTTGAGTGAGGATGATGGAGTGGTGGTGGTGTTGAGTGAGGACGATGGAGTGGTGGTGTTGAGTGAGGATGATGGAGTGGTGGTGGTGTTGAGTGAGGACGATGGAGTGGTGGTGGTGTTGAGTGAGGACGATGGAGTGGTGGTGTTGAGTGAGGACGATGGAGTGGTGGTGTTGAGTGAGGACGAGGGAATTGTAGTGGTATAGAGTGAGGATGATGGAGTGGTGGTGTTGAGTGAGGATGATGGAGTGGTGGTGTTGAGTGAGGATGATGGAATGGTGGAGGTGTTGAGTGAGGACGATGGAGTGGTGGTGGTGTTGAATGAGGACGATGGAGTGGTGGTGGTGTTGAGTGAGGACGATGGAGTGGTGGTGGTGTTGAGTGAGGACGATGGAGTGGTGGTGTTGAGTGAGGACGATGGAATGATGGTGGTGTTGAGTGAGGACGATGGAGTGGTGGTGTTGAGTGAGGATGATGGAATGGTGGTGGTGTTGAGTGAGGATGATGGAATGGTGGTGGTGTTGAGTGAGGACGATGGAGTGGTGGTGGTGTTGAGTGAGGACGATGGAGTGGTGGTGTTGAGTGAGGACGATGGAGTGGTGGTGGTGTTGAGTGAGGACGATGAAGTGGTGGTGTTGAGTGAGGACGATGGAGAGAAATCACGAGATTTTTCATTCACATGTTTAAGGAAACTCTGCCTTTAGAGATTACAAAGGCACCACTCCAAAGGGTGAGTAGACATAGTTGAATTTAGTTGAATTTTCTATTTTGGCTAGACTGTCCCTTTAAGGATTGCGGGTGGACATGAATACTCGGGAGTTACAAAGGACATAACAAAATAGCCTGTCACCTTCTACCTACCCAGGAAAACACATCTGTGAAGCACTTTATTGTGTGTGTATAAGTTGAGTATGTTGTGTAAGTTGGTGTCTAAATGATGTCAGCCGTGTAAGAGAAGACGAGATGAATCTTTGGGCGCGTTTTACACGGCGAGGGGGCTGCTGGATCTAGATAGCGGGGGCTCCCAGCGCGCTGGAGTTTTCTCAGTTTCCCTCTGACTGTTTAATAATGGATATTTCTCTATTCAACATCTGACAGCAGCAATTACCTTCCATAGAGTTGAGCGCGAACACGATATTTCCCCATGCGGCACACAGCGCGGCGTTAGAGTGGCAGCGCAGCTCCGCCTACTGGACGCTAGTGTAACTGCAACAACAAACATGAACTTGGGCTACAGCCATCCATCAGAGGACTCGTTAATTAAATCTTAGGTTAATGTTATTAATAAAACAACAACGATGAAATCGTTAACATAAAATAATACCTATAAATTATGGTTTAGGCTTAAAACACAGCTTTTAATACAGCGGGCTGTTATACAGTACTGTCCGTCCATTTATGCTGAAGGGTTAGTTAATTAGCAAAGCCCTGTATGCACCTGGGGAGAAACATGACACTCAGAAACGAAAGGGTTGTGCTCATTTAGGCTGCGTTGTGCTCGCTTTTTTCACATGGTCAGACACGCAGTGGAAGTACTGCGGTTAACAGCGCAGGATGTGGGGGGGAAACCGCTGGGGTCTGATGGCTGCTTTCATACTCACACAAGACTCTAGCTGTACATTCAACGATGGTTTCTTTGAAGTTCACAAAGATCATAAAACCAGAAACATCCAGACCAACACACGTAAACAGCCTTTCTAGGAGTCGAGTTGAATACTGGAGAGCTGCTCAACACAGAGCAATCCTAGATACTAGAACTAGGACTGACCCAAAATACTCAGTTAACATGAGAAATTGAGTTCACCCACGTTGGTTCTTGCTGTTGGGAGGCGGTCTGTAGTCTAAATCTTACATCAGACCACTGGAATATGTGAGTGCAGCAGTTAAGGCTGGTGGTTGAAGTGTTGCTGCACAGGAAGTTGATGAGCAAAGCTGAGAGAGCTTGCACAGACATGGACGTCTTCTGTCATTTGCTTCTTGTCCTTCTTCTGGCTGGGTTGTGCTCAACCGGTAAGAAGACTATTTAAATACATGTGTAACTTCTGTCTTCATGTGTGTTTTATCAGTGTTGTTGGTTGAACGTGTTGTTTTAGGCCTTTGGACTTGGTGTGCTTTTCAAACCCTGAAGAACAAAATTCATAAAAACCTTTTCTGCTGGTTCCTGGTGGTGCCCAATAGTCAGTAATGGTGTTTTGTGCTTTCGTCATGGGTTGATATCACAGTGTAAAGGATTGTAGTGGTTTAACAGGTGACCTGTGACTCATGGGAGCTAAAGGAGTCCTGCAAGAAACTAACCAGAGGAAAGAAATGGTTAAAATAATCTTTCTTGATCTCAGATTGATCTCTTAGGCTTAGTTAAGTCTTGAGATGAAGAGATGAAAGCTTAAGACTTTCTTTTTTTAAAAAATGTTTTCACATATATGGCTCAACCTTTTGTGCCTGACTCATCTTACAGCCAAATGCTGATGTTGATTTTTTTTAATTTCTTCAAAGAGGGGTTTAGGAGAAAGAATTCAAGAATCTATGATTCCTTATTACAAAAGAAAGGCATCTCTTAAGAAAGATATTTTTGAATAGTGGTCCCTGGTGGTAACCATTAAGCCAGTTTCTATTAGAAAACTTTCTTCAGCAGGGAAGTATCTCATAATTCAAAGAAATGGTCTGTGAAGCTTTCTACTCTACAGGGACTAAGACTAAATGCAGGTCCTTGTATATGAAAGGCAGTGACATCTTATTTGAATCTCTTCCAGAACAATGGACAGTGGATGCATTTCAGACTGCATTGGTTCCTGGTCAGCCACTAAATGTCAGTAAGAACGACACAGGTGTTAAAAAGGCTGTACAAACAGCAACCTACTCATTCAACAACCAGTCCAACGATGCTTATTTTTTCAAGGCATCAGCTGTTGATGATGCCCAAAGACAGGTACAGTACATTCTGCCACTGTTCATGTGTATAATGTATTCATTATTCTGTCTGTATTCATGTGTGAAATGTACCAGTTTTGCCATATCAGGCTTGGTGGGCATCAGTCTTGATGTCCAATAGCTCTTTCCTAATCCTTTAAATGATTAATTGGCAACCTGTTGCATTTATACTCCAAACAATAGGGTGTCAATATCTTTCACAAACCATCAAAATAATGTTATTTTTAACATATTTTTAACAACTATGCTATTTTCTTTAATGTGATTTTCATATTAGCGCAGCATTCATTAAGATCCTAGGGCCGATGTGATCCTGGTTTTCTCCTGAGACAGAGTCAGTTCATCTGTAGTTGCTGCAGCTAATCTCGGTTATCATACAGTCTTGCTTTTTTCACCAAAACAGTCAAAAAAATGTAGAGGGTCATTTAAACCCATTCTTTGTATCTATAATTTGATTGGATGCATTTATACATCAGAAACAGTTTAGCTACATAAGAAATGGCAACATACGTAACCCCATAGGTTTACTAGATGTTGTTGGACTATCTGTAACCTGAGACTGGGGGACTAGGAGTTCATGTAAAACTTTCTAAGCAAGAACTTTTCTCCATTGGTCTTACTTAGATTGGGATGGTATTTGGTTTAACTGGACCCACCAGCTTATCCCTTATAAAACAATTCACAAAGGACACAAAAGTCCATGCAAAAGATACCAAAAGAAACATTTCCATATACAGTGGCATGCAAAAGGTTGGGCGCCGCTTGTGAAACGTTCTGTTACTGTTGAGTAAAACATGAAGTTATATATAAAACATTTATCACATTTATGACACCTCCACTAGCAAGTATCGCAGCTTCTAAACACTCTTTGTAGCCAGCTGTTGCCATTTCTGCCTATGCTTCTTTACAACAAGCTTCTAGTTCTGTGGGATTTCTTGGGCTTTCCACAGATTTTTAATGATTCTTAGGTCAGGGGACGGTGAAGGAAGTTTTCAGCTTTTTTTACAGATGGTGTTATGTTTACTTCCAGAATTTACTGGTATTTAATTGAATCCATTCTTCCCTCTACCAGTTAAATTAGCTTGATAGATCCTCTCCCATGGGTAACAGCTTTAAAGGTGTTTCTTCATGAAATTCTTGGTCATTTTTTTCTTGAAACATTCCTTTGCTCAAATATACTTATTAATATTAACTTCATCATTGTTTCCTAAATGCACCAGTCTTGTTTAGATATTCCTTTGCAAACCTCTACCACTGTGTTTTTGGAGCGGACATAGGAATGGTTTTTGTCTGATGACTTCTGATCATTTGCCTTTCAAGCAATCCTACGAGCACTACTCTCAGAGAATTTTCTTCATCTTCCAGACTCATCTTCTTATTTCTTATTTACATTGTGGAGTAAAGACACAGCTGTGCTTCTTCCGCTTTGTGGGCATCAGTTATTTTAATATTCAGAGTGCTGAGCAGCTGCTTTAGAGGAGCCCATGGATGCTGATTGTTGAGACAAGGTCTGAAGAGTCAGAGGTTTTATAAAGATTTGAAATTTGCATTGCCTGGCCTTTCCCAACTGATGACTGTGATGGCTGTAAACAAGCCATGGTCCAATCAGGCTAATTAAGGTCCAAGACCTTGCTAAAAGTTATGAGAGCTCAAATCTTTTGGATGGTGTTCCTTTACTTTTCTCTATTGCTGCACATGTATAGATTTTCACCTCATCTATATCCGTTGAGCGATGATTCAGATTCTCATTTTTCTTTGATTTAATGAAAGATGCTAATGTCAGGTTTCTCCAAAATGAAATTTCCCACAACAGTAACTGAATATTGTTTAAAAGCAATATCTAACTGACAGACTTAGGTAAGCAAAGCAGTCCACTGTTGGTAGATTGGAGAATTTCAATCTTTCCATTCAGCATATGAAGCTAACATAAAAACATCTAAATACAGAGTTCGGTAATTAAACTCCTTTTTGCGGGATAGAGGATAAACATCCATTCTGGATAGGTAACAACACCCTGTATACCATACAGTTAACAACACGCTCCCACTGTTCTGTTGCAGATTGTTAAAGGTATCAAGTACCTGTTGAAGGTTGAAATATCTCGGACTGTGTGCAAGAAGAGAGAGGGTGATGTTGACCTTGCTAACTGTGCCTTCCAGTCACATGGTTTGCTGCAGCAGGTATGGTGCATGCCTGATCATTAAAAAAGTGTGAAAATAAAGCGGAAGGTGTAGAGTGTGCGCACAGTATGAACTAGCACGATTCGTGTTTGTCTTTCAGACGTTCCTCTGTAACTTTGAAGTGTGGGCTGTGCCATGGCAGAAGATAATGAAGACCACATTTTGTCTGTGCCTTCCTTCCAAGTCCTAATATGCCTTTTTCAAAAAAAAACCCAAAAAAACCTGTAAATCTGAAATGGCACTGTAATGTAACAGTGAGCTAGCAGTAAATAAAATATGCAGCTAAAATTTGAAAAGATGTGGATATAAACTTTTGATCATCTTCAGTGACCAGTTATCGCTTCTTGTCGGGATCCAACTGACCCCAAGTTCAGTATATCTAGCTTGCATGAAATTGTGTGGTGTGTGAATTATTTACAAGCTCCGGCCTTGTGATGTGCTGAGGCAGATTTGTAACGCTACGCTAGATCGGAGAGAGGGTCTCTTTCAGGTCCAGTAGCTGTTCAGAGAAGATGCTTTTATTAGACCTCTTGCACTTGATCTCAAAGCACCAGAAGCTCTTTTAGAAGCTGCATACAACCTTCATACTGTGCCTGAACTGATGTAGTCCCTGGTTAAGTCATCACAGGACTGGTGCCTATTCGATTTGCAGATGCGTCACAATCCTCTCCTGACGGATTTGACATTGATAAAAAAAATCATAATCATATTTTTTACTGTAGTAATATGCAAATGCTTGAGCACCTCTAGTCAAGACATGCTGATTTTCTAAGTGAAAACAAGTTAATGCATCTTTCAACAGAGAACACACTTGTACATATTTTAAGGTACAATTGCTAATATATACTAAATGTAACATTTGTGGGGAAAAAAGTGGACTATACGAAGATTAAAGATTAAAAGCTCAGATAAGTATTTTGAAGTATTGGATGATTTAAAATACGCTCACATACCTACCATGTATATACATTTATTGCTCATTTTGTCAGATCCACTTACCCCATAGGTGCACTTCTGTGGCTCATCTGTTTCTGTAATTCATTTTGTTACCCTGTTCTTCAATGATCAGGAATCCCACCAGACCACGAAAGAGCAGATACTATAAAGGAGGTGCATCATTCTCAGCAATGCAGTGACACTAAAGTGGTGGTAATGTGTTAGTTTGTGTTGTGCTGGCACGAGTGGGTCAGACACAGCTGCTGGAGTTTTTAAAGCACCTCAGTGTTACTGCTAGTCCAACCAAACATATCCAGTCCGTCCTGTGAGCAGCATCCCATGACCACTGACAAAGGACAACAGGATGACCAACACAAACTATGCTGTATGTGATATTGTCTCTGACTTCACATCTACACGGTGGACCAACGAGGTAGGAGTGTCTAATACTGTGAGTGGACACAGTGTTTAAAACTGCAGCAGCACTGCTGTGTCAGATCCACTCATACCAGCATGTTAGTGTCACTGCAGGGCTAAGAATGACCAACCACCCACATAATACTTGTTCTGAGGTGGGCCTGTGGAGGTCCTGACTACTCGAGAACAGGGTGAAAGGGGTCTAACACAGAATACAGAAAAACAGATAAACTACAGTATGTAAATGTATAGAACTACAAATATCTCCTATGTGATAATTAGAGCTGATTTTATTTAATATTAATTAAGTTACCACACAAGTCTTTCACACAAGTGTTGTGTGTGTGTGTTTTTTGGGGTTTTTTTTTAGAAACTTTGCACTAAAATATATTTAGGTCATTTCCTGTAGGTGATGTTAATTTTTCTTGCACTTGGAAAATCAACAAACATGTCATTTGACCAGCTGTATTCAAATATATGCATTCGACTGTATTGAGAAAATGTTTTTTATTGTCAACAGTTCCGAATCTTTCTGATGAAAAGTAAACAGTTGACATACATTTTTTTTTTTAGCTTAAACCCATTTAATGGTTTTGTGAAATGCAAAAATGAAACTGTGACGCTGTAAGAATTGTTTTATAATTGCCTCTTGGATCCAGTTATGAGATACCTTGTAATTCCCACCTGTACTAGCGAGTGGAGGATTATAAACAGATTTATGTATGTACATTTTAGCTTGGTCTTTGTCATGTGCATGACAGATACCACAGATTCACTAATCGGCATAAGCATCCAGTAGAAGATTATTGCTACTAATCAGTACCATTTCCAGAGGACCACAGTTTTGGCTAATGGAAGCTCAGGGAGGCGGTTTATACCTTGCATCAACATGCAGATTTGGTGATTAGAGTATGTTTTGATTTTACTTGACCTCTTAAAAAAAAAACTAGGAGAAAACACAACCTGGGCACACTGGGATTGGATTGCGATTACTTATACCATGTTCTGAGGTGGTCGGAGACTGATCTAGACCACCACGTGTGGATAAAGAAGGAAAAGCTAAATGGAGGATACACAAAGCTGGAGTCATCCTGAAACCAAGAGCCTTCTTGCACTCTGGGCTGACGAAGGCATCCAATAGGTAGTAACAGATGTTTACAGAAGGTTCCTGTAAATAACAGGTGAGCTATTTAGGCAGGAAAGTAAAACTGGATCTCATCTGGACATACTGGGGATGCATTTTAGTGAAAAGTATGGATGTAATCCAGCTGAAGTACCTACACATGTGAAACACAGAGTTAATGCAAGGTCTAAACTAACACAAAACCATGTAGACACAAATTATGAAATACAAAAACACTAAAATGCTGTTGTAAAACAAATCTGAAACCTACTGAACCAGGCTGGGGGTATTAATAGGAGAGATACGTCTGTGAAAGTGTTTCAGTGTTTCCAAGCAACATTTTGGCACTGCAACTAAAAATCACAAACTTCACAAGTCATCACCTGCTTTGATATTTCTTTCTCAGTTTGTAGAAGGAAAACAGCAGCTCTATTTTAAGGGCTATATGACAGTTCTTCAGTGCAAATAAAACAAATCAGGATGCTCTCCATACACACATTCTCTCACAGGAAGGAAAACAGAAATAGAACTCTTAAATAAAGCAATCTGGCTTGTTCTCCAGATGTGCTAATAATACTCCACGCAGTGTAAAAAAAGATAAATGTGGTCACGCTCACATGGCAGAGCTGAATCAGAGTTCAAGCATATGTAAGAGCTAAAAAAAATAATAAAATGGCACGGTAACAGTGTTGAATGCGTCAGTGGGTTTGAGGGACTGGGGTTTTTGGATGGGAATATATGGGAGAGGTTGCTGTGTGCTCCAGTTAATGTGCCAGAAGTGTTAATTGCTTCTTTTCTGGAGGTGGCATCAAATGACGAAAGGAAAAGCAGTCCCAAGAAATGGCTTCGTGACTGTATGGCCCCTTATTCCGCTGAGCAGGAGGGCTGTTTCACACTTTGCTGAGGTCCAGCTTGCACAGGTAAGGAGAGCGGAAGGAGCCCAAGTAGAGGTGGCCGTTGTGCTCGTGGGCCTCGCTAATATGGGCGGCCACCATGCCGTGCGGATCATGGAAGCTCCGCACACATGCTCCTCCATCCTGCAGTTCCACCACCAGACTGTAGCGAGGCACAAACTTCATCAACATGTCCTGGCTGAAGAGCTGAAAGCACACGGACATGCCCAAAATGAGACATATCTACAAAACCTTGCTGATCTTAGAGACGCTCATCACCGTAAATAACTTATTTGGCTTTTGCATTGTGTTAAAATTTCACAATTAATGGACCAAGAAAGTTTTTTTTGTTCTGTTTACTTCCATTACAAGTTTTATCTCCCCTGTATTGTTCTGACTTACTGTTGTTTCAATTATTATTATCATTATTATTTTTATTAATATTATTATTAATAATAAGATCTATTGCATTCATTCTATTTATTTATGCTGCTTTCTAATAAAACTTTCTACTACATTGTGATGAAAAAACATCACTGATAAATAATAGTAAGTTGTGGGAAAATGCCAAACCGTGAATCCTGCCTAATCTGGCAACCCTAAATTGAATGCTGGCTGTTTGAACAGCAGTCAGCACGGCCAGAAAGAAGATTAAACATCATCTTAAAATAAAACTTTAGCTTGAACACTATGTGCCACGTAGGCTGTGAAAACCATCAAATTAAACAGCAGAACTAGACAGCTGAAAAGGAATTGATCTAGCATGTAAGGGTGGGCAGTATAACAAAAAAAAAAAAATCTAAATACGTGAACATGTTTTTATAATACACATCATGCATGATGATGGTAATAGTGATGATGAACTGTTTAAACTGTTCAAGCTCGTTCAATTTTGTGACTAAGACAAATTTTGTGACTTTTGCTGTTTCTTCTGGAACACAGTATCATACCAGAATTCACTTTTATACTGTGATAATATATGATATGTAATATGGCTACTCCTTATGGTATGTTTACACTCTTACCAAACTGCACATACCTTAAATACAAGCTTCTTAATCCAGGGCCTTTGGGAGAGAAAGTCGAGCATGGAGAAACCAGGATTAGGCCGCACGGCTGACATGGCCACCCAGTAACCCCCTGAGGAACTGCGCCGGATGTTGTCTGGGAAACCAGGGAGATTGTCTATGAAAGTATCCATGCCTCCTTTATTGAGGCCGGCCACGTGAACCCTGTGGAGAATTCAAATAGTCAGGAATCTCCAACGTACATCTGTAATGATATACAAAATACAGAATCTGATTCAATAAGATCCAGCTGTGTCGCAAAAACAGGGAGTGTCTGAATACGTTCGTAGGTTACGTTGCATTACATGTTGTAGGTACAACAACAACAAACCAGACATTTCACAGCCGTCAGTGAAAATTTCAGTCCGAAATTTTGCTCCAAATGTTTTTTGTTCCAACCAATTGTGAGATTTTTTTGTTTAAACAGAAAGAATTAGCATTACTAAGTCAGGAAAAGCCATGTCAGACGCTGTCATTCGTCTTTACATATTAAGGTTACTCGCAGTAGGAGGTCTGGTTCGATGTTCAGGTCTCAAATGCAAAATCAATGTTAGACTGATGATGAGATATTGATATGGGTATACAGATATGACAACAATAGTAAAACATTCAATTTGCAAGTTTTTAAGTACTTTTTTTCAAATGAACACAATCATCAGATGACAAACAAATAAAATTACAAAACATTCCTCTGCACAAAACATGCAATTACACATTACCAAATCCCCAAATCTTATGTAGCATGACTTTAAGCAAACACTACTAATGCTCCGATAGTCATTCTTTTACACCTGTCATGCCCTCAAGATTGCTCGGTTTTCATGGGGACACGCTGACGCTAGACGTGTCCCGCTTTGAGACATGGAACAATATATATATATTTTTAAACAACATGTAAATGCAGTATTATTTTAATGTGTTAATATTTGCACCATGTCTATATGAGAGTGGGAATATTAGGAATGTACTGAGATTCAGTACAATTTTCTGATTCTCAAGATTCCAGTTGACTTTCAATATTTCACATCTACAGAACGGTATACCATAAATATCGGTTGAGCTCAGATAAGGAAAAGTTCATTTTTGATAATTAGAAAATGTTTTAACAACTTCTCTTTTCTAAGCTTTTCCCTCTCATTAATCTGTCCAGTTGTTCATGTGACGAGTGTAACACTGGCCTTTTCAATGAGCACAGAGGCTACATGAAAGTATTTCCTACACACTCTCCTCCTCACTGTGCCCACACTCGCTTCACTATAAGCGTGAACACACTATTTCGCTCTCAACACTGGAAGCTTAGCAAAGGATCCCGTTACCTAGGCAACAGCAAGCTTGCATCATTTATCCAGGTGAGGCTTGGGGGGAACTCACACTGCCTCCAGCAAACGTGAGAAGTATGACAGCAGAGGGACGGGTGGAGCGCATTTACATACACAACTTGGCTCATGAGAAATAATAGGGCAGGAAGGCTGACGGAAGAATTTTAACAATGAGACGACCCCGGGCTGAGCAGGGAACATCTAAAATAAGAGTCTGTGTTTAACACGCACGTGCTGAAAAAGGAAACGGAAATGCAAATCAGATTTAATGTGCTGACTTAATTCGGAAAGAATTAGGGCTGAATGATTTGGTGGACATATCGAAAATAGATTTTTCTCACTAAAGCTGTGATTACAATTTATTACTTTCTATAAATTTAAGCTCCAGGTCTTTTTTTAACCATTCCAAGGCTGAAAAAAACAGGCCAGACTGCACAAGCTGTGCGCAACAGGCCCTTTTCACATTTCTCATTTCCGTTTGTACTTTCTGTGAGCAGGTAATTCGGTTTCTGATGGTACCAGACAAACGTAGCAATACAGCTTCAAGTTGTTTTGCTGTGTTCTTCTGTGCCAACTCGGAACAAGAACAGCCATGCCTGGGATTTCACAAATTTCCGATGCAGCACATATTCAGATGAAAATGGATCCAGTCAATCCAAAGGGTGGCTGTGTCCTAAATTTGGAGCAAATGCATGTCTGAATACGTCACTTTGCTTATAAGACCTCTTTGGGTGGATTCATGGTGGTACTGTACCCTCTGGTTTCTTTGGAATAAGTTTGAAAGCCCCAGATTCAAGAACCTGTTGATTATTATTATTAAGCTTGGAACAAATGTTAAAAGCCAGGACAAGCAGAACAAGTCAGAATTCAGCTTTGTGATCAATTTTCTTTTCTTTTGAATTTAATTTTCAGTTTTTTTACCTTAAACAGCTGAAGAACATAATTGCAGCACCACTAAAGTGCAACAGAGGATTTAAATAAGAAAATAAGTGTAATGATACCTCAAAACCCACCTGACCTAATGAAGCGCTGCATATTTAAACTCATCTGTTAGTTTAATGGTAGCAGCTGATGTTAATTTAGGCGCAGCTCTCTTCGCTCCCAGCACTAACTTTGTCAAACTAGTACTTTGTGTCGCTTGTTGTTCTTGCTCATTCATCTGTGCGACCTGGCCATCATTATCACCTCCTCATTTCCAACATTTCAAACTGCATGTACATATAAAACATTAATTTATTTAAATTATATAAATATTAAAACAAGCTAACAATTTTGGTCAGGTTAGCCATGTTAGCTCGCTGTATGTGTGTATGTATATTCTTTTAGAAATCCAACCACATCACTGCCTGAATATGAAGAAAGTCCTCAAAATAAGTTGTGACATGTCTTGCTTCCATGTTTTGAAACAACCAGATGTATTATTTTTTTTACCCTCGTCCCCAGCCCCTCTTAATAGCACTGGGGAGTGAAATTTCCCAATCAGTGCTGAATAACACACAATATAATTAAACGTGCAGCTCTTACGAAAACTGCATTCCCTTCAAATTGCATCCTCAATATAAGATTAATTCAACCCAAGTAAGAATGTAAAAACTGTCTTTCATCAAAATCAAGATCAGGTTTTATAGCACTTGCAAAAAAAGGCAAAACTGTAAAGAACATTAATTTTAAAGTCAAAAGTTAAAGGAACTCTTACCTCCTTATTCTTGCCATTGTTGTTTCAGCAACAAGAACAGACTCTTCGTCAGGAAACAACTGGATTCCGTTAGGAAAGCGCAAGTTCTCCATCATCACAGTAACCTCTTTCGTCTCAGTATCATACTCCAGAACCCTAAAACACAGATTCAGTAACTACAGCTGCAGTACTGATCTGCTTCTTTGCTGAAACAATGTCTCTATTTTTTATTTTCTCAACATAACTCAATACTGCAACTACAGTTAGCCAATAAAGACACTGTGAACCTGATCCAGCACTCTGAGCATTTTTAAGCCCAATTTACCGTCCATCTGCTGTAGCCTCCATGATGAGGCTCAGGTAGTCTCTACGCTGCCATCTGCTGCTGGAGTCGGTGAAGTACACCTTTTTCCCATCCTGAGTCACATCCAGATCGTTAACGAAGGATAAGCGCCGACCCGCAACCGTCTTCCGAGTGCTGACCAGAAGGGTGGACTCACCTGAATGCCAAAGAAAAAAAAACTATTTACCACATGCACCTCATTATAACCACAGTAGGGCAATTTGAAAGAAAGAAAAAAGAGAAAGAAACTAAACAAAGAAATAAAAGAAGGGGAAGACAAAGTGGAGAAAGACAAAGTGGGACAGGAAACACAACAAAGAGAGTCAGAAAGTAAGAAACGAAGACAGTAATAACAAACAAACAGAAAAAAAGAGGAAAGAAAGAAAAAAAATACAAAAAACGCAGAATAATGATAATGAAAAAGAAAGAGATCGAAAGAAACAACAAAAAAAGAAAGAAAAAAGAAAGACATGGAAGAGAGTACCACAGTAAGAAAGACAAAGTGGGAAAAGACAAAAAGAAATAAAGAAAAAAAAGACAGTCAGAAAGATAAGGACAGATGGAGAAAGAAAAACCAGAAACAATAAAAAAGAAAGAAAGGAAAAATATTAGGAAAGAGAGAAAAAATACTAAAAGAAAAGAAAGAAAAAGTAAAGAAAAAGAGAAAGAAAACGAGAAAGTAAGAAAGACAGATCTCTTACCTGTTACAGGATTCACCTCGAAAAGCCCCAAATAGGCATCAGCTACAAACAAGGTGCCATTGGGACCCACTCTGATTCCAAGAGGCCGTCCGCACACATGTTCCTGCTCGCGAGACCCTTTACCAAAAAAGCAGAGGAGAAAAAACCTTATTTCTGTGAGGCTTACATGCTACAAACCACAGCTTCTTTACAGAACCACAACTACAGAACTCATACTAGCGCTGTTTCACTGGACAGTGTGGCTATAAATATTACGATTACAAATCTGTATTTTGTTGACCCACGTGACCCGAGTGCTCATACTGAATCTGATTACTCTTCTTGACAGGATATCAAACCTCTTAAAACAGGACGTATAAATGAAGTTAGTAAGAGTGCATATCACTAAGTAGTCTAATGCAGTCATCAGATGAAAAAAACAGAATCTGAAGCCCCTCTATTGTTGCTACTGTGGTTTGTGTTCACTGTTTACATTAGCATTACATAAAAAAAAAAAATCTGACCTCCACTGCTCCTACGGAACCCTGACTACTTTCACAAATGCCAACATGCAAAGGAAAACGCAAACTGACACAAGTATTTAACCAGGGTGCATCTGGTTCTGGTTCTGCACCGCAGTGTCCTTTAAACAGTGCTATACGTGTATGCAGTGAGGGTTTCTAGCACAGTCATCACAATCCTCTGCATATTTTACTATAGCTCTGACTCTCAGGTTGCTAGTACATCAGCATTATAAAACACAACAGACGTAAATGGAGGAATACATACACAGGCTAATGCATGTGAGGATATGAGAAAGCATCTTCATGCTGGGCAGAACAGAAATGAACAGTCTGTAGGCCAGTTCACTCAACAACTATCAAGCAACTAATTTCTGAGGGAGTGGTGATTGAGAAAACATAATTACAGTGCTCAAAAGTAGTCATGGGACACTCTCTGAAACTCAAACCAATCCCCTTAATTAAAATATTCATTTAATTCAATATTTTCTAAAGCAGTGTCTTTCAGAATGATGGTGAGAGTCAGGTCTGTTAAGATTTCCAGGGGAACAATGATATGTTATAATAGAGCTGTACTGGTAAATATGACAAAGCACACTTTATTAGATACTTTAACACATTTATTTAAACAAACAAACAATGGTGGCCGAGGTGTCCCTGGACTACTTCTGTCTCGCTGTATGACTGAGAAGGAGGAGTCATCTCTCAGCACTGTGCTTTTATTGGGATGGTCATTAACAGTGACAGCTCTACTAAAGACTCTGGTGAAATGTTGCACCATGCATCCGTAATCAACCAGTTAAGAACATTCTTTTAAAATCTGTTTACCACATGGGGGTTTTCCAAGAGTTGCCAAAACATGTATTTTCTTTCCATCAATTTTCACTATCTTCCCATCCCAGGTGCCAGTGTATAGAACATCTGCAGAAAACAAGAACAGCTTTTAAGGGAAGTTTTTCAAATGTTGTGGCACTAATAAACACGGGAATAATAATAATACAATTGTATATTTTCACATGCAATATTAGAAATAAAATAAGAAAAAAAGAAAAAGAAAGAAAGGAACAGAGGAGAAAAATAAAAAAGAAAATTTAATTGAGAAAAAGAAACATGAAAATATAGAAAGAAAGAATGATAGAAAGAAAGAACGAAAGTGAGAAAGAAGGAAAAGGGAAAGAAAGACAGAAAGAAAAAGAATGAGAAAATGAAGAAAATGAAGAAAAATAAACAAAACAATTGAGAAAAAAGAGTGAAAGAAAGAAAGAAAGAAAAAGGAAAGGAATGAAAAAGAAGGAAAAAAGAGCAAAGGAAAGAAAATGAATGAATGTGAAAAAGGTATATTTTCAGATGTAACACAGAAGAACAGATAACAGAGTTTAAGCAGAGCGACGGGGCTGAATAACCTTTCACCTACTTACACCATTACCACTCCTAGCCAAGCCTCCTTACACAACAGCAGGCAGAGTGAACTCTCAGGGGGAGAGGACACTGCTAGCATGTACTGACCTCCAATGTTGGCAATGGACTCAGGTCCAATGAGCTGATCCTCAAACAGCCTCTCTGCTTCTCTCAGCTTTAGGTTGGGTTCAAAGCAGCCAGTCATGAAGGGCGGCTCGTTGAGGCTAGCGTGGTTCGAGCAGGATTCAAAAGACATAAAAGAAAAGGACATAAAAAGGGAGACGGGGAAATAACATTAATTAAGCTTTGGGTTCTTAGGGGCATTTAATCCCAGCACAGGCTGGATTTAGGCTAAAAACTGGAGGAGACTGACTGCAGCGCTCACCAGCAGCAGCAAGACCAATCATTAAACATCGACACGGAACTGAGAGATGAATCTAAATGAGGAGTCACTGCAGACTGGAGCGCCTTTAGCGCCAGCGGTGCTTAAATATTCAGCAGTGGCGCAGGGCTTGACCCAAAAAGCAACGAGAGTGGTCAGAAGTCGCCATATGAAGCAGCACACGCAGGTTCCTTCTAATACCACAGAAAAAAATACATACACTGTGTTTCTATATTAACTGTAGATAGACAGGCAGAACGTGTACCTCACAGACATTGCATCACCATCAAATTCATCATCTAGTAGAAATGATCCTGTCTGGTCACCTTTTGGAAATCTAGAAGCTGCCGGTGATAGATATTGGAACACAGGAAGTATTGTGAAATTGAACCGTTTTACATTTTGAAACGTCTCTGACATGCCAGGGTTGTAACGAAACTGTTAGGCAACTGCTACAGGCTAAGACTCAGACTAGGGTTGTTAAATATAGTGATATTTATGGATATTGGGATAAATAGTGTCACAATGTGCTTTTCTGAGCACACTGAGATGTGTGTTTTATTATAAGCAGAGAATAATAAACTCTGTTTAACTGCTTTTATTGCAGCCCAGTTTTTCAAACAAAAATCACTGCATTTCTAATTTTTCATATTATTTTTATAGTAATTTATTTAAATTTGCCCCTTCCAACTTATCAAACCTCAAAACTAAATATCTTGATGCGTATTGTGCATCATCAAAATTTCTTGAGGTTTCATAATATTATGCTTTTGCCCTGTTGCAGCCCCCCACTACCCCCCTCCAAACTAACAGATGCACTAACAGATCTAATGCAGCCTAAAACAGACAAACCACACACTGGCTGAAGAGACTGATTTTCACATTTGATGTTTTTACGTTGAAAGAGCCGCACCAGTTATAGGTTTTCTTCTAGAAAGAAGAAGAACCCATGTTGAAATGTTCTACTGTATCCCACACTTATCTGTAGCTCCGTACATGAAACCCCACGTAGGCCATTTTGATAGCTTAAATCTCCTTATCATAAATATTATCAGCATAAAAACTACAATACTGAAATCAGCTTCTTGTTAGAATTTTCCTGTTTCAAGTGCTGTGATCTAGGAATGCTCAATGGGTAGAGACGTTCAGTTTTCAGATTTCTATTCCGTCTGTTCCAGCGCATTACATCTTAGCAGAACTAAATAGCATAATGCATATAATGCACTGTAGAAAAGTCTTGAAATATTGTTAAGTAACATTTTTTTCATCCCTAATACTAACCAATGCAACTGGCAAGCTCAGTACACTGCTGTTCAGTTTAAAATTCAGAACACAAGGAGAAGAACTTCTACTTGAGTCATCAATTTACATATGTAGCACTGCTTTTACACACTGCAGCAGAATTAATCAGGTCAGCAGAGACTGCATGCAGTATAGCCTTATGTTCACCTTATAGCTCTCTCTTTATGTTAATCTTCTATGAGAAGCACGTTGCCTTCATTTAACTGGAGCATGAAAATCAGTGACTTGCAAACCTTAATTGGTTCACCTGCCCAGCTTTTACCTGAACGCCTCTGGTTGAATAGGTGACTCCAGAAGAAAAACGACCACCAGAAGTGGGAAGAGCAGGAATCCACCCAGTGTAAGCAAAGTAACTCTGAACACCTTCCCACTGTACGTGCTGAAAGCGGAGAAAGTAGATCACAACACTAAAAATGCCACCACTGATACATTCCCACAGATCATTAACATACAGCTGTAATGCAACTCGATAATGAGATAAGTAGGCTAACATTACAATTCAGCTCCAGTCAAACTGTACGTTGTAAGCACAAGGTATTAATGTTAATGATAACTATAACTATAAAATGTGTGTAATGAAACCTATTATACAGTAGAACGTGGTTCTGATGGATAAGACGCTGCTCTGCTGCTTACCTTGTACTCTTGTATTGGGGTTCATGAGTCTCGTCTGTTATAACCTGAGGTCTGTTCAGCCTCCGGAACCGCAGCCCTTCTGGCTCATTCATGCTGAAAAAAATCAAGCTGGTCTCCTGGTGTTTACTGCACGTATGTTCACACTGATCGCCGCGTCAATAAGACGCTTATGCTACATTACAAAGCGGATAAATGCACTAATACCGCGTATCTCCGCTCATCGCCGCAGCCTAGTGGACATTATCACTCAGAGCAGAGAGACACACAAGACAGCCGGAAGAACCGTTACAAGGAATCCACTTTCAAAATAAAAGTCCAATTTGAGCGCTAGCGGACCTGCGGTACCTGCAAATTGTCTAAATAATTCAGTCGTTCATATCGTCCATAATAAATAAATAAATAATAAAAAAATAAAAAAATAAAACAGCTTCTTACATATACCCTTTCTATATAATTCTGTATATTATTATATTTCAGAAAAATATTAAAATATTTTTTTATTTTAAACTTGAAACGTTAAAGGTTTCATGCAAAATTATTTGTTAAGAAACCTACTAACCTACTGTGGTGATTAAGGACAGGGGATTGTGATATCTACAACACGACGAATTTTATTCACTATCTAAAATGGCTAGTGACTTTCCACATGTCTTTTTTAATATATAATGCTGATAATTATATTGTGGCGTTCACCGTAATAAAAACAGGACAGGACACAGCCCTATTCCACAGACACGCTCTCGGCAGCTCACATCAGCGGCTAGCCCTGCCTTCACAATAAGAGTTCTTCTAGCTCGCTACAGGAGAATACTTAATATGCGTGAGCATATAATATGGACAAAATATATAGCTCTCTTTGGGGGCAGTTTGCGGTACTGTTTAAATTCATCTTCTAACTGATGAGTAGGCAAAACCATACTTTTCTTTAAATGTACGTAAATGTATGTAATGAAACTTCTTTTCCAAATAAATTTGGTGATCCATGGCTGACCAGCATGCATTGAAAACATTAAATATGTGCTGTTTTTTTCCAGTAGGGCCCACAATCTTCCACAGTGCACTTGTGAAGAGTGAAGACCATTGATTACTACAACAGTTAAATATAATGCCAATGTGCTATGTAAAAACTCTTGTTCAGCTCTGATAAAGTATAGCCTACATCATCAAATATTCAGCTGGAAAGAGTATTTGGGTTTCATCGTAAGTACATTATGGTCGTTGTGCACAAGTCATTGTGGTTTATCAAACAGCTGTAGTTGGCCACAGCCATTGCCATGTAGCCTATATAATGTAACTCCCAAAGCAGCACTTCTGAAGCATACAGGACAAATTACTAGTATGGTCACATTGTTAAAATCAGTTACAGTTACAGTAATGTTACAGTAATTCACAATGTGTAACCAAAAATATTGTAATACAATCATTTGAGGCAGCATTAGATCCTAGTGGTTACTTCCCTGATGGCAGATTTTCACATTATGTAGCATAACTTTCCTGTGGTAACCACTTTACTGATAAAGGCTGACTGTCGTGACTGTCAATTTGTACACCCCTGGTCCACGGTACAAATTATAATATGTTTTTTTTGTGTGTCTCTGAAAAGTCAAATCAAGTCAAGATTTATTAATGTAGCAATTTTTTCACAGCAGACATTGTCACAAGGTTTTACAGAAAATTCAGGCCCGAGCTCCAAATGAACCAAGACTGACAATGACAAGAATAAATAAGGGACCTCATACTTCTACTACGTATAGTAAAACAATAACACCAAAAGAGCAATAGGAGTAAAGAATGAGATTTTACAATGATTATACAACTGTCAAAACAAAAAAACAAAACAAAAAAACAACCTGTTATTGGACTGAAGTATTTAGATTATCCAACGATGACCAGTCACTACTGTTAGATGCTTGTCATGGTAATATATTAATATGATTATGTATTGGACCCTCTCTATCTCAGGGGACCACACAGAGGCTAATCCAGTCTCTTGTAATCTTAAACCTTGACTACTGCAATTCGCTTCTAGCTGGTCTTTCTCTGTGGGTTATCGAGTACAGCTCATCTTTAATCTTCACTCATGTCACTCCCCTGCCACATTCCCTATGGTTACCTACAATAAAAATTTATCAGCCCTTCCCTACATTCAGCTTCTTGTTTCCCTTCGCTCAACACAGAACCTAAGCTTTTATTTAAAGGGCAAATTAATCTTTTTTAACATTTCTAAATACTTCAGTACATGAGGTGTTAACTTATTCACAGTGATTATATATGAAATGGGTCATTGTACATACTGATGTCTTTACATTGATGGTGACAGGAACCAAGGGATGCCATGTCTACAACACAAATCTAAATATGTACTATCTAAAACCACCAGTGATTCCACATGTGTCTTCTAGGCTTTTTCATGTATCTTGCTGAAGAAAGTATAGTCCTAAAATTTTGGGCCTATTTTAAGCCAAAATTTGGACACAAACCTATCATAATACAATGTGTTGGACAATAACTATTATTGAACGATTGAATGTAATAACTTTTATTGAGGGAGCTTTTTTATTGAGGTGAACGTCTGGTTCCTATCACCAGCACTGTGAACAATTTCATCCTTCTCTAGAACTGAGCATTTCACACCAAAGCACCCTCAATGACTTTGTTTAACCTCAACCATTTAATTATGGAGTTTTTTTGTTTTAAATCCCTCTAAGTCTAGTTTTTCAGAACTTGCTTTGTTGTTGTTGTTTTTTTGCTACCGGCTTTTATTTTGGAATTCGGTCCGCCAGCACTGAGCGTCTCCCGGAGGTCCTGTTGTAGTTGCGGGGTTCACGTTGCTTCTGTTGCGCTCCGTGAGAATAAAAAGCTCCCGAGAGGAAATTTAAACTTCTTTAATGGCTCATGTGGACAACAAACACGCGTCGGTCTGGGTTGCGTTGAAGAGACTCGACCTTAATGGTTAGTACGTTAATTAAACTATTTCAACAGCATTAAATTTAAAAGCAGACGCCTGAGCGCGAACGTTCTGGTTACCATGGCAACCATCAGTCGCGGACAGCCATCAGTCAGAAATCTTAATTTGTGTTACTTATACGTCTTTGATTTTGTCTGAAACTCACATACAACTTTAAGAAGCGATTAATAGAACTTTCATGGGTGTGTATGTGTGTTTGCTGGTGGTTGACAGTCGCTGAATGAGCAGAGAGAGAGTGATCAACAGGTGTGTCTGACAAAGCAAAGCGAGCTAGTAAAGCTAGCTGTCCAGAAATCCGACTGTTTGGTTATATATACCTGTATCTGTTCTTTTAATGATGTTTAACTAAATTTATTTTTTATCAAATGTATTTATGAAGCAATACAGTAAAGCAGCTGTTGGGGATTTATATCTGCCCAATACTAACGGATCACTGATTTGTTTTGTAGATGACAGAGTCACAGCACTGAGAGAGGTCCACATTCCCAGAGGGACAAAAATGACCACAGTAAGACAGGTGGGTTATCATAATCATCATTATCATTATCATCATCATCATCATCATCATCACACTGTGGCATAACTGCCTGGCAGCGCTAAAAAGGCAACCTAAAATGTTCAATGGGAAACCCATTTGATGTGCAACCCGGGACAAAAGTGACCCGACTGAGATTTTATTTCCTTTATCTGCAATAAATTTACTTCATCATTAGAGCTTCCATTAATTTATCAATTTACTTGTTTTTGATCATCACAAATCCTTATTTCAGTTTTATTTATTTACTTTTTTAAATTTTTAAATAAAAATCACCTTTGTATCACTGCCCGTACAACATGGTTCAAAAATGGAATTTGGAATTTAATAATTTAAGGTAATCAAAAACAAAATTTGTAATGAACTCGTAGAACATTGTATAATTAAAGGAACTGATTTGAAAAGATATAACAAAGAGATACTTAGCAGTACAAAAAATAGCATTTGATGGAAATTAATTTGATGGGTGCCGAAGTTTGACCCATGTTGTGCATTAGAAGGGGTTTGCTTAGCTTGTGCATCAAAGGGTTAAGAGGGAATTCATTTTTTCCTTCATTTTTAAGTTTTAAAGTCTGTAAACAAAGTCAGAGTGGTTTGTTGTGAGATGCTCTGCAGATACAGTGTCTAAATGTTCACAATGGTGGTGATGCAATGTCCAAAGCCTTTTAGCGTTTTAAAAATCTTAGGTGTGCCAGCCTTCGTGGTAAATGGGCAATAAGAGTCTTGACACAGGATGACATCGCCTTGTAACAGATAAAAAGCAAGGCGTTTCTGTGGGAGAGAATTTCTCCTTCTGGCATGTGCACTTTTAACTTTGCAGCTACATCTTTATGGAGCTTACCTTGTGCACAGTCATGCTGAAACTGGAAAGAGTCCCCAGACTGCAGCCACAAAATTAAAATCATGTAATTGTGTAACATGTGTTTGTATGCTGTAGAATTAACATCATCCTTCACTGGAACTAAGAGGCACAAACCCTAAAAAAAACCCCAGCCCATTAAACCTCCACTACCAAACTTTATTTGGTATTGACCACTGGATTGTGATGTTCTTCTGGCATCCACCAAACTCAGTTCAGCTTATTTCCTCATTCACTTCCATCTGGTGTACCCCCCTCCCCAGTTAACATCCATCAAACTATGCAGAAGTGATGTCTAGTTTTCTCCCTCTAATTCATGATGTAGACCATTCCTGGTAACTGCTTTAACATCCTTTACAACCCACAACATTGTATATTTATTATTTATAATTCTGAAACCTTAAACAGTTAGTCTTGGATGCTAGCAGGTGGGATGGTACGTCTTAAAGGAAACAACTTCCAAAATTTTATTGCGATTTTTGTATTAGGGCCTATAACATACACGTCTGCCTTCTGTCCTCATCATTACTCTCACTTGTTATCATCATGTTGTTGTTGTTCTTCTTCTTCTCCAGTCTGTACTGGTTTTCTTCTTTGTATTTTCACTATTCAAGAGATGGAGGAATGTAAACATGTTTCAATTTCCTCACAGATCTTAGCCCATTCTTTCAGACTGGACATTGCTCAGGTGACACTTAAGGTATTTTAGAAAACATGGCTGGCCACTGGTCAATATAAAGTGATTTATATATCTTTACAAATATTTCTGTGAGAATATATCTCGAAATCTAGATTTTGCTTAATGATATAAATGTCTTGTCTTAGATACGAAACAGCCGAGGCTGTTTAATCCCTTTGAACAGCTGCATACCGGTGAACAGCAAACAAATGTAAGTCCATTTGTATTTGGGAATCTAAGCCAATTAAAAAACTTTTCTTGGTCAGTTTTACTTTTATGACATGTTATTGTGTTTTATTTATCTAAACGATTAGGATATTAGACCTTTATGTTGCATTACCCATAATCTTATCTTTTCCATTTATTTTGTATCTGTTATGGTTTAGGCCTTATGTCTTGGAGGTGGCAAAATACTTTCAGCACGGTATGGTTACTATGGTATAATGTTTTTACAATGGAGGGGTGGAAGGAATTGGGGTATTGTAAATTAAAGGACCCATATCCTGCAAAACATAATTTTTTTTTGCTGTTTTGGAATGAAAGTTTGATGTACTATGCAAACACGGTTTACGTTTGAAAGTATATTTAATGCAGTCTGTATATAGATATTAACCTTAATTGTTTCTGTGATTTTACAAAAAATTGCATTTACAAGTCTGTCTATTCCCCATGAAGCAGTTTAGCCCCACTAACTTGTAGAATATGTAGAATATCACCAAAAATGAAACGCCCCTCCTCATTCCCCATCAGTTCTTACCAGTCTATCGGCATCAAACTCCATCCCTTTATTCGCCAAGAGCATCTTCAGCTTTGGAAAGCATAACCAATGTTAACTCTAGTTTTGCCTCTAGTTATGTCACTTCTTTTGTTTGCTGCAAAATGTGGTTTCTTGCTAAGAGCAGGCAGTGACAGTAATTATATTGCTTGCCAAGAGCTTCAGTCATTGTGTGTACTTTCCTTTCATTGGCTAGCTGTCCTTAAATGATCTAACCTGGAGCAGCACCTTCAACATGACTAATAAGAGGTTAGGATACACCCTTGGGGCAGAGTTACTTCTTTATACTTTCATGTTGGACTTATTTGACTTGATGCTACAGTGACTCACTATCACCTCTAGAGGTTCAAAGTGGTGGACAAGATGGGCTAGGGCTAGCTGGTTAGCATGCTAACTTCAGTAGATATCTCTGCAGCATGTGTAGGATATAGAAGTATAGGATATGGGCCCTTTAAATTGTTTTCTAAAAGCTTAATGATTTTTACACTGTTACAATGTGTCTTCCACACTTTTCCTGTCAGTCTGACTTCCAATGTTTCTGTATGAAGTTAACGCAAGGCCCAGAAGTATTGCCATGACAGTCATTCATAGAAGCCTGAAGTCAAGACTGCAGGGTATTGTGAAAAGGGTGAGAAACAGACATATGCAACCTCATATCTGTTTACTGAATTCTGAAACAAGAAAATGGCAGTTTTTATTTTATTTTTCAGCATATTATTTAGACAGTAGTTAGTGGACACACTTTGTTATTAGATGTGGCCTTAAAGTAGAATTGCACGTTTTCAGTTTCTTCATAACTAAATGGTAAATATGTAAGCAAAGTCATTCAAAGTGGTTTGATTTGAAATGCTCTATTCCAGTCAGAATTCTAAACAGTGGTGGTGATGGGGACCAGACATATGAAGAGTTTCTGTTCATGTTTCTCAAAGCACCCTCCCACTGCAGCATGCTGTAGAACAAAATATATCCTAAAGAAAACATTTTTACCATCATTAACTACATTAAAAACATAAAGAGGACATGTATAGGCTTACTTTTAGCTTTGAATAATAAATAAAATGGCTATACACTGATCAGCCATAACATTCATTGTCCATCTTATCAGCTCCATTTACAACACAGGAGCACTTTGTAGTTCTAACTTACAGACTGTAGTCTCTGTATACTTTGTTTGCCCCCCTTTCACCCTGTTCCTCCATGATCAAGATCCCAAAGGACCACCACAGAGCAGGTATTGGCGTTAGGTCATTTTCAGCACTTCAGTGATGCTGAGGTGGTGGTGGTGTGTTAGTTGGAGACAGGAGCTCATCTGTTGCTGCACAAGTTCTTCATTAGTGGTCACAGGACACTGTTGGCTGGACGTTGTTGGTTGGTGGACTATAGTCCAGCTGTGACACTGAGGTGTTTAAAAAATTCAGCAGCACTGCTGTGTCTGATCCACTCAAACCAGTGCAACACACTCTAAAACACCACCACCATGTCAGTGTTACTGCAGTGCTGAGAATAATCCGCCTCCTGAATAGTGCTTGCTCTGTGGTGGTCTTGTGGGGGTCCTGACCATCAAAGAACAGGAAACAAGGGGATTAACAATGTATGCAGTGAATCAGATGAACTACTGTTTAGTGTAGAAAGTGTTCGTATATGGTAGCTGATAAAATGGACACGTGTAGATATGAGAAGGTGGTTTTAATGTTATGGCTGATCGGTGCATGTGCACTATAGACATCATGACCCCTGAACCAATCTGTATGAATATATTTACATTTCACTCACCAGTTTTTTTCCCACATTTTGAAAATGTGTTGGAATTCCCTTTTAATTGGTTATTGTAATTTTAGATTGAAAGGCTGGAGGAACTACTTCCTCAAATCAAGCAAAAACAACGTGACAAAATGGTCCAGGTAAAACAATCATAAAAATAATTTCTTCCTACTGTCAGTCCGAATTAACATTCATAAGCAAATAGCTTCTTTTCTGTTCACTCCAGTGTAACTCCAGTGTCTTTGCAGGACATTGACTTGTTAAATCAGAAGCTAATATTTCTTCACAAAAGAATGCAGGTGAGTGATTTTATGTCTTACAAGCAGTTCTGTGTAGAAACATCATAATTCAGAAATTTAGCTACTTTAAGTTTCCCCTATTGCTGATGCAGGGGTTCAGTGTAATTTCCATGGAGTAGCAGCATATGGGCCTGAGATCACCATGCCCAAGGCCAAGCATCAGCTAGAGGGTAAAAAGGCCCCCAGTACTGGGCTTTGGAGTAGTGGAACTGTTTTTTTTTCCAACATCAGTACCTGACCTAGTTAATACTGGCTACAATCAAATCCTCAAAGCAATGTTCAACTGCTGCAACTCCCTGTTAACGCACTTGATATAATCAGACATGCTGAATGACGTGTCTACATCCACTTTTGGATATGTGATTTAAGTGTCTTTCTGAGTCATGTCATACACCTTTACTAGCAATACCTGGTAAGAATGAGATACAGAGGGGTATTCAGTTCATATTTTGGCAATTTAAGATATATTTCTGGTGCAGTGTATGTAATACGAGAGAAGTACAAAGCTTTAAATGTGTATTCTCCTGTTTTAACAGATGGCAGAGTCATGCTGCTGGGAGGGAATGTTTAGGAGAGCACCACTCTGGTGAATTTCCACATGAACTACTATCAATTTAAGCCTTTGTTCACTTTGCTAAAGTTAAGTATGTATCTATTGTGCTTTTGAAAGTGTTAAATTATGTTTTTATGAGCATTTTATAGTTATTTATGTAGTAATGTTTATGGTGCCATCTCGCAAATGGTAATTTAATTTTTATGGAAGGTAAAGGAAGATGATTTTGGTTCATGTGCATTGGTCCACAAAATGTTCATACCACATTAAGGGCAGCTGGTGATCATGTTGGTGTTGTGTTTTTTTAGTCAAATAAAATTTTATTTGAAGGTTCTATAAGTTGAGAATTCATTTGCAACATGTACATTGGTGTTCCATAAATAAAAACTCTGTAGTTATGTTCACAACTACACCTGCCATGCATTCAATGTAACAAAGAAAAGCATGGGACAAGTATGTCTCCACTTGTTTATTGTTTCAGGAAAAGGTGGTCGTTCTGAGCAATGTGCACTGTTTCTTGGAGAACTCACAAAGATGCTTTAAAAGTACCAAAATATATTTTCCAAAATATCTTGTATAGAAACCTTAAGCTATGTGAGTGTTGAGGCTGAAAAAGAAGAACAGATGAGTGGTGATCCCTTTGTACTGGGGCTTCCATCTCATAGCTGTACTCCCTAAATGATTATTACTTGCTGATAATCCCAAAAATCTTTAAAAAGATTTACTCTGCAACTGCCATTTACTGAGATGTGGGCAGAGCTTGATGACTTTTTGAAGTCAATGTTTTCTTAAACAAAATCAAAGCGAAAGGAATGTATTTGGAAGTTGTTTCAAACCAGTCTGCATTTAAGATTCATTCTATCCCTCATCAAAGCCAAATGGCTTCATTCGAACAAATAGGCTGGTTTTTACCAAAAAAGGAAAAAGAAAACAAGATCGCATTCATCGCATAATTTACAAAAAAAATGTATTTGAATACCATTACATATTGGTGTCAAAGAGAAAGTCACGAATACTCACAATAAATGGGAAAAGGAATTAATATGTTGCTGGAAACACTATGTACTATATACAAGGGCATGTGAACAGACAGTACATAAGGATTCACAGACTTATGTGTGATGCTACATCTCTGCTGAGATGAGCTTCACTAATCCAAGTGGACATGTTGACATGGGTCTGCTAAACAATTATTACCAAGAAACCCAAAAACAAAAATACCGATGGCTGGTTGACAGTTCAATTTCCTTGCACCTTCAAATGATTTAAAACTAAAACACTCTTTCTTGGGGAGTTAATCCATAAAAAAAAAAACAGATTCCAATAAGGGTTGTGCACAGAGCGTCCAAATTAGTCTTCATCAAAAGAGCGTTAAAAGAACGTCAGGTTCCTAGGATGGTGAGTCTATTCAGTTTTGGATTTTTTGTCGTCACTGCCATTCTCCTCGGACACCTGCTCGTCTAGCTTCCGCTTCTTGGTGTTCACACTGCTGCCAGCATGTGGGGAGAAGGTGACAATCATGCAGGTCATGTTGTCACAGCCTGTACCATCCCCAGAAGTGTCTGGTGCTAAGCAGTGGTCCAGCAGCTAGAAAAATAACAGGCTTCAGTGAGTTTTTTTCTAAATAATTATTTTTTCTGTTTGTCATTTATTATACACAATACCTATTGAGCATTACTTAGTAAAGCATATATCATTTCTATACGTTCCAGATGGTTTAAAACCATCAACTGAGACTAAAGCATTTTGTGTTGCTGTAGTTATTTACTAAGTATAGAACAAATATAGGCAGGCAAGATTAGGTTGCTAAAGCCTTTGAGGTGCCAGAAGCTCCAAAAAAAAGATATGCAAGAAAGGAAGCTATGATGTGGTCTGCTAAACAAAGGAACAGCAAGTACAGTTCACAAAAGGATGAAACCAAGCAATGTGCTAAACAGGACTAGGTGTGCGGTTAAGTGTTAGAGTGCAATAGTTGAAACAACTGATTTCTTTCATATAAAGAAATAAAAAAACAGCAGACATTAATGGTGGATGCTAAATACTAAAGACAATGACCTCAGTTACTATCATTTTATGAAAAATGATATGCATTGATTTAGTGCCTACCTCCTCAATAATGGCAGAGAGGGGTCTGGTTTCACTACCTTCAGTTTTCAATCTCTCATTTACAAAGTCCACAACCTCCTGACTGCTCATTACATTCCTGTAAGAAAGCAGTTTTGTTAGTGGCAAGTGAAAGCATCATATATACATACATAGATGCATTAATTATTCATTCTCTCTCTCTCTCTCTCTCTCTCTCTCTCAAACACAAAAAAGACATTTAGTATAAGTTCTAATCTTAGGTCTCACCAGATGCCATCACAGGCAACAACCATGAACTCATGCTCTTCATTAAGAGTCAGCACTTTGACATCAGGCAAAGCAGAAATCATCTGTTCTTCAGGTGGTAGAGCTTTGTTCCTCTTATAAAAGTGGTCCCCTAAACAAAATATTTTAACAGCTGATGTAGTATTCAACAAATAAAAGTACATAAACCCACAAAGACTTACTATTACACTGAAGTAATATTTAACCTACTTACCGATGGCCCTGGAGAGGTTAAGACCTCCATTGACCCGACCATCCATGGTCACCTTGCCCCCTGCGTTCTTTATTCTGGCGAGCTCCAGTTCATCTTCTGGTTTGTGGTCGTAAGACATGTCCACTGCTTTTCCTCTCTCTGAGACCACACAGCGGGAGTCACCAGCATTAGCTACTATCAGCTGCTTTCCACGGATGAGGGCTACCACAGCTGTAGTTCCACTGTCTGAGCCCGGCTTAGAAAGAAACCAAAAAATAACAGAAACTTTCAAAACCCAAATTCATAAACATTATAAACACATATAGAAAGACATTTCTAAAAGCCGAATTCTTTACAGACAAATTTACAAAGATTTACCCAAACAGACCACAGAGATTTAAACCACAGATTTACTCCAAACAAAAAATCATGATCAATTATGTTTGAAAGAAAAGGACTCATTTATAAAGAGATGATGTCAGGAAGGAAATTACAGTTAAGCACCTTATGAGGTGTAGTCACATTCAAAGTGTTTCAAAATAGAAAGACATGCCCTTTAAAGCAGGTCTATATTTAGAAGGTTTTTTTATTGGCTACTGCTCAACCAATTGACCACAAGATGTTTTAAATCTGCTGGCAGCTACAAATGTTGAACTGACAGATCAATACTTCTGTCAATGATTTTTTTTCTAAATAAACAGCCTTAGTGAAACATTTCTGTTTTCCCAGCACACAAACCTGACTCACCACATTCAGGGTTTAATAATTACCAATAATTAGCTTAGACCTTCCTAGAATAGGGATCAAGAACCACTAATTTAACATGTGTTTTGAATCAATTCCATTTGTAGTGAACACTTGGTCAAAGAGAGTAGTTCTATAACAAGTATAGAAGTTAACTAAAATATATACTAGTAATAAACCTGTCTGTAACTGTTATTGTTACTACAGCTGGTAAATTACTATGTTTACATGCACACAATAACCTGGCAAAATAACATAACCAATTTCATAGACAGTCTAAGAATCTGGACCGAAAAAAAGACATTTATATATGAGTAGTATCAAAGATCAGTCATCTTACATTACATGCACACCAGCACAATCTGACGACAATGAGAAACGTCCCCTTCGTGATGCTCCGACAGTTTTACCCGTATGACTTTTCCACTGTTTAACTTTTTCTGTTTCTGACAACATAAGAGAAATTCCTCCCTAAAAGTGCAGATCTTCAACAGTCACATTTGTTTTGGTGCATAAAGCAGTCAATGTGTGGTGCTGCAAAATACCCCCAAAACTTTTAGTCTCAGTGAAGCAATCTGAATCTCTCAAATAGGCAACACTGATTTTAATGGTTGTTCACAATATTACGTCCTAGTTAGCCCAGCAGATTAGTTACACTAACATCGAACTTTCCAGAACGATTGGTGTTTTTTGCAGAAGCCAGCAAGAGTGGAAGCAGATTTTCAAAGCTAAAAGCTTAAAGTACTGTTTATGTTTGGTGGTTCACAAGGTCCTTATAACATCCAAAATGCATACAGCCTAATGCACAGGGGATTACCTTATATCTAATTTCTTCAGAAATATTTCATGTAAAATAAACAACTTGTACTTAATTCCGGCTTTGAGTTAAATAAAAATTTAATTATGTAAAATAATGGGTGGTCACTGACTTTTGCACAGTACAGTGTATGCATAACAACTGTCGCTCACAAAAGGTCAATTTAAAAAGTACACATTTGTTGATATCCTTTAGGACCTGTAAGGACTCCTTACAGACTACGTAATAAACTGAGGCGAGACACCCACACCCACACACACACGGGGATATTAATTTCTATGACTAATATCATGAGGCAATTTTTGATGCGCTTGCACATTGCTGGGTGACACAGGCATGCATGCCAATAGGTTGACGAACAGCAGTACAAAATGAACATATCAGTATCCAACACCAGTATTTTGTGGGAAGGCAATGACAGTGAGTGATAATTTAAATTATTCCCAGGGTAATAATTGAATTGGTATGTCATGCATAAGCCAGATAACAATGCAAAAACAGTGCAAAATACGCTGACAGGATCCCTTTACCCTAGTGACAGAGCCAGATTTCTTTCAGCAATCCATCTCTCACTCTAGTGTGTAGTATGATTTAACATTAATCCAGTTTGTTACAGAGGGAGCAAACATTAGAGAGATATATGGAAGGAACTGCTAGTCTCCTGAGGTAATGACAGCCTTTAGCCTTGTGGCACAGCAGCTCTCTAGCTGGCATACCTTTTGGTCAGTCAGCTGCCTCATACAGGGTCGTCACACACTGTCCTTTTTTTCCATTAAAAGCAACAAACAACTCCGCAGCACCTCTGGACATTACTGTAATGTTAGGTTTTAAATCTATCACCAAGGCACAGTCACAGCACCCACAGATGAACTGTACAAACACTCCCACCGACCACACAAGTGTGAAATCAGCTTATTCTTACATGGTGCGGCAGGGAGCATGTGATAGCGCTCCCTATATAGAAAATCACTTCCTGCCCACCATCTGCAGTTCGCAACACAGTAATATGCTGTCATTTCCAAACAACCTTTTACCTAAAAACTCTAGATGTGACCAGCAGTATCAGGCGTGTGCTTGGCTTAGATTTGATTATGTAGTGGCAGATGAGCGATCCCGCTTGCACTGTTACAGTTCATTCTCTTTATTCTTCTTGCTCCTTTCCTCAATTCCTCCATAATCATTCATGGTAGAAAAGGAGCAGCAGGAAAGGAGTGGCGAGAAAGTTTCTAGATGCAGTTCAAGAGTTATACGCTAGCTAAGTTAACACGAGTGCTCTGTATTGGCCAACACTTAAGGCGCAGGCATTTGTAGTAGAAGAGAAAAAGTACAATATGGTGCAATACCTATTAGGAACAGACACAGAGACAAAGACAGCAAGACAGACACATAGACAAAGACAGCTATTGACCCTGACCTAAACTATGTTTTCATCCTCATGGCAGAGCTTTGGGTTGTAGTGTTGAAAAACTGACTAAAACTACTTTTTTTTTTTTGCACACTGAACCTTAGATGCAAGAGACAGTCTCACCTCTTCTTTTCCATCCATCCCTGGCAAGCACATTTCTTCTTCTTCCTCATCTGTATCTTCCTCCTCCTCCTCCTCCTCCTCTGTATCATCCTCTTCATTTTCACTGCTGTCCTCACCATCTTCCTCACTGCCGTCCTATTAAATGATATACACAACAGTTGGCAGGTGAAAACTGATACACAAAAATCTAAATTCAGTTTAAAATATTGATTAAACCCTCTTAAACTCTGAAATGAAAATATATTTTGATTAAATAACTGCTAATATTGTTCAAATATCAATGTGTACCCCTGTAAAATATGAAATGACCCCAAACCTTAGACAACAATCTCAATTAATTCGTACATGCCAGCCAACAATAATCCCTTTTTGCTTAAACCCACCTCTTCATCACTTCCCTCCTCTTCATCCTCGCCTTCGTCTGATTCGTCACTGTCCTCAAAAAACTTGGACTTGGCGCTTCCAGGGGCAGGTGCTGCAGAGGAAGAACAGGATGGGCCGGCATCTCCTGTTGCTCCAGCTTTCTCTCCCTCAATGGAGGAGGACGACGAGTCCCCCGCTCCAGAACTTCCCCCACTGGAGGCTGCTGCTCTCCTGCAGGCCCTCATTTTGGAGCCTCCAGCCGTTTCTCCACCAGTCTCACTTGCCTTCGCTTTTCCGTTGCTGTCAGTTTCAGATGCCTTGCATTCTGTCTCTCCGTTGATTCCCTTATCGGTGTGAGGCTTCTCACCATCCTCAGGCTCTTTAGAGGCATCCTGGTTGGGCTTTTTGCCTGATTTGTTCAAATTTTGCCCATATCGGACAAGCAGCTCCTCGATTGTCATGGTGGCTTCTTCGTGCAGAAGAGCGGCCTCCTCATTATCCACTGACAGAGGAAACAAAAGTTGTGGAAAAATAGGTATGCATTCCAAAGCCACATGAAGGAACAGGACACAAAAGAAACAGCACACTAGAGCTGGGCGATATGGCCTTGTAAAAAAAAAAATCTTAGATTTGCTTACAAAAAAAAATCTGATTTATTTTTTATTTTAATCGATTTGTTTTTGCTATTTAAAGGCAGATGCTTTGCAGAGCCCAGGTGTCGTTAACAAAAAATCGTTAAACTTATGTAGAGCTGCATCGCTCGGCTGGACCACAGGTCAGTGGTGGCGGCATGACGACACATCCTCCTCCAGCTCTGAACTACGGAAGCCCAGTATAAAAGTATAAAAACACATCGTCCTTAACTGTAAATTTAAATTGATCAATAAAAATAGATTTATTGCCCAGCTCTACAACACACACAAAACCACTTCAGCCTCCTACATTTTACAGCAGTGCAACATTTCAGCCATTGCACCCACTTAAAAAAACATCCAAATTATCATAACTATAACTGTTCCCATGGCCGTTTGATTAATGGCAAGCAAAACAAATAAAACAGGTGCCTATAACATCAACAGGGGAGCCTAAAAAAAGTGAGCTCAAGTGAGCTTCCTTTTTAGATATCTGATTTTCTCACCATCATCTTCATCTGCTACTTTTTCAGATGCTGCCTCTTCCTGGGGGCGGCCAGCGATCTGAATGAGCTCCTTGATAACCTCCTCTGTGGTGATTCGGCCATCAATAGCCAGGAAGGCATCTTCCAAGGCCTGTAGACGAGCAGACAAAAGGTTAAGAGATCACAGGTAAATTGTTTTTCAGGTTCAACAAAACGGGAAGTGTTCCTCTCTGAGGATCTTGAGGGTAGAACAATATGCATAAAAATTAACTGCCACACCAACACGCATCAATACATGTTGGCTGATATGCCCCTGATGATTTCTTTAAAGCTGCAAATGAAATACCAATCAGACAGACTTTCATTCAACCAGCAGCAATATCCTAGCAACCACTGGCGTGTGCCTAGCAAACAGAGGACACGAACAAATGCAGCTGCTTTAGAACTAACCTAACATCTGTGTAAACAAAAGTAACAGCCCTGTAAGTGATTTCTATGATTTAACAGCATAAAGACCACACTTTGTTCTTGAAGGGAAGGAATCGTAATTCTGTGGCTTGAAGAAACACTGAAGTGGTCCATGCTTGTGCAAAATGCTGCTTAGCTTACCTTTTGCAGCTTGCCATCTTTATATGCCTTCTGCTCCTTTATGATGTCAGGTAAATATTTGGAGCAGTACAAAGCAACTTCTTCACCTGGGAGGAAACATACATCAATCAACTGTCAAATTCTCCAACTTTTAAGTAGTACTTAAACACTGTGTCACATTTGATGGTTTGAAATGCAATTCCAATCAGATTTTTACAGACGGACACTCTGGCCTCTCAAAACATGTCTTCTGCATCACTCACAATGTGACAAATAATGACAAGGTCAAATCTGATTTGCCTGCAGTCTGAACATACCCTTCGTGTTGGGAATCAACTAGTTAAATATTTCCATCCACTACAGTTATGTAAAGAAACTTTAGATGATGCAGGCTCCCATGATTAGGGGCTACATTGAACCAAGAAAGACATTTACAATTCATTTATGGTTACGCTTGGAGCTCAGAATTGCTGGGCAAAACAAGGAAAGGCCCACCTAATGGTGGTTAAAATCTCCATGCCACCACTATAATAACTAATTTGAATCTGGGAATATTGGCTTATCATCAGGCAAAGTCATTTTTCAATTGAATGGATCTGAAATGCCGAAGGGAACCTTAGGAAAGCTATGAGCTGTGATCGTACAATTTGCATGGCCCGTTATTTCCAGTCACCAGCCAACAATGCTGACTGACAGGAGAATCACCATTGCATCACACAAGCTGACCCCTTGTGCAGACATGTGGAAACATTTGGCATAACATTTTACCATTATGTATTAGCTGTATATAGTAATCAGATGGAATAAAATCAGGTGACTTATGCCCATCTTTGCAGTCTTTGGGCAACTACTTAAATTTCAGGCTTTTTCAATTCAGGCTTTGTTTTGTGTATTTATAAAATTCACACTGGTGGATTGAAAAGTTACTGACTTAGTGGCCAGTCATACCTGTGTAATGAGGAAATATACTTTTTGACTTCAACTAAAAGTGTAATTATGCTTTTGCAGGCATTCCAGCAAAGCCTTGTGAGCTAGAAGTTGCTGGATAGCATAATGACTCATTATCTCCTTACCCCCATGGCCATCATATACAGCAAACATTGCAGTCTCCTCATCGAGTTCTGGGATACAGTTGTGGGCATCCTGGAAATGTAGATGAGATGTCAGAATGGGTGAGGGGTGCAGCAATGAAAGGGCACAGAACAATGCAGTGAGCCATGTGGTTGCCACCCAAGTTAACTGGCGCGAAACTTGCATACGGCTATTCAAACACAGCCTGTCTGCTACATTAACATGAACACAAATCTCTCTCAGAAACTCATGAAACCGCAAGCCTAGTACATACAGCTTGCGAGCTAACAGAGCTAGCTAGCTGAAGCCAGCTTCTAATGTTAGTAAGCCTCTTGTTGGAATTTTACTGTTCCACCTTAAATTGTGCAACAATTACATTCTGGCGCCTCGTTTAAGGTGGAACGAGAAAAATCCACCAAGAAGCGGGCGAATCTTTGGTTAGCCTCATACTTTCACCTATACATGCATATATGGTTTTACCTCCATTGAAATGCGCCAGCCTTGCATAGCAGCGAAGCCATAGCCGAGTTTTTTGTTTCCCCCGTCGGCTGTCGTTTTCTCAGTGTTGGGCTGAGACAGGTATGCCCCCATGATCCAGCCGAGCTATTGTGTTAGCTAGCGCTCGAAAAAAAACAACGCGTTGCTACAAACAGAACCGGTGGTTTTGACCCCGAAACGAAGAGAGAGCTCAGAACTGTGGTACTTGTTCGAGCTCAGAAGAGCTTTCGAGCATTTCACTGGCCAAGAAAGCAATGAGAACAAAGTTAAAGCAGCTAGCGAGCGCAGTTTGCCCGGTACTTTTAGCCGGCTGGCTAGCTGCTGTAATCAGTGCTAGCTAACGCAGGAGATGCTGCTGTTGGAGTTTGTGGCAATCAAAGCGGCGCTCCGGGAACCCAGCACTTCAGGAAAATAGCAGTAAGGCCAAAAGCAAAACCGTGGATGCGGTTCAGACAAACGGCTTACGCGCAAACGCGGAAAAATGTAACACGTGTGAGGGGCATAATCAGCAGCAACAGCAGCCCGCCGGACCCATTTCACACAGTCGAGCTGTAAAGGAAGTGGAACTGAGAGTGAGGCGCGCATGGCCCGTAGCTCACCGCGCACTCGCACTCGTGGGGACCATGGCTGCGTCGATTTTGCGCAAGCGGCGCTGGACTTCAGTAGTATGACACAGATCGGGGGTCGGGATGGGGACACAGCAGCATAATTACAATACAATATCACATTATATAAACTGCTTTCCATTCCATATGGTCCCTAGGCTTTACTGTTATATTCCCTACACGCTTGAGTATCTGGTATTGCTAGTGGTGCTAAGGGAACTGTCGTTTTTCTGCATTCGGAAAGTCCTGCACTGGAGAAGCCCACCCAGCAAACACACAACTTAATCACAATGTTGAGTTCTATGCAGGTATAATGAACGTATTGTAGGAGGTTGTGACAACATACTGACAACGTTACCACTATGTTGTCTCAACGTTTTCAGATAACATTACAATTTTAAGAGGAATCATGGGATAAGAAGAGAATAGGAAATAGCGGCAGCTGCTAAGGTAGCTAAGTTACTAAGTTACAATTCTTAAACGAAAGAAAAAGAACAAAGTTTGGTCCAAGTGGGCACTAATGTAAAGCTAGCTAGCAAATCTAGCTAATGTTAGCACCCACTGGCAAAAGCCAAACTGACTCTTTGTGGATACACCTGATATCAGCTATAGGTTTTAAAGGGTTTTTCTTGCTACCACCTTTTCATGCTCTGATTGTTAGCTTTTTTACTGGCAACCCAGCTAAAGTGAAAATAACTAGCCTTAGCCCGGCAATGACTACACTAGCTATCTTCTTCAGCCCTTGTCTGGGTGACAAGCCTGACAACCGAAGTTGTGAATTCACAGCAGGAAACACACACAAAAGGGCCAATGTGGCATTTCCCAGTGGGTGCTAACTATACCTGAGTTGGCTAGCCAACGTTGGAGCCCATTGGCACCAAACATTTATTTAATTTGAGAACTGTAACATTTCAGCTGCAGATATTTTCTCTTCTTTTTCTCATACAAGGAAGTCTTTAGAATGACAACTGAGTAAATGTTTTGGACTCAAAACATTTACTATTACTAAAAACTATTCAAACAAGAGTGAACACAGACTCTAAGACCCCAATGTGAAGATCAGTGCAACAAATCTTTCAGCTTGGTAAGAAGGTAGTAGTGTTTACGTTGTCTCTACAAGGTTGTCACAATCTCATTATTAAGTAACAGTTATCTTAGTATTATAGGTATGATGACCTCTTCCATGGAGTTCTGTACACAACAAAATGGAACTTCTGAAGGATTCTAGCAGGTTCTGACAACATGCTGACATTGTTGCATATATATCATCATATATTATTGTCACTATTTTATTAGGAAAAGCAATTACAACATTGTGATAACTGTACTTTGTGGTAATAATATTTAGGGAGGAAGTAACAGAAGGAGCGCTTCAACATATGTACTTTTGTTGTTCATTCGCAGTGGATCTGGTAGGTTTTTTTTGGTAGGTATTATATCTTTACATAAAAGTATAATAAACATTTTTATATATTTAACATATTTTAGCATCCGGTTTGGCAAATGAGTTAACTTTCTCATGCAATGGACCAAAACATTTGAACTCTTGTTTTGTAAAATTTGCACGTTTGCCTCGTCTTTTTTTCAGTCTGCTCATCTTTTCTTTGAAGAGTCTTTATAGTTGAGGTCTTTCCCACCTTGGACATTCCAAGGAGTGAAACTTGGATAGGTCTCTTAACGTTTTTCCACTATTCATTTCCTGTTCAGTGCACTCTATAATGTAAGCCCTTCACTGAATGCTGGTCTTTCATCTCTGCCTTTTTTTAGATCTTTCAGGATTTTCTCCACATCCACATCAGAGTCTGTTTTTCCATTAATGGCATCTGTAGTTGAAGCTGAAGCGCTGTTGAAGTTGAATACCCATGTAAGTAGCAAAGTGTTCTATGAGTGTATTTTATAAGGGTTCAAGTTTTTCTTTTTCTTTTTCTTCTTTTTATGCTCTAAAACGGATTGTGCAGTTTGAATCGACTTTGAAAGTTGTACAGACATTAAACTCGATCATTAGGTCGTTAGTCCCTCTCGATATTTATTTGCAAGGCATGAGCCCAATTCAGCACATTTTTTGCTGTAACTTTAGATCAGACTGGCCTAGAGACACAATTCTTTATTATTCTGATCCTTTGCAAGATTTTCAACGATTCTGTCTCCATCCACTGTTCGCTGCTGCTGTATATTTTTATTGGGCTCATTACCATCCTGACAAATTCTGAACTATTTATAAAATGCTGATCTGCTTATCATTGTTTTCCTTCTATATATTTTTTTGAGTTTTTGCTATGGGATGCTTGTTAGGTCTATTTGTGTTGATGTATATCAGGACCTGTTCATTGCTGCTTGCGGCTTTATTGTTTGTTGTAGTTGTTTTACACATGATTCCTTTGAATCATGTGAAGTGATACCACATTTTCTCTAATTTCCCAACTCATTGGGCAGCTCCATGCACTTGGAGGAGAACACAACTTTTAGTTCTCTTAGGTTAGCTACCAGATGCCTATACTGTATTATACAGCACTGATTAATCGGGGGAGAGTTGCGACCAGCCCTCCCACCCAGGCAAATTGTGCTCTCTGAAACTTCTGGTTGTAGCACCACATTGTAAAATGTTTTAAAAAGGCAAAGCAGAAGACTTGTTGATCTTGATTAGGGTCTTTTTTGGAAGATATGGTTGGTGCTTCATTTTGTTTGGTGCAAAAGGAGCATTACTGAAGTATGCAATTTTAGGGGCTAGGGGGGAGGGGTCATAAGGGATGCTTAATTTTATGATAAATGTCATGTTTATATAAATGTCATTGTAACACTCTTTCTGTGCATGCTTTTTATTCTGTAATAGGATGAAAATCTTAACTGAAGTCTGCTTAAAGTTCAGAGAATTACTTCTAAATTATCATTTTACTATGCGTTTATGATGTAGGAAGCTTAGGCACAGTGAGATGATTCATCAGGCAGGTTTTATTTACAAAGAGCAGCAATAAACCGGAAAAGCAGAGGTGACTCAAAACGGTTGCAAAAGGGAACCAGAGTTGCAACATGCAAAAACAGTCCAAAAACTACAAAGCAGACGTCTGTACAAAAACCAAAAACTCAGGAAGCTGAAGAGTCCATGAAGATCACCAAAAATACAAAAAACACAAAAGTCTTAACACAAAGCGAAAATCCTGAAGCACGAAGATCCTGAAAATTTACAAAGCAGAGGTCACAGAAGAGCTCTGAAGGGGAAGGAAGGGCTTCTTAAAGGGGAGGTGATTGGCTGGAAGATAGGGTTCAAGTGAGAGGGACAGGAGTGGACCATCAACTAGAAGTCAGGGGATGCTGACCTCTGGTGGCTGGACTTGAAGTGGTCTCTCCTGAGGGACCCTGACAGATTTCTGGAACAAATCTTTAAATACAAGATGATAATCAAATGAATATCCCAAATACACAGCTGAAATTCTATGTTATCATAACTGCTGTAATAATGTACCCCTGTGTAATTTTATTAAAACTATGACATAGATGTCATTGTAGAATTATGCATCTGTATAATAGGGAAAATAATTTCAAAACTAGATCATTTTGTGTCTTCAGCCTCCAAACGATTATTAGGAGTTGTTAAAACAAATGATATTGTAATGCAGTGGTCAACAAGTTCATTGCAGGCCTACATGACAAGATAAATAAATAAAGCTAATAAATTTTTTACATTAAACATATAATGGTCATTCTCATATGTAATATACTAGGGTGATAGGCAGTAATTCTACATATAATGTGTGAGATTTGATGTGTGATTATCTATTAAATTCTTTTCTTTTTTTGTTTATAATTTGCAGAACATGTCATAGTTTTAATTTTAAGCCAAATTGTACTGGTAATGAACTGAGTCTTATTGGAGTCAAAGCTGCTGAGAGGGAAAGACTGAAAGTTATTTACACTTGTTTCATAAAATATATAAAATTAAAATTACGCAGAAGAGAACATCAATAAATACTTGCTTTTTATTAAATTGTGTATATAATTTAATATCTGTAATATTGAAAAAAATAATGTTGATAATTACACATCTCCTGTTACAATAAGAAAAGTCTTTTTTTGTAAAAACAAGACTTTCACTATCTTAATTACATGTTAATTACTATCAAGGGCCATTTCTGTAAAGTTAATGTATGTGTGTTCACATAAGCCTTGCTACTGTAATACATGCAGAGGTTACATGGTTAATGTTAATAATGTAGCTACATGATTATTAGAGACACTGTATATAATGTAGGACCATATAAATCTGTCTAGGCAAACAAAACGCAGCATAAATGAGTCATATCTGAGGCATTCTGTTTATAACTGTCAACCAACATCAACAACTGCTAAGTTGACTGCTCAAGTCAAATCCTTAGCTAGAACAAACCCTTCATGAGCCCGCTGTATTAAAAGTATACTGCATAAAACTATGTGGTGCCGCTGTACTGATGTAGTAGATACTTCTACTTCGATGTATTGTAATGACCTCATGTGACTGACAGAGGGTGCTAAAACACAAACAACGCCACACTTGAATAGACAGTAATGTATTGGAACCACCAGGGGGCGCCAGAGCACAAATGAGAACCAATTTCACCTCTGCATTATTTAAATACCACTTGAGGGCCCTAAGCTGCATGTTTACATCCAGTCAATCTGTTTTGGCAGTTTCTACTCGATTGCAATCAATTCACCACAAGCTGTTTTGTGTTGTTTAATGTCATATTTCAATTTCATATATATTTCCTAAAAAGAAAAACACATATTGGGCATCTGGGTTGCCTAAACAATGCTTATTCTGGATTGACTGACATTAAGTGTTTTGTTTTTGCACAAGTAATGACTTCTGACTAATGTGGAAAGAAATAAAAACGCAAACTTGGATAGTCAGGAATGTATTGACATAAAACTGAATGAGCATTTTATGTCTCTGAAACTTTTAATAAGCCTTCACAGAGCATGGCAAAGCTGACGGTGGTATGATCTCCTCATAAGCAGAAATCAACAAGCGTGCTGACTTTCCACCAGATCTCCCAGAGAGGGTCATCCCCCAGCACAGGCTGAAAAATGGGAGTCCCTGCTGTGATTGACATTTCGAAAGGAGCCCGTCCAGATGGAGAGGTGTGAGAAAGTCTCTCTCAGCAATAGAGCCTAAGGGGGCATGGGGGATGCTGTTCCCTCAACTGCTGAGTCACATGAGCCCCCTTTGTTTGGCCTGGAGCAGCTGATATGTACAAACACACACACACGGCTAGAGCGTGGGACCAGTGTGACGCTCACCCACCTAAACAAACAACGAGTAAAATGAGCGGTCATGTATGAAATTAAAGATAGTGGTTGGTGCTAAAAGCAAAATGGTCAGGAACAGTGAGAGAGATACCTGGAGGGGACTATTTAGTGGAACCAATTTGAGCACTTGTGGTGAAATATTTCCTAACTTACATTGTACAGATTGTATAATTAGTTGGTAGCATTATTCATGGTGACTCCCAAACCCTCAGTCTGATGAGATAGACACCTAATTACGCCTTTTCTGGGCTTATGTCTGCCCTTTTTTTTGACGGAGCTGGAATGAAACGTATTTGCTCAATTTAGGGAAGGGGATTAAGGGTGGGGGACCCTCTCCGTGTCCCACTCTCTCTCACTCTCGCCTCTTTTTTTGTACTTGATGTGAACAACTGATGACCCGGGAATGCATGATCCCCCCCGGGGATTAGAGCTTGCAGGAGTCTATGGGTATGGGACACTGCCATCTGCCACCGGGCACATTCATATCCTCGGCAGAAGGCCGCATCGTTTGTTGATTTAAATGGAGAACTTAACTTTCCCAGGACAGTATGACCCCCGGCACCGACACCTCTAAAGGAATACTGTCTGCGAAGAAGCAGGCCACGCAAAAGAATGAGGCGTATTTTAAGGCATCCCCAGTCCTAACCCGATGATGGATCTCCCCCTCACAATATGGCAGTGCATCCATGGGCGGAGGGGCTGTGGTGGGATTCTAGGGGGGTTGATCGGTAGAATGCAAATGCTGCCAGAGATGGAAGGGGTCTGTCCTAACCACGGTGAGAGCTGGAGTGTCAGGGCAGTGCCACATTCTTGCACTGATCCAAAGTCTGGATCATGACAGAAATGGTGTTGTGCCAGATGTAGGCAAGGCTCTGAAAGATCTAATTAAGCCTTTCACTGAATGATGAAAGTCTATGTCTAATTACAAATCACACATGACTAAAGGAGGGATAGATCACAGACTGTTTTACAGGCACATAGCATATGAGAGTGAGAACACACAAGCATGTGGAGGTCCAAATATTGCTGACACGTTGTGAAACAGCTGTTGGAAATTGGTCAATTTTGGTATTACATGTGTTAAATGTAATTTGTGGTTACAGAGCTCATGCAGTTTGACTGGACGGGAAACTCTTTGTTTTTTTATTTTAATACACTTCTGTTGCTTGTTTTTGACCCTGTATGTATAAAGCATGAACAAAATCTAAAATCAAAAATAAAACACAATATTTATAGGTGTATAAGTATTCAGACACCGTAGATTAATAACAGTAGCACTTTGTTGCAGGTACAGCTTTGAGATGCCTGTTGTAAGAAGTGACTTGCTTTTGCTGCGTTGTGGTTTAATTTTGATCTATTTCTCTTCACAAACTACCTATTGTTCCCGAAGGTTATAAGGGGCCCTCTGATGCACTATTTCAATGTCCTCCACAATTTTTTATTTTTTAATGGGACTGAAGATTTGCTAATCCTGGCAAGCACCTTCACTGTCTTATTAAGAAACCAGCCTTGAGTTGTTTTGGCTGTTTGCTTGGGGTCATTATCTTGTTAAATTGTTAATCTTACCAGATTCGGTTTCTCAAACAATGTAATTATATATCTACTGGAACGTCAGACCATTCATGTATCCTTTTTATAATGTATAAGCCCCTGTTCTTACAACTATCATAACACTTCCACCTTTGTACTTCACTGCAGATGTTCTTGGGATCATAGACTCAATTTCATTCTCCAAACAAAGTGAAATATTGCTAAAAACTTTTTTGTTACTGCAGGAGAGAGGATTGTGGTGCCTTTCCACATTTTCCAGCTATTTCTTTTTCTGCTACAGATGTAGCATCCCCTCAATGTAGCTGGTTGTCATAAAGATGGCACATAAACTTGCTGTAAAAAGGCTGATGGCAGCAAGACTGCTGAAAAAAAGTACAGTTTGGGAAATACTTTATTACAAAATTACATCAAATTACCTGACAACTCTGACTCAAAGGCAACACAAGAGACATTCTAACATGGTAGCTAGTGTTAGCATATAGCGTTTATGGTGAAAAAGCAGCTATAGAGACAATTCTGTCTGACCAATCAGTAGCCTGACCAGTAGTCTGCAGCATTGGATCAGCTCACCTTGGAACAGCTCACCCTCGATGGAAGTGATACCACAAATATTAACCGAAGTTGAGTTGAGTCGCGTCAAGTTGGCACTATGCAGTGGAAAAGCAGCATTAGCAGATTAGCAGAAAAGCAGATCGCTAGCTTCTCTCTTACCTTCCTTATTATTATAAGAGTGCGTTGAGAAATCGTGCATGGTACACCTGTCCAGGGACAAACAGTGTGAGAAACACTGACATATTATTTAACTAATTGTACTGGTAAGTGTGATTTAGGTTTTTGCTGTGCCTCTGAAACTTTTTACATTTGAGTGTTGTTTAATAACGGTGTTCCTGTGAACATAGGAAGCTCCTTCACCTTGTTTCATGAAATATATCCTTCCCAGCTGCAGATGAAAATTACTGATGAGAGTTTTTGTCTCTGAGGATCGTTTTTGTAGATTAGAAGTGCAAATGTGCAATAAAAATTTGTTTAATTGTATTTTCAGTTCTATACCAATTTTGTTAGGAACACTCATTTTATTTTTAAGGCCAGAAGGTGCCGAGCACTGCGTGTCTAAAAGCGTCCATGTTTGTTCTTTCCTGGTGTTACTGTTTAGCTAACATGCCAAATGAGAGTTCTTCTCTCTTTGTGAGATGACTGCGGGGTGTGATCACCATTTGGGCCAGGGAGAGTAAAATTTATGTGAAGCAGGTTTCCCTGAGCAGTCTAGAATGCTTCGAGTTTCGAGTAATAAGTTTGTTTTCTCACCTCTACAGTTTGCTCTGCAGAGTGAATGGGGATGCTTGCGAAAGGTGTCAGGCCAGGCGTTCAGTCTTCTCCATTTGCCTCGTGGCAGTGCATTTTTTCTAGAGTTCTTCTCAACATGACTGCATAAGACTGAGAAACTTTTCCATTAGCATATTCTAAACTCGACCACATCATCACAAATAGCATCCTTCCAAAATCTTATAGCTGATTTGGTTTTGATAATAGGCCTGGAGAGAATTTTCAGCATCTGCAGCTTGGGAATTACAAGGCTTAAAAGAGCGTGAGGAGGCAGGGGGGCATGAAAACACACTCAGAGAATTTATGAGCCTCTGCTAGGACTACACACTTTTATTTCCACCCCTGGTGCTATTTAGATGTTTTCTTTTCCTCCTTTTCCTGACGGCTGGAGAAAGTGAACTGGTCCAATGAGAAGTTAGCAAACAAAAGGTAGAGGGTTTAAAAGATGGACAAAGCCTCCCAAAATCAGATTTAATTTTATTTCAACTAATTAGGCTTGTTTCCAAGATGCTGCTGTTATTTTAAGGGGAAGCAATGCAAAATACAGCGTTAGTGTTAGTGAACCAGGTCAAATCAGATCACCTTCAGTCTACAACAGGGTACAACATAACTAATAAATATAATAACTATACAAAAGAAGGAGGTACATACTTTTAATGTACTTAGGGGTCATTTCATTTGGTCGTTCATCATTAAATTAAGGCACAATATAAAGGCTGGTTGGCTATTTCAAAAACTGAAAAACATGAAGATATAAAGTTTTATTCTGACAACAGCGATATATCTACACCTGTATGTACATTCTTAAAAACTGATTGTTTAATAAAGAGTTTCTTATTAAAGACAATTCCTCTGTTTAGAACCAGGAGTGCTACATAGAACCATTTATGCATTCAAATGGTTCTGTGCATAATGAACTGGTTCCTCAGATTGATGGATTATGTGTTGTATATGGTTCTACATGGAACCTTTCTGTTGATTCTATATAGCACCAACAATGGGTTCTGCTAGTGTTTATTCAGGCTTGTAACATTAGATGAACCCTCTTTGGTGCTATATAGAACCATATACAACACTTTCTTCATTAATCTAAGGAAACATTTCACCATGCATAGAATCATAGAACCATTGCTTTATGAAACCTGTTGTTTATAGTTTATATCCCTTATCTACAGGCTGTCTAACAGAAATCTGATGTTTTAAATAATATGTATTTTTCATGTTAACAAAATCAAACAAAATGTTTTAATTCAACATAAATTAGGTGTTTAAAATAAATGTTTTCAAAAATTCAAGGCTAACCTGAGGAACCACCAAAACAAAAAAAGTCAGAATTGCATTTTACGGCTACTGTGAAAGTTTATAAAGTTACTTTATAGAACACATTCTATGAAGAGTGTAGATAAAACACTTTTGGTTCAATAAGGAACTTTTCATTGGACAGTTCTCAAAGAACTAAATGTGAATGTGTGAGTGTGAAGAACCTTTTAAAAGTTCTTTAAAAAAGTAAAGGATCAATATCAGCTGAAAGAAGCGAGGTTTAGAAGAGATCTGAGGACTAATGCTTGTGCGACTGTTCCTCTGGGCTAAATAAACAATATTTTGGCGTAAGCTGGAGAGCAGTTTTAATTTTTTTTTCATTCATCCTCTCCACCCCCTTCAACACAGTTAATCACAGTTAAGGTCTGAAGTGAGCCTTGGTCCCAGATGGTATGCTGCACAAATGGATTTGCTCTCACCAGCAATAATTAATGACAGAATGGTGAACATGTGTTAAGAGCATTTGTATGCTGGCCTCTCGGCGACTTAAGTGTTAACCCAAAAACAATGTAAGAGTCTTCACCTCCATAATGTAAAAATAATGTGAAGAGGAAATGTTTTTGGCAGCTCAGTCTACTACTTTTGGCTGTGAACAGATCTAAAGAGCTATTAGGAGGGAAACAAACATTCTGTTCTCCAGGATATACTTTTAAGATGAGAGAAGGGTTTAAAGGAATTTGAAAAAGCATTCACATTTTAGCTTTTAGCGTGGCTGAGACCTGGCGCCACAAACCATTCCAGCAACTTAGCGTCTCCTGAACTAGAGTAGCAGGTAGGTGCTAATTCTGATCAAGCTCCTGCCGAGTGCTCTTTGATCTGCAATAATGAAGCACACTCACTCACACGCCTTCCCCTACTGCTCACACTGAATCTGCAACGAACCACTTCCTATTTGTAATCCCCAATTTGATGCTTAGTCTTATTAAAAAGACATTTACATTCACGCCATTTAGCAGATGCTCACATCTGAGGTAGCAGAGGGGCTGGATACAAGTACAAAGGCATGCAGCATGCTGTCTTTTATTTATTTATTTATTTGTTTGTTTGTTGTTTGTTTGTTTACACAGTATTTATATAGAAAAACATTGCTTTCATGGTAGGATAGGCAGCAGCTCATAATATAATTACTTTCCACACACACAGTCAGATCAACAAATATTTAACCTAGCCATATAACCTTTAATTATTTAGATATTTTATATTTCTATCAAGGCACAATGGAGTTGAAATTAAATGATAACTATGAATATTAAAAGATAAAGTGCAGATTTTTTACCACTGAATGTCAATCTGATTTAATTTACATTGAAATTGAATAAATAATGTAGGAATTACAAAATGTCCCGTAAACACCCCTTCCCTGTACAATAAACCCGGCTGTTCCATGGTCAGGTGCATGTTTTTCATAATTTAATTTCAACTTTAATTTTAAGTTGCGGTAGACCAACAAAATGAAAAAATTGCCTAGGTTTAAATATTTATGCAGAAGTCCAGAGAAGCCATAAAGTATTCATGTATTGAGTTGAGAAAACAACTTTCATTATCTTGAGATCACAAGAAAAGTACTTTGAGATCTGTGATTTGTGAAAATAACAGATGATGTGTTCTCCAGATCCAAGAAGAAACAGACCATCCTGGTTGTTACCAGTGTAAAGTTTAAAATCTGACCACTATTATTGTAAGGACATATATTAGTTGGTAACTTGTAAATCTGGGACATTAACTCTGAAAGATCCACACACATTTTGCAACAGCAAAAACAGCAATAAGGCCATAATAAAAAAAACCCTGATAAACAGATAGACCCACCTCCACCCCTTTGGAAGAACACATTTTAAGGCAGCCAACAATGCAAGTTCCTGAAGTTTCAAGTCCATCTGAATCAAACTCTAGACAAAATCAGACCCCACCCATTTAGGATAATTTCTATTGCTCCTTTCCTCATAAGCCTGTACAGAGCTGATATTTTGAAACGGTTACATTGTTTTCATGTAACAGTAATGTTAGTGTTGACCCTCTGACACTCTCTCTTTGCTAATGTCTCATATCCCACAATGGCCTTCCTCACCGTGTAGGACCCCATGCTTGCCTGATAAGCATGAGGCTGCATAAATGCCGAGGTGCTAATCCAGCACACTAATCTTTAGACATGACTTCTCACAGTGACAGGCCTGGGGCAGCAGCAGCTTCTCACGCTGAGGCCGCAGGGCCAAAGGAGACCTTTACAAGCTCACACAACATCTCACTGCTTGTTGTCAACTGTGCTGCCCTGTGCTTCACTCAATGTGCGTCTTTGTGTGCTCGTGCAAACCTTACATACTACGCAAACCATGCATACACTGCAGTGCAGACATGAGAGAAAAAACATGTCATTCATGTCCATCCATCAAAAAGGCCCCTATTCACAAGTGCCAGTGAAAAATATAATGTATTGGATTCTTTTTTCAATATGAGTCTTATTCACCTTATTTCTATGCTCCATGCTGTTTTGAGTGTCTGGTGAAACTCAATCCCAACATCCTAACATGACAGACATATATTAATAAATAAAAATGCAAATAATCGTTATTGTTGGGACACTTGAATGCTTGTGTGTTGGTATTTGTAATCCATCTGTCAACAGAAACCTGAACCTGAGCGGGAGATATACGCTGTAGGCAGACGATCATATTTACACAAATTACTCATGCTAATAAAGACGTTTCATTCAGGTCATACTGAGAGCAGTAAACTGTGTGCTATTATATTGCAATGTTTAATGCAGAAGCATTTAATACAGAAGAAAAGACAGCTTCACAAATCATGCTGCTTGAGACCAGGTATTTAGCACAATGTTTTAATTAGCATCATGCTAGCTTGGTGCTGTACTCTGTACTGTATATTGTATGTATTTATGTCAGATATTTTATTAATACAGATATTTGAAGCCCCAGGTGGGGAACCATGGTTATAGTGGGGGCTTTAATTTGATGTCAAATGTCAAAACTTGGTCAAAACATGAAAGAAAAAAAAACTTTATCATAATGCTAACTAGGATTGTAGTATTGGGTTAAGCTAACTATGGTTTGTATTAATATTTATTGGCAGTTTGAGATTAAACACAGATGCTGGAAGCTTTTTAAAGACATTTAATGTTATTCATGAAGCAGACATTAGCATATTGTCGCAGAAGTTAAAACACAAGTAGTACCTGAGTTTAAATACAAAAGTTATTTCACTTGATAAAATGGATTAAAAATTGCAGATATGTATTTGTTTAGTTCCCTGAAACTTATAAGGCATAGCTGAGGACCTGGAAGGATTCCCCACTGTTAAGTAAAGTAGTACTAATTGGGGATGGGTGATATGGCACCATATTTCAGGGTATAATATCATTCACGATATTCAAAAGGCACACCCCTGCTACACACCACTTCTTTTGGTTTGCCAACAACAGTAATGAATAACACTTCTTCTATTTTGGTGCAAAATATACCTGTAAAGAATGAGGTGGATTATTAAAGTTTATTTTGCAGGCCTTCTTCTCGTGTTGGACATAGAATACTTTTCAAAATTACTAAATTATTTAGTTATTGGGATGTAAACAGGTTAATTTAGAGTGGGCCAAAATGGCAAAACATAACATCATGATTTTCACAATACACTATGATAATAACAATATTCACTCTGTTATTTTTCTGTTAGTTAAATCAGAAAAAGCAGCCAGAAGATCAACATTTTAAAATTATTATAAAAGATTATGAGTACAGTGTTTTTATTTTTAACATTACATCTTATATGCTGAGCTAAGGTATTTTGAGTAATGACCATGTCTACAATGTGCTCAGAAAAGTGTTTGTGTGACAGTACGCAAAAGTGTGACAGTACGCAATAATGATAAGATCACCCACCCCAAGGCTTAGACTTAACGTGGGCCTCGACACCAGCCTCAAATATAAGAGCATCCACATCAGACAAGGAAATTCTTCCTGCTAATTTTGAATGACAAAGCAATTTGCCCACTGCACTGCACTGCTTTCTGGACCAGGCCATGATCTTTGCCACCATCAGGTGGCGTATTGTTGTCAGGCGGCACTCGGGCCCTCACGCTTAACACCGCAGAAACTGTTTTCCACTGAGTCGACCCCATTCATGCACTCGGCTTGCTGGACTGTTTTTACACATGCAAAAACCCACATGAGCCATGAAAGGCTGTTTAGTGAACCCCTCTCTTGTGTCTTTACATGCCCCCACACTTTCTATTATACAGCCCACGGCCACGGTGTAAAATTGAATTACCTGTTACAAAGCATGCTATACACTGCAATCAGGATGTCTTTCTTTTTCCCACAGAGTGGCGTGGGGAGGGGTGTCACAGGGAGAAAGCAGACACCAGCTTGTGGGAAAGAGATATAATTCAATCAGATCACAAAATGGGCAAGGCCGGTTTTGTTCACTCATGGGGTGCTGCGTGGAATTCAAAGTAGCTGATATGTCGGGAAAGAAAGGGGACAAAACAGATGGGTGATAAGGGTGAAGCTCCTCTAACTAGCCCAAAGTTGTTTTCTCGTTGTTGAAGAAAAAAGAAAATTCATAGCTTCCATTATTCCATTAAAAACTGCTGTCTTCACAGTAATGTGAATAATGTGAGTTTAGTTATTTCAAGTACATATTAACCTTGAGTCGAGGGTTATTACCTTCATTATGCTTTTCTATTCAAATTCAATTATGTAATTACGTATTTAATTATATGGTCAGCCATGCAATGAATTACATTTGCATTCAACAGGTGCAAATAAAAAATATCTTGTCTTATACCTACAAACACAAATGAGATATTCTCTGTTTGTTTAAATAATTTAATATATAACTATTCCAGAGGTCATATAAACAACAATTTCTTAAAACAGAGAAATCCCAAACAAAGATCTGGATTTTAGCTCAGAAATCAGATTTCTTATTCTGTGAATACCCTTGTTCAACATGCTTGATTAAATGAAGGACTTATATATACATATTTTACATGTACATATTTGCTGCTGAAGTTTGAAGTTGGATTTTAATGTTATGTGTATATTATCTTCTTCTGTGCGTTTATTGGCTGGTTGCAAAAGAGAAATCTGATTTTTACCTGAGCCAGAGTTTTGTCATTTTCTGATTACTTAAGTGTGTGTAAATGTGTTAATCAGACTTCTGGTCTTCATTAACTTTGTTTGCAGTTATTTGATTATTAAGTGACTCTCTCAGTAAAGACTCCCAACCCATAGCTGCTGCTCCTGTTATCCATTTATAACAACAGACAGAACCCATAGGTCCAGCTAATGCATGTAATTGCAATCAGGACCTAGACTGATGCTTTAAGTGTAAGTTAGTCCCGCCCAGCTTAAATACACAGTCATTTCCTAATTATGTTAGTGGTTAACCAATGGGAAGGCTAACTTGGCTCTCTAGATACCACAGTTCTGATTGGATAATTTTCCTATTTTCCTTTGGTCATTTCAAGAGCTGAACCCTTTTGTTTCCAATCAAAGCCAACAATACTTTCAGAAGGTAAATACAACAATCAAAAAATAAAAAACTGGCAAAAAATTACAAACAAAATGCATTTGTTTAATTAACAGAAAATGATACTACCTTCCCTGAAGGTAGAAGGTTTTTACAGTTCCTCACTGATACAAAAAAAAAAAATCTAACATTGTTACTGTGCCACACAAGTTTCTATATTCACTCATGTGGGTTTTAATCAGTGTGTTTTTGCACTTCCGACAGAGATAAGGGAGAGGAGATAGGGTGTGACGAGGTGCTGTGAAATACACAAGGCCCTCATCAGAGAAGCTTCTGCTACTCCTCTCCTCAGCTCCCTCAGCTCCCACCATCTTATCAGCCTCATATGTCGCTCATTATTAGCTTAACGTCAGGCCCTGCACCTTACTTAGGACTAGACTAGGCCTTGCGAGGGAGTTATCAATGGAGGAATAGGTGGGGCACTGGAGGCAGGATGGGGAGTTTCTAAAACCAGCCTTTAATCAAGTGATTGGAGATAGGTGCCTACTGATGCTTCCTCTCTGACACCATCACAGACTGCTGCTGTCTGCCAGACATGTACTCCATGGCCTCATTTCACAGAGATGTTTATTGGAACACCCACAGTGAAGATCTTTCCAAATCATTTTTAAAGTACACTTAATTTCAATAAAATGAGGGCAAATATAATTTACAAATACTGCTTAATAGTGTTTGTATTAAAAAATGTTTTACCTTTATTTCACACTTTCTGAATTAGGCCGCTGTCATTTATGTATTACAATGAGTGAAATGGCCCAAATAAAATCTTGCTACACTGCCATGCAATAAAGTTAAAGGGAAATGCATAATGCAGTAACTAAGTTTAAGTAATTTAAGTCTTGGTAATTTATTTAGTAATATCACCAGTCAACAGTGATGAAAGGAACCAGATGTCTAAAGTGTTCATGTACCCAACAGTTTTGCTGCAGCTGGAAATGCAGATCTTGACATAAAATGGTTATGAATAAGCTGTGTGGTGCCTAAAACATTGTTTTAGAACTTGTTGCTTTGGTCTAAAACACAATTTTTCAAATCCGCTTACAGTATGTGCACTACTTTTTCCGATTGCCCACTATTAACCCATCATCAACATTATGTATAAACCTCAGAAGATGTGCACATTCTCTGTTGGATAGTAAATAAAACGGCTATATTTGTGCTGAAGACATTGTGTATCACTACCACTGAAAACATCTGACTCAGCAAGTTTTATGAATTTATAACATAAATAACACAACAGGATTTTTTTCTTCATGAATCAAATGCTCACTGATTTGCTTCAACTGTCTACAAACAAATGAGCTTATTAGCCCGAACGCCAGAAGATAATATTTCCACTATTTTAAAATACAGTGGGCAGGACCAGGAAGAAACAGTCTATCAGTAATTGCATGTGAACAGACTCATCTGTCTACGTTATGCATGTCTACATGTCTCTCTCTTTCTCAGGCCATTGTGAAAGGGCAGATCTTTGGGCCATTTGCGTGTAAGAACTGACCAAGGTGAGAATTAAGCTCATTCACACCTCACTGGTAGTGGGGGATTAGGGTCAGAGTTAAGACATATTAGGGTCCACACTGTTTTATATGGTGGTGGAACTGGGGGGGGGATTATATATATATATATATATATATATATATATATATATATATATATATATATATATATATATATATATATATATATATATATATATACACACATCTTAAATGATGTCACAGAATATTAATCTAAATGGAGAGGATGGATGGTCATTCATATAAGCTTCAACAACACAATCACATTCTTCATTGTTCTTTATTTACTGGCTCACAGCCTCACCACAAACATGCAGTAATGAGACTAAGATGATCCCAACAATGAAATACAACACCGCAGCACACAAACGCTTGTGCTCATGGCTCTGGCTGCGGTTGGCCTATCACCACCTGTGTGCTCAATTAGAGCCCGTATTAAAGCAGTTTGCACAACAACACATGAGCCGGCGGCTCCTCCCTGGGGAAGGTGAACGGAGGCTGGTGGCGGCGGGCTGCTGTTTAGCACAGCTTTGTGAAAGGGAAGCACTGGCAATTATCAAAGAGAACAGCATCGTGTCACTTACCTGTCTGCAGAGTGGGGAGTCCATTTTACTGCTCAATTACCCACCTCATCACCAGGATACACCTTGTGCTTGTTTTACAGGAGCTCTTCTCCTCTCTGGATGGAGGCACGTTATTGCTGTGGGTGAGGTGGGAGGGGGGATGTTTGGGGATGCGGTGGGACCAAGCTGGTCCTAATATTTCACCCCCAGAGAGACAGTAATGCTCTGTAAAAAGCCCAACACATCCTGAGTTGCAGCATGGAGAATTGCTGTGACTTCCTGAGGCAAGCAGCCACAACGGTTTCCACATTCCATGGTGGTCGAGGGTGGTCGTCTCTTTCTGGTGCCGGCTATTCATATGTTACAAAATATTTTTTTTTAAAAAGAGTGTCATTCGGGTTCTTTAAGGTTCTTTGCAGTGATGGCATAAAGCAGGGGTGCCCAAATGTGTTTGACCTGTGCAGTGTTTGAGTAGGGCTGAGAACCGAAAGACAAATCTGTTTAAAAATGAAGTAAGTACATTTCAAATCAACGTTTCATTAAAAAATAAATGAAAAGTGAGGCAACACACACACACACACACATGAGAAACATTTAGCACTAGCACCAACCAATCATCATGTCCACTAAACCCACTAGTTTTTATACATGCTTCTATGGCGGCAAGCAGGAAAAAAACAACAAACAACAAAAACTTCTTGCTATGCATGACACATGTGAAAGGCTACATCGTAGCTACACTATAAAGGTTTTGGGGATTTGGACATCTCTGGTGGAAATGTGCAACTGCACACAAGATGTGGAACTATTTCAAAATTTGGTGAATAATTAGTCTTTACAAAAACACTATGTAGGATTTGGGGTTTTGGAGACTTTTCTGTTAAAAGTAAGTGATGACATGCAACAAGAGATATAACATTTTTTATTACCAGTTGTGCTTCGGATCCCCACAAGTAGATAAATCTGACTTCATTTGAAGAAAACTCACTAGGTAAAGGACCTGTCTTCTGAGGATGTGAGTGAATTCACTTCTGTCATCATCATATCTTCATCAGTATAATGCTGATTTTGCATTTGGGACCAAGACATGAGATCTAAACAGAACCTCTTACATTGTGTAGTATTAACAAGTATAAACAATCTTCTGATGATGTAGATGATCTATAACAATGACATGTTTTTCTAGAACCACACACCCAGGCCAAGAACCATTTAGTTATCTTAAGTGTCCCTCATCAACCCAAGCACAGGGCATTATTTTAGACATTCTTTGAGACTTGACAGCTTTACTGAATTCTATACCTTTCCTTATATGGAACAAAAGCTAGGAAGTCATTTAAAGGATTTACCCACATAGAATGTGTAAAGACAGTGTGGAAGCGTCACTTGTTTTCGAAGTGAGGCATACTCAGACGGGCTGCCTGCTTTCTGCGACTATGGTACATGGAGGTGTTTGCCTTTGATTTTTGCTAAGAACGAGCTCTTGTGCCAGAAAAATGAGTGACTGAAATTAGCATGACTGTGGCCAGAAAGTCGAGCAGCTATCGACCGATCCCTGCGCTCACACTTCATGTTCTCACCTCTCACTAGTCAGTACGAGATCAAGGCGACACCTCTATTGAGTCCAGAGCCATAGAGCTTAGCTATGTGAAACATGGACAATGCTAATGTGGCATCAAAGCTATTTATTGCTTCGGAGCGCAGGATCAAAGCAGGCCCCCTTCCCTCTGGAATAACAGCCGGGAACTTCCTCTTGATTTATCGCGAGGGAGCCATGAGAGCGTTACCTGAGCAAGAGACCTTTCCTGCTGGATCTGCCTCAGTAACTGACTGTGCAGGTCATGTAGAAACATACATGGAACATAACCCTCTTCATCCTCAGCCTTAACCCCTTAAAGCCTGAGGGTCTGAAGTGCGGGCCCATATGTCAACTTCTCACACTAATAACTACGTAACTTATATTAGTTACATTGTAGTTCACTGAACAAATCATAGCAGCCACTGCACAATAAACCTTAAACTCATCTGAAAAATAAGCACAGAAAAAAGTAATATATTGAATTTGATCGATCAAAACATGTACATTGTGTTCATATTTAGACATTTAGACAGTTTTGTTAACACTTAATTGCATTATATGCTTGCTGTTGGATCAAAACCTTGTTACACAACATATAAAGTTTTTCCTTTCACTATTTTAAAGTCACTATTTTAGAGATTTAATGCTTTATTCTGACAGTGACTATGATTTGGGTCTCTGTCCATCTGTACTGTGAAGTGCCACCCAAGAGCTTTGAAGCATTTGGCTGGATCTGAGCAGAAATGATAACCCTATACACTTCAGAATTAATCCTGTTACTTCTAGTCATCAATAAATACAAGAGAACCGTTTCCATTGGCAGCCATATATAACACCAAGGCCACCACGCTTCACAGATGAGGCAGCATGTTTTGAATTGTAAGCAGTTTCTTCTCTTCTCTGTGCTATCCCTTATCTCCCAGATGCAGATCTTTCTAATCTGTTCATAAGATGTTGTTCCAGAAATGCAGGTTTTTTTAATGTTCTCTGCAAACTCTAATCTGGTCTTCTTGTTTTTGAGGCTTACCGATGGTTTATATCTTTTGGTAAACCCTCTATATTTAAGTTTTCTCTTGATTGTTGACTTCAACACTAGTGTGTCTACCTCCTGGAGAGTGTTCTTGATCTGGCCAAGGGGTTTTTCTTCACTGGGGAATTAATTTGTCTGTCATGTACCACAGCCGCTTTCTGTGGTCTTCTAGGCCTTTTGATGGTTCTGAGCTGCATTCTTTATTTTTTGAAGAATTTACCTAATTTAGCCACACCTGGTGTGTTTGCTTCCTCCCTGATGGGGTTGTTTTTATTTTTCAGGCTAATGATTCAGCATTCAGCTTGCTTCACTAGCAGCTCTTTGGACTTTAAATAGAGGGTTAACAACAACAGAGTCCAAGTGCAAATGCCACAATTCACACTTAAAAAGCAGATGGTTCTTCAAGCGTTCCTTGGCAAATAAAATGGTTCTACATAGAACTTTGAGCACATCTGCAAGACTAAAGGCTTCTTTGCATCGTGCTGTAGTGGCTGAATAAAAATTGCTGTGTCTGAAATCGCGGCATATTTTTTCCATCTTGTAGAGGTATAGTGCAATTAAACAATCCCACAATGCACTGCAACAAGAAGTGTCCAAAAACATGTAGCCTAGAGGATCGGGGATACCCATAATGCACTGCATTGCTTATTTTGAAGCTAGCTACAATAGCAGGTTATCTAAGAACTCGCCTTACAGCTAGATTTAGGCTTGCTCGTTTTATGTGTGCAGTCAGAATCAGTGGACTGAAGGCAGGTGATTTATAATGTTTACATGATGGACTCTGCTGTTCCAAAGTAATGAGCAACACTGCATGACGTTATGGCTGGAATAATTTACTACCATCACTAATTCGGGTTCCTTTGTTCTAGTGTTCTATATAGTGATCCAGTCTTTTTAAAGTAGGATATATTGATTAGGAGACCATTTCAGATGTGGTACATAGCTTTGTTGATGGCAGGAAATTTATGAATCCAACTGTATCTTTTCTGAAAATTACAGTTTTAGAGATTTGAGGTTTTCTGACAGTGACTAAAGTTTATTCATGTTAAAATGATTCTTTTAAATCAAGAATCTCAAGGTTCGAGAGGTTAACCGTGGCCTTCACGCATGTGATTGACATAAGATCAGAGGAAGTGCACAGCTTCTCCAGGTGCCATCTGTGGGGAATTAACGCCTTCACAGCCACCCGCTGCCGAGTCAAGGGGTGGAAGGAATCGAAGTTTCCACGGGAGGTCATGGGACACAGGAGGGGTGGAGGTATGGGGGCATGCAGAGGGTGGGAAAGCGGGTACAGCCCACCGGGCTGGGGAGGGGGAACCTGTGCAATGGAACGGCCTTTAAAACGCACACGTAATTTGCAGTTATTGGCTTCTGCCTGTGTGGCTGTTGCTTGGCCCGGGAGGGGGTGACTCCTGAGCTAACTACAAAGCCATATGCCGCAGAGGGCCCGTCTCACAGCTCTTCCACAGAGCCGCTTAAGATGTGCTAAATGATCACAGGGCTTGCCGGACCCGGCACGGTTTCCAGCGGCTTCCAGATGTTCCTCACGGGGCAGAACGCTGTGCAACGAGTGCATGTCCAAATCATACAAGAGGAAAGCATAACAAGAGCTAACGACTTGGAACAGACCAGCAGCTCCTATTCAGAGGGGCATAAATCTTCTGCAGATGAAAGCATCTAGGTTTTATCAGTCTCCCTGTGTTATCATGGGTAATTGGCGATTCGGAGCAGTAAAAAAGGGTCATGTTTCAAATCCCGGGCGAAATTTCCATAAAACAGAATGACTTTTCTGTGTTATTACTTTGGGGATAGTTATTTCATGCCATGGCAACATCAAACAAGGACCTTTTTTTTCCTTAAAGTTAAAGGGCCCATATCTTGAAAAAGAAATGTCCTCCCTTAAAAAAAGTTTGATGCATTATATAAACTCTGACAATGTTTCAAAAAGCACTAGTCACTTACCAGTTCATATAGGAGAAAAAACTCACTTTTTTGTGAAGTAAAAACCACAACAACTCATATACACAGCTCCATCTATTCAACCTACAGCAGTACAGCAGTAGCTATAGAGTTCTTCAACATAGTCTGCTTTTTGAATGAAGCTCAATACAGTGCAGCTACTCAGGGCACAGCTCATTATAGAGCTGGTTTTCAATCAAATCAGGTTTATTTGTCACATTATATGTATCACAGGTGTAAACCTTGGGTTGCATATTCCCCTGCATTACTTAAGTACAAACACTATACAAATACACAAAAATATACCAAAATAAAAAATATATTTATTACAGTAGTTTAATTTATGAATTAAAAATATGCAGACGCCCACCTTTCCATGTATGCAGTTGGCGAGTCTGAGGTAGATAAAAAGAGCAGGGGATATAATAATGTTTTTGATGCACTACAGTTTGTAATTGTGGAACGTCAATGTGCTCCTAAATGGTCAGTGGACAAAGAGTGTAGACAGTTTTTGGTATTGTTTAAGCGTGGTCAGTATCCACGGTATGCTCAAAAAGGGGTATTGTGATGTATTTTGTTATGATATTATAAAATATTTATTTTATGTTAATAAAATTAATGTTTATATATTCTTAATAACATAACAACTTAAGATCATATGACACATATTACTGGAAGCATGTCAGAGGTTTCTTAAGCTTGAGACCTCCATCTAAATCAGAAAGCGAAAAGAACAGCATAAATTATGTGCTGTCTGCCCCTCGGCCAAAAGTGCCAACTGAATCTTTAAATGGTGCTGTTTTATTTTTAACATCAGGCTTTGAGACTGTGCCCGGGTTGTCGGGAATAAAACAACCCAAATGTGAGCGCACATCAGAAGGGTGTTGCTGAAAAAAGACGATAATAAGTAGGCTGTTTGGGTTTCGACACCATTTTGCCCTCCTTTTTCCTTTTATTGTCCTGTTGCTTGCTTTTAGAGCCTCACAGTGAGATATATTTGATTCATCAGCAGCAAACTCAAATGTGGAGAAAAAATAAGACCAGCTTGGATTTGCTGCTTAGTTGGGCGTTGTAGATGTTGGGAAGGGGTGGGGGGGCAATGTGTTTGACCACTGCATGCAACATGTGAGGTTTCTCTCTGCCTTTCTTTTGTTTTCTGAGACGAGACTTTTCAGCTACGACCGGACTCTCAGGCTCCAGTAAATCACAACTCGGCTAAATTTAATTCGTAGCTTGTCTGGGGACTTGTGTTTGCTGCTTTGGCAGCGTTTAAATCATTTCTAGGCTGAGGGGAGTGGGATTTTTTCCTACGAGCATGAGACAACATAACCCCGAATTATTAAAGCGAAGCTACCGCACACTTCTAGATTCCTCATGGCTGTTGAGTAAATACAGATGTGGAATACAGAGATGAATACTGAGTCATAACACAGCAATAATAAAACCCCACTGTCTCATCTTGGCTTTCAATGAAGACACATATTTGTGCTTGATTTGTCAAAATCAAACATTTTGCATACATGTAATGGCGTTAGCGGGACCGCATTTGTTGTGGAACAGGCTGCAGACACAGGATATTAGATACGAAGACTTAAAGCTTACGACTTATGAAATGCGGTTTCATGTTGACAGGTTTTCACAAACAGTTGGCTTTTTCCTGCCATCTTATTGCCTCGAGGGAAATGCCAGGCTTCACTTTGGCGACTGTTATTCTGCAAAAGCAAATATGCGATCCATAACACAACAAAAGATACTGGAGTCAGGTATAAAGAGCCTCCACATTTTAGCAGGCATTACTGCTGACCACACACCATTGTGGCAGAGGGTGTCAATCACAGCTATTGTTTCAGTCATCCAAAGTCCAGAGAAACCACAACGAGAGTGAGGAGACGGGTTGGAGCTGCATGCATGCCAGTATTATATGAACTGATGCTCAACACATAAAAAAAAACTGGTGTGAATTCCTCAGTGCTGTGGAGGCATCAAATTCCACCAACCAGTCTTTTCCATTAACAACCTGGTCTGAATTCCTCATAGGTTGGGCAGTAGCCCCATGTACTCGTTGGCTTATGTACACAAAGCAACTGTATCAGTGATGAACACTACAACGCAGCCACTACATACTGAACACAATACATACCATATAGTGCACACAATTATTTAAATAAAGTGCTGACATCGCATTTAACTGCACTCGGTAAACATGGCATTCAACATATTGACAGAAACATTAATATCAGAATAGACACAAACAAAAAAGTACATTTTTAATACTATAATACTAAGCTTTAATACTGTAAGCTTAGTAGCATAAAATGGTGCTAATATGATAATCCTATTCAATATTTTTAAAGTAATAAGCAGGACACTAAGAAAAGAAGTGTTCTAGGATATGGAAATGAGGAAAGTTAAGAAAGTTAAGAAAGCCATGTAATAAAGTTGACAAGTTAATACTGAATGGTTGAATGTATTCAACTGTTTATGATGAGTTTACGTGGTTATTTGGAGATATATCACTTCATATATATATCATATATCATCATGGTTGTAAGGGTTTTGCTTGTTGGTTTCTATGGTACTGCAGATGGTCGTTACAGTGTTGGTAGGTGGCCGCTAGAGTGTTGTAGAGGTTTGAGTGGGCCCGATTTTTTAATCCCGATTTTTTTAAGCCCGATTTTTTTAATACCAGTATAAATGACATCTAATATTTTGACAACCTATTTACAAATAAATCATTTTGTTCTTAAATAATCACGACTGGAAACAAATGCTAAATGTCAGACTTGCCTTTTTGGATTTAATTATCGTGTATTGGCCTTTCTTTAGAGCCCTTTCCACTGCTGAGTCCAATTCACCGTCTAGAGGCTCTGTCATTTCTGTAGCACAATAATACAATTCATGCGTTGTTTACATGATTAGTCGCTTTGCAACTATTTAGAGCAAGTTTATTACTTTCTAATTAATTAATAAGATGTTTTCCCCTTGTGTTAATTATGCTAATTATTGGGTGAGTATTATCATTTTATGTAGACTTGTTTATTCATTTGCTGCATGTATCTGTTGTGCTGCTCACTGGTGTGGTTAACCCCCCACTCTCTCGCACATGACATCAAAATGTAGTTTGATGGGAATACAGACCTCTAGTGTGTTGCTAAGCAAGACAAGTTTATACAGCACTTTTATACTCTGCGGTCACAAAAGAGAAAATATAAAGATTCAAATAAAAATTTCAAATTGAATATGAGTTGTTATTATTTATATTATTGTATTTATACGTCAAGTTCCATTTTTATTTCAGCACATTTTCCCAATATTTTAAATTCAGCAAATAGACAAATGCTCTACCATCTGCAGAAAAATGGAATGTTAAGATGTATTAAAATATTTTTTTATGCAAATTACTATTTGCAGGCAAATGTATATATAAAACAAGAAAATGCTTATATTATTTTTATTGCAGGTGGGAAAAAATAAAAAAACAGGAACAATACGCATTTAAGAGAAAAATCAGATTTTTGGCACGGATGACACCGCTGACTTAACTTGCTTTATTCATGGACTGAGAGGTATGAACAAAAGAGCAATCATAAAGTCAATGAACATTCCATCACCATGCAAGAGTGAAGCAGGCAGGAAGTGCACACCCTTCCCTCCATGTCCCCTCACATCTGACTTCCACTTCCACACGCTCCCTCCATACCCCCCTCCAGCCACTGGCTGCCTTCCTGATGTGGACGGCTGCATAAGTGCAGTGATTACTTCGCACATTATGTCAGCAAAAGCATTCCTCAGACGGCCCGTGTTTACTGCTCTGCTCTATGTCATTAAAGAAGTCAGACAACTGAACCTACCACACTGCAGTCCGCAATTGCAAGACACCACCCGTTTCTATTTTAATGTTAGGCTGGTTAAACTTTTACCAGACTCTCTATCCCACCATGTTGATTAGTATGGTCTTTGACGTTGGTGTATCCACTCAGAGATGCAAACGGTTTGCTAAAGCTGAGGAAGGCAGATGCTGATCCCTAGGCCTAGTCTTAAATGTATCACACTGAATTCATACAGAAATTCATGGCTCATAAACGTATGTTAAACAACTGTTGACTGTTTGTTGTGTGGCTCTGTGTTGCTCACTTAATGGAGGAAACCCACAAAAAATGTGACCACTCCCTCGATTTGCTTGATGTGTGTTGCTAAAAGTAGCTTGGTTGCAAGAGACTTTCTTTGAGATGCAATAGAAGGATGCTCAGCAATCTGATCTGTAAACCATTCCAACCAAATTCACCAGATAAAATCACCTGTTTGTAAAATTGACAGAAAATGAGTTTAATTAGAAGTGACGAAACATGTGCCCTCAGAAGTCTTTTAGCCAACAAAACAAAACAAAGAAAGACATGAGTGTAAAAGCATTACTATTTATCTTTAGACATAATGTGTTAATCCCAAAAGTGAGTGTTGTACAGTCCAGTTTAATCTCACTGATTTATTAAGACAACTGTCTGCAGCTAAGTTAGGAAAGGCTAATTAGATAGCCTTCTAATTTCTTCATTTCTGTCTATTGGTATTTTACTATTCGACCTGCTATAAAATGATTTTTAACAAGTGCAGTCTTCAGTTAAGGGCTTATCTTAAGGTTAAGCTTACTTTAGATTCAGAAATATTCAAATAACAGTTGAGTTTGTTCTACTATATAGTTTAATCATAAACATTTTCAGCTTCACGAATTAAATAAAAACACCTTCACCCTCCAGATGATGAGGATAATGTGGGTCAGGCTTTATACATTCCTACATAAGACTTTTCCCCCCATTTCCTAGCAAAATAATTCTTTATATTTACTGTCACCACTGCTCCTACTGGGGGTTTGTTCTGAGCTGTTTATCAACAAATAAATTATTCTTGCTTAAAATATAAAAAGGTGTCATGTTAACCTCTTTACTGGCTTAGCTGTTCACAGTAACAGAATTTTTGAGCGGGGGCCTAAACTTAGCATGCCACTGTATTTTGTGACTATTTGTCCACAACTGCTAATACTTGGACAGTCCTGACAGTTTTTTCTACAGTAGTGCTGTAGTTTGTGCCACCACAGTTTGATGTTGACGCTTGCTTGGAGGCTGACATATGGCTAACAGGTCCACCAGAACGGTTAAGACGGGTGGCTCCTTCAGTCTTTATCTTGATGCTTTTGAATACAACGTGGGTTAGATAGATCAGCGTTGAAAAGAAGCATTCAGGTTACAGGCAAAGTCTTTGGGATTTTGTTTCCACAGTCATTGGCTTCTCTCTTGGCTCTTTTGTTCAGGCTCACTCCTTCCTCTCTTTGTGGCCTGGGTTTAGTTAAGCTGTGGCAGTTATGAACAAACACCAATAACATTGGAGCCAAGTACAGTAGGCACCTGGGAGTCCTCTGTCCAAAAGTTATAATGGTTATTACGAAGCACTTCACCACAAAAGTTTTTGGAAAAAAAAAGAATGGAACTTGTTTGAAGATAGAAGCCACATGTAAACATGTCTCCTGTAAAACTGTGGAGATTTGCCAATTCAACCAAATCACAGGCCACATTTCAACCACCTGACACTGAAGTAACATGAGTTAACAACAATAAATGGAGACAGCCTTCCTTTTACTAGTATAACCGTTGGATATTGGACAACATGCGCAGTTGAGGGGGGTGGGGGGGTGGGGGGGTGGGGGGGGGTGGGGGGGGGGCGCTCTAGCGGGAAACGTTTCCAAGGCCGGTTCACTGAAAGGCCCGATCGTCGCCGTGGCAACAGGATCACTTCATCAGTTGGAGTGAACAGATGGCGGGTGTGCAACAGGCAGCATATGTTCCAATGAGCAGAGGCCATTCCTACAGATGGAGGGTGGGGAGGAGGCAGGCTCTGAAACATAACCTGACATTTCCTCCTCATTTGGAGCTACATTGTTACGAATCACAAAGAGAGATTAGCCCACACCAGTGAATAGCTGCACCAAATCTCTTTAAAGGCAAATTACTAACAGTCCCTTGCATTTCTCCACTGCCTCTGCTTAACCAAGCTGGGTGGACTGGCTGTATTTCATGCGGCTGGCTGGGAAAGAGGTGGATTGCTTTGCTCAGTCTGACTGATATACAGCTCCCAAAGGAGCAGCGACATCTCCGAGGAGGTGGGGCTTGGATTTGGATGGTAGCATACCTTCACGAACAGCAACAGGTCACAGGACGGCTGGGATTATATTCAATTCAATCCAGCTATACTGAGTGTTTCTACAACAGACAATGTCACACTGTAGCCTTACGGACATCTGGAAAATTATACAGAGACGTTTATGAGGAAGCCAAGCTTATAACCTTGTTTCCAAAAGGTTTCAACACAAACAGAACTCAGAATGTGCAAATACATCCAATGTTGAAACATGTGAAACATCTTACAACTGAATAGTTGGCAACAGCTCAGCAACATGACTGGGTATAAAAAGAGTTTCCCAGAGAGGTTAAGTCTTTTAGAGGTAAAGATAGAGTTCACCACTTTGTGAAAGATTGCACAGGCAAATAGTGCAACAATTCATCAATAACTTTTCTCAATGTAAAATAGCCAAGGATTTTGAGATTTCATCATCTATGCTACATAACATCATTAAAAGATTCAGAGAATTCCATAAAATCTCTGTATGGATGGGAAAAGGTCCAAACCCAGAACTGGATGGCTGTGATCTTCGTGCCCTCAGACGACACTGCACAGACACAGTTCTCTAGTGCAAATCGTGTATGGGTTTAGGAACACTTCCCAAAAACACCGTCTGTGAACACAGTTCGCTGCTACATCCACAAAAATCTAGCAACCAAAAAAAAAAAAGTAAAAAAAACAACAAACCCAAACAGATCCAGAAACACTTGAACCTTCTCTACACCGGAACTCATTGATGATGAACACAGACGAAGAGAAGAAGTGTCCTGTGGGTCTGACAAATCAAATCTTGAATGTTTGCGTCCTCCGGGATTAAAAGAAGAGGGATGCTCCTTAGTACGAACCATTCTTCTGCAAACGTTTGATGAAGATTGCATGGCTATATGCTTGATTTTGTACACTAGCTAGCAATATGTTATTGAATTAAATATAGAGTTAAAATGTTTTGCATAGCATGGCCTTCTTCTGTTTTTATTTATATTTTGCAAAGCATTCATACTTATTTGGAAAAAGAGTTGTACAATGGGAGCAAACACATCACCCTTCCCAGTGCTGGTGTTGCCATACAGTGAAGTTATAGGTCATAGATTCAATTTTCATAAATTGAATTAAAGCAGACTTTCAATCATATGCAAATATTTGGGTGACCCTCATCAAATTTGTTTATGCTCTTTACAAGGAATATACAGCATATTTTAACATCTGTTTATTTACTTATTTTAAGATATTGAACTGAATAAGTCAGCTAATAAAATGTGACCTGTGCAAAAGTTAAGTTATATTTTATGATTTATATGTTAAATTCAGCGACATTGTAAAAAATTGTGAAACCTGTCACATTTAACTTATGTTTATCTATTTTCATTTAGAAAACCAACAGCTGGAGGTGTAAAACTTTTGCATACTTGATTCATACAGAAATATATAAATACATTAATATAAGCACAGACTAGATATATAGTACTGAGAAAAAATCTATTTATCTGATTAGGAAATGTTCTGTTGTTAAATAGCACTAACATTTGAATACTTACAGCTAAACCAATAAGCAGTAAATGTGATCTCAGGTCTGTCAATGTGTTACTCTTTCCAAAGCTCTTCTCAGGGAAGCTCACTATTTACAATCACCCTCCAACACCCAGCCAATTCTTTATCAGTTTAAATCAGGTGTGCTGCTGATGGAGTTTAGCAAATTGATGGAATGACTGGAAAGCACCAAGAACCAGAAACCAAACCCATGTTCTTCTGCATTCTTCTAACAATAAACATCTAAAACCAAATTTTCACTTTACATTGTACTGTATCCATGACTGTTTGCACTTATTTCAGTGTTTACTGGCCAAAACACACTTACTACTCACTGCCAAGACAAACAGTTTTCCTGGCTGCCAATGCTTTTGTACAGTATTGTATATACAACGGCATACATTTCCAAACAGGATCGAGACAGGCATAATGCCATGCTGAATGCTACGAAACAATTAGGAAACAATGCCATCACCCACTGCAATAACAACATGTACACTGTTAGTCTGAAAATATCCCATCGAATTTCTGAATAATACAGTGACAAAAGCAAGAAGGCTTATTTTTACACTCACAAGACCCACACCCATATACAACTGAGGCTGAGTCTAAAATATGCAGACAAACTAACACGCTGCTCTGGACCTGAGACAGCCAATGCAAATGTGGATATGAAGGAAAGAAAAGAGAAATATCTCTTCTGCTATTCACTATTTCTATGCAACTAATTCATTTCTAAAGCTAAGGCTTCCTATGTTTCTCAATATGCATTCTTATAAGGTCTTGTGTCTTTGTATTCTCGCCTACTGGCACTCTCACTGCCCAAGTGGCGTTCCAATACTCAAGAACACATGCACGAAAAACAGTTTAAGTACCCAGATGTGTTCTTGCTCCACCCTAAAATCCGAGGGTGCATCGGTTGGTGAGTACCAGAAATACCCAACAGCTTACCAAGAGTTGTATGTTTCCAAGTTCTTTTTTTTAAGTAACTAAAATCTACTTTAGAAATAAAATTGGGTAAGAAATCTACATTACTTGGTAGATTTAGTAGTTGATTTGCTCATTTGGTACAAATAATACTTCATATAAAAGTTTGTTCTAACAATTAGTCAGAAAGAGGCTTCATTTAAGAGTACAGGAAGTCTTTCATTCATCTTTCTCTGGCTGTACAGGGTGACTCACAGCAGCCCATAACTAGTTTCTTTCATTTTAACTAAGAAATACTCACGGTGCTACAAGCATTCAGCTGAAGTTGGCCATGTTAACCTATCAGTGAACTTTCAAGGGCAAAACAAGAAACATGTTTTTTTTTTTTTTTTTTTTTTTTTTAATACAGTTTCTGCCAGTCAGAAGACATAACACTGAGGCTATTTCTTTTCCACTGCACTTGTCTGTTTTTTTCTGTCGGTTTTGAGTATTGGTGCGAGTCCATATACAATTACGGCAGGGGCAGAACTGGGCCCAGTTCCTGACTTTTACAATCCTCTATTTATAGCTGCTACCGTAAATATCGGAGGCTCTGTGTCTTCACAACAGCTCTTTATTTTTAGAGGCCTGCATATTCAGCGCATTGTTTTGTAAGCTGTACTAATACTCCTCACAATATGCATAAACTGCCTTCAAATCACAACAATGTATGCTGCTCCCACATCCCTGCATACCTGATGCTAATTTTAAATGAGGGCTTTTTGGGTCAGGAAGCAATTACAGTTTTTCCGAGACAGTAACAGAGAGTAATTTTAAACTATAAAATTACTTTGTGTTTTGCTTCCAAGACCCAAGTCTTTGGCAGGGGGTTATTATTGGAAGGGGGTTATTATAGAAAACAGATCAGACTATCTATAATTACCATCATTACCACCATCATCATCATCAAGTAAACACTTCTAAGTCCCCATGTTATGTTGCACATGGACATCACAACAACGCATTGCTAAAATCAGATTTTGGACTATTCATGTTATTTTTCTATTTATGTTAACATTGTTCAGCACTTCCCAGTTCCAGTAGTATAAAATAAGTTTCAACAATTTAAGATTTGTTGTTGATTTTCTACTAAAAGTTTAGCGCACAATTTTTATTTTTCGAGTTTAACATATTTAAAGTGTGCCAGTGTGTTTATTAAGCATTTTAAACTGTTAATGTCTAAACAGAAGGTATGAGACTCAATGATTTGGCTCCAGATCATATATATATATATATATATATATATATATATATATATATATATATATATATATATATATATATATATATATATATATATACACACACACACACATACAAATGTGTTTCATGTAGCATACAACTGTAGTAGTAGACATGGAAAAATGGTGTTTAAAAAAAAAAGGAAAAAAAAGAAGAAACAACATCGTGAAACTCTGCATAGCGTTTCATTTGTGGCTCCGTTGGGCCTACCATTCCCTCCCGCCTGTACTATGAAGGAAACACAGATGACAGCGTGCCAGAGCCTGGGTTCCTGCGGCAAAGCCCACCCCGCCCCAGGCCCTCAGCGCCTGCAGAACAAACGCTCTGAACCTCAACTACGGCTTCAGTGATGACTGCCTCTCACCACTGATGGACCAGCACCAGATCCCCTCACGCCAACTCAAGCCTCAACCCACTGGGTTGAGACCACAGCGCCATGGGCACACAGTCTATATTTACCATTAGAGCGTGCGCGCACACATACAATCGCACACAAACAAACCATAATTAAACAGATAAAAAGAACAATGCGGTGTCATGTTACTAATTTTGACAGACATACACCATAATTAAACCAGAGAAAAAGACATTCTGTTGTCGTGCTGCTAGTTTTGCCTCTTTGTGTTTTCAAAAAGACTTACAAGCCGCATACAGCAGGAGTCAATCGAGAAACGATTAAACCGGAAAAGAGTATAAAAGACCAGAATGCTTAGGTGGGAAAGTCACGTGACCTAACAGTGAGCCCTGCTGTTGTGTTTTGGAGCCAGACACCTGACCTCAGGTTTCTCCAACAGCAGTGAAATGTAACTCCCACTCTACAAATCTGTGGTGAAAGTGTGACTTTCAAATGATATAGGCCAATCGCTCAGATCTCTTACACGCATATTCAACCCTGGCCGGAGGCTAATATCACTGTCTTTATCACCCGTTATCATTTTTATTAGCAGTTTGAGCCCCATTGTTCTTTTTCCGCTTGGAACTCAACAGGCCTACCTACATTTCACAAGTTCAAAAAGGCCCGTCATTGATCTCAGTGTCAAACATCCAACAATCTGCACTTCTTTCTGTCACGAATAAATCCATCGCCTCCACTTCCTGCTATTCCTACATGGTTTACTCATGCCAAGGTCAAGGCATGTGTTTGTATAGCTCTGTTTTTCATTCCAGTGTGGGCTTCATTTTCTGTAGATGGGAGGAAGAGCTGTGGAACTTTCTCCATATCCTATTTCCTCTCTGGGCTGTTTAAGGAATCCCAGCAGAGCCACTGTTTCAGGGCCTCATGGGTAAAGGAAAGAATGGCCCAGACTAGGTTTTCATCTATTTAGTGTCTACTGCATGCTAACAATGACATTTTGACATTTTGTAATGGAGGTGCACATGTATGCAAGGCTTTATTATAATACAGATCCATTAAAGAGGCCTAATTTTATATATATATATATATATATATATATATATATATATATATATATATATATATAACAGCAGAGGTCTATTTACAAAAAGTACTTTAAAAGGCCCATACTGTAGAGAAATAAATGTTCTTTGTTACTTTCTCAAAACAGTATAATCAAAAAAGTATAATCTAAAGATCTAAAGGTTTCGAAACATATCAGCCACTCCTCAGGTCATACAGTTTGCACATGGAAATCAAGCTACAAAAATGACATTGGTCTGTTTGAGATTTTATGAAAAGACATTTAGATATATCAGCCAATTTAGCCTACAGAGATTTAGCATTGTGCAAAATAAAGAAACAATTACAGCTGCTCACATCAGAACTGTTACATTCCTTGTGCTACTGAAAGGCTGAGAAACAGTCAGCATTTCTTCACCTGAAGACACCAATACAGAAAAATTGTTAAACCAAACTTTTTGAAGATAGCATCTATGACGCTGCAGCGAGTGAGCAGCCAGCGGACGCTGGATTAGCTAGCCAACATGAAACTCCTCAAATACCAGGGTGTGTTTTGTACACTGGCTACACTAACAGTTCTGGTTAGGCTGTATTCTGAGCAGGAGCTGTAAGCTGAGTATAAAGTTGCCTTTTTTGAGTTTGAACATTACTAGTATCTGTGTTTTTCAGGCACAGGTATAGTAGTGGATGGTGAAGTTCTTGAGTTGTGCCCATGTGTGTTTTATAACTGTCCGTTTGGCCAAATGGTCACTTGTTACTTGTCTACCACATGGGATTTCAGCACAGGGAACCACTCACTAAGCTTACAGTGATTTCTGCCAGTAATGTAATGGCGTCTCTCTGGCGTGTGGTGTGTATGAGGTAATGTAATCTGTTTTATCATCACCGCTTTAAATGTAGGTTTTTCTGAGAAACTCATATTGTGATGACAATATAAATATGATTTACTGTGGAGCAACCTGGATTGCTTTTTGAAATGAGGTGCAACTGAGGGCAGCCAATCAAAACAGAGCTTATTTATGTATGAATTCTGAAGTCACAGTAGCATAAACAGTGTGTTTCATTCTAAGGATAAGGTGAGGTTGGAAAACGGTCATGTAAAAATGCATTATGATTGTTTTTGGTATATAAACCCAGTTAGATGATTGAAGTGGACCTCAATCCAAGAAAATGTAAGTAAGGGACAATGTAACATTTTGCAGATATGTTGTTGTGACGCTAATGCCAGTATAGTCTAAACATTCTGTACATTATGAATCAATTTCTGTAAACAGAAATTTAAACCTAGGCAGATCTGAATAAACATCACAGTGTCCAAAAGAAATGCTGATGCTATCAGCTTTATAATCATGAAAACATTGAACACTGGTTTGAAGATGTCATATATTGTGATGGTGTTTGCAAATGAAGCCCTGCAGACGATTCTGATCAGAAAGATTATTGTGACTGAAGTGCTTAACATTATATGCAAAAGAATACTTACAGTGATCCAAGACATGACCCATGAAGAATAAAACCAAATCAAAACGAAACAAAAGCACCCTCCCATCTGTCAAACCTTCTTACCGAGCTTCACTAATTCCAAAAATCTGCCCTATGATACACAGTATCATTCATGTTTTCTAACTCACAGTTTGGGCTAATTGGAAACCAGCCCCTCCCATCTGTCTGGTGACTCCTCCATGTAGGAAAGGCCTACACATAATAGTAGGACTTGTGTATCGTTGGATTCGCTCCAAACCACAAGGGTTTAAAGATAAGAGTTCATCTGAGACTAATTAGAGTTGGAGCTGAATATTCATCAAGGGTGGGTTTGGCACAGACTTCAGGAAGGTTACATTTCTGTCACTGATTCATATCATCTACACAATAGGGGAAAAAAAGCCCGTAACCTCTCAACAAAACACTGCTGAGAGCAGTTTAGGATATCACAGTGGAGGGGAAAGCAGAGGGAGGTGGGGTATACCTCCCTTCATGTGAACCCTGCTTCAACAGATGACTTGGACAGAATGTACTTTCATTCATCTTGTTTTTGTGCTGATTCCATTCCGCGTCTTGGGTCTGTGACGTGTACATTAGCAGCAGGGACAGATACTAAGCCTTGTTATTATCCAGTCTGATCTTTGGGGAACTTGCGCTAGTTGCCACTGTGCAGGCTTTCCCACACTTATAAAAGGGTGGAAAAATAGTGTCATCATGGCTGCCAAAGGCAACAGAAAGGTCCTGTGCAGTCATCAAAAGTCAAATTCTTAAGGGAATAGTTTGGCAAAAAATCTTTTTACATAAGTTTCCACTTAGTCCAGATGTACTCAATCAGCCAGGTTTGCATATGGTGGTGTGAAACTTAATCACAATATATCTCCTTGCTAATAGTATCATATTATATTGAATCATAATCCTTGATACCTATCGCACGGACAGGTTTTTGCCAATACACAGCTTTAGTTAATAGTCATATAAACTGTTTTCACAAATTAGATCCAAATTACATAAGCAATGTTAAAAAAACTGTATAATGTCTTGACTAACTATATTTACGCATTTCAATTAAAACTAGAACTGAATTTTCATCTGAATAACGTCCCACTTTCTGATACACTGTGGGAGACTGAAGCGCTGGGCCAAGTTTTAAATTGTCACTGTGCAGATACATAGCGTTAGCACAGTAATACCTTCAGCTTGCTTACTTTAAGACAGTTGGGGTTGTATTTACAGAAACGGTCCAGTCAGTGTTTGTTAGCAATGCAAGCCCAGGAGCTTCAGCTCTAAAATAAACATTGCTGATTGGCTCTGTTTGAACGTCATGTAAATTTGATGTCTCAACTATTTCTTGAAGCTTACAGTAGATAATACAGCGTGGACACACACGTTTACATAACAATGGCTCAAAACAAGTTGACAACCAAGGGTTCAATGGTGCTAGACACCAAGGAAAATGTCTAAAAGGCCAGTTAATGTCCCGTACTTCAACAGTGCATAAGATCCTTCTAAGACGATCTCTTATCTTGAACGCCTGTAGGTCAGTGGTTTTGATGCTGAGTCCATCTGAAACACAGTGAATAGATGTGAGATTATAAAGGACAACTTCACAGGTGGTATTAAAATGCTACTTTCATATTATTTGTTAACATTTCTAACTTTAAACATGTGAAATGAAACAAACTGCCTGATTGGAAAGTCTTCAAACTCACTTTGGAGCAAGCTGATACCCTCTCCTGTTGGGATGTCTTGATCGTGGTCTGTGAACATACCCTATGGGGGGGGGGAGGAAAGTTTACATACTTTATGTTTCCTACTATGTGTTCCCTGCTTCCTTTTTCCTTTAGGCCTGGGTGGTCTTGCCTTCAAAATGTTACAATTGACCACATGTAGATGAACAGATTCAAATCTTCATTTAGGAAACCTTCGTTTGCTTTACAATAAGTGCAAAAGTCATGGACCACCCTTCGTTTATTTGATTTCCAGTCAAAATGACTATTAAGTAGAATATATGGTTATCTTGATGAATTATTCCACAATACAGTAAAATAAGCTTTTTCTGAACACTGACCAACTGTATGTTTCATTATAAAGAGAGTGACCTTAGTCCTTTAAACTGGATTTGAAACACAGTTTGCCAAACATTAAATATAAAAACCACTGTAGTCACAGTTTTCCATTCCAACTGATCAGATGTCTGAAAAAAATAAATACTGTAATATATTGCAGCACTTATTTTGAAAAACTGAAAGCAAGGCTCTGTAATAAATGCAAAGCATGAACCCACAAAATGCTAAATAATCAGAATTTTTATTTAGTTGTTGAGGGGGCTATATATATATATATTTATTAAATTGGCTGAACATTTGCACAGCATTGTATGTATATCTTCCTATTCTTAATACGCTTACAACTAGAGTAAAATCAAAGTGTGTGTGAATCTGCTACACTGTACCTTGCATATAGGATGGGGGGCCTCTTGGGTGCTGCCTATAGTACTGGTCTGAGGTGCTAAAGGGTTGGGGTCCACTCTCTCTGTGAGGCTTGCCATCCATGGGCCTCCCTGAGGAAATTACAGTATCATTTAAATGTGATTTTAATTATGGGGTGCAGTCCCCCAGAATAAGCATTTGCTATGGAGCAGAGAAACTGCGAATCACTGGAAACATAAACCATACAATTCTCCAAAGTCTGAACTTCACCACCACCTCCCCACAAGCCTGAGGCAGTGATTACCAGCTCAAATGCAGACAGAAATTAAAGACAGACGTTTTATACGTATACTTGAATATCACATTTCTATCAGCAGAATACTGAATCTGAAATGTAGGGTAACCCCACTATATAATAACAAAAAATTATCAAATAACAACAAGAAAACTAGAGTCTTTCTGTCTTACAGAGATACAGACAATTATTATTTTCATAACACTGTATTTGTATTTTTATCCAAACAGAATGGCATGCAAACAACATGTCTATATTTGAATTCCTCCTTATACTAACAATAACCCAGCATTTACTTGTGAAACTAAAGCTCCTCCATGCAAGTAAATGATGAAATGCAGCAGACAAGATAAAGCTGTAACATGAATAAAAACTGAAGTCTTGCCGCTGAGACACAACATGCCCTTCATTCGCTGTTCAACATCAATAGAAAAAAACAGATGGAGACAATTTTACCATAAGGCCTCTTTTAATCTTGCCAAGGGACCACAGCATGCTGGATGGCAACTGAAAAGAAATGGGGCTCCAGGAGATTGTAACAGCCCCCAAGTTATAATTTTGTTGTCTTGTTATGTTACCTAATATAGATCACCACCTATAAAAAGCAACCCAGAATTATTCTTGTTATGACAAAACATGCTCTGTACCTAAAATTGTCTGGCAGCAGATTGTTTCACTGCCACAGACCAGATGGACTGGATTATGTAGCCTACTGAATATTGTATATGTGCAAAAGGTATCAGAGCTGAACTACCCTCAGCAAGATACTCCACTCAATCACATTATTTCATTCTTTTATTCAGAATGTCCAGCATGAGTTCAAGCTCCCTTAATATTGACAAATTTTAAGAGTAACTAAAGCAGCAGAGGACTGCATTGTGCTCATTTGTGTTAAGCATTCACTTTTGCATTGTACCTCAGCATTGAATCACTGGATGGCATACAATGAACTGTCTCCTTGTGTGTTCTGCATTTCATAATTTAGTTTCTACAAAGTCAACTATTTTCTTTCAAGGGCACGATGGTAGTTTTTGCTCGAGTGGAATGGAATAATCTGGCCCTTGGTTTGTACATGAAGTGGGACAAGAGCCACTGTTTTCTCACCATGCTGTACTCTGCGAGGCCGGCTGGGGATGGTGGAGCCGTGCCTCCTGCAGGCTCCTAGAACCAGGTCTCGGAGTGAGAGGAAGAGTGTAGTCCAAGCTGGCTGGAACAAAATCATCACACAGTATGTAACTTGGAAAACCTTAAACTGAAACGAGTAATGTTAAGCTAGCGGGCAATTACCAATTTATCAATCACAGCGTAAATTTTGTATTAAACATCAGGTTCTCAGCGTTTACTATCAGCTTTTACTATCTATGATGTCCCTCAAGGCTCATAATAAGGCCAACTAAGGTTCTGACAACAACCAAATTTATAATTGATGACGTAGAAGTGGTGGATGGCTTTTGTTTATTTAGATTAAATATTACCAACTGAGGATCCAGCGGCCATGAAATGCAACATAGATTGGAAAAAGGATGAAGGAGCTTCAAAAATATCCTTATATTTAATAATTTGCTTCTATAAACCAAAATCGGAAATTGTCTAGACCATTGTAGTTTTTATAGATGTAAAGCTGGAGAAATAAAACTTTGAACTTTAGCTGACAAAGGCTTGACTAAATCAAGTCTCACCTCTAGCTCAAAAGCCCAGACAACCAAACTGAAGCTCTTAATTGGACTTATGAGAAGATGTACTTCATGGCAATTCAAGTAATTAAACTGCACAAATGTCAAAAACAGTTTCAGAATCTCTTAAGAATCCTAAACATTTTTCATACTTGGCATGCCTTTGATTTTCAATGGGCTGTTTTGTGAGTGGTGCACTGCAAAGTACTAATAAACTTCATATAATAAACATAAAACTTGTTTTATTACATCTCACATTAACAAATAACACTGCTACAGGTCCTGAATTGATGCATTTAGTTTAAATGGATCTATTTTCCAATATCACCACTCATCAGATGTTTACTCACATTGCCCTCAAGAAGCTCCTCTATAGGGCAACCAGAGTGAGCCTGCAGGTACTTGGAATGAAAGAGCACTCCATCAAAGGTTTTCCAAGGCATGAGTTCACTCATTGGAAAAGGAAAACCACATGCACTGTTGGCTGCAATGAGATAAGTCAGGCCTCGTATAAAGAGTGAGCCAAGCTGGACGGCCCTTGGGTCCACCTCAGGAACCTGTATAAGAAATAATGCAAATGATTACTTAAATAAGGAGATAAGAACAGATAAACAGGCAAATACAAATAAATGGACAAAGACAGCAAGGACATGTGGAGGTGCAAATCGAAGACCAGTTGTAATGCATTTTAAGACCATTATCGCAACAGAATCAACATTTCACATTTAAAGTAATCTGTATAGACAGCAAATTTGATATTTGAAAAGTAAGTTTTAGTGAGGATAAATATGTCAGACAAAAAAGGTCCAACTAAGTTAGTATCTAAGACCATGGGAACGAAAATCTAAAACTATTTTTTAAGACTTTAATTAATTCAACCAAAGATTTTTTAGGACTTTTTAGGAAGCTACATGAGTCTTACTATGCAGTCACCTCTGGTCTGATTGAACTGATTTTCTATGTAAAAAATATTATTCGCATTTCTGCACATTTGTATTTAATGTATTTTAGAAAATGTGACCTGTGTAGAAGTTATGGCACATTTTATGACTTTCTTTTTCAAATATCTTAAACTTAGCAAATAATTTAGATTGTGGCATAAACATTTAGAGGAAATTGCTTAAGCTTGTTCCCTGTAAAGGATGTGTTTACTGAAAATCAAGACATTTAATAAAACTTCTACAAACTTTTGTATACGACTGTAAATGCACAAAAAAGATATGATACTAATCATCTACAATTTTAAACCAGGCAGCCAACAGAGAGTGATAATGCTGCTAATATCTGTTCTCTATTTAACTCCATTAAGGCTAGAGGAAGAGCCCTTGTGAGATAATCTGAAATAGTAGTCAAGATAACGGGATGCGCGGGGAGGGGGGAGGGGGCAGATGTTCTCGCTCAACCGTCCGCTGCTCACCTGGCTTCCTCTCCCCAGCCAGGGAAGATAAGAGAAGGACTGATTAGCTTCTGTGACACCAAAACGAAAGACTTGCCTACCACCTGCTCTGCTCTCAAACACAGCTTAAACTAAAGCAAACAAAAGGCGGGCCAGAGATAAAGCCACAGCGGCCTAGGCAGTCAGCAGCCTGTTGCTCTGTGTCATCGTTTGAAATATTATGCTCTTTGCACCTGGGAGCTAAGTATTCTCTTTCAAAGGGCAAGACAGCTTTGTGGTGATCATTTATTTACCTCTTGGAACTTGTACACCGTTTGGCTAGGTTTGACTGAAGTTTGATTGAAGCAAATCCGAGAAATTCAATGCTTGGAATACCACCAGCAAACTTCTAGGCAATGATTACCAACAGTAGCCGGCTGTTTGTTGGAGAGATAGAGATAGAGCAGTGCTTCACGCTTCAAGCAAGAGCAGCAGCTGTTCTTCTGGAGTTTGACTCCATAAACAATGAGAACTGGTCCAGCCAGATGCCTGAAAGACTCCAGCAGCCCCTGGGGGCACAGTTTAACATGAATGGCAACAGTTAAAGCTTGTGTGCTGGCCACCTGTGTGATGACACCTCAATCTCACATCTGAGCCACTTCACCTCTGTAAAAGTAGAGAAGTGTTAAACACAAAGGTGAGTGGAAGTGCACTCGATTTAAACAGAAACTCAATTTTGCTTTGTTCTTTTTTTACAAAACAAAAAAAAAAAAGGGTTCCTGGAGTGCCTCATTTGATTCCTGCCTTGTTAAGACTGTGGTTACTGGTCCATGTGTCCACGCAGAGGCATCTTTAGCACAAGCTTACATTCACATTCCCTCAGTGTCACAAAGCAGCACAGGAGGAGAGAGATTAGAGGGGGGTTATGAAGCAGCCCCTGGAGACTCTCCTGCCATCTGTCCAGCTCTTAAAGCTAGCCTCAAACCCCCTCCCCTGAGATCCCTTTTTCACGTTTCAGGCAGATGTGACAGTGCCGCTTCTGATGGAGCACCAACAATGGCGCATGCAACAGGTGCTCCTGCCTCCCTCTGGCACATGGGAGGCAGGAGCGTTTCGCACACTTTCATCTGGCCAGCGGCAGGCTGTCACCACCGCGCCTTAAACACACACTTGTACGCGCGCACACGTTCCCCCCACCCGAGTCGCTCGGCAATTCAACACCTGCTGCTCCGTGCTCACTAAGCACACAGTCCCTGAACGGAATCATTCACCGGCCAAAGTATTGCTGATTGGCGCCAATATAAACTCTCCCATCCCGCTGACACATTCATACAAGCATCGCTAATGCTGAAATCTAGTAGAGGGAAATATAATGATGTTTCATCATTACTGTGATGGATTACAACAAAATTCAATCAGTACTAGGAGTACTGTGGATACTGTCAGTGCTTAAGGAGCACACATTCTCTATTATCACTAATCCATTATGATGCTTGTAAAAAAAAAAGGAGTCAACACATTTTTGATCCTTTCATTATTTCTCAGAGTTAAAACAGGCTGTTTGTATTACTTTGCCTTTTTAAGATTGTGTATATTATTGACTAATGCCATTACTGCGCATTCTGACTCACTTAAAAAGAAATCCAGGATGAAACACTTATAACATTAGCATGAATGGGTGAAGCTAAACTACTGAAGTGGGTGGAGTGAATTTTGGTTTAAAACTTTATGACTTTAACAATTATCATGAATCATTAGTCCTGCACTACACTACTGTCTTTAGTGTAGTGCAGCGTGTGAAATGCTAAATAAACATCATGGTATTTCTAAGTATGGGCTGCTTTTTTTTTTTTAATTGCCACACTGTTGTGGTGCTCAGCTCCAACGTATTATTATTAATAAATACACATGATGTGTATTGTGTAAAATTTCTGCTGTTTCTCCCACCTCTCCTCACATGTAAGCCTGGACAATATGAAAAAATTAGGATACATTACACCACAATCCAATACAATATGCTTTTTTGAACATATTGTGTATATCATCAGTGCCTGTAGAACACTGACCAACTGCAATGCTTCATTATAATGAGAGCAAAATTAGTCCTACTTATTGTATGGATGTATATTAACAAATACAATTGAGATGACCTGACAAAACAGGAAATACCTTTGGTTCATAGTGTCTGCAATGAAATAAAAGTCAAAGCAAAAGTCCTTTTTCTCAGTTCCTACTAACTTGATATCTAAATTAATAAAAAATGCGACATATTATGTATCTTGAACCTTTCTTGAAGTATCGTGATATATTTTTGCCATATCACCCATTTATACATAGAGGGTTTCTCCAATTTCATAGATACTTGCAGGTAAAAGCTTAACATTCCCACAAACTATAAACTAGAGGTATAGAATTCTCTAAAACATATTCATAATCAATAAAACTAAATTATAATTTTAGGGTTGGATGAGTACTGACAGTATTCACCACATGTTCAGAAAAGCTAGTCATATTTATAATATTGTCATATCATCCGAGCCTAATTTTAACCCTGCTGTCCCTGCTAGACGGGGACAAACGAAAAGGACAACAAACAGAAACTGTTAAACATTGTTTAGGTAGATATAACATTAAATATATAATAAACATTAACATAAAATATAACATTAAGGAAGCAGATTCTTCAACCATATGTCTTGAAATTGGGGACACAATTTGTTTGTCCATGCAAAGAAACAGTGGTGGTGTCTGATTTAGGGAAGGAGAGGTGGGCCTGGGAGAGTTGGCTCATGCGCCGGAACAAACAGGACACGTAAATCAAGAGGTGGCTTCCAGCATATCTCCCACGAGGCTCTAATTTGTCTCTCTATCGTCCATTATCTCCGCTGTGGGGAGAGTGTTCAATCCGGGCACTCCAAAACCATGGGCTGCCTCGGAGGCCGCGTCTGAAATAGCGTGCATAGTAGGTTTAAATTAGGGTGGGAGCTGAAATAGCCCTGTGGTCACCGGCGGGGACGTCTCGGAGCCCGTCACCAGAGCATTGCTCTCAGGTTCAGACCACAATTAGAGCAGTTTTTGGGAGGAATGTCGCAAGGCGACCAAAAATTATCCCCCCCAAGTCTATCTTTTGCCTTTTTTCTCAACAGTGAGAGAATCAAATCCATCGCTCAAGACGACTTGCTGTTCTGGGGGGGGAAAAAACGGTGGCCTTAATTTTTTGCAACTTCATGAAGCGTCGGTTTGGCAGGGGAGCGAGGTATTTACCATGAGTTGCAGCTCTGAGCAAAACAGCCTGCAGTGTCCTTGAGAAGACACAGTATGAATGTGCTTTAATCATTCACTAACACTCAAACAACTGCTGAGTTTCTGTTTATGGGGAGAATTCTGGTTAAAAACCAGGAAGTAAACAAGGCTGGAGGGCACCTTTGAAATGGATTATGAATTACAATTGTAAGCTTCTGATGACAACAGAAATGTAGACCAATTTCAACTGAGTGTTGTCATGTCTCCGGGTGCTTCCAAAAGACGGATAATGTTTGTGCCACTTACTCTGGTTTGTTGCAGTTCGGGGTACGACTTATATCTGATGCAGACAGCTTGACTTAGATATGCATCTATGTCTTCTAGGGAAAGGTGTTTAGCCTAAAATAAAAGCAAATTGTCCTTTTCAGTTTGTAAGCAGTGAAAAAAATCTAAGTGTACAAAACAAACACTCTGAAAAGCATCATTAGAAACCCATACATAAAGCAAGACATTTCGGTTGAGGCACAGGTCACACCTACGGCCTGATAAGAACTATGCACAACAAGCAAGGCTGAAGAACCACTCAAGCTGTAGACGTTAAACAGTACATACAAGGTTACCACAGGCTGTTACACTGGAATCCCTACTGAGAACTAAAAAAACAACAACAAATAAAGGACTAACACGGAGAGCCGTATGTTAAACTCACCTGAGCAGCAATGTAAGAAACAAGACAGATCAAGGCTACTGACGGGCTGTCTAAGTGATTCAAGTCCTGAGTAAAGTCCTGTAGGTCAAAGACAGCCAGGAACGTGGACACACGGATGCTTTTTACCTCAGTGTCATTCCCAAACCACAAAGCTGTCAGGTCAGGAGTTCTTTCTGTTGAATGATATAAGAATAATGGTGTTACTGCTAGATTTTTACCCTAACATTGGGTAAAAAAGTGCTTCTAGTCACCTTCCTATATTGCCATAGCATCATCATCTGCAACCTTTCACTGTAATTGGACAATTATTTCTTGATACTGATCATGCAGACAGCTTTTTATCGTAAGTGTTCTTTAGTAAATGTTTTTCGAATTGCATGTAAGACTTTAGAATTCACTCTTATATTATTTCAATCACCTCTCAGTGGCTGCAATATAGCACCAACTTGAGGCATACAAACAACTCACAGTGAGAGCTTAACAAGCTAAATTACAGCCTCCACATGGTGGAGTTAGTTTTAACAGTATTACAACTAAGTCTCCCAAAATACTCACTATAACAATCAAAAGCATACCGCTGCTGTCAAAACTAAAGTTTGCATTATTGTTGTTTTCAGTTTTGCCATCATTTGAAAATGCTTGTTGCGCTTGTGTGTAAATTTCATGATGAATGGACCAAAAGAAACGGCCTCTGAAAAAAGTCTGGTTACTTTGACTGACATTACAAGTAAAGAATTTTTTTTTGCCTTCTCCTCTAAATTTACTGTTGTAGATAGAAGGGTTTGTTCTGACAATAGTAATGTTTTTATTTGTTTTTGTAAACATAACAGATTTTAACTTATTGTGCTGTTCTACTTATTTAATAATACGAAGGGGAGGTTCTAACAATTCAGACTTTAAATATTAAGGCTTTAGATTACTATGATGCATTACGTTCGATCTCATTAAACTGTTTTCTAATGATACACAGGATTTTAAAAGAGCATACTGATCTCTTAAATAATTTTGTCTGTGCTACTGCCTATTATACCACAGTCCATCAGGTTGTTTTTCTTATACATGTTGACTGACAACATTTGATTGAAACCCTAAAGCCATAGCAAAGCTGACAAGAGCAAGGCCACAGCTATAAAAAGCTTAGACCATGTCTCTTATAAATATTACATTAGCTTTCAAAGGGATTGAACAAATTGTAGGCCATCCAAGAAAATTATATGTAGAACTACTGACCTGGAAAGTAAGCTTTTATACATATAAGTAAATAAATAATCAGTGCAATGTAATTTTTTTGTGTGAGTCTGTTACTTGATCACTTCCAAAGCTCTCAGTGAGGAAACTGTACAGTTACTATTCAATACCTACTTTATTTGATCCTTCAATAAATTTAATCAGAGAAGTCAGGAACCAAACCTCCCCTAACCGTATTCTTTAAATCAACACGTGTTACCTTTTTAACTGCATTTATGTTTATTTGTATTTATTCCAAAGGCATACAGTGTTTTTAGTGCCAAACAACTCACACAAACTCATATCTGATTCTAATCCATATAAGTATTGTAATATGATGTTGATATTTTATTTGAATTTTTTATGCATTTCTTGCATCAACTTTTAAATGAGGCCAAGGAAGTGGAGAAATCTATAAAATAACGTAACAATCTATAAAGTAACATTGGAACTAAATGATCTTATTTAGATTCTTATTTATCATTTTAATATCTCTTATGTGAAATTAAATTAATCTGACATCTGCATTATTTCAGCCTACATATTAGTTGATATAACTACATATAATTGTAATAAAAATAACAGTAATTATTAATAAAACAAGTGATTTTAAAGTTTTGAAACACATAAAATAAATTGGTATAAATAAAAAACAACATCAATTCATGTTGAGGCAACTTTACTGAGAGAACAAAAGCAAACAAACAAAAAAAAAACTGATTCTTTGGCATTGTAGCTGCAAACACAGCCAACAATCCAGCATTGAGTTTTAAGTGCAAAGCCAAAGTAACAGTATCAAAAAATGTCAGAGAGTCGCCAAGTCCTCACCACAGTCTGTCAGCCTGTGGAGGATCTTGAACAAGGCAATACAACTCCTGAAAGTTGTGCTGATTTTGTTTTTCAGCTAAATGGTCATGTTGTTTATAACCTGCAAAGGTTGTTCTTGCTTAATATACTTTTTTTGGACTGAAAAAGTTGCTGAAATTGCATACCTGCTACATTTAGAGGCTTTGGAGCCACTTTATTTGGCTCCTTAAGTGGATTCCCTGGAAAAACAAACCACTCCTTGACAGACAAACTATGAGCAGAACCTACAGAAGAGATGGATAACAAAGAATAGTATAAATAATTTTAAAATTCCAAAACATAAAACTAAAAACTAAAAGAGATTACCTGTGTCTTTTCCATAAAATATGACAGAATGTAGCTATAGATTTATTCTATTTTATGAGCTCTGCTGACACAAATCTTTACTGTTTCTAAAAGAAATAATCTCTCTTGACGTTTGCCATTTTATTTCTCTTTGCCAATCTAATTCTGTTAATATTCATTTCTCAGAAATGTCTGTATAAATGTAAATTTTGTAAAAGCTGTAAAATATAACTAACGCTGAAAACATGGCTTAACTAACTTTCAAAACGTCATCATTAAGAAACACAAAGTCATTCAGAATGGTTTGTTGTGAGACGAACGGCTAACAGTGGTGCTGACAGAGACAAGATGGTTACTACTAAGAGCTTACTCACAGAAAGTTATTACTTGAAATGGTTATGAATACTTGACCTGATGTCTGATCTTGTAGGGATATTATAAGGTAAAACAGCCGCCCAAAAAACTCTTTCCTTCCCCTGATTGGCCATTATTTTACCATCATTAACGTTACATAAAAAGCTCAGAAGGTTTGTTTATTGATGGTTTGGATATTAAATAAAATGACTATATCTGTGTTATACAGCCTAGTTCCTATCACTACCACTGGATCCTATCACTACCACTGTAAATATCTAAGTCTGTACTTTTCTGTGTTATCTACCATTTCACATCAAATGGATGACTGAATTAATCAAAAAATGTTCAAAAATTGGTGGAATTTCACTTTAAACTCTTCAGTTTCTGTAGAATGAAGCCTTTTACATCAAACCACTCCTTGGCTTACATCTTAGTGGTATAAATATGTAGGAAATGTAAGTAATCTTAAGTAATCCTCTTTAAATATGATTAATGTAAAAAGAGAGGGACCCCACCTGGCAGTGCTGGCAGTGCTTGCAGAAGAATACCGTAGATGTGCTCTCTGATAGGCTGGTATAAAATTGCTTGTGGTGGTAGCTCTACATCCTGTTCATCTTCCAGTGTATTACTGCATTCCACCACCCCATCATGCAGCACATTATAGAGCATAAAGCACTCAGCTCTAACATGCTTCTCCTTCGCTGCCTGCAACAACAAACATTCAGGTCACTCATTTAGTGCTGATTGAACAATGACTTAAAAATAAGACAATGCCAGTGTAGCCTTCAGTACCTGTAATATGTCAGCATTCACATACTTCTCCATCACACACACCGGCTCTGGGGGAGGCCGGCTGTGTTCTAACCAAGGAGAAGTTTGTCCAGGAAGTAGATATGACTGGATTCCTTTCTCTACAACGTCCTTGTCTGCTTTGGATAAATGTGCCAGAGCGAGGCCAAGTATTCCATCACCATTCATATGAAGACTACTAATGAAATTCGCCACCGCATGGACTTCATCACCCTTATGTTTCTTCCCATAAGAGGTCAAGGCATTTTTACGGACATATCGCAGCTGCTGCTCTGGCACAACGTCATTACCGAGAAGGCAGGCCAGGAGAGGAAGATCACACTTCTGAATCTTCAGGATGTGACAGAGTTTTTCTCTAGAGAACTGAACTGTAGTCATATTGTCTAATCTAAGTTTTGTGATGGACATATATGGAACAGTGTCATAGATAACAAAGTCTGTATCCTGGCCAAGAATACACATGCAGTTGTTGGAAAGGGCGTACTGGGCAATCTCATAGTCCCCTTCGCGAACAGAGCACCTTGATTCCTGACCGAGGGACTTGACGGCAAATCTGGAGAAAGTGGCAAGTCCTGAGGGGAGACAAAACATTTGTCTATCCGGTTGTTGGTGGTGATTCTTAATGTATTGAAATACTCTCGCTATGTCCTGGTTAACTCTCAGGCGCCTTTTCACCCATTCTGCCCGCTTCTGCTCCTCTACAGTCCCGTCAAAGAAAAACACCAACCTTAGGCCAGCTGCTGTAAATGCACCCACAAATTCCTCCAGAAAATGCATGTACTCCTGCCATTGACCTCCGTGGACCCAAGCATGACATCGATACCAGTATCTCAGGCAGCCCATGCCATCTACTACTACTGTAGGAGGGGAGTCACGGTGGGCTTTGGCGTGAGCTGCAGCCATCTGTTGCAGGTCCACAGGTAAGCAGGTCTCTGGACAACAAGCCTCCATAAAGTACTGCAAGCCTTTCACACCCATGTCTATGCGTGTAAGTGATCTTTGAGACACTCCTGAGATGCTTCTTGTTTGCTGTTTACACTGGTGAGAAAAAGTGTGGATATTAAATTTAGCAGAAAGTTTCACATATATTATCACTCTCCATTACAAAGTATCCCAAAATGCATTATAAACCACCTACAAGTTTTTTTTAATAATGTATGCTGTTTCAAGTGAACTTTACATATACATAAAACCAAATTTTTACAGTCTGGACACTCAAATAGGATGACGTCAATGACGTTACCCCAGCAACCGATGCAGACAGGATGGTGATGTCTGGATGCACAAATCAGATCTAATCTGATTTGATCAAATCTGATCAAATAACAGTGAGGACAGTTATCTCAGAAGATCTGATTTGAGAAACAAAGTATAATTAACATATTTCTTCTGCATTTTAAGAGCAGAGAGAAAATGAACACTCCTACACTCTTTAAAAATGATTTGATGTAATATCAGATACTTATGGGCTTTATATAGCTGAACACAGGGTTCTGCTACTGTTAGGGGTTACAGAAACCTAACAGTATTGTGATTTGTAATAAGTGTGCTATGATTAATATCCTAATTTCAGTTTTTGTCATGCTAAAGACTGTAATAAGCTTACATTAATACATTCAAATATAAACACACATATTAATAAAATGTTTTGAATTGAGAGTCGTATCGTATCGATTCTGAATTCTGTGAATCCTCTAAATACTTCTGCACACCTTTGTGAAGCTCTGGCAAGACCCCAAAGGGCATTCAACGCAGTAAGACCCTTCGCACAAGTTACTGGATGCGCTGGCAAATGGTTAGACAGAGGTTACTGTCAGTAGTGTTGACATCGAGGCGTCGATGTTTTAATTTCCTCGTTCCACCTTAAACCTTTTAATTTCCTCGTTCCACCTTAAACAGTGCAGCAGTGAGGGGCCAGAAAGGAGCTGCTGCGCAAACATTTAAGGTGGAACGAGAAACGTAAACAAAAGCAGGTGATTAAGAGGCTGACTTGAGCTTCTTAACTAAGCTAATGTTATCGCTATCACGGACTCAGATATCAAACGGCATAGCGTTCAGTGAAAGGAGGAAAGCACTGCAAAGAAAACAACAACAAAAAAGAATAAGTTAAAGCAGCCTACCAAACGACTGGCACCTAAACAAGAGGTACCTATCACTCTGTTTACAACGCCGCACACACTTCCTGCTTCCGATGAAGTCTAACCAATCAGCAGGCAGAACTGGGTTAAAGGAGCCGCTCAGTCAAGACTGAAGCTGAGAAAGGCTTTTTCCATCAATCTGGAATTCCATCCAGGAGATGCAGAAACAGGAATAAACGATCAGCTAATAAAATAAGACCATCATAAAAACAAATTCCAAAGACTACCAAGAAGCAGTATGAATAGATAATCTGTAAAACGTTTTTTTCTCTGAATGATAAATGTAAAACTATTCTAAATGTTTTAACTAAAATTATTGCATTTTATAAGTTTTTTCACCACAACCACTAGATATTGAATTAATACTATTTCTTAAATATTTAATGCGACCTCATTTCCCTCTTGTTTCTTAATAGTTTCAGCCACTCAGGGACATTTGTCTTAGTGAGCTTTGGGTCATTGTAAAATTGAACGGTAACCTATATTCCCATTATCAGCTTTTAGTATATGAACTATTAAAGAGAACAGAATTTGTGATGGTAGTAAATGATTTCGAACACTACGTCATACGGGTTTGCTCATTACTGTGCTACAACAGATCGTCAAACAAACAGCATAAACATCCTGCCAGCAGTCCACTATTTTTGAGCACTTTTTATGGGGATTCTACAAAATGGTGCACTATACAGTGAATAGCGTGCAGTTTCAGACACAACATATGAATTTTAAACTTAAAGAGGCAAAAAAAACTGTAACATTATTACTTGCCTTGTACAGCTCTGCTACAGTCATCTCTATAGCAAGTACTTCTGATGAGATATCTTGAAGGTGTAAGTGTTGAATAGTGCTTTGGGGTAAATAGGCTACCTTTAACTTGTTTCACTATGGCTGGCCTTATTCTTCCACTGAACAGGTTTTGTAATAAGCATATGAGGTTAGTGATATAGCGCTAACTAAACTAGTTTTAATTTTTTTAGTTGTACAGAATACTGCACAACATTTTTTTTAAACTAGTTTTAGACCACAATGCCCCCATAAATATATTCTATATAGCTAGTGCTGGATGCCACATAGCTTATCCATGCCAAAACACGCTAACTTACAAAAAATCAAAACCACTCCATGTGGATCCAGCTATATGTATTAATGTGCTTTGTGATTGCTTAGGATTTCCTAGAAAGATCTTTTAATCATCATTTTACACTACCAAGCACCACCATAATAAAAGGGTAAATCCCATAGATTTCTCCAAATGACTTCATAATTCAATGTCTTTCATGTCATTCAGAGTGGTTTGGTGTGAAAGGCTCTGTTCTGTAGAAACATACCTATCAGTATTATTTACAGCGGTGGTGAATGGAACCAGATGTCCACCTTTAAAATCTCCCTTACAGAAAATGATTATGTGCTTATGAATACTCTACCTAATGTCTATCTAATATCAGTTAATTGTGTAGATACACAAAGGGTGTTCTAAGGCCAAGTAGTCCCTCTACTGAATAGCAACAGTTTAGAGTTTTCTATAGTCCAATGCTGGTTAAGCTGGTCACCCAATGCTGGCTAACTAGCATACCAGCATTAAAGCACAACATATGCTGACTTTGCTAGTGACCAGTCATGCTGGTCTGTGCTGTTTTTTCTAGCAGGATAATCTTAACCATTGAATTATGCAGAAATCGGTGGAATTCCTCTTTAACTTAAGTAAAGCCCAAATAAGCTGCGCTATCGTCGTGTAACAGTCGTGTTTCAGAGCCCATAAGCGTCTAAAGAGCCGTTGTGCGCTCCCGTGCACTATTGATCTATTGATTTTCTTTCCACTGCCTTTCTTTGAACTGAACTCCAGTGAACAAAACCACCCCGGGGAAAGGGGCAGATGTTCTCTGAGGGACATCGGCACGCGACTGTCTTCAGTTGAAGAATTCAGCCCCTTTGCACGCACACACGCACGCACGGCACCAAAAAAAACTTTTCTCCGTTACAATAGCCGGCTACTGTGAAGAGTTCGGGCCCACTCATAGCAGCTGGCCAAAGTAATCTGACTTGAGATACAAAAGACCTGCTCGGTGCAGTGTTAATCTCACTACCAGGCTTTTATACAGAGCGAGGAAGAAAATAAGCACGGAGAAAAACAGATGGCGGTTCGCTCTTAGTTGGCCTTAGATGTTTCCATCAGCCGCGATGCTGAGTTGCTTCTTATCAATCATACGATCCTGAGCCACGCGCCTGCGCTTTTGTCATTGTAATGGCGCACGACTCTGCTGCGTCATGGTGCTCTCAGTCTACATCACACAAACAAAACACCAGGGGTGAACTGTACAGCTCGTAAAAAAGTGCCCAACTGAGACTCTGGGATCTATCGAAAACATTAACCCCCCACATCCACCCCCACGACTGTCTGATCCAGTTCTAGTAAAACAAGGAGACCATCAGCACACAACGTGTGGTCACGCTGTAACGCATGCAGTTAATTTGAGGAGACAAGTGCAACGGTCTCCCAGCCTGCTTTGCGCCTCGAACTGAGGTGCAGGCAACAGGTTCCCCAACAGTGTGGCTCCAAGCCCCCAACACTGTCCTTATTGTACAGTGCTGGTGTTCCCACGGGCCGCTCGCTCGAGCAATCTAGGTTCCAGCTTCCCCAACCATATGGCCAGTGGCCGGCCATTCTTTAGCATGCTTCCAGTCCAATTTGGAGGAAGAGCGCGCGCCGCGGAGAGAGGCTGTGGAGACATGCGGGTTGAGATGTGAAAAAACGCCATTTGGTTGGGAGCAGATGGCTGGCTTGGGGGGCCGTCCGCGTCTAAAGGCGAGTCGTGCCCTTCAGAGAGAATCCCCAAGGGCTCCCCCCTCCGCCACCCCCACCCTCCCCCTTGTATTCAAAATCAATGAAAATTAAAGCGCGAAGAAAAGATGAATAGTCAGACCTCGAGTCCCGGTCTTTGTTCGCCGCAGCTACTGGTGGGCAGGAGTTAAAGTACAACAGCCCCCTATAGAAACACTTAAGTTAAACAGTCTCTCCATAGTCCACCTCCAGAAAAGAGAAGGAGGAGGAGGACGAGAAAGGGGAGCTTTCTGCTTGATTTCACCAAGACAGAATCGCGTGGCATAAATTACGTTGTGAAAAGAATGAACGGAGTGGGCATAAATCCAGCAGGCTTCACTCTGCCTTTCAGTCCGCGCTTTGCTGCGGTAATCGCGAAATGTGTGCTACGTCAGTATAAAGGATCGCCCGGTGGAGGGTGATGATAGAGGGCTCGGGGCGGCGCAGTGGTCAGCTGGAAGGTACACGGCCGTTCAGTGAATGAAAGGCACGGTCATTTTGAAAGAAGGATGAGGAGGTCTGGTCACTGGAGGGCTATCTACACACAAATGTATACAATAAACATTGTCCCACAGTGATGGTGCCATATGTCCTACAGTCAGTAATTATCTGTTCAGTATAAAGTTTCATTGATAATAGTGTTTCTAAATAAAAGACTGTGCAATTACATTCTGCAATTCTACACTTTGTATAAAACAATATTTATATATATCCAGCACATATTAGTTATATCCCCAAAACACGGAAAGCAAAGAAATACTTTATTTTTCATGTAAGTCAATGTAACCAGACTTGTTTTGGGTCATTTCTTTTGGTCAATTGATAACTAAATGTTCACACAATGTAAAATGCAACAGGTTTAAAACTACAAAAATGGAGACACAAAGGTTTATTCCAAGAAATCGATATGTATGTCCATATGCAAAAATTTGCAAAAAAAGTGAATAAAGCCTCTACATGAACTAAAATATTAAATGAGCTTAAATATAAATGCAGTGGACAAATTCAGTTCATGCAAAACTATCAACTATAACTGTTGCACAGGCCACACTTTAGGCTAAGCTATTATTTCTAATACCATAAACAGTTATTTTCTAGTTCTAATTAGTCCTCACTGTTAACTACAGTTTGCATGTATATGCAACATCCTCTATATAACGTATATGAATGTATAAAGTATTAGTGAATGAGGCTGACCTCCATATAAACCCAACTGTGCTGCTCTGGAAAACAACAGAGCCCCTCCAACAGAGCAGAGTGGTCGGTTAAAACATGCACACAGCTAAAACGTAGCCGCATTCCTCTGGAATTAAATCGGCCAGTCGTTTCAATTAACGCCCTAATGAAGACCACCCTCACACGTGAACACACGCGCGCGCGGGCCGGCTCGGGCATGCGCATACAGCCAATTCATGTCAATTCATCTCATAACCACAAGTTTTTTTTTTCTTGTGCTCGACCGCTCTGAGGATGGCACTCGTGGATGACGCACTCAGGACTACAGGGGGCTCTGGGAGATGTGCTGCGGGCGAGGCGGAGGCGGAGCTGTAGAGACAGCAGCGTGCGCCGAGGGGAGCTCTTTCTCCCCCGTTACATTGTACAGGGGGAGCAGGTGCTGCCCGAATTACCATACAGCTGAGAGCACAAAGAGCAAACTTATTCTTCCCCTCACACAATAACAAAGTGCCTTAATGACAGCCACGCGAGCGACACACACCAGCTCGCTTTTACAGCAGGCAGGGAAACGAGGAAAACATCAACTTTCCGAGCGCGCGCCTCACTGAAGCGCCTCGGATCTTATCTGGAGATCTAATAAAAGTTCAACTGGATGTCGAGCTAAACTTTTACACAAGCACTGGCGCACGCAACAGGTGTGGAAGGCGCTTTTGAATAAGTCTCACAAGCGCGATGGTCTTCAGCTCATTGCTCATCTCCAGATAAATACAGAACTAATATGAAGTGCTTTAAATGAATTTCCACGCGACTGTGATCAATATTATGCTACAGCCTATCATGTTAAACAAAGCAGGGTGATCTGAACTAGAGGAGCGAGCATGTGATGTAATTTCCAGGCTTGGATGTGTAGGATTCTCCTGTTGTTGTTTTTTTTTTCTTTCCCGTATGTAAATGAGACATTTTTCCTCCACCTCCTCCCCCCTCTCCTTTTATCAATGGGGAAGGGTTGCACATTTTACAGCTCAGTGACCATTTGGCGATCTTTTAGGGTGGGGGTGTGGGGTGGGAAGGGGGTGAAAAAGTGTCCCTTTGTGACAACTCGAGCCAGATTGGGGAGTAGCTCATTTGCATCTCATTACCCTAGCAGGCGCACTCTGTATATAACGGGGCGGCAGGCGGACCCGCACAGTCACATGGAAACAGGAGGCGCAAGAGCTTGAGAACAAGAGTTGTGGATCCCTATAAACTAAAGCAAAGGAAAGCTACGCGGCGACGGGAGCGCGCATTCTGTTTCTTCTCTTTTCTTTCCACGAACTGGACGCACTTGGAAGTAATCGCCTGAAATTTGGGATTTATCTCAGTTTTGAGGACTTACATGGCCCGAGGGAGAAGATAGAGCGAAGCACACGCATACAAGAAGACAGCGAAGTGGGTCCGTTGGAGTCTACATGACTTTTTGAGCGGCAGTGCTGAGCGCAGAAGATCCTTCACCACCATGGGGCGACTTGTGATAGCTGCCATCCTTTGTGTCATGCTCAGCCAGGTAATGAGGGTCTCACTGAGATAAAACAGAGCCAAATGTTGTTCTGAGTAATGCTCATTACTGACGATGATGATGATGATGATGATTATGTTCCCCTTTTGCAGGGTTTCTGTTCTGGAGTTTTTGAGCTGAATCTGCAGGAGTTCCTCAACAAGAAGGGAATAACGGGCAACGCGAACTGCTGTAAAGGAGCCGCCGCGTCTGGCATCCAGCAGTGCGAGTGCAAAACGTTTTTCCGAGTCTGCCTGAAGCATTACCAAGCGAACGTGTCCCCGGAGCCTCCGTGCACGTACGGCGGAGCTGTGACTCCCGTGCTCGGATCCAACTCCTTCCAAGTTCCTGAAAGCGCTTCAGACTCTTTCTCCAACCCGATCCGCTTCCCGTTCGGCTTCACGTGGCCGGTGAGTAACCCAGTAACATACTAGCCGTAATAAATAGAGGCCTTCATTGACATGGATTAGATGGTGAAGCATCATTAGGCTTAGCGTGGGCTCATTTGGGACCTTCTGACAAACGCTGGCTGGGGTGGGAAACTTCGCATCCCCAGGGATGGTATATAATTGTCAGCTCAGCGTGAAATTCCGGAAAGCTTTCATTTTACTGCTGTGAGGACGTGTGAACCTGGGGAACTAGAGCATGAATCCTAATGCCATCACACCTTAGCCCAGTCGTAGCTTCCGTTCCATGTAAAACAGCTTTTCTTACTGGTGTTCCATTTTTACGCACAGGGCACGTTTTCGCTCATTGTTGAAGCGCTGCACACCGACTCCCCGGAGGACTTATCAACAGGTAAGACCCCAGAAAACAGACCCCAATGAACATATTGAATATGGAATGGTGAATTGGTGGCTTAACCGTTGCTTTCCTCCCTATTTAAAGAAAACCCAGAGCGCTTGATCAGCCGCATGACCACTCAGCGACACCTCACTGTCGGAGAAGAGTGGTCCCAAGATCTACAGGTGGCTGGGAGGACGGAGCTGAAGTACTCCTACAGATTTGTGTGCGATGAGCACTACTACGGCGAGGGCTGCTCCGTCTTCTGCCGCCCACGTGACGACGCCTTCGGTCATTTCACCTGCGGAGAGCGCGGAGAGATCATCTGCAACTCAGGCTGGAAGGGCCAGTACTGCACTGAACGTAAGTTTCAAATTGGTTCTGATGGCATCTCGCGAGGAATGCTCGCTGGAGCACGCTTTTGAGTAATGATAATTAAAAAAAAAAAAAAAAAAAAAACAGGGCCAAATAATGGCACGCGTGCCGTAGATTAAATGTAATGCCTGATTGGCTACTTGGCAAGGCGCTTGGCGTTGATTGGCTCAGCGCGCTGAGGTATTGTTGGAAGCGGGCAGCTGCTGAGTGAGGGAGGACAATAGAGCAGCTGTCCTGCACTGGCACCATGTACACCAGCTGTCCACCCTTATCTCCACCGACTCTGGGACATTATGGGGAGGGGTCTGCATGAACAGAGTGAAAAAAAGAGAGAGCGAGAGAGAGAGGGACTTCTGACCCACAGTTAGGAGAAAAGAGGCTTTTGTTTGTCAATCTTTTGTATTGAGTGCAACTGTGTTAAGCGGGGTCTCTTTCCCAGGGTTCTTTCTGACAGAGGCATATTATTTCTAGGAGCTAGCCCATGTTGCCCAATTTGAAATGTCCCTGAATAATAATAATAATGCTGTCATCATTTACCAGATGAATAACTCCTTCTCTCTATATCTTTCTTTCTCTTTTTCTCTCTCTGTAGCAATCTGTCTCCCAGGCTGTGATGAGGAACATGGGTTTTGCGACAAGCCTGGAGAATGCAAGTAAGTAGGCTATGAACTTGAACGCCATCACAAACCTGTTGCCTCAACAAAAAGACACGTCCTAAACCATCCTGTGCTTTGCTTTAGGTGCAGAGTTGGCTTTACTGGAAAGTACTGTGATGACTGCATCCGCTATCCCGGCTGTTTGCACGGCACCTGTCAGCAGCCGTGGCAATGCAACTGCCAAGAGGGCTGGGGTGGTCTGTTCTGCAACCAAGGTGAGTGTTTGCTAATATTCCGATGTAGGTATTTGTGAAATCTTGGTGAACCAGGTCAAGTGACATGCTTTATTGATTGTCAATGTGAAAAAAACACACATCCTCTACAGGGAACGTACTTCTACACATATCAACACTGTTTATTTGGTGTAACTTGACCACCAGTGTTGTGACGCCTGCAGACAACTGCACCTTTTTCAAAATGCCTAGCGGAGTGTGGACTTAGGAGAGAGAACTAATGTTTTGTTGTCATGTTTCAGACCTTAATTACTGTACACACCACAAGCCGTGTGAGAATGGGGCAACTTGCACCAACACTGGCCAAGGCAGCTACACCTGCACCTGCAGGCCTGGCTTCACCGGAGCGAGCTGCGAGATTGAGGTCAACGAGTGCTCCGACAACCCCTGCAGGAATGGAGGAAGCTGCACAGTAAGTTATTGAGCCATGATAGAACACTTGCTGTTGGAGCATGAAGAGGATGTGAAGCTGTTCGTGCTTCTCCAAAAACCTTTTGTCCCTAATCGTTCCTTTTGCACCCACAGGATCTCGAGAACACATATAACTGTGCATGCCCTCCTGGCTTCTACGGAAGAAACTGTGAGCTGAGTGCCATGACTTGTGCTGATGGCCCATGTTTCAACGGTGGACGGTGTGCCGACAACCCTGATGGAGGATACTTCTGTCAGTGTCCTGCGGGATACGCTGGCTTCAACTGTGAAAAGAAGATCGACCACTGCAGCTCCAACCCGTGCTCAAATGGTACGTTGAAACTCATTTAAATTTCGGGTTTGGATAAGATCTTAAACAGAGTTTAAAAACAGGATAAAAATATTGAATTATTAAAGTTTTCTCTTCTCTGACTCTTCTCCAGGTGCCCAGTGTCTAGATCTTGTGGATTCCTATCTTTGCCAATGCCCAGAAGGTTTCTCAGGAACGCACTGTGACGACAACATCGACGAGTGTGCTGGCTTCCCGTGCCAGAATGGAGGCACTTGCCAGGACGGTCTCAACGACTACACCTGCACCTGCCCACCTGGATACACCGGCAAGAACTGCAGTTCACCGGTCAACAAGTGTGTGCACAACCCGTGCCACAACGGGGGGACTTGCCACGAAAGGGACCACCGTTATGTGTGTGCTTGTATTCCTGGATACGGAGGACGTAACTGCCAGTTCCTGCTTCCTGAACAAGTGCAGCCTGTTGTAGAGGGAGCCGATAAAATGTATTCTCCTGACGAGGACGATAACGGCTTTCCTTGGATGGCGGTCTGTGCTGGGATTATTCTGGTGCTCTTGCTCCTCCTCGGCTCTGCTGTCTTGGTCGTGTACGTCCGCTTAAAACTGCAGCAGAGGAGCCAGCAGCTTGAGAGCCATAACGAAAGCGAGACCATGAACAACCTGACCAGCAACTGCAGCCGGGAGAAGGACCTGTCCGTCAGCATTTTAGGCACCACGCAGGTGAAAAACACCAACAAGAAGGTGGACTTCCAGAGCGATGCGGCCGGCATGGAGAAGAACGGCTACAAGTCTCGCTACTCATTAGTGGATTACAATCTTGTTCACGAACTGAAGCAGGAGGACTTGGGGAAAGAGGACTTGGAGAAAAGCGAAACGAAATGCGAGGCTCTCGACACTGAGACAGAGGAGAAGCACAGGAAACATTTAAAAAGGTGACTAGCGCTGGAGATTGGTGAAAGAAAATGCATTGAGTTCACTGGGTTGTCCTTTCAGTGTCTAATGTTGTTGTATCGCCTTTGAATTGCAGTGAGACTTCAGAGAAATGTCCGGAGTCTGTGTGCAAAGACACAAAGTACCAGTCTGTCTTTGTAATATCAGAAGAAAAGGATGAATGTATTATCGCAACTGAGGTGAGTCCCCATCTCCACGCAACTTCTCTCCCTCTGCATCACCCTCAATAACTACATCCAGCACCAGAAAACTAAATCCCTCTCTCTTCCCTTTGCAGGTGTAACGCCCCCAGTGCTCGTCTTGCTCTACAGGAGGTTTTACTCCAGTAAATGCTGCTCAAACCAGAGGGAAGGTTTCCTTCATGTGACTGCTGCTGTGGGGACTAATGTTGATGGTGTATTCAGAATGAGCTGGTTCTCAACTGAAGTAAGCACAGTGACTGCAGAAAAAGGATGTTGGGCCATACTGGCTCGCACTCTCAAAGTTTGTTTCCCAGGAACGTGCCAAACGGACTCGTTGCACTTCCTGTAGGGAGAGTTCTTACCTCATTGCACTACGGAGGGTTGCTTTTTAAATAATGTATTTAACATTCGAGTTAAGTGATTACTGTGTATGAGTATGCACTGACTGCAGTGTCTATGTTTAAATTCTCTGATCCGTTGTGTAGGTCAGCAGAGGAAAAACGCCACCATCACACCCTGATAGATATTTGAAAAGCTGTATTCTTTTTTTTAATTTAATTGTTATTTGTGTTTCCGTTGTTTGTGGAGTTTTTTGTGAAGTTACGTTTGATATAATTTAATCTTTTCCTCATTTTTGCAAATTTGTATATTGTATATAAGGCACTTCGGGTCTTTGTGACTGTTTTCTTACAGTAATGTATTTAAATGTGTTACGGGAATTGTTTTATACGTGTTCCTCATGAAGAAAATCATCGTAATATTTTTCCAAATAAATCCTGTATGAAATATTACCAAACGACTGTTGCATTCTAGTGCTGACAAATTATTCATATTGTAGTACAATTGCAGAACTGTTTCTTTTCTGATAATAGTAACAACTTCTATGAGCCAACCATGGATTATACATTAAGGCAGATCTACAAGAAAGTCATTTGAGGAATTCCACTTTTTAAAATTCCTGCCTGATTCCATGGTTAAGCTGTAATTCAGAGTGACTGACTTATGACTTGGATTTCTTTGCAGTGGTGGTGACGGAAACCCGGGATTACAGTGCATACAGCACAAATATAACCATTTTATTTACTCATCTAAACCATCAGTGAACCTACACCAGGAATTATGCAATATTGATGATGAACAATTATTGGGAATTTATTTAGAACTACTTTCCCTGCATGTAGCCCTCCACCTTGAGAGGATGAAAAAAAAAGTTGTAGGCAAAAATCTTAGCTCGAAACTGTGACAGAACAACATCCCAGGCATCAGGCAGCATATTTATCACCATTTCAATTCAATTAATAGTTTTCTATGGTGTCATTAAATACTTAAATACTCCATTAATGGAGGCATTAAATACCATGGATGTCTGGTTCCCCTCATTGCCGCTGTGAACAATTCTTTCACAGCAAAACACTCTGAATGACTTTCTTTATACCTTAACAGTTAAATTATGCAGGAATTTGCACAATCGACAAAAAGAGTTGAGAGTTGGAAATAGTAGTGCTTTTTAAAATGTCCAGTGTTCCCTGAGGGCAAAACCAAAAGTTTTCAAAATTTGGAGACAGCGCTGGCCTCAAATCATGCATGAGTGGACCTGCTGGTGTGGTTACAACTCAGATGTACCTTGTTTGGCTCTGCTTTTAAACATAACTATAGGTATCCACTGAATACGAATAAAGCTAACATTATGCCTTAACCATGTTTATGATGGTAAACAGCCACTGTCTAAAACAAATGTGCAGCCAGTGATTCAGAGTTTACAAAACCAAACCTAGAATACAGGCTTCATTTCCTATGTTCATATGCACAGACCACAAGTCTGGGAACAAAGCCGATTTGTTTCAAACCAAATTATATTTCTCTAGTAATCACAGCCGGAGTACGTGCTGTGTTGTGATATGTTTCTAGTTAAGAGGAAATGCAATAAGCACCTGAACTCGGTACAGTTGAGAAGGGCATTGTAGTGAATGCATGAAGCCCATAGTGGCTCCAGTTGGGTTCAGTGAAAAGTATTTGCTGGTGAACAGTTGTTTTCACATACCATGCTAAGCTTTTAACTTAACTTTTTTTTCACTCGCACAATGGCTTTTCGCTGAGTTGGAAAATATCAGGAGACAGGCCTAAAGCAGCTCCATTGTTTCTTCATTCCGTATAGGCCTGTGGCACTGCTCAGTAACCAGTGCTGAATATCTTCTGTTCAAACCTTTTTAGTGATGTGCCAGTAATTGAACGATAGTAATTGGCAGTATGCATATCTTACATGTGCATTTGTTTAAATCTCATTTGTGCTTAAGAATATTGTTTACAGCGGATGCATTTCAGGCTGTTTGTTTTGGGATCTATATTATTTTTATTGGGGAGAGAAAAAGTTCAGAGAATCTCTGCTTTGCTGGCTTTTTAGTCAAATATAGTTTTGGCGCCATATTTTAGTTTAGGCAAAATATAGTTACTGTGTTAACACCTAACTTAATAGACGAAATAGACTTAAGTAAAAGTTAAAAAGTAAATGCTTAATAGCTGCAATCAAGTGTCAGGCCATGCTTCATTTTAAATTAATGTAACTTTAAAAATATTTAATTCAACAAAACAATGAATTAATCTGCTTGGGAACTAGACTTGCTGGCTAAATAGAGACAACTGTCATGATCTAAATGATTACAGAGTACAGAGTACTTTGAATTTCTGAATGAAACTGTGAGGAACGTTTTGATATTTAATTTCATACTATATAAAACATAAACCATGCAGGTAAGTAACAATGGCAATACGCAAACATTTAAACAGTGTCTATTAAGTTACATAACCATCAATAAAAACATTTTTTTTTGTTTAAAAATATCTGTTTATGTTTTCACATTTCACATTTTATGTTTCATGTCCACAATTCAGAGAATAGGCCTAAACAATATTTGTGCATTCTGTTTTTATTTCATTTACAAAATGTAGATGTGCCCGGGGTTCCCAAACTTTGGCATACAAAAAAAGTAAATAATGAAAAAAGAAAATGAAAAAAAGGCCACATTTCACAATTCCACCAATTGCCCACACTATTGCTTTGCTATGATTTTGCATTCACTGATTTTATTTTCTCAATTTTATTTAGTAAAATGCTTATTGTAAAATGATCACCATATCACAGTTTCGACAGAGATTCTTGCAGAACGATCTTATGCTTTTTGCAGGAGGTGTGTCCCCATCAGGAAATCCAGCATGTCCTAATAACCTTGCTTGTATATAATGACTTTTACCTACCGTAGTGATGCATAGGAACTAGAACCTCCGATATTTTCTCCTTTTTTAACCCCTTTTTAAGCATAGAATGTGTAGTGATTGTGATGTGCTGCTTGACTTGGTGCTTGTCTGCATGTTCACTCTTACTTCTGCTTGGTTTGGTCTCTATAAAGCCGTTTTCTGCTGCCGAGATCTTCAATGGCAAGTTAAATTTTGACAGATTGCGGAGAGAGGGGAACATGAGCGAAAGAAAAGGGATCTGGCTCCGGCAATGGCCTGGCCTTTGTCCGGGCATAGTGGTCACCTGTCAGCCGCTACAAAGCAGAGCCACCCCCCCTTTCAACTGCTGCAACCTGGACCCTTAGATCTCATTCGCTGCTGTAGGCAGTCGTGCCAGGGAAGTCTTGGGAAACAAAACTGTGTCGGCCAGAACAATTAAAAGCATACAAAAGGAAGTCAGAGGGTGAAACAGCCAAAGTGTTGTTGTCAGAGACAATGCACGGTGCTGTGGCATCCTTAGCCAAAGAAACGTTCACACCCGCTTCAGTTTATTACACATATGGGGACTAACAGAACTTTACACATGAATCTGGCATATTGCTAAGGATTTGGTAGGCCGGACTATAGTAAACCAGGTGTTTGCAAGGTGTTGCTAGCTAGATGCAATGCAATCTTGCTGGCTGCATACTTGTATGATGGTGATATAAGAAGAGTTTGCAAGCAGAAAAAAGTTTGAACACACACTGTAGGAACACCATACATTGAACTGGTTAGAAAAGCACAAGCAACCTATTTTGGAATAGAATCAATAATAAAATAATAATCATTGTAAAATTGCAAATTATTGCAAATTTATGTCTATAAAACACTAATAATGAGATAAAGAAAACTATTTTTTGGATTTAAGTCTATTTATTATACACTAATATATATAATATATATAAAGGTGTCCTTTGTAAAGTGAATGTTCAGGAATGCAAACTACTCCAAGCATGTGGACCTCTAATTTACCACACAGTGAGATACTTAGCTGCAACATATGACTTATCCATTGACACTCTACTCAGCCAAATGGACTAGAGACTTATGCTAGAGCAATTAGCAGAAATGCATACGCTCTATATCATCAACTTTAGGTTCACACTCTAAACCGAAGCTTGGCGTATATCAGTTCAGCATCAATTGCATCACTTCTACAGCATCTTGAATAAACAGCAGTGACAAATACGTCACAGGTAAGAGAAAGGGCCGTATGTGACCTCTTACATTATGTCCCACAAGTGCCCCTTGACACTGCTCCTAGGAGAGACCACCCAGCCAGAAGGTGACAGTGCACCTCAGGACCTGGAGATCATCAATCACTCTCTCAGTCTTGAAGCATGACCCCAAGACCTCTGTGCTGAAGGAAGTCCTATTCCAAAATAAACCCACAGACGCTAGAGGGTTGCCATTTTCCTCTTTGTTTTCCGAACACTCATAAGGGTTGACACTTGCCACTCTTGGGGGAAAAAAAAACACAACAGCACCCTTCAGTGAGGCTCCTGCGCTCTGAAGCCTATACTATTGTTTGTGCTCACTCCCAAGTCTCAGAAAACTGACAGTAAATGCTTTCATGGTGGCATGTTGGACAACTTTGGCATGCAGATTGCTGTCTTGCTAGCAGGGTTTTAAAACCACATGCTGTGATTATCTTAAAGCAGACTTGTTTACTTTTGAATAATTATGCATTATTCTTCAAGGCAATTTCTTTAAGATGATTAATGACTGTAGAGCAACTCTGTTACTCTACCATAAGCCAATATTTGTGTAACTTTAACGCCATTGTTTATGGAGATGCTACAGATTAATAGGGTACATTTAGACAAATACTTATGAACTTGCCAGTTGATTATTGATATACTTACAAATAGTTAGTATTTAGTATGTGCTGAAGTAAAAAAAAAAAAAAGAAATTGGGATCAGACCTGCATCACTCAGAAAACATAAGGCAATTTCGTGAATATTGTCATAAGTTTAAAGAGATTAGATATTTGGACAATGTATTTGGATTATTATAGGAAACAAGCTTTTCAGGAACGTATGACACAACCTGGTTGTGCTGAGCGTGAGCAAAGCTGAGCCTTTATTAATGTTGCCTTTAACTTTTGCAAAATACATTTACACACAGTTGGACAGAAACTGATTTAACATGGTGAAATAAATATATTTCTGTTGAGTTTTTATAAGTACAGTTTAAAGATGCCAATATTTTACATAAAAGGTTTGTGACTTTGGTCATAGTGAAAAATGGCCAGATTAAATTTTACACACAAATGTATACCCTATGATTTCGTCCTATAGAATGAAATGAGCTGTTTTCCCTTTTTGGTGAACTTGAGATTTGCTTGTAGCTAATCTTAGCTGTCATTAGCTGTAACAACTAACTTTTGATTTAGACAAAGTAAGTGAAGGTTGTTATTGAAATATTGAGTGTAAGATGATCGGTCAAAAGTGATAAAATCACACAGCAATGCTGCTAACTACAGGTTACTGTTGGGTTTGTGATGCTAATAAACGTAGAACTCTTTCTCTTTTCAGCCTCTTCAGTGTGAAACGCTGAGCAAAGCTGTTCAGTATTGTCCAGAGTAAAAAGTGCCGAGCTGAAGTTGGGAGCTGAAGTTCTCATTCACCTGCTTGTTTTGCAAATTTTCCAATCCACCTTAAATGGTACCACGGTTCCATTCTGCTGCTATACAAGCAGTAGCATTTAAGGAGTAACAGAATATTCAGTTAAGAATCTTTTTTAGCTTTTTCAATCAGTTTCAAATAAAAGTAAAATAAAAATAAATGTCATTCTATGTGATGCAAACTTTGCAAAGATCTTTAGCTTCAGCATAATTGAATAACTCACTTAAAAAAAACATCTGTGTATTTGCCTGCGTTCTTTAACAGTCTTGTTTATCTCATATCTGTTGTATTTTCTACATAATTCTGCAAGAGCAGCACAAATAATCAACCAAACACCGGCTATATATTAGGTGATGTTTGTTGTGGTTGTGCTGGAGCTTTAGTCCAAAGACTTTATGCAACATGTGCTCTGCTTGCTTTCTCTGCCAGAGGGCTCAGTAGTAGTTGAGGAGAGAGCAGTGGGGAAAGTTTATTATTAACAGCTGCTGTGTCTTCACCACTAACCCCATGGTGGGCTATTCTACTCTGATGTTGTGGAGTAGCTCATTATGTGTCTCCCTTTAAATTTACTACTTTCTTCTTCTTCTCCCTCTTCTTCATCATGAAAGGTGGCTTTGGAGAGTAAAGGCAAATATGACACGCAATTGTATTTAAAAGTTTTAACAGCCCTGATACGTTAACACATCCTCTACAGAAAACTCACTTAAATAGGGCATTTATATATATATATATATATATATATATATATATATATATATATATATATATATATATATATATATATATATATATATATATACAGATTTAATTATGTCTCTATATATATATATAGTATATATATATATATATAGTATAATATATATATCTATATATATATAGTATAATATATTATATATATATAATATATATAATATATTATTTCCACAGGTATTGTGCAGCTTCAGTTACTAATTTCAGCCCATTATTTGCTAACAAAAACTGCTATTCAGGCTAGATTATTAAAATTTGCTGATCATTATTTGCCATATAATTGTGATTACAGTTTGATTGGCTTCTTCTGTGTACAAACTCTTAAAGCCAAACCCAAAAGTAGCAAACTGACTGATTGCTTTCTTGCTTACTAGCTATCGATACATAGTATCTCGAAACTGATGTCAGAAACAGCTCAAGCTCAAAAAGACAAACATTACTCACTGCTGCCCTCTTATCATACATACTCTACCACAAAGTCAGAAGTTTTATAAGAATCCTGTCGCATCTCAATAAATGCACACACTAGCAACTCTGGCAAAAACACCTAATATACTCTGTGTTTGCTGCAACATTTATAATTGATTGTGAAAAACACAAACAGTGGTCAGAAACTACGATCAGCTAAAATAACTGCGAGCTTAGCTTATAGAATTGCTATCAGGCAATATTGTAATCTCTTTAGCTCAACTGATAAAGAGTTAATACACAACCCTATGAACAAATATCATATACAATAGCTTCAAAACCTAATTTACCCATCACATGTGTATAGTGTGCAAAAGTTTTGTGCTCAAATGATGTTCTGTTTTAACTCACGCATCCTCCTGCACATTTTAATACATATTTACTGTTTATTTGATAAATTTAGCATATTTTGGGGAAATAAAACCTAAACACTAAATTTCGCACCTAAATAATCAGCATAACACGTCACTAGACTGGGGATGTTCAAACATATTTATAGCACTGTTCTTTGCTATAAATGTCAACAGCGTTTTCAAAAAGCAATTGGCTCTTCAAGAGGAGATGAGCACCTCTGACAGTCAGGAGAGTGTGGCAACGTGTCTCTAGGAACTCAAGGGATAGCAATAACTTCCTCTGCATCGTGGGAACCGCCTGTGGCAGACAATGATTGAATTCACAATGGTGCACACAAAGGCCACCTTTGGGAGAAACCATATCCCACAGCATGCTGGGAAAAGGGGAGCAATAGCAGCAGATGTTGTGAAGACCATAAGCAACAGATGCCCCCAAAAGCGAGCATTCAGCCACCATGGGCCGAGCACGCATCTCCGAGGCCAGCTTAAAAGAGCAGCAGAATGTGGAGAAGAATGGGAGCACGCCCAAATAATAGCTGAAGACAGGCCACTTTGAAGAAAGGGAGCAGTAAATTGTGAGGAGATTGATGTTTGTGTACTTACAACGGTGTCCTATTGTGCGCACTCTCTGTGAACATATCACGGCGCTAAGAACTTTGTTAAACTTTTACTGTTGTCACAATGACGTTAAACACATATTTGTACACAAAGAACGTGTGCTTTTCACGCTGCGTGTTCAAGCATCTGTCTAAAGGTTCATATAGCCCATCCAGCTCATAGATAACAAGAGCCACACAGTTCAACACTGAATTAAAAACAATGCAGAGGAGAAAGATACACGGACTTGGAGGCAAATACCCAGCTTGTGACACTGTCTAGTCCTGGGTCATTTTCATTTGGCCTTTGTGACGCTTCTGTACAAATAATTTGTCATGGATCAAGGAGTAAAAAATACAGGGAAATTCACACAACAATGAAATCAATGAAGGCCACATCAATCAGTCCACCAGCGCACAAAATGTAAATATGCGGCCGCTTACATCGTCAAAGGCACACTTGAAAAGACTATGAGGTACCTAAGAATAGAGCACGCTTCAAAAAAAAGAAACACTGTAAGAAAATGAAGCTGTCATGCCGTGATAAATGCATTTTTTTTGTGTCTAGGTTGTATTATGGTGGCCTGTGTGAACTAAGCTCACCCAGGGCACTGCGTGCAGCTGCTGGCCGTAATGCGAGTGGTCGGTGCGGGTCACTCCCTGAATGTGAAGGACCAACGGTGACCTGTGAAGGTCATAGCGCACGGCACAGGCAACTAAGAGCCTCAAAACAGTGGTGCACCCAAAATGACCCAAACTCTCTATAAATAGGCCGCTTGTGTGAACATAGCCATAGATGTAAGGCCGTTCCGTAAAAAGAAGGAAAGCCGGATGTCTTGCAATTGGCCACAGCAAGGGGAGAGGGGCGCGGGCATCTAGTGTGATGTGTGGGAATGAACGAGTGGACTGACGCCTGATTAATGACCACAAACACTGAATGCTCCTTTCTCTTCACATGATAATTATTTTCAATGGCAGACGGGAAAAGTTGAGCTTCACTGCTATCGCTACAATGAATGGCAATCCTTCAGTGTTGAGGACAAAAGAAGGAAGCCTTATAGCTTTGCGCGTTGTTTAGAAGAATTGCGGCTGATGCTAGCTAGCATTTTATGTCATGTTGCTGTGATCCCCGCTACACAAACCTGGCAGAGTGTGTTTGTTGGTGCTGCAGGAGCTTTCATTTGTTTGAATTCAATTATGCTAAGGAAGAAATATTTGAGTTGATAAAGTCATAATAATAGGAGAAGTGAGACAAAAAGTAGATATTTTCTGGTCCTCTTAAGCCCTGTGTCAGGGGGTCATTTAGAGGGGACATGCACCAACAACCAATCATCATTCCCCACTAAACATACTGGTATTAATATCTGATTCTTTAACGACAAGTAGGTTGCACCGACTAGTCAGCTAGATAACTTTGTTGCTCTGAGATGACCTTCAGCTGCTGATCATGGGATTATGACACTAATAATTAAAAAGAGACGCTGAGAAAGGCTGAAGTGTTTTTCATTTTCTTTTTCTTTTAGTTACTTGCAGTTCCAACATGTCAAAAATATTCTGGTGGGCAGCCTGATCTTTTTCTTTTTTTGATCATCTCAGAGACAAAAACAAGTAGCTTGGTGGTTTCAGGGTCTATGTCTTCAGCAGTGTAATCAAGGCCTAGCAATGTAAATGGCACATAATGCTCTAGTGATCTGTGATATATAAACACTGCAATAAAAACCCATGTGTTTGTTGGAGAGGGGGCAAGACGCCCTCTGGTGAATCTGCTGAAGTTTGAAGTTGATTACTCTTGTTTTTGTCCAGTTACAGCACCCTAAATTAATCAAGCTTTGTGGACTTTCAGTATGGTTAAGCATCTCGGCAAGGCTGCCTAGGGTGCGCCGAAGTTGGATACAACTTTCACTGAAGGCAAGCAACAGGACACGTCATGCTTCACCTTTGCAAAGCAATCCCTTCTCCTGTAATTTCATTCATGATGTCGTTGTCGACTAATCATAACTGTCAACTTAAAAAAATCTGAAGTTGTGAAATCTCCAGTACTAAGTGGGAAAAATACTATGTTAATTTTGACAGCAAATTAAAAAAAAAAAAAGGGTATAAAATGTAAAGGCTTTTTCTTCAGTTCCCTTGAATTATTTAAGTCATTATATATACTTACACAAAATTAAACATTTATTAACCAGTTATGAAATATTATTCATGTTTGAAAGACCAATACACACACAAACAGATTTAACAAACAACATCTGAGGTCTTCCGTAACTGCAAAGTGAAAAAGAAAAAACTGTTATTTTATCCTTGTATCACCTTTTTATTTATCTCTTATTCATTTAATAATTTTTACTAGTGCTGTCAATCTAATTAAATAAAATTAAATCTACATTAATTGCATTTATTACTTTTTGCGATGAAAGTATTTTTAATTGTGCAATTCAAATAAATTATAGCATAACAATAAATCAATGAATGAAAAACTGCCGCATCTCCAGGTCACAGTCTTCACTAGAGACACACACTGCACACTACGTGCACTAATAAATTGTAAATAAAACTAGCTAATCTGTTTTGTGCACTTTCTTGTGTGTATTTGGGACATACTCATCAAACGCAGATAGTCTCCCAACTCTGGCTCTGCACATACAGTGTTTCACCTGCTTCCCACATACCTGATCCAACTAATATGATCATTAACACCACCTTACTGAGTTAATACAGCGTTTACAGCAGGACACGCTCTAAACTGTACAGAACAGTGTGCTTTCAGGACTAGAATTAAGAAAGCTAAGCTAGCGTTAGCAGCGGTAAAGCTAGCTAACGGTGGTGCTGGAGAGCTGATGTTCAGCGCGGTGTGGTGATTTTCTCTAAACACAAACGCTAAACTCTCTTTCTCTCTGCTGACACTGTCTAGATAACTTATTTCCATCATGAGTAACTGCAGGTCACAGGCTCGTATGGTCTTCCCGGGTTAAGACCAAACATGTGTAAGTGTGCGTTTGATTGAGGGCTACATTAAAGCTAATTAAAGGGATTTGGAGAGCCGCGTAAAAACGTTTTGTAACATCATGTTTGAAACTTTGTTAAAATAGTTCCTGAGTGGTGTAGCTGTGTAGGCACTGGCCTTAATTATCATCAGGAGATTATGCCTTCAGTCTCCCAGAGTGCTAGCTGTCCCTGTCCAGGTAAGATGCTCCATCCATTCCACAGTAGGTTTCTGTTAGTTAATTAGACTTCTTCTAAAATCATATTGAGCTGTCCAATGAGCAGTTTGAAAGATGTGGTAGCTGGCATCACAGGAAGCATGTGCAAACGTTTGCTCTCTAGCTGTGAACATAAGTGAATCATCTTCCATTGTTATTAGTTTAATGTTGATTTTACATTGTAAAAGCATCTAGCCAGACATCTTATTTAAGATCAGAACATATGACCAGATGCCTCTGGCTTTACGTGCTGACTCGCAACAGCTCATATTTTCTCTTGACGTTCAATTCAAAAGCAATCATGCTGCTTTAATTAACAGCAGGATTTCAATCACTCTTTAGTGGGGGGATGTGCTCTATGTTGCGTGAAGACAAATCAGGAGACAGATTTCAAACATTTTGGTAATTTAGTGTAATTTTGGTAATCTCCTGTTGATTCTCTCCTAAATGTCTGGTTTCCTTGAGCAGATCTAGCCTTTCTTGGCCCTTTTCTGTTTTCCTTTTATGTGGTGTGTGGACACACTGCACCCTCCCACCGTCCCTTCTGTGTTTTTTTGGCTGCGCCAATGATGATGTAGTTCTGGCTTGCTTGCTCAGCAAGTTAAAGCAAAATTGTACCTTCTAATAGAGTAGCTATTATCTTCTCGAATACAACAGGTGGTTGCGGCCGCTGGGAGGGATTCACAGGTCAACGAGCTCTAGAAGAGAACTGATTATGGTGATGCGTCATCTTAGTCTTCAGATAACTAATGTCACCCATCCCCCTGTCCTACTCTGTGTGACCAGGGCCAGAAGTGGTGGGGACCTCTGGCTTTGGCTCCAGACTGCCTGCTCTGCAGTGGAACCCACAGGTCCGCAGGCTGCTTCGCCAATGCACCGGACAGATGGTGAGCACCGCCCATTAATGGGATGACTAGCATTGCTATATACTTTCCCTGGTAACTGTCAGCCTGTGCTGGCATTCTCATCCTCATCCCCCAGCAGACATGGCAGTCCCTGGCCTAGTACTTCTCCAGTATGTAAATAACCAGACAGAGAAGGCCTGCTTTCATCTGAATATGAATAGAATGAGAGGAGGTGGCCCAGAGGGAAAGAGAAAGCGAAAAAAAAAGGGAGGGGGTGGGGGACATGGCCCAACCCCTCACCCCTCCCAAACAGACTTCATTATGAAAACAAAACTCAGACGAGACGCAATCAAACAGATTAAAACAATGCCATCTTTCTTATTGTTTCCCATAGACTGTTCTTCTTGCATCCTAACGCTATCACAACCATATCTCTCTCCCAGAGCAGCACTGCTACAACATGTACTGTTATGATGTTAATAAGAGTCATAACAAGGGGCTTTTTCATTTCATTTAAAACCTTTAAGATCGATGTTGGAAAAATAATCACAATCACAGTGATGTGATCGTGTGCTACTAATGTCAGTCACATTTTAACTACAAACCAACAAAATCTCAAGTTAGCATCCTAAAGTCAAAGGTGATAAACAAATTATTCACAGAAATTAGTTAAGATCAACTAAGAATTAAAAGTAGGTGCAGAGAAGACCAATATTGGAGTAGACCATTTACAAAAATATATAAAAACTATATCACTATATTCAAAACCTTTCACTACACAAAATACACCCCAATATTTAGTTTTTCTGAGGTTTGATATGTTTCTGAGGTTTGGTAAGTTCACCAGCTGTGCCACATTTTAAAAATGTTTAACAAGTAATATGAGCACAATTTTATTATTGGACCTGTTTGTGTTGATGTTTCCAATATACCCAGACAAACATAGCGATGTAACATCACATTGTACTGACCACACCCACTGCAGCATTACAGAGTCAAAGAACTAGTGCACCCAAACAATGCTGACATGGCTTAAAAATGATTATTACAGTTATATTAAACAGTAATAAATATATTATAGTTTAAAAGGTTATAAACTACACACCAAAATGTAAAACTTTAATCATGTAAATGCTGGTTTTCAAAATAACAACAAATTATGGCAAAAATGATTCATCTTACTGAATAACAATCAGTAATTATTTTCTGTTTGGTTGGAGCACAAATTTTTCCTCATCAAGATGTCCTACTTTCTACATTTGAAACCTAAAGTATATTAGCATACTGTACTCATCGCATACTTCCATCCACAACAAAATTAGTTTTATGGAAGATACTTATGTATGATCTCTTTAAATGGGAAACAGTAGAGTTAGTTATAATTCTATTCAACTAAGTATTGTATTATTACTCTACATACATTTTTAACTGTATCTGGCTTTCAGTCTGAACAAAATGAAAAAGTCACAACATCTTCACTAATCTGAAGCTTGTGACAGACATTTTAGTAACTTTTTTTTTTTTACTTCAGTTGAAGCATGTCAGAATATAACACAGACTATAATTCACAGACTATAATAGTAAAGTTCAGGTTGTGCACATTAATTAGCCATAAAATATTAACCAGGCATTTAAAACACATGTCATCATATAACTGGTAAGTAAATTAGGGAAAACTGTCCAACTGCAAACTGTACGGTACTGTAATGAAAAAACAGGAAATGACAGAATACAGTATGGTGCAAAAACCTATGAAACCCCCGGCAGACCACCTGGTCCCCAACCCTAGTCCTGGAGTACCCCCTGTCCGCTACACTATAGTGTTTATCTGCTGTAACACACCCACTTCAGCTCAGGATGGACTTATTAAGGAAAAGGAGAGACATCAAACAAAGAAGCTGCTGTTTCGCTTACATTGGACTAACCACTCCAGAGTCCAGACCTGAACACCACTGAATGTCAGCTTTTAAGACTGAACTTTGGAGGAGAGGCAGCAGATTTCTTTGAAAACTGAAAGTGAGCCTTCTAAAAAAGAATGTAATGTATAATATGGAATATAATAAAGTGAAGGATGTAGTAATATTGCCAGATGTGTGGACTCGAGTCACTAAACTGATGACTTGTGACTTGAATTGACAACATCAATAAAGACTTGCAATTTGACTTAGACTTAACCTTTACCGACTTGGACTTGGAATCGGACTTGAACTTTAAGACTTGAAAAGACTCGCCACCAGTGTTCATTTGTTGACAAACTATTTTCGTCATAGTTTTCTCTACTTTTACCGCTGCTAGCGCTAGCTTAGCCTTTCTTAATCCTAGTCCTGAAAGCACACTGTCCTGTACATTTCAGAGCGTGTCCTGCTGTAAACGCTGTATTAGCTCAGTAAGGTGGTGTTATTGATCAGATTAGTTGGATCAGGTATGTGGAACGCTATATGTGCAGGGACCAGAGCCGGGAAACTAGCTAGCTAACTCCAACCATCTGCATTTGATGGTCATGTCCCAAATCTCTCCAAACACCCTATAAAGTGCACAAAACAAAAGCTAGTTTTATTTACAATGAATTAGTACACGTAATGTGCAGTGTGTGTCTCTAGTAAACACTGTGACCTGGAGATGTGGCAGTTTTTCATTTATTGTTTTACTGCTAAGCTAAAATGAGGAGGGACAAAACACAGGTGACCCCTGTTTCCATCAGTGGGGTCAGTGTGGACACTGTGGAGGACTATAAATATCTGGGCTAAGAACACTGACGCCCTCTAGAAGAAGGGCCAAAGTCGTCTCTATTTTCTGAGGCGTCTAAGGTTCTTCAACATCTGCAGGACTATGCTGAGGATCTTTTATGAGTCTGTAGTTGCCAGTGCCATCCTATACGCTGTTGCATGCTGGGGCAGCAGGCTGAGGGTAGCAGACGTCAACAGACTGATCCGCAGAGCCAGTGATGTTGTGGGTGTGGAGCTGGACTCACTGACGGCAGTGTTTGAGAGGAGGATGCTGTCTAAGCTGCAGGCCATCATGGATAATGGCTCCCACCCTCTTTATCACACAGTGATGAGACGCAGGAGCACATTCAGTGTGAGACTCATTCAGCCAAAATGCACTACAGAACGCCACAGGAGGTCATTCCTACCAGTGACTATCAGACTTTATAACTCCTCCCTTAACGTACGACACCTTTCACATGTACAGTGATACCAGTAGAACAATAATTTAATTATGTATGTAAGAACTCAAATGTGCAATAACTTTCCTACTTCTAAACTCTTACTGCTGTATACAGTATATCTGTACTTAATATTATAGACACAGTCACTTTACATTTTATTCTTCTATTGTAATATATGACTTATATATGTGTACATACTACAAATTTCTTTCATGTTGTAAATTATTATTAGAGTGTATATTCTTCTATATAACAGGCTGCTACTGTAAAAACTGCAATTTCCCCCTGGGATCAATAAAGTATTTCTGATTCTGATTCTGAAAATTGATTTGAATTGCACAATTAAAAATATTTTCATAGCAATTACTGTAGATTAGTTAACAACAGAGCATGTCATTTAATTAGATTGACAGCACTAGTAACAACTATTAAATAAATAAGAGATAAATAAAAAGGTGATACAAGGATAAAATAACAGTTTTCTCTTTTTCACTTTGCAGTTACGGAAGACCTCAGATGTTGTTTGTTAAATCTGTTTGTATGTGTATTGGTCTTTCAAACAGGAATAACAGTCTATAACTGGTTAATAAATGTTTCATTTCATGTAAGTATATATAATGACTTAAATAATTTAAGGGAACTGAAGAAAAAGTATTTACATTCTATACCCTTTATATTTTAGTCGACTAAAACTAGACTAAATCTAAAACAATTCAGATGGCTAAATTATGACTAATACTAAATTACATTTTAGTCAAAAGACTGAGACTAAAACTAAATAAAAATTTGCTGTCAAAATTAACACTGCTCACCACCCTATTTTACATAATAAATAAGGAAACCTTAATTAAATAACTGGATCATTGTGTATTACATAATATCCTGTTCAACCACAAAGATTATGCTGTAGTAAATAAAAAAGAACTGTGACATGCAGGACATGTGGAGTCAAGATCACAGATGGGGCTGCAACCACTTCAAACTTTGTTCGACTTTTGAAGTGCACAAAGAACTGTAAGTCTCTGCTACGTATATTTCACATATAGCAGTTAGCTAGCCCTCTGGCTAACAAACTTAGCTACATAAGCTAGCAAACTTAGCTACATAAAGATAAACAACAGCTAATGTGAACGAAGCTCTCTCCCTCTGTTCATCCCTCCTAGATATTCCACCGTCCACTGAGAACTTTACTGAAAAATGAAAGCGTTTAGGAAGCAAAGCATCTCAGACAGGAAGTGTTCAAGTAGTGCAGAACAGTACAAACACTGATCAGTCCATGCAGAGCTACTGCAGAGTCACACACGTTGTTAGAACTGAAAGACCCCATCCAGATATTAATGCTTATGGGTTTAGAATGTAATGTCATTAAAGTTCCTGTAGGTGTGATGTGTACTAATACTTCCATATAGTGCAGTGTTTCTCAACCTTAGTTATTTTTATATTAGTTAATATTATATTAATGTGAGTTTAATATACTACTAATCAACTGCATCAGTTGTGTTAAATACACATATTCCAATTTAAAACAAGTATCTCCAAAATAGTAAGGTAATGTGAATGTGAATGTGAAGTAATGTGAAGAGAATGTGTTCTATAGGAGCTGCCATGTTTAAATAATATATAAACATGAAAATCGACAAAACAGGGATAATATATTTAATTGTTCAGGTTGTGAAATACTGAAAAATAGCTTGTACTTAATGATGGTTTTGATTGAAAGTTAAATAAAGACATTTTTTGCAACATCTATTGTTGAAACTGCTTTTTTGAGAGGAGTTGTGTGAATAATGTGTGAGAGTGTGAATATGTGGTTTGGCTCTCTGGCCAAGAGAATGAAAGTTCATTGACCTTTCCTGCACCTCTCTGTCGATTAGTAACAAAATGGTCATCACAAAAGGGGGCTCTCAAACCAAAACAGCCCTCCTTAAAAACTGTATACTGTATAAAATCATTATAGTATTTAGACCGTAACTAAAGTTTGTTAACTATATTTTTTAGTAATGACGCAGAGCTGCTAATGTGTATTTCATTATTATGTGTGTGGTTTATGCTGATTGGGTGGTTGGAAGCACACAGAGATCTAAATAGTTATGAAAGGGGAACAGTTTGGTAGTGAATTGCTAAAACATAACATCATCATTAAATCCCATGTTTAATCTGCCCGCTAACATCAATAGAGTAATGTAATCATAAATCGGCCTCTGGGACAAAAAGCAGTAACAAAATACTGCACTAATAGTAAAGATGCACGTAGATTCGGCAACTTAACTGATGTTTTGATTAAAACATAAAATCAGCAGTCGCTCAATTTATTGTTATTAATTTGTCTCATCTGTGTGCAATTATTTGAAGTAAAAAACATGAAGCAGATAAAAGCACTGCATTTGAGTGCCCATTGTGCTGGTTGGCAGGTACCTCTTACTTTCAACAGTCAACTGAATTAAAACTGAAAAGAATAAAAATGTTGTGCTTAAAATAAAATTTTAACAAAATTCAAGGGGTAACTAGAGTTTAAAAATGATACACCAAAATTTTATTCATATAATAAAGTGTTTACAAGTTTGGTTAATAAAATGTACTAGAAATGTGTTGTGTTTGTTTTATGTGCTCATTTACCCCAGACAGTGTGAGATGCTTAGTTAAAAAAAATCTGGACAAAATTATTCACTGTCCATTTTAGCTGTAAAGGAATCAGGAGTGAAATTGGTGAAATTAATGTTTGGTGTATCCCTAACTAATTCTTGTTGGTACAAAGAAAAACCTGAAAACTCGCTCTACCTAAATGATCAACATTGTTCCTTATTTGACAGTCAATAATACGGACTGATAAAAGATAAACTGATTACAGAAATTAGTTTACAATCCCTGTAACTGGTTAGTTACTGATTAGTCATATGTCCTTTACATGATTTTCACTGAACTGCAAAGTTGTCAGCCATTCATGATCCATGAGATTGCCTTGTTTCAGGGAGGATAATTGTGTACTGCCAGCATGTAGAATGATATGCCCATGCGTTTGGTGGGTTTGTCTCTAATACTTACTTGTGCTTCCAATAGTTACACTGATTTTTAACTGCAAGTTGCTTTTGCCGTTTGATGGCTAGCTTATAGATTTGCCTGCTTCTTGTGATCCTTGCTTTGTAAAATCCATCAAATTCATCAACTGCTCATTCATTTTAGAGCCAGATATTGTACACAAAAACATAATGCAACTATTGTTAACTAGTTAATTAGAAGGTAGATTAAACTTTCAATGATAGATAAAATCAGAGTCAATTTTGGAAGCGAAAACTGAATCTGAGTGAGCTGAATCTTATTTGTAGCTGAACCAACTGATTCCACTCAGTAAAACAAGCCCAAAGGCCCTGGTATAGACAATATTGTAGTAGTGAAAAATTGACAAGGCAAATACTCTGATGAGTATACATACTTTAAAAATGTATGTATATCATTTGCTATACTGCTATATATATAATGAATTTGCTTGTCTTAGTCATTAAGGATGAGTTGCTTTTCTAATGACTAACACAAAGTAATTATTTCAGCAGTCAATGACAATTTGCCATAATTATTTTTATCAACAAGGCTGACACAAAGCATGCAGGAACTCTTGTATTAAGGGGAATATTGGTTTTTGCTTTTGGCAATTGGTCTTATTGGTAAACAAAAGAGACCAATGAAAAGTATAGACTACACTGAGAGGAAAATAGCAGAAAAAAATAGATAAATATTAGGACAACTGGTTATAAAATATCTCTGAATCTCTGAAAAACTATAGTCTCTTCAATTCTGAGAAATCTTAAATATAATTTTATATATTTGTGGTATTTTTTTTAAGTGAACATGTGTTTTGGAAACAGCTTCTCTGAAACCATTTCACTTTTTAAACCACCCTAAGTATACAATAGCCATATTCAGACCAAAGCGGCCTGAACTGTGCTGGGTGATGGAACAGCCTTTAAGGCAAACAACAATACTTCCTCTTGTGGTAGAATAACAGAGAGCTGCTGATTAAGATGGTTATACTGAAGAGGGACTAATATTGTTACAGCAGGAAACTGTGCCTGTTTCCTCCCCTGAGTCCCAGAAAGAAGTAAAAACAAAGACATAGATTTGGATTTGGATTAAAAAATGAAACTCAAACCTCAAAGCTTTCCTTCAGTTAGTTAAAGGAAATAGTTTGTGCTAAAAGTGTAGGCAGTCATCTTCCAATACATTTAAACTGCAGAACTCCTAAACACAGTGAACAAAACTCTGCCATTCAACACACAAAACTCCTGACTTATTACAATTAAGCATGGACGAGACACGGTTAAAGTCGCAGGGAACATAAGAAAGAATATTTATCATTGTGTGATGCTCTACTTGAGTGCTGTATTAAACATCCACCAAATCCACCAAAGCTTGAATGAAGAATATAAGATAAAAATGACAAGCAGCTTACTTGACATCTCTCTATCCAGCACTCCTACATAGCCTGCTCAACCACTTATACAGGATTAAAATCAATTTCCAGCGTTTCTGTGATGGTAACCAGACAAAAAGTCAAAGACATACAAACAGTGCAAACAGACAGACAGTCAGGAAAACAAACAGATGTACCAAGCAATGCATTAAAGAAAGAAAAGATGAAGAGGTAAAGGAATGAAAGAATGTAAGAACAAGATTAGCCTCAATAGAATACAGATTTTGGTTCCGTGAGGCTTTAATATTTCATTGTAGCACATGAATCGTGTGAATTGTAGCACGACAATTTTCATTTTTCCACATCATTTCAACACATTTGAACAGTTGCCCTTTATATCCTGTGAACAGACCAATGGAAATGCTGCAAAATCCTTTGGAATAAAACCTCTTTGCTTTGACTTACACTGAAGGTTAAGAATGTTTCTGGCCTTTCCTGAAAAGTTACTAATTTGCAGGTACTTGTTTTCCTTATAACAGCCAGGATATATTTATAAAGGTTAAAAACGAGCCTGTGCAGCCCCTGTCAGCGTGAACAGTGCCTTTTCTGTGTTTGATTTTAAGAACTTGGGTTTTGTACTGGACGGCAGAGCTTTCTGCTCGACAGCATGAGGCTAACTATGCTCTGCAAAAAAGTGCACTTTGTTAAAACAAGCTCAGTTATGAGATTAGTGCATAAACACTTGACGAAAGAGCTTCACTTTCAGTAGCTGGTTAAAAGGAATTAAGTTTGTAGTTAGTTTTTTATGGGTTTTATGCAAGGTGGAAAATACAAGGGTGTCCTGGGGGGTCTGGGACCCCTCTTTATTTTTAGAATGTACGTCAGGGTGGTGCTGTAGCAAATTGGTTCACCCTGCTGGTCCTTCGTAGCCTAGCAACTGTAACTGTGCCTGAGACACCTCTAAAAATCTTTACAATACGACACAGAATATTTGTAAATCTGAAAACTTTCCAAGAGCCTGGTTTGAAAAGTGAATCATTATTATTTTTTAAACCAGCATCACAAGAGGAGATGTGTAAGATCTCAGTGTTTGTGTGTAAGACACTCTACCAAACCAGAGAAGAACTTTTACTAAAGAAAAAAGTGGCATTGCAGCTAAAATCAGCATTGCTATGGTGAGTGAGTTAGCAGCCATCCAACAGTGGACTCCCCAGATACCAAGAGATATTTCACACACAGATCATTTGGGTTTGTATGTGTTTTGAAAAGACTGTTTCAGTATGAGAAAAGTGACCATGTTTTTGTTTGTGATTAAAGGGAATTTAGATTTTTGGAAACTGTGTTTAAGGTTTTGGGAAAAAAAACGAAAAGTCATGTTTTAGCACTTGTAAAAAACTGAACCTTTCTGGTGTAAAAAAAGCTGGAAAAAGACGAAAGCTAAGCAAAAGCACCAAAACAGCTCCCACTGATAGCTGAGAGGGCTTTCAGGCATTAATCAATCTCTCTGCAGCGACATTCTCCACGGGGCCAAAAACAAACAGAGCGCTCCTGCTCTAAGACCCGTTACAAAGCAACAGTGTCAGAGCAGATCAGGCAGCCACGTTCCCCGGCACAGGCATTTGTTCACTGGGACCTCTGCTCGCTGTCAAGAGGGATGAACATTAAAGCACTCCCAGGTCTAAAGAGTGCCACTGAAAGGGCTTTCTGCCGGCCTGCCTGCCTGCCGGCCTGCATGCATGCCTGCCTAATGGGCACCAGGGCAGGAGCGAGCGTGCTGCGGAGGGAGTGCTGCATGCCCGGATTTGTCATTTATGAGATTTAATTTGTCCAAGAATGAGCCGGAGTCAGAGGTCAGTCGGTTGGAGAGCCGACCTGCTGACAGGTTGACCATTCACGGGGGGCTAATGAGAGCGCTCGGCCAAGTGAACGGAACAAAGGCAGACGGATTACATGGACTCATTTGTTGACTGGAATCAATAACACCGGTCACTCTGACTCACATTTCCTCCTATGCACAGCGCCGGGCTGGCAGAGGAGCCTATTCACTGAACGTCTCGCACATGCTTTTTCAGCACACGTCAGACACACTCTTTTTCTCTCCACTCTGCACGCATGGCAGCTCACGCTGCAGCAGGCGTCATCGATTTTGCGTCGCTTTCCACTAGGCTTGCAGCACTGTCAAAGCTGGGCCTTTTTTTTGAGGGGGGGACAGGGGGGCCTTGATTTTCCACTTGTCTTCTCACTATTTCAGCTTTGCACATTTTCTTTGGCAGCTTACCATAAAGGGTGAGGCGTGCAAAACTCACTCAGCTTTAGGTTAACAGAGAGAGATAGGATGGAATAAAGCACAGAAATGCATATCGTCACTGTATACAGAAAAACAAGTATGTACATGTCATTGGAAAGGTATTTTCTTCAAAGCAGTTTTGGACCTTGTTTATTGGTCCAATCATCATGACATTTTTAAAATAATGTTAAGGACAACTATAGAGTTTAATTTATGTAAAAAAACAAAAATCACAAAAATTAGAGATAAAAAACGGTTTTCTTTGGACAACAACAATATTTCACTCATTTGAATATATACAAAAAAAAACACTAAAAGCACTAAAAGCTTGTTCTCACACAGGTTGAACATGTGTGTGTGTATGTGTGCGCGCACTCGTTCCAGTGGAATGCTCCTGATATTGTTCACACTGATGAGGTCTGGGCAAAAGTTTTACTGAGGAAGTGCATCAAGACCTAGAGGAAGCCCTTGCCAGTATCCGCCCTCTATCTACTGCACAGGGAAGGGGAAAAAGAAACGCTAAAGCAAACAGAGCCGCGGCCATAAAGCGTCTGACTGAACGTGACACAATGTAGAGAGTATTTACTTTTTCACTCCCGTATACTGATTGATTGTTATTTTCTTTAATGACATCACATTGTTTTTGTCTGCTTAGCGCTCTGCGTCCCAAAGAAGCATCTTAGAGGGGCAGCTCGGTGCACTTAACAAAAGAATAAAAAAAAGCTATATGGGCAGTTCAGCTCTCTTTTGTTGCTACTGAAGATCCAGCTTTGTATCACAGCAGGGAGGGCTCCAGCCATGCGAGCAGTGTGTGTCAGCAATGAAGAAGGGAAAAAAAAAAGCTTCTAGTTCCAGTTGTTCAGTCATTTTCCCCTCTGATTTTAGGAGAGGTTGAGCAGTAAAAGACATCCAAAACAAACATGTTTTCAGTCAAACCCTGAACCCTTAAACGGACACTGTGGAATAGTTGCAGGACAGCAGGGTTGAAGTTGAAACTGTCATGATGGTGAGATTTAGTTTAAAACATTCCAAAATTAAGTGAACTGAACGTAATGTGAAGGAATAGTCTTTCTGAAAGTATAACAATGTCTATGTATCATGTCGCAGAGATAAGTTAGCAGGCTAATCAGTTAGCCCCAGCCTATCAGTCCAACATGAGACAATGAAGAAGTAACACCGCCCTGACAGTGTATTATAACCTCCTGTCAATCATGTTGAGGGTCCTGCTCCTGGTTAGATCATTTAAGGACAGGCAGCCAATGAAATAAAGAGGAAATGTAACAATGACTGAAGCTCTTGGTAAGAAACCACATTCAGCAAGTGATGTAAATGGACATTTCTTCGAGACTCATAGGAAGTGAGGAGGAAGGAGGAGGGACTGTGCATTTTCTGGTGATCTGTTCCCCCTAGTGCTGGATGATATGGCTAAAATTTATATTGCAATATATTCCTTAATTTCGGTCGATACAATGTAATTCTGATATCGATATAAATAATTTGCCATGAATCTCTATAATGGAAGTCTGTATCTACTTACAGACTGGGTTTCTTATACTTTTGTAAACAGATTGAACAGATTAAAACAGTTGTGCGTCAACCCGGATAAAGAACATAAAAAGTCTTTACATATATAAAAGGAACATGACCCCTTTCCAATAAGCAGTCCTCTAGATCAGGGGGCCAGATTAGACAATATCAAAATACTAAAGGGCCGCTCTCTCTCACTATATATATATATATATATATATAGATAGATAGATATAGATAGATAAATAGATAGATAGATAGATATACTGTAGTCACACTGTAGTCAAAATATGAGAACAATAAATAATTACTAACTAATAAATTTAATTTTATTGTAATTCCAGCAGTAAAAATCTTACAATTTACTAAAAATGTTGTCTGAATATGTGCTGATATGGTGCTTACTAGATAATATTCTGAAACTTAGTCAAACATTTGTAGGCTAAAGTGTCTAGGCTTACAAGAAATATAGCTTGTATAAAACCACAAACATTAATCCACTCTGCCCCGTAACCCCTGGAAACGCAAGCATGTGATATATTTGGACAACGCAAGGAACACCTTTGTTAACATGCGGCCAGCTGAAGAGGGGAAGTGTGTTTAGGTCGGTTGATGTGACAGAGCAGTGTAAATGCAGCGTTAGCCATCACTGCATGCAGTTTTGTACATTCAGGACATTCAGCCACAAAAATACCGGCTTAAACGTTCATTTATACTCAACGTTAAACACAGATACGCGTGGAGCTTTCTGTCGCACTCTGTGTTTATTTTGTGCGTAATTTGCATGTTTTTGAGAACTATGAGCTCATCCACTGCCGCCATGTTTGATTTACTCCGAACTGCCCTCTACTGAAGGTGTTGCTTAACAACCATGTCAATGGAGTTGACGCAGCCAAGTATGTGGCAGTGACGGTTATATCGCTTGAAATGCACGCAAACATTTCCACACGTAGAGGGAGTATAAATGAGCCCTAAAACAGCCAAAGTTTATTTAACTTTGCCTTGCTAACACAGCGGTAAAACGTACTATACATTTATGTACTGCTGCCACTGTCAGGTGAAAGAAACAATTGCAACAAACCGACAGGCCAGTAAGGGTGATTCCATGGCTACCCTGCCATAAATAATACATATTGAAATACCGCAAAAATTATATCACCATTTTTTAAACATATCGATAAATAATACCGATATCGAATTATTGTCCAAGCCGAGTTCCCCCTTTATCTTTGTAGTATGAACTCGACAGGCTGTGTCATCTTACACATTGCTCCTTTAAAATGGGTGGTGGCCCCTTAAAAAAGTTTAAAATTACTAAGCAGTGAAATGCAGATGACTGTTTCAATCATTAGCTATATTTACGATTTAGTCAAAACATTTAAAGAGAATTTTCTTTGCTCAAAAGACTCTTTGAATGTTGAAGTTTATTGTTGATACTGTTGGAACAAAACCTCAAAAACCTGACCAATGTGGTAACTTTACAAAGGAAGAAGTGGTAAAAGTAATAAACCAGTAACAAGTTGTAATTAAAAAATAATAATATGTAATATGACATTTACTTTATCAGTTCCTTTGTAACTGCAATTGTTTGAAAGTGGGCCTACAGCCACATTTTGAAGAACTGTTGGTGAGATTTACTAATTGAAAAACAAGATGAAAAAGTATGTTTTATTTATTCTAATAACATTCCCTTGTATTTTAATGTTCCCTCATAACATCATAGATGACAGAAATAAAGAATTTTGGTCTGTAATGCTGATTGCTGATATTGCTGCAACACAGTATCTCTAAAATGATAACTTCACTGGAAAAAGGAAAAATCTTATTTCGCTTTTAATGTTAGTCACTGGAATAGATTTCCAAGTAATTTGGGGACAATACTTTTGGTCTATACATCATGAAATGTTTACGCAATGTGGTTAAATTGGAACAGGTATTTTTTAATTTTGTCGAAAACTGAAAGATGACAAAAGGAAGATATAAGATATTGTTCTGACAGTAGTGATACATTTGTTGGAACTGCTGAACAATTTTATAGAAGCAAGCAAAATATGTGAAGTTGCTTTCCAAGGAACAATGGTCCTGATTTAAATAGACAAATTCAGGTCAGTCCTACTGACTAAACAGCTGTTTTGGAGCCAAAAGGAGTTGGTTGTTATTAATGAACTGATGTATCGAATCTACCTTAGTTTAACCTTCTTAATGTGATCAAGTGAAAGTTGGTGAACTCAACATTACTGGATTTAATTTGATGAGGCTGTGTAGACTAACGATGCTGTGCAGTGCGCTGCAGGTATGTAGTCTGGCCTATTTGCATTTACTGCTGTGAGATCAGAAACCCTGTAGTTTGTAACTAAACTCAACAGCTGTGCAGCTTAATAGTTTAACAGGTTTAGGCACACTGTCCATATAAGTGAATATTCTCATCGTGTTCTGTAAATATGGCAGCATTTAAGTTCATGCATCATTTTTAAAAAATCTGCATATTTGTATTTATGCCTATTACATACACATATAAAAGTGGTAGGCCATTCAGGCCAACATTTGTCATCATATATGAGCTCCTAAACATTTTTTTGTTTAAAAGATGGTTTAAAAAGCTTTTGTTTAAAGTAAATCACATGTGTACTCTACAGAGCAGATAAAACAGCAAGTCCTAGCTGCATTTATCCCATTCAAGAGGCATTTTCATTTTCCAATAAGTCACTGAAAGATCTCCAAAAGAACGATGAATGGACTGGAATAACATATTTCTAAAAATAAAGAACATGATCTAGCAATATTAAATAAAAAATTAATAAGCTCTTTCCATCATTTACATAGTGATAGAAACATGGGGAATAAATAATTTAAATAAAACATAAAATCTGGCCTATTTTAAGGCAAAATTAAGGCACATTTTCTATTTTATGTTTTCTAATGTAGCGCCCCACTATTGACTTGCACGGCTGTAGATGTGCGAAGGCTCATAAGAAAATCATGAGAATGGTGTAAATAAGCTTCTGTGGTTCGGTTAAAGATAATGTACATTCTGTGCTGGGCTGTGGGGTAGAAGCGCAGTGCTTGAGCCTACTGTCAGGTTAAAGTCTGTGGTCATTAATGATCTTGGGCGTTTCAGCTAGCGCTGAGTGCCGGTTTCTCCTGTTGCTGTTTTCAATAAAGAGCGTTTGCCTGAAGCACGTTTTCCACATCACACAGAAGTCATATCCGCCATTCCACGTGGCAGTATGGAGAAGTTGGCATGGGGTGCCCTGGGTCCGCTTCTTGGTCAACACATGTGGCTTGCTGCACCGGCCAGCCTCTTTCACAGCTGAAGCAAGGAGTACCGCCATGCTGAGGAGGAGGACACAGCACGTGCAGTGCCTACTATCTGGTTAAAATGTGTAGTTACTGAAGACCTGCTATGGCCTGCTATCTCAGCAGTTTCAGCTTCAGGTTCTCTTCTGCTGCTGTGTTCAATAAAGCATTCACCTAAACCGCTATGTTTTCCAAGTCGTCTTCTTTGCCTGTATGTCACAATATACTGTTTTTCAATTTGTTAAACTTGGCAATTAGAAAATCAACAAAAAATTAAATGTGACTGTGAATGTTCAAAGTTTTGTATATACTGTGTATATAAACAAAGCTCCTCATTTGGATTGATTAATTGTACTACTGACAAGTGTGTGCGTCTTCTTCAAATAAAATAAGACAGGCCAGTTTCATGTTTTCCATCACTGTATATGTTTAACACAAACATTACTGATTACGTGGCCTGTCCAAACAGTAACTATTGTAGCTGTCCAAACCACTGAAGAACAGTGAAGCAGCCCAAGTTCTTTTAAAATTCAGTAACCTATATTAGTAGAGGCTCACTTTTTTCATCACACTTGACAACTCAGCACATTTGATTTCTTGTTGATTTACTTGCAGTTGTCTTTGTCTCTGCTTCCATAGCTCTTTCGCAAAAAACACTCTCAAGCGCACTAAAAAAAACAAAACGGGGAGTAATGAGTATCCTACAGTGGACTGTTATTTAAGAAATAACTAACCTTTTGAGATCTGGTTTGATGTTTTATTGAAGGTAATGTTGCTACATTCATAGTTCTGTTGTCAATGTTGTAAGCCTCATTCACAAACAATGATTACAAAAAAAAATCTTAAAACCCACTTTCTCCAGTTTTCATGATAATTCTGATAATCATCTATGTTGTATCTTATGTGGGCTTTGATATTTAACACACATATTTTGATATTTACACACACTCAAGAGCACAAGATATGAACAATTCTGTGGGTTGAGCACAATATTATAAATATAAAATATTTATATTTTTTCTTAAGACCTTCCTCAGAAACTAAGTTAAGAAAAAAGATCATGGTGAATGAGGCCCATTGTCTTTGTAAGGCCAATTAAACAGCATCAACATTAACTGAACAATCCCTGAGTCCCTGAACAATCATCAGCTTTGAACAGTGTTGCTACTTTCACAATGTCATCACCTTCACCAGTGCTGGAGAACAACCTCTTCCAGAACTTGGAATCTTAATCTGATATGATGCTGCACATAAAGCTGCCACTGTTTAGAGGGTAGTTACTGCCTAGTTTCCCTAAAGTAAAGTAAAGTGTTAAGATTATCAGGTAGAGATAGTGTTCACTGTGATGCATTAGAGCATAAGATTTGTACCAAGATGATTTTGGGAGCCCTGAGCAATTACTAATTATAAAAATGTGTAGGCAGAGAAATCTTTGTATTGGTTCAATGGAATTCTCAGTTCAGGCAAAGACACCACTACTTTACCTGGGAAAGACTCAGTACGGCTATAAAAGATCCTGCTTGGATCTTTCAACTGTGTCCGGTACTACACAGCTTATTAAACAAGACTGAAGAGACATGCAAAAGTAAGAACCTGACTTAGCTTTCAAAAACAGCAGAATCAAGCCTTTCTAAAAGAGAAATCTGCTTCTACATCTTCTTAGTAAACAACAGGCCTATTACCTAAAGACCCAAATTAGACCAATGTGTTTCCTTTTGGTTGCATACAGGCCTATACAGATGGAATTGGTTTTCCATGGCAGCAACTATTGCAGGTTTATCTCAGGATGCAGTGTTTATGACCGATTTGCACAGGATTGGAGTGGCTATAAAGTTAAGACAAGACAGTAAAAACTTATCAGCTTTATTTTAGCCACCATGAACACAAGTAAACACTTTTAAAGCCTACATACTTTATAGATTTAAACATACTATATAGAAATTCAATTTCCACTGAAACTGGATTAAATGACCTGAGGTTTTGCTAATGCATTATAGACAGTTTACAGACTGTTTTTATAGACACCTTCCCCACCTTCCCAGATAAAACTAATCTCATCTGAAGAAGTTGTTTAGGCTGCAAACTTCAAACTATCATTTGAAGTTCTATTGATGTCACTGATACTACATATAAAATATGTAGTATCAGTGACATAAATAGAACTTCAAATGATAGTTAACAAAAACAGGAGGATAAAGCATACGATGGGTCAAATAAAAAAAAATACCTATGTGTAGCTGAAACCAACACAATGTTTTTATGCTTATCTGGAAAGTGTATGTGGTTTAAGCATCCATTATTTTAATGCCATAGTGAAATCACTCAGTGACTTTGGATAGGGATAAGTTTCATTCATTTCATCAGGAATTAAATTCCTTCACGTAGGTTTTTAGACATAACCCAAGCAAATGATGCAGGAGAGTATAAAGAGAGTTTCTGTAACCGAAACAAAATGATATTGATATATTTGTTAAAGATTTAGAAATAGTATGTAAACTAAGTAGCTGGAACCTAAGCTGGAAAATTCCACTGTTTAGACTGTTTAGCTGTTTTGCCCCGTCCATTAATGTTGAGGTTGGTCCAGTGCTTTAGCCAAAGACAATCAGGATTTGTATACATGCTAAATTCCTGGCTTGTTTTCGGGTTGCTCAACCTATCCCACAATTCCATTAATCATAGTAATATCATGAATGAAATGAAATGAATGAGAAACGTGTTGTGCGGCAATGGGAAAATAATGGTCAAGACAGATACTTATGTGGGAATTATCATGAACCCCCTGTTTCTCTGGGGTTTGAAAATCTTTTCAGTATGATGTATTACATGCACATTTCTATTCACTATACATACTTAAAATACCTAGGAATTGATTTCAAGCAGATTAGCATTGGCTTGCAAGCTAACTTGGTTATAGTTTTTATTTCCACTGTCTTACTGAGGAGTAGCTGAACATTTTCATGTTTTTTGATAAACACATTTGCCGTGTAATAAATGCTGTGTTTTTGGCCCATGAACATTAGCCGAATCACATAGCTAACCTGACTTGCTAATGGAACCAAATCACATTTATTTATGACTGTACAGTAGAGTATTGCCAGTATTCGCAACACCTGGAGAAATATTTCTGCGCCATATTGTTGACATTCCATCAGCATCACTAATGAGCAGTCATTAGTGGTTATGGCTTCCAAATAAATAAAAAGTGAATTTGATTAAAGGTCTTGATCTGTATATCTATGTACAAATAACTCGTATTTCAATGGGTCTCACATCTGGACTAGGTCATTCCACAACTCCCTTTTCAACCATTACTTAGTGGATTTACTTGTATGTTTGGGATCATTATCCTTTTGGAAGGTTCACTTTTTCAGCTACAACCTTTTACTGATGGTCTCACATCCCACTCTCGCTATCTCAGGCATAAAAGAACAAGTTTGCCAGGGCCGTAGGCAGGAAAGCTGCCACAAACCATTCAATTTGCACCATCAAGCTTTGAGGTTGATATTAGTTTTTTCTGATTAAATACTGTTGTTGGTTTTTGCCAAATAAGGCTTCTGACACTATGACCAAACAACTCTATTTCTACCTGGCCTGTCCATGACACATTGAACCAAAGGCCTGGTCATTCATTAAATGTACTTCCTTTTTCACCTGACTGTATTTATGTTTGGTGGGATAATCAAACATAAACATAAACATAATGTTTGGTGTTGATGTTAGTTTAAGCTACCATTCTTTTGATCTGCATGAATTGTCAAAAAAGTGATCTGCGGTCTTGTTATGTTGGCAAAGATAAATATGCTCATGTTTACACATTTCATGCGTGTAAGTCCAAATGTCTAGTATACTCAACACTATTTTTTTCCACCATAAAATTTAGTACATAGTAGATTCATAAGAAAAAATAATATGTACTTTAAACATTAAACATATAACCTTCATGCTCCCAAGTGATCCTATTGAAAGGTGGTCCTTAGCGATGCTAATGTTGTTTTAGTGTTGGTTATTGCTGGGAATCTGGGTGGGTACATGGTATTAGCCAGTGTGGGCATTGTTACTAAATGACGTTCTTCTCCAAGCATTCTGATGCTGCATTAGCAAAGATTTAAAAAAATGCGGTGATGTCTCACATGACTTAAAGGAACCACACGCTAGCATTTCACCCTCCTAATGTTGGCAGCATTGTGTGATTGTGGGAGATCTATCAAGTGAGTGGACCTGGACATGACTAAATGAATGACTAGATGAATTTACTGAAAATCTTGATATGATAGAATTAATCAACCTGTGAGTGTGGTCAGAGACATTGCCCTTGACCCATGATCAGAAGCTGGAAGTATGTGCAGGTACGCGTTTACCTTCACACAACACACATATCAGACCAGCGGACAGCACAGCTGGAAGTGAATTATTCCATCGCAGGAGGGCCTGTCTAATTTAGTCAGGAACAAGACAGTTTCCTTGGAATCTGTGCCCATTTCCTATTTGACAGTGCAAAGAATGAGCCTTTCCTTACTCTGGCCATTTCCCTCCCATATCCTGAGCCCACCCTTTCCATACAAGCGAGTTAGCAACTTAACTGTTTCACCACCCAAAAGGAAACTATGAGGAAACAGCAGCTTACTCACAAGGGACCAATCGTATCTGTCCACCTCCAGATCCTGTCTAGTCGTCCCTTTCGAAGAGTTGCAGACAGCTATCTGCTACCCTGTGACTTCATAAGTTTCTCTTTAAAAGCCTTAAAGGAGCTAATCAGGTGGCGTGGAAATGGAAATCTTTTCTTAGGATGACTTAACTAGGAATTTCACTTCAGTCACTCAGATTTTCCTGCAGTGGTGTGAATAGGTACCAGGGGTCGCCATGTCTACAGCTGTTTTATGTACTATCCAAAACCAGTGAAGCTACACGTGTCTTCTGAGTTTATATGTAATGTGATGGGGTAAAATAGTGGAAAATCAGAAACAAATCTCCCTGCATGTACTGTTGGGGCCAAAAGTTTTAAGAATGGCCCAAATTTTGTTTTATTTACAAAGTTGCTGCCTCTGTTCTATGGTGCCAATTTGTAATAACTCTAGATTGTAAAGAGTGATCAGATGAATTGCAATTAATTCCCTGCCATGAAAAATGACCTCATCACAAAAGTGACTGTATTTCAGCCCTACAAGATGACCTGCAAGCCTCATTTCAGTGATGATCTCATTAGCTCAGGAGAAAAAGTTAATGAGGACAAGACGGCTGATATCACTCTGTCATGCTGATTAGAGCAGACTGGTTGCTTTAAAAGGGGAGTGGGGCTTTAAAGTTTTCTTCTGTTAACCATGGTTACCTGCAAGGAAACACGTGCAGTCATCATTGCATTGCATTAAAACAGTTTCACATGCAAGGACATTGCTGCTTGTAAGATAGCACCCCAATCAGCCATTTATGGAGAGTGGTTCAGCTGCAGTGAAGAAGGCTTCAGGGCGCCCAAAAAAAGTTAAGCAAGCGTCAGGACCGTCTCCTAAAGAGGATGCAGCTACGAAATCGAGTCACCACCAGTGCGGAGGAATGGTAGAGTGCAGGTGCGCCTGCATCTGAACGCACAGTGAGACGAAGGCTTTTGAAGGATAGCTTCGTGTCAAGAAGGGCAGCAAAAAAGCCACATCTCTCCAAGAAAAACACCAAGGACGGACTGACATTCTGCAGGAAGTATAAGGAATGGTCTGCAGAGGACTGGGGTAAAGTTATTTACTCTGATGAAGCCCCCTTCAGACTGTTTGGGACATCTGAAAAAATGATTGCCTGGAGAAGAAAAGGTGAGCGTTACCATGAGTGCTTTGTCATGCCAACAGTGAAGCCTCCTGAGACCATTTATGTGCGGGGTTGCTTCTCTTCCAGGGTGAGGGTTCACTCAAAATTCTGCCTAAGAACAATGCCATGAATAAGGAATGGTATCACAACATCCTCCAAGAGCAACTTGTTCCAGTGATCCAGGAGCCATTTGGAGATGAACAATGCTTTTACCAGCATGATTGAGCACCATGTCACAAGGCAAAAGTGATAACCAAGTGGCTCGGTAAACAAAACATTGGAATTTTGGGTCCATGATCAGGAAACTCCCCAGCTCTCAATCCCACTGAGAACCTGTGGTCAATCCTCAAAAAGAGAATGGACAAACAAAACCTCAGAAACTGTGAGCAACTCCAAGCACTGATTAGGTGAGAATGGGTTGTCATCATTCAGGATTTTGCCCAGAAGCTGATATTCAGCATGCTGAGATGAATTGCAGAAGTCTTAAAGAAACAGCATCAACACTATAAGCATTAAGTCTTTGCTTGAACGGGATGTGTTTGTCAATAAAAAGTTATGGTTCACGTATGGAATGCGTATAATAGTAGTACTTGTCTTTTTTATGCCTAAACTTTTTCACATTAGCTTTATCAACATAAAAATGTTCTAATCTGCCGTGTATGTTACCAAAGACCAAATGTGTATCTAACACAATTCAATATATATTTCTTATGTGGCTTCAGCAAAATCTTTGCAATGTGTTTTATGAAACGGTTTTGTGTGCGAGAATATAGATGTTAAGATTTCACACTAGAGGTTCCACTAATAAAGTCCTGTTGTTTTTTGTACTTCAGAATGCTGGCAGTTGAACAGAGAGAGCGAGAGAAAGAGGATAAAACCTGTACATAGGAGAGAAAAAGGCCCCACTGAACAAAAAAGTCGACAAACTATCCCAATTAACACGTTTTCTTTCCATTATCCGAGCTCAAAATACAGGGCAAAGTACAAAAAAGAGAAATGTGTAGCTGGCAACGTGGGGCACGCTGGTCGAAAGGGGGTTTTGGAGTGTGTCCCGCACCCTGGTCAGTGTGAGAGAGCCAGCTCAGTGGGTTTATAAAGTGGAAAGTTTAATGAAGTAGCAAGCGAGGGAATGGTGGGGACAGTTCTCTGTGCACAGATGGCCCTTTGTAACTCCTGACACCTGCCAGCTGCCTGGCCTTCAAAATGATGGCGCTGAGGGGGGGAGCGGGGACACCCCCTCTTCTAAGCTGCCTACAGTGGCTGAGGTTGACCCCTTGACCCCTGGTGTCAGACAGGGCCAGCAAATGTTTTCTCTCTTCCCAGTGGGTCTCCAACTCTTGTCTATGGTCCTTTACAATCCCCACAGTGGCCTGGGAGTCTGCCTCTTTTGGCCAAGCCTTCTGAATCTGCTGGAGATTAGATGGCCAGTATTCCTGCGTTCACCGTGAACTTGTTTAAGATGCATTTGGATGAAAATAATATTAAGCATAACATCATTTATTGTACAGAAGTGTTTTGATAGTTGTCCCTTTACATTTGACAGTATCTTCATACAGTGATATTAGTAAAACTTTTGTAAGCCCAGAAAAAAAAACAATGCCGGTAAGCAGATATGAAAGAGGTGACTGTATGTTATGCTGTGTGTTACGTGTGGCAGGGGTATGAATTTGCTTTGAGAAGTGGGTGGACCTTACAAGCGTATACTATACATACAGCAATTCAAACTAGGTAACCTATATTCATTTAATGAAAATATATTGCTGATGTCAGAACAAATCCTCACATGCCCAAAACTAATAACTTTACAGATAAAGCAAAAAACATACTTTATTTTGAAGGTTAGCCCAGTGTTTTTTAAATTGACATATAATGTAAAAGCAACAACACCTATAATAATGTCAAATCCAAGATTTCATTCCAACAGCAGTGAGAAGTTAAAAATAACTTTAACATCAGTCAGGGCAGGTGAGCGCATCCTCTCTTTTATTGCATTAACTGTATTAATAAACATTTAGTAGCTTTAAAACTTGTGTTGATTGCTATTATGAAAAATGTAAAAATGTATGACAACATCTAACAGCTCTTTATGGGTTTTCAGCTGGCTATGAAAAGAAGTTAGCTTAGTATTTCCAGTATGGACAGCAGGGCAGAGGCTGCGAAGAGAAAGGACATTGTCATCACAAGGGAAGAGAAGACACCACGACTGAACTATGACTTTGACCAGTTTTACATATTGGTAAGAGCTCAAAGACATAAAAGGTTCTCGCAGCAAAACAATAAAAGAGACAAAAGGTTCCTTAACGGGAAAACAATAAAAATCCCACAGCAAAGTCCATCCTGACAATGTTTTTCATGACATATTGTGATGTAGGCTGTAGTTTCATCTGTCATTACTCTCTCTTCTGTAGTTTTAGGCTAGCGTGAAGAAATATATTTATCTAATGCCAATAAGTTTGGTCAGTCTTTGTTTATCACTTGCCAAAATTTTTATCTGATTTGTGCCGAATCCCAGCTCCCTGGGAGAATCCGTATCCACTTTATGGCATGCACATAATGCAGGTATATGGACCCATTATGATTCCACTTGCAAATTGTACTTATTTACACCTAAAAACAACCACAACTGTGAGTGTAATCTTCAGTGTTAGCATGCCTGCATGGGCAGTCAGATTTGGTATCCTTTAGCTTTTCAACAAATGCACAGTACAGCTGTTCAATAAAGTATCTTGGATCAAAAAAGTATCCATCCATCCATCCATCCATCCATCCATCCATCCATCCATCCATCCATCCATCCATCCATCCATCCATCCATCCATCCATCCATCCATCCATCCATCCATCCATCCATCCATCCATCCATCCATCCATCCATCCAAAAGTGAAATACACTACACCACTGTAAAGGGGGCCCAAAGGCAAACAATATTAGTTCTCGCGTAATGAAGCTTTAACTTATTTCCGCACAGAAAACCAACAGAGCATCATCTAGCCAGGCGTGCACAAACTTTTGCATATAACTGTATGTCTGCCTTAAAGTACTCAAAGGCCGAGGTGCATTATCTTTATGAGAAGTCATTGCTCCACATGTGCATGCTTTATAGAAACACTATAACCACATAGTTTATGTAAATAAAAGGTTGGCTGTTCAACTGATTGGCCGAGTGCTGATTTAGACTGCTTTTCAAGACAAAACTTCCAGCTTCTGTAGTTTCCAGTGATAACAAGATATTTTTGGTATGGGAGATTTTGTGGAAAGCTACTTAAAAAGAGGACAACCAACAATACTGAAGCAGCGGCGTTTGAACTTTTTCTACTAAGCAGTTTTTTGGGTTTCAAACAGGATCAGTTGGCTGTTGAGAGTATAACACAGAAGTAAAGTAATGATTAGTGAGATTACTTTTCCCTGGAGGTACTAATAAAGTAATTTCATCACAGTTGGACAGATGTAATGACTAGTAACTACCCCAACCTAGATTATAATAAAAGATAAAATGTAAAGGTTATGGTATTCACATTAGATAGCAAAGCCTGATTGTGGTCCTGTGGATGCCACCACACTAGAGGGAAACATGAACCTCTGCCATGCTGTGACTCTCTAGACTGGATCCAAATAACAAACCACAGAAAATGTAAGCGAGTGACCAGAAAATACTTGAGATGATAAACTGTTTTCACATAAGGCTCACATAATATAAAGTGTGACACGATAACTAAATCCCTTGCTTGACATGCTTTCCCATGCTTTCCTTGAGGTTCTCAATGGTTTCCAAAAAAAAAAAATCATGTCCTTTGCTTTGGTTTTTCACAACACACCAGCTCAAAGGCACCATATCTTTTGAGAACCATGCCACGATTTATCAAGACTAAGTCTGACGTGCGTAAGCTATGTCTGCCAACTGAGATTGACGAAGATGGATTACTCTTTCTTTGGAAAATTGGATAATTGGAGGTTTAAAGTGACCGCTCTGCCAATAGGCGCCCATACTGCAAGGAACTGTTTGGGGGAGCGTTTAGTTAAATAAAGCGTTATTATACAAGTGTCAAAGTGAGCTGCAAATAAAAAAAGAAAAAGAGAGAATGCTCTGTGGATGAGGAGGATAGCTACTAAAGTGGCCAGATACTAAACTAAACTAAGAAACTAAATAGTAAAAATAAATACTAATATTACTACAAGTTGTTACAAAGGCAATTACCAGTTTGCCATATTTACTCTTCTATTACCACCGCTATTCCACAATCAGCACAGAGTTAAGCATAGATTGGTGACTTTCCTGCCCCAACACACCGGTTTCGAATGCTTGTTGAAGACACTGCTATATCTTTACTGAACAGAAGGCGTGATTAATGAATACTGTTGATGAACTAAATATGCGTAAGAAGATAATAACTTCTTAATAGAGGATAATTGGAGCCATGGGTTTGACCTGCCAACCTACCAGAAAAACGGTCACCTGCTCTTCACAATATGCTAAAATGCTCTAGAAAAACACTAACACAACCTAGACTTGGGTCTCAAGTCCACTTACAGACACAGAGCTTACGTGTTAGTGTTGTTCATGTGAAACCCGATCTCGCAAAGCACTGTAGCGTCAGAGTAGAGTAAGAAGGCATGAGAAGCGTAGCACTTTTACTGAACTGCTGCCTGCCCTGGCTGACAAGGCGAGACAGCAGGCAGGTCCCTTCCAGTCATACAACTCTCCTTGACAGTAAAAAGTAAACTCCACTCCACTCCACTCCAACTACACCACAACCCAGCACGATACAGAATGTACAGCACATGTCTACATCCTTTAGCTATTAATAACAAATTATTTACATGTTTAAAGTCTTTATTAATGCAAGTGTGTGTGCAACAATGTGTGTTGTTGCTCTGCCTGGCCTAGCCTCGCACCCACATGTACATGGCCAGTAGCCAGTAGTGGGATATATGTAGCAGGCTACAATATATGATTAATAATAATGCACATTTTTTGTTGGAGGAGAAATGGAGGTGCTGGCTACACAGTGGTAAAGCATGACTGGGTGTTATTTATTCTGCTTACAAAACATATTGCTTTTCTGTTTCAGCGTTAAAATCTTAAAGTTTTATAGGCTTTTTGAATATATCATATTTTTGTATGTATAAAAACTACTGCTCCACTGATACCAATACTGTAACAGTACTGGCACCAATACTGGCAATACTGGAGGCTGATACTTATAACCAACAGCACCAAGTGATTTCTGAGGTGCACACGCACACGTGTGTATGGAACTTAACAACACATGGGTTCATGTAAGTTCAGTATTTTGTGAGAAAAACATGCTAATGGCACCCACTTCCCTGAATGTCTGAGCAGCTTCTTTTATTAATCACTCATCTGTTGCTGTGTAGCACTTACAATCTGACTTAATGTTAGTCCAGACTGTGTAACCGTGCCTCCGGCTGAAGATGCTGGGATTGGCTATATATATATATATATATATATATATATATATATATATATATATATATATATATATAAATTCATGAATCAGATATCTGTATCAATAATAAAAGGGAAAAATTGATCTCAGAGCATCCCTTAAAAAAAAAAGATTTTCATTTGAAGATCATAGACAAACACCTGTTGTTTTGAAATTCATCCAAAAGTCAAACATCATAATGTTGCAAAGCCATCTGCTAATCTGCAACAATTGCATATTAAAACTTAACATCTTCATGAGGACCTTTAAAAGGAAAGTAGTGAGAGGGAACATAAAAGGTACAAGCTGTAACAAGGAAAAAAGCAAATTCCCTGATTCCCTGATAGCCGGTCACAGTTGGTCTACAACATTACACCTCACTTGGACACTGAATGGAAAATCAACAGCTGGATTTTGGGATGTTTTATGGCCACTGGAGTGTAAGCATATTACATTTTGTCATGCTGTCAGAAAGAGTTGTAACTAAACGTATGGTGAAGGTGACAGGAAGATGGGTCTGAGTCTGTAAACACCGGCTACTAGAATTACACCCACAGCACCACAGAAAGGTCTGGGATGTGATGTCAGACCCACAGCTGCCATGCATGAGCAGAGAAGGTAGTGGAGCGTAAGGCTGATAAAATCCCATAAAGAAACCTACTTTGTGAAAAATCAACATGCACAGGTAATGTTGTGATACACATACAAACATGGTGCCACATTAGAAAGATCTAGAAAAAAGGAATAGACAGCAAATAATTAACCACCCTCTGGTGACCCATCCTCCCGCCAGTCTGATCTAATGAGCCAATGAGCTAAAGAGAACAAAGCTGTTACACAAAGAAGCTTGTTAATAATGTAGGAAGGTTCAAGCGGTTTTCAGGTAGTGTGTTTTAGTACAGGCAGTGGGAGGTTTATACTGCGAGCAGGTTGTAGTTTGGCGTTGTTTATGTTAAAGGGGATCATTTCCATTGTTCGGTTGTGTTAAGGGAGGCAGCTATGATATTCCTGGTGCTCGCGAGAGACTTGCTGGTGACTTTCTGTGGTATTTCAGGTGGTTGCTATGTTGATACTACGTGATTGCTATGGGACTGCAGGTGGTTATTACCATGTTTATAGAAGGTTGCTGCGGTACCCTACACAGTTACTATGATGCAGCTAGGCAGTTGCTGTGTTATCTTGGGTGTCGTTTCTAAGGAGTTGACATGGTATTCCAGGTGGTTGCTTAAGTGTTTCTATGATGTTCCAAATAGCTTGAAAATGTGATGATATTTTAGGTGTTGCTAGGCTGTTGCTGTAATATCTTTTGTGTTTTGCTGTTATTCCAGGTGGCAGGAGACTTTCTATGGTATTGGATGTGGCCGCTAGGATTACAGGAGTGTTAATTGTTATGTGGTAGCTATGGTATTTGACGTTGTTACTAGGATATTGCTAGGTGGTTGATATTATATTTTATGTGGTTGTTGTTAGGTGTTCACCGTTGTATCTCTAATGGTTACTAGGACATGCTAGGTTGTTGCTTAGGCATCTCTGCTATGGTTGCTAAAGGGTTGCTGGTTACAAGTTACAAGTTAGTTTGTGTGTGGGGAAAAAAGCAACAAAGCAAATGAATAATCGCTCCCAAAAGCACAAAAATCTTGGATATAGATTCCTTTATTACACAGTTTGGTGGTTCTAGCTGGAAAACAGTGAAAAGATTAGAATTTTGACTGTAGAATAATGTGTTACAAGAAAAAAAGGGGTAAATATCAGTAGCCTGTTCTTTTAGGACTTACTCAACTGAAAATCCTCCAGCTTAAAATTCTGGAATCCAATTGTGATCAGAGTGACTAATGGAGGTTAGCTGTCGGGCTGTTGTTGCTTTGCTCAAAGGGAGTGCTTTCGCTTATAGGTGTCCTGGAGCACTGCACCGTGCTGCCAGAGACAGCTGGCCGGCTGCATCCCTTCCTGCAGATCCCATCATCTTTTCACTGTGGGCCAGAGTAAATGAGTTCTCTCAGAGGTCAAAGGTAACGCTCCTCTTCCCAAGAGTCCACCCTGCCAGAACGACATTGCCTCGAAACAGGAAGCCAGGGCATTGTCCATATGTTGTCTTCACTCACAGGGGTGCGGTGGGTTTTGCTGCAGACCCGTGAGGCTGCTGGCAAAACCCAGCAACTCTGAGGAACATCTAAACAGCCTCTCAGAGAAGCTGAAACATGATATAATATCTGAGTCTTTGGATTGTTAGGATTGAGAACTGTTAAAGCTACAATTCCTGGTGAGCTCCACCCAGGGCCCCTACATTTAGTTGACCAGCAAAGCCACCGGAACCAAAAACAGTCGTGACTGGGAGTGTGGGCAGCTAGTCACGCACCCACTCTCTCCTGATGAAGTATCTGCATTGCTTTAGACCACAATGTAGCTGGGGAGCTCTGGCAGTCATGTGACTCAACAGCCGGGGCCGGGCTTTGACAAAGTATGGGTACAGCCATAGAACAACTGCAACCAGCTGTTGGCATGCACTGCACGTGCTGACTAACAAGCCCTCGTATCAGGACCGTAATTCGGCATCAGTTATCTATATGAGGGATGCAGTGTTGATGGTAAGCAATAGAGAAGTAAAGTGATTTTTGGAGGTGTAATGATCCCAAATTCAGTAATGCTGTAAACTTAGATGTTCGTCAGGGGGGCCTTACACTTACACTGTGCTTAATGTTTAATAGTGCATAATCATGAATCTTAAAACTATTAATGAATGTTAAGATCTTCCAGTAGTAGTTCAGTTTGTTACTATTTTTAATTGCTATGTAATAGGACATTATAGTCATCATTTTAATGATAAGCATGAAGGGAGTGTCAGGACTTTCAGTTCTATTAAAGCTGCATTATATAGGACTGTTTTATTAAAAGTTTGTCATGTGTAAAAACATGTTATAAGCTTTGAGAGGCATCAGGTCTGGAGTATTTTCACACCATGCTATTTTTCCATATGTACTAATGTCACATGCACAGGCTGAAAAAAATGATCTACCCTGATGTTCAGGCCTCAAACGCAAAAACTTAATATTATACTGATGAAGATATGAGCAAAGTAGTAGATCATTCACTCACACCCTCAGAAGACACATCCTTCACTAAGTTCTCTTTGAATTCTCTTTCAACGCACTCACAAGCATCAGATTCATGTGCGTGCAGGGGTTAGAACAACTGACAATGCAAAACGCTCCACTGCCTGTTGTGTGCAATCACACATTTTCAAAAAGAGAGGACTCCAAATTCCCAAAACCAAAAGAACAGCTTTGAATTAGCCTTGTAGCTCAGGAGCAATACTGAAGAAGCTACTCTGGGACACCAAACATTGGCTGATCAACCACAAAATTGTATAAACCTAAACTCATTCGGGAACAGTGATGAAATGTGCTTCGGCCCACAGAGCAAGCGCCATTATCATGTCGTTAGCGGAGAGGCTGGGGAATTGTCATTGTGCTGCAGCAACAGGTGTGAGGCAGGTGCCTGAGTTCAGAGCCCGCTGCTCAAATATGCATGAGGTCCATCACTGCCTAACTGCTGTCTGCTGCCACAGTTTTAACAGCATGAAAACAGAACAGGGGGGTGGGGGTAGCTGGGTGTTTAGTGTTATACAATCCTCCACTCGACAAGCAGGGAAAAGGGAAACCTTTCAGCTCAACCTTGTAATGGGCTTTCATAGTCCATGAGCTTAACTGATGAATAATTGATACACAATGCAGCTCTACACCTCTCACCCGCTTCTCTGGGCACTGGTCATGGACTGATATCACAGGAAGGTGCAGGAAAAGCCCACAACATATAACAGCTATCCTCTAAATTCTGAAAAGTAATCTACTTGTTACTTTTTGGTCATTAAGGTTAACTCGCTAATTCTTTCTTGGTGTTTAATTTCATTGTTTTGTTAATGACAACATCCATGCTGCTTTGCAACAGGTCACATCAACTCCAGGATCCAAAAAAGACAAGGATACAGGCCCTGACAAATTTCAGTTCCAAAGCTGTTCTTTAAGTAGCTGTTGAACTCGTCCTCACTTTCAAGGTTTTTTTTATTGCATTTTTATTTATTTTATTTACTTTTTGAGAACAACGAGTTTGCGTACAGGTTTAGGCCATTCTATCTATGTCTACTTAAAGGGCAAATTCCATACTTCCACATTTATACATAGGTCACCCCATATTCAGAGTAATTCTGATTGGTTTAATGTAAAATGGTTCCTAGTAGAGAAACAAACTGACTCAGATCTCTTAACAGAGCTGGTGATGGGAACCAGATGTCTGCAACACAAATATAGCCATTTTATTTACAATCCAAAACCACCAGTGAACCTACACGTGTCTTCTGAGCCTTTATATGGATTTTTAATGACTGTAAAATCGCGGCAAAACTGAAAAAAGATTTATTTGGCAACCATTTTGTCTCAACGCCCTGCATGTACCCCACCACCGTATGTGGTTTTTGAACAGGCCATTCAAGGTCAAAGGCGTATCTCAAAACTATCATAAAATAACATTACAGAAATTAGGCAACATATCCAAAAGCACACCATGAGAAAGATTTCTGTGAGGAAGCTCTCAGACACGTTTAGAAGCTTTTAAAAGTCTCTGAATGTCTAATATCTGTTAAACAAATGTGAGCTGGTAAGTTTGTCTGCAATGAAGCATTTCACATCAGACCATTCTGGATAATTTTATTTACATTCTCACCACTTAAGTGTTAACTAAAAGGAATTTTAGAACTCCCCTTTGATTGTGACTTAATTTAATGGCAGCTGGTTTGCATACTGTATCGTATACTAATGTCAGGATGGTAACTACTACAGTACTTGCATCTCTGCTGTGGTGTAAAGTACTCTACACCTGCAAGACACCTTTTAAAGCCTTTTCTACATTTTACACAGAGATTAAAAGAGTTATGAGGGTTTCAGTCATACATAACACTTCTGTACTGAAGAGAAGAAAACAAAATACTTCCATCATCTACAACTAGGCACTTTTAGTGATAGATAGAGATAGAGAGAGAGAGAGAGAGAGAGAGAGAGAGAGAGAGAGAGAGAGAGAGAGAGAGAGAGAGAGAGAGAGAGAGAGAGAGAGAGAGAGAGAGAGAGGGTCAAATCTGAAAGTCTAGACAAAATAAAGAACAGGCGGCATTCCATAAGCAACCCTGGTCTGCTTAGAAGTAAACAAAAGTAAGAAACCTGCCTCCAAAGGTGCTTGGTCTCCATCTAGTGGAAACCCAGTAGAAATACACATCATCATGTAAAAATTCAGAAAACATTTAGAAAATAAAGCGTTAAGTAAGTTGGAAATAGTCTGAGAAACAGGGCCTGCATGCTCCAAGTGGTTTTAAGTGTTTACAGTACTGTATTTCTTCCAAAGGCAGGCTTTCAAAGGTAAACTGTAGATGATCATCTCAAGTTACAAAACATAGTGTGCGTATGGACCCCGCCATTGACTTGGCCAACGACAAACGCCACCTGCTGAATGGGAAGCTGAAGTCTTTAGAATGGGTGTACACAAGCGTAGCTTTCCTAAGGAGCACTCTAGGGTGGCCATTACAGAGAACACACGGCTATCAGGTGGTGGACTTTTGTTGCGTCTGTATTCTTCTGACCCGCCACGTGGCGTCTGTTCTAAGGCACTTTGGAAAGACATCATGCTTCATATCTGGCATGGGAGCAGAGCAGCACTATGAATGTAGGTTAACTGAACAACTTAAAGAAATACAACATACAAAGGTGTCATTTTGTGCTTTATTTTACAAATTAAGAGTAAAAAAAAAACAAACAAAAAAAACCCAAGTGACATCAAGTATAGCTTAACAGCTGATCCGGACTGTCTACAGAGAAAACCAACACTGGTTGATTTTATGTTGAGTCCTTTAATCAATAAAAAAAACAATTAAAAAAACAAATCATTATCAAAAATTCTCACACATTAACAACACATTTGAAACTCATTTGGATTTTTTGGGAGTTTTTTGGGTCGCTTTTTTCTTAGGTGAGGAGGAATCCTTGTTGCAGCAATCACAAACCCAGCAGCCTGTAACAAAACAACAAAGCCCAATTAGCTTCACACAAAGAGTAAAACAACAAGGACATTCAACAAGAGGCCATTATTTCTACAGCAAAACTGCAACTCAGAAGCTAAGAGTGGTTGCGCAGCTTAAGACTCCAACTATTTTTCAAAAATTTAACATACTTAAACAGTTTAAATGTAAACAAAGTAATTCAGAGTGGTTTGATGTGAAATGCTCTATTGTAGAGAAAGAAACAGCATCACTGCTCACAAAGAGCTTAATGTCTCTAAAAACTATACATGGTGGGTGCTAGATGTACTGCAGCACACAAACAGTGATTATAGCCTACGTTACTAACAATGTTGTTTTTACGGAACAGTGTGTAACTTGTTGAGATGAGACCTACTGAACTCCGCCCCCTCTTTTTCTCTAGAACCAAAGGGGTTTTCTGCTATTTCTGCTTTAGTGCCTGTCCCAATTTCTATTTGTTTCGTCATATTTTCTATACTGTGCTAGTGAGGTTTCACACTCCTTTGCTTTTTCTTGTGTTGGTGCACTAAATAATTAATATGATCCTTAAAAACCCTCAAAATCTGGGTTCTCAAGTGTCTGACAACACTGGTGTACTAGAAATCTGTTCTACCCATCAAGTGGCCCTACCTAGTAAGTTCATATCATTAGTGTAGTTAACAATCTTAAACATTTTATGTGTTCAATGTTCATTCATTTCAAGCACAAATCAATACATCCTAATTTAAACTATCCAAATGTCCTACCTGGAATTTCACACAAAGAGCTACCAATAAACATGGTCTATGGTAGGGCTTTCAACAATGGTTCTTGTTATTTCTTCATCTCCTAGCCGGCGCTATAGCAGCACCAAATTCAATCAGCCACTTTAAACATGAATGTCAAACGCAAAAGGCCCTCTCTACAGCCAGTGTGCATTTGTATTCTGCGCTGCTGTAGTAATAGCACAGCTCTGCATGGTCGACTACATGTTGGAAGACTACCTGCTCACATATAGATATAACAGTCTGATTCTAAACTAACAAAAAAACAACAATCTGTAGTTAAAGGTAAACATACACTAACAAATACTATTTTGTACACTGTATTTCTTTTTTGCTAATAGATCCCCAGAAATCTTCCCCAGAACCTCCAAGTATGAAAATACAAATTAATCTTACACCAAACAGAGGCAAGCAAACATCCATGTGCTGGGATACCTTAACCTTAACTACCTGCTAGGTTTGCACTCTAAATGCCAAGAATCCAGCTCATAAAAACTGGATATTCTGTTCTTCTCTGGCAAAAAATTGGCTCTGTTTTAAACCATAATTCATAGAAAACAGGCGCAGTTTAAATCGTAGTCGCAACATCAACCCAACAAATCACTATTAAATATCGCCCCCAAACCGTTCAGCTCTACCAGAGCCTGACTTGAAAGAGCTTACCCAGCGGAATTGAGTCCATGCCTACACAGAACGTGTGGAAGCCACGATCACACTTGTCACAGAACATCATCTCCTCCTCGTGGTGAGGCTGCTCACAAACCGTGCAAGTCTTGCACTCCATACACTGCCATGGGTAGGTCTTTATCAGCGCCACCAGCTCAGCACTCATATCCAAGCAGGACGGGTGACCTGAACACACAGACATGCTTTTCTCAACAACGTGGGCTCAGAGCAGCAAAAACTGGGGCGAGAGTTCACTTTGTGAAGAAGAGTCTGAATATGAATTACTGCAATGTGACTGATAACGTGAGAAGCATGTTTTATTGAAGGAGATTATTAGAAGTAGATGAAGATTGTAGATGAGTTAGTGACATAGCCAAGTTTAACACTTTCATTTGTGTTTGTGTGTTTTTCATGCACTTAAACAATTTCATTTGAAATGATCTATATCTTTCTATAAAATAATCTACTGGACATGATCCGGTTGCTCTAAAGACCTCATGAAAGCCATGAAGAAAAAAAAACCACGGACACTAACTTAAATGTGTATTTACTGATTAAAAAATGTGCTCTAGCACCACCTTCAGAAGAACTCCTGAAAAGCATGAAGATCACCACCTAAAGCAGATTTAATATAAAGTCGCCCTCTGCTGGACAATATTAGATATCGACGCAATTTTGTGAAGACGTTTACTTACCGCTGTTTTGACATTGGGAGCAGTGGATGAGTGCCTCTGGTTTGCCCTTCTTGTTGGACTCCTTACCCTTCTGGCATATGCCACATATAGCATTGGGAATGACCTTAGGCTGCAAGGGCAAAGTAATGCTATAAAAGCGATGGCAACCAAAGGTTCTACAATACCCATAAGCCTCTGTGCTCACAGTCTCAATTTCAGTAAAAGAGTTCTACATTCAGTAACATACAGGAACATAAGCAACAAGATCCCATAGATCAGACTTCTCCAGAACATTTCAGGCAAGATTAGCAGAACAAGTTTTAGAATTAAAGTTCACACATTGCATAAATTATTACTTTATGTAGAACCACAACTATGAAACTGCAGGAAACATAACTATAGAAATTACTTTTCAGATCACAATAAAAAACCTACACTGATGTTTCAAGCAGCACTTGGTGAATGCTACTTAAAACATGACTCTCTGTGATTTTTCATGCATTCCCAGATTGCTGATGCTGTCGCTTAGTCATCCCTTTCAGCAACGTCTTCAAAGTTCTACACAATTTTTTAGGTAAGTATGTGGTAAAACAACTAAACACAAATATACCCAAGTACAACAAAACACTGTTCATATTCCAAGCTTTAGGAGCACATGGCATGAAACACAACCCGACAACAGGTCGAATACTTTCGTTAAGTTTCGTTTTGTTAAAAAATAAAATAAAATAGATCTACAGTCTAATTTCTTTAAAACCCTTTTATTCAAATTCTTATCTGTGGTATCTGCTCTAAATACTAACATGTCAAAAGGCCCTACTAGAAAACTGCATACGAGAGAAGTAAAAGCATTTGAAAGAACAAACAGCAAACGGAAAGAGGTGGCAATCTGCGGGTCACACAAATTATAGACGTTAGTGAAGCACACAGCAAATGTGATGATATAAACCTTCATTTTGTCACAGCAAGAGTTCTAACTGTTCTAATTAATGCAAATACAACTGCAATTTAAAAAGGGGGGAACAATATATAGGCAAAGAACATTGTAGTTACACTATAACAACACATGTAACAAGACACAAGCAATTGTATAAGGGATGAAAAATAACTCAACACCCTGTACAAGAAAAGGATCAACAGAAGCTGTACCTACGATGGTTTAAACAACAAAAAAAAAAAAACAAAGTAACATGTTTCAATGCGATGTAACGGTTTAATATGTGCAATAAAACGCAAATATTAATTAGCTAAACTACAGGCCTCCAGGAACATGCCACAAAATCTAAAAACGTCTAAACTTCAATGTCCTTCAGCAAACTGCACAACTGCAGTCTCTACAAAATGTCAGAGTCCAAATTTCTGACAAATTTTGTTGCACATTTTGTTGTACAGGAACAAAATAAAACATGTGGGACGTTTATTTAGCACTTAAATCAGGTACTAAATATGCACATGTAAAATATTCTGGGTGAAAGAGGATTCCTTAAATAAACAGTTTTTAAGCAAACCTTTATCAACTATGGTTTCTTTTAGAGGTAGATAGAGTAAAATAAAAGCGTGATGGACTTAATAAGAGACACTCCTGTACAGTGCAAAAACGATCCATCTAGATTTAGAACAAGAAGGTTTTCTACATAAAACAACACTTTGGAAATGAAACAAGTTTACACATTTCACACACAGACTCATTCAGTCTTGTATTGGTAAACTACTACTGAATTCTAGTCATTATTGCGATATGCAAAGTACATTTGTTATGATAGCAGAAACAAAAATAGTGTAGACTACTTTTTAAAAAATAGTGTTCTCTTAGAATATGCTCGTGAAAGTGTATCTTTTGTAGATCCATCAAAGTGCAATGACAAGGAAAGAAATAACACAATATAATTTATCTATGGGCAACCAAAACATCAAGTGCCCAACTGCTCAAAACATTCTGCTTGACAAGTTATTCATTGCCAACAAAAGTTTTTTGCAATTTAGTTTGGCAAATGCATGCCAGAACAGGTTATTGGACTAAATATGAATTCCACCTAAAAATGACTGCATCTCATTTTTAGCTGTTTGCAACAAATATTCTGAGTAAGAAAGGTGCTTTTCAACAGCTACACACCTCTTAAAATTTAGTTCCTGGATTTGTCCAACCAGCCTCATAACATGATCATTAATGAACAAAGTATAATGAATGTTGGTCGTTTAAGCTCAAAGATACAGCAACAATAATGGCAAACAACTGGGGCAAAATATGGGGATTTTTTTTTTGGGTGGAATTCCATTTTAAGAGCTAAGAACCTGTTCCAATCAGCTAGCTGTATAAGATAGAGAAGTTCCATTGTAAGCAGTGTGGGGGTAACATCATCCACCATCAAATCAACTGGTGCTACATACAGATTTTTCACATGAGATTTTAAGATGATCTGCCTAAGATCACAATCGATGATAAATATGTTACATCATTTAGATGATCATCATCCTCATCCTCATCATCAGAACCAATCAGTAAGAGGGACTATGGCTCCAGAATGTAGGTGGGGATGGCAATGACATTCAGCTGTTGGATTCCCACTATCAAGTCAATGTTAAACGTACCTATATATATATATATATATATATATACACACACACACACACACACGTATACACATATCTTGACTGTTTGTCTAATGACATACATACACATATATATATATATATATGTCATTAGACAAATATATACACACACAGACAAACACAAATACACACACACATATACTGTATGTGTGTGTGTGTGTATATATATATATATGTCATTAGACAAATATATACACACACAGACAAACACAAATACACACACACATATACTGTATGTGTGTGTGTGTGTATATATATATATATATATATATATATATATACACATACATACATACATACATACATACATATACACACACAAACCATGCTGCTTAATGACTGAACGGGGAGATTTCATTTTTAATTATCTGTGCCAATGACGGTCTGAATGATGTGATATACATCACTGATGGTAACTTTTTGGCAGCACCTGCTAAAATCTCATGCAGAAAATCAAGGTGCAGAACCAGTCGGTATGCTGGCGCATGCTGTTATCCATACACTGCTTTTAGGGCGGAAATCTTCAGCAGCATCTTGGGCAACTAGCCAATACATAAGTTACTTGCAATGGTTTTATAATTTAGATCTGTTAATTAGCAGCTTAACATATCTGCACATTTGCCTTTTACCTAACTGACAGCCTGGCAGTCGAGAGGTATTTTTAAAGTAAAAATCTAAGTAATGTTCATACGGTAAGGATAAATAAGAAAAAAGTGTGCAACTCAGCAATAAAGCCTTAACGTAATAGCAATGCCACACAAAAAGTTATTGCTCCATAACTGTTGAAAACATGAACCCTCAGGAGGGCTGAGTGGCGGGTACCACAATCAAAAAGGAAAATAAAGTTCCACTGATGAATGGAGTCCCAGCAGAGAGCTGTAACTTCTAGATTTGTGAACACGTACTATGTGTGTGTTGATGTAGGATCAAGTCAGATGAAAAGAGCGTTTCTCTGGTGAAAGTGCTGGAAAAAAAACTGAGAGGTAAAAATAGGGGGAAAGGGGAAGAAAAAAAACATATCAGGGGCTTTTCTCTTCTACCTTGTACCCAGGGACAGATTTGTGTTGGAGGGGGCGAGGAGTGGCGTCTTTGCTCTGGGTGCCTGCTCGGTCCTTATTCTTGCCTTTGGATTGGACGCCGCTGTCCTGGCTGTCTCCATCTGAGGTGTTTCCAGATGAACTGTCCTGTATGGAAAATAGAACAGCTGATTCAAGATTCAAGAGTTTTATTGTCATATGTACAGCAGAACAGACAGTTACACTGTACAATGAAATTCTTACTTTGCTGCTCCTCCATTCACCAATAGATAAGATAACAAATAAAAGAAATAAAAAATATATATACAAAATATACAAAGTATAACAATATAAGTTGAAGTAGATAAAAATATTTTTATAGTTAAAGAATAAAAAATAAAAGTTATTTGTGCTTTTATGTGCAAGTACTGTCAGGTGAAACTGAAAACTATTTAAAATCAAGTCACAGTGTAAAATAATACTTTCATCAGACAGACAGTCAAGAGTTAAACACTTACAGAAGAGCCTTTGTTTTTCTTGCCATCTTCTCCCTTGCCCTCCTCGGCATCATCCGAGTCCCCGTCACTGTCTAGGGCGGGCAGTTCAGGGTCCAGTGGGGGCTCATACAGTGCTGTGTTCAAGGGAAGGTAGCGCAGCTCGTTTGGAGAGTACCTGTGAAAATGAACAGCCAGAAAACCCACTCACAGGCATGCGCTAGAAAACTCAAATTCATCAGTCTCTGATCAACGTTTCAATTAACGCAGATGTACAAAGTTTCAATTAGCCCTTGAAGTTACGTAGTTTTACAAACTACTACTGTTTCCGAATTTTGATTTATTTATGGATCATTTTTGCATATAACATTTTAATATATTTACTACACCCCACTGTAGTCGTGTGCCATGTTCTTATGCCAATGTTATACTGATAATCCAAATGGTTCCAAAAGGTGATATATTTGGTCCTTTGAATTGTATTTGCTTGAATATCACTGGATCCTCTGAATCAGGTGGCTGTTAAACAGTCCAAATATGAATAGTGTTACACATAACCTAAAGCTACTACACACAGAATTGCCATCATTAAACCAGCATGCTTTGGCAGTGTGTATTCCCAAACACAAGAGTTTCCCCTCTTAAGCAATACAGGTTACAATGCAGTTCTCTGTTCTTCATCTGATACTCACAGTAAAAACACAGATCTTCCCCCTCTGTTCACAGCTTTAAAAGCTTCTTTACTCAGGCTAATTCAGTAAAGACTACTTTCCCTGATAAGCCCGATGTTGACTATCAAAACAAGCTAGTTATTCTTTTAATGCTGGCAACGTCTCCTGATGAGGACATTCTCCAGCTTCTTGTTGAACTTTTTCCATTCCACTTTAAACAACACTGCAGTTACACTCTGGTTACAATGAAATAGGAATATTTTCAAACTAGAAGCCGGTGAAAAAGAAGTTGACTACCTTCATAAAGAGCTAAAAGTCACGGCAAAAGGATGAGGAACTTGCTGGGCTTCTGCTGGACAGGTGAAGAACATTAACTTATTTTTGTGCTTCACAAAACCAACAGGTCAGTACAGCTTCATCCTGTTTGCTAAAGTTGTTGTGATAGCTAATCACAACTGCTGCACCATAAGGTGGAACAGTAAGATTTGAACAATAACTTTAAAGAAGCTGATCTCAGCCTCGCAGCGCTGGCAGCAATTTTGATAATCAGATTTATTCTTCTTAGGTTTTCCATATGGAGCTATCTATAAATATAGCTCTATAAACACAGCTATTCTTTTGCTGCTGTAACACTGAATTTTCCCCATGTGGGACTAATAAAGGATTAGTTTATCTTAAGTATGCGCTATTTCAATAAGGTAGCACCTGTCAGGACACCGCCGTAGCCTTCATTACATTCCAAGGATTCAGTGGAGAAAAATCTACACAGAACAAACCACTCTGGGTCCTAAAAACTTTTATTCACCGCAGGCCTAAATAGAGAGAAGTTTTCCAACACCCCATTTATTTTGGTCATACAGAAATCAAACTTAGAACCTTATACGGGCGTAACGCATGACTACATTAGTTTCATATAGTATTTCTCATTTTTAAGCAGAATTTCAGACAAAAACTATTTTAACGATCTTCCCCAAAAACAGCTGATCTTTTATCATTCAAACTTTTTCTTGAACTCAAACAAATTCTACTTTAAATAGCAAAATTTGTGAGTTCACCATTTAATTTTTTATTTTTTGCAAAATGAGGGATTCCACTAAGAACGACATAGTAAACTTGTTGTGTCACTTCAGATGTTAAATGCAAATTCACAATTTTTTTATTTGAAAGGAACTTTTAAAACAGCAGAGTTCGCTGGTGGGGTCTACCTCGCTTGTTCGATGCCAGTACATCAAGTTAGCTGAATGTACAGCTTCACATCAGGGCCAAAACTAGCAAGGTCAAAAACATACACCTGCACGTTTTAACATTTCATGCACTTATATCTTTCACTCGTTCCAATGTGAAACTCGTAGAGCGCAGTAAGAAGAAATGCATGCGCATGTTTCATAAACACCCTCAAACTTTTTTTTTTTTTTTAAACATGCTTCACTGTGTTTTTTTCTCTTGATTTGATATTTTTCATTGTGCACAAAGAGCACTACTGCCAGCTGCTCTCTGCGCTCGAGTTTTCAGAGGGGGTGGGTTTGACAGTTTGGGGACCTTTGTCAGTCATAATTTGTGTTTGTATATCGTGAGGCCAGCATCGTGAATCACACTGCATTGTGAGTAGAGTGTATCGTTACGTTTCTACTGATAAGTTAACCTGCTATGTTACCTTTTGTAGTATTCCTGGAACTGGCCTGGGATAAGGGCAACAGGATACGGCCCTGTCTTGGTCCTTTCTGGTGGCAGGACTTTGTATTTTCCTTGAGGTACCTGGATTATCTGCAGGGATAACGGAAAAGTTTTACTAACAGGCCACACAGTACCAGACATATAGCATGAAGTTACTTAAAAAACAAAGAGTCTTACATGCGTCTGAAGATCAAAGTAGGCCCTTCTTTCCTCCATGCGCTCTCTGTTGAAATTACTGTTAAACTCAGCTGCTTTTTTAGCAGCTTTCTTGATGTACTCTGGCACTTTGCTGGCTTCAACCCTCTGAGGATTCTGCTGCTGCATATGCTAAAGAAAGAACAACATATCATTATATCATTTGCACATTACAATTTACAATTAACACTTAAAGTACCACCCTTTTTATAAAGGTTACATGACCAGAAGGATAGCTTAATCTTGAAGTGTGGTTCAACTAAGATTGGCATTTTTGCCATACATCTTTTTCTCTCCAGTTTTATTCCTGAATGAATTCTTAAATTTAATTACTTATGAGATTTATTTAAATTTCCAAAGGCACAGAGAAAGTGTTACTTACAGCACTCAGAGTGCTTACTGAATATTCTTTAGTGATCCTTTGCCGCTCCCGCTCTTGTAGGATCACAGAGTACTCTGCATGTTTAACTGGGTACTCCTTAATCATCAAATCAATGACCTCATCACTGCGCAAAGCAGTAAGTCCTGGTAAAGAAAAAAAAAAAAAAAGAAAGCATTCAAGTTCAGGTACCACATATTAGACTTCGATCTTTTAATTTATATTAAATTATACCTTTAAATTACATGATTACGTGGTGGCCTGGAGAACCTCAGACAATTAAAGCTTACCTAAAGTACACTGTGTCTCTGTGATGACATTTTGTTCCCTCAGGTAAAGCTTCTCCTTGTGAGATAGATCTCTTCTTTCTAGGTCTAGGAAAGAACATAAGCAGTAAGACACAGCATGCACATTTTACTAGCTGTTTCAACAGATTCAAAATAAGAAGTATACAGTTACATTACATTAGAAATTTAGACATAGCTGGCCAAATGACACACATGTTGTTTTGAAGTGTAAAGACGTAATTAACTTATACAGCACACATTTTTTATCAAATGTTAATGCACAGTTGATCTACATTTGATTAACTCACAAGAATGGAAAAAACTGTTGAGGCATGTACATATTTTTGGAAACCCTTCCAGTGTTCAACACCTTAATAGACTTATTAAGACTGGTTATGCATGTCAAGAACTGTCAGGTGACAACAATGCAAGAGCATAAAGGCTTTATGAATGTTAAAAAGTGCTACCAGCTCACATTTCCACTTTCCAAACTGTCATTAAATAGGTTTGATAACGGGGAACTGTGGAAGTCAAGGCAAAAAGTATGCAAAATAAACAATTAGAAAAGCCAAACTTATTTTCGAAACAATTGCTGTGGACTGATGAAGTAAAAACGGAGCTCTTGTGACACAATCACCAAGGGTATGGTGATTCATTTTGCTTTGGGGTTGTGTGACAAAAATCAATGCACATAGAAAAGCCCTCTAACTGGCTATGATATGAATTTGCAAGCATCTGGCACATGGGCACTAACACAAATAACACTAAAAAGCAATACTGACTTTGCCAAATTTTGCATATGCCACAATTACCAATCTTTAAAGTAATGAAATATAAACATTAACATCTAAAAAAATATATATTTTAAATATTTTCTATTTAGAAACCCCTAAGTCTATGCAATTTGACCAGGGGGACTTTGCATTAACCATATATAGCAATAATTCAGAGTAGGTGAATTAAGCAAAGAACAATTCAAATTACACAATCACAGTCTACTTTTAGACTGCTCATTGTGGGTTCTGTACCGGGATATTTCCGCTTGAATGAAGTAACTCCTAAATACTCGCTGACTTGCTCTTGTAACATGTAGTACTCTCCTGTGTCATCTGGGGGCCATTTGTACTCTGTCAGGTTTTCAGCAGGAAAGTATGTTGGTCTGTAAAAAAACAAATATCACAAGAGATTCAAATAATCTAAACTGGCATAATGCAATCAAATAAGGCTATACACTAGGGCTATAATGGCACAATGTAATTGCACAATGAAGAGAACCTAGATTAATGGGATAAAATGTCTAACCCAAGTTCATGTGTGGTCGTGTCACAGCTCCTGGAACTGTCTCCTGAACCCATGCGCCGTCTCTTTGGTGCTTGGCTCCCATCACTGGAATTCTCTTCAATGTCATCCTGAGAGAGTAAGGCCAAAGTCAAAACTCAGCAAAGAGGGTGAAAGAAGAAATCTTGTGTCTAGACTGCACAAATACATAAACACATATACACACTTAGACATACATAGGTATGGAATGATGCCACAGTCTTGCAAATAAAAATTAAGAAAAGATGTCTAGAATAATGAACAGAAACATGTTATCTATTTATATTATCCATTATATGCCTATTAATTAGTAAAGCCAAAAATAATTTCTCTGTACACATAATTCCTTATTAAGACACATAAATACAGTTCATAACATACACTTGAATCAATAGCCGATAGAATTCAAAACCATACTGCATAAAAAAATATTTTAATATGGCAAGTGATTACAATTTTTTCCAAGCAAATTATAAACTATATAAATCATATAATCATATAACATCTGAAGGAACATTTTTAAACTGCAACAATATCATGATGTACACATATAACACATTATTATATTGTGTATGTGTTTCTGGATTCCCGTTTGTTTTGGTTCCTACTCGTTACTGTGGTGCTGCTGTTCTGGCAGTACAGTGACGAGAGAAAAGCATTTATTTTATACATCTTCTGAAGTAAACGAAACCATACTCCGTGTCAATCATTTAAACCGAGTTTAAACGTGTTTTTGACCTAAACCACACGCGCTGCTGGTAAACACAGATAAATCATTTCACTGCTGACCGCGAGCTGGTAGGTTAGCTTAGCGTAGCTTCACTGGCAGATACAAAGAGGGCGACGGGGTGCGCACGGTCATCTGACCCTCTCAGTTAAAGTCAGCTCTTTACTTTTTAAAAATACTATCAGTGAATTATTCGACACGATGCATTCACGTTTTCACACACACCTTTAAAGACTGAGTTCCAGGCGTTGCAGGATTGCTATCACATTGTCTGGGCGACAAAACAGTTGCCATTTTAAGTTTATCCACATATAATTACAACTATTACAGTCCGACTGGAAAACGAGGACACACAAATAGTTCCGCCCTCTCTAAAGCGGATCCTGGACGGTACTGATAAAATATCACGATATTTTATGATGATATTTAGATTTGCATTAATCGAATAATAAAGCTGCTGAGTAAGGTCAGCAAAATAAGATAAAAATCAAACACTGTTGTATGGGCTTTACATAATGGACATAATATCCATTATTTACCAAATATGCTGCTAAACGATGTCATTATCATAGTATAACACAATATAGACCATATGTCACGCAGCACTAATGAGATAATGTACTAAACTAGTCAAGTAAGAGGATTAACCCTTTAAAGGCCAAGTGAATGATACCTATGAATCATAACTGTTATATTTTTTGCCTAAAAAACCTGATGTAAAACACTGTTGTAAAATATGGTGAAATGTACTTTTCTAATTTAGAAATTACTTGAGTAAACATTTAAAATAATCTTAAAGTATAAAGGGTTAAAACATTATTGTTATTATTATTATTATTATTATTATTATTATTATTATTGTTACAACAACAACAATAATAATAATCATTATTATTGTTATTTATTAAATGGCTAATAAGCACCCCATTTTTTAAACGAATTTGAATTTACAGGCAATTGTTTCATAGTTCAGACTTTAAGGGCTCAAGTTCAGTTATTTTGGGGAATGACAATGAAAAAACTATTGATTTGTAGCAGCACTACCCAGCATGTTGTGGTTCTCGTGTCAATAATGGAAACCAAGTCTAACACATTAGTTTATCAGTTGAATCAGATGCACTGAAAAAAGAGAAACTCTAAAATTTGTGATGGGAGTGTTTGTTGCACCACCTGCTGATTAAACTGTGTACCAGCAAGCATGTGCTAAAATATTTGCAAATGTGAAGGGTAATATTAACTTATAGACATGACCTTAATGACTATTCTGTTCCCTTAATAAGTGATAGAGAGAAATAGAGAGAGTGAGAATTATTGTATATTAAAGTGTGCAGCAGTGTGTTCTCTTATTTTCATTATTCAAACATTTGCTGTGTATTTGAGTGACGTCCAAAACCATGGTTTAAAATAAACATTTCAAACATGCTGTTTTTTTCCATGTGGGATTGTTTTACTGTGATAAAGAACAGACTTACAATACTTGTGCACACCTTTCTCCCCTAGGCTGTTTATAAGTACAGAGCCCCTAAGGCGACATTGTGATTGCTACATTGTGGCCATAAATTAGTACACTTCTCATTTTTTATGCCATTATTGTAGTAATGGTGTGGCTTCAATATATATATATTACATGACCTCAATTAATTTTTGGCCTCAACACAGTAATTAATGGCCTTGATACTAAATTGTAGTCTCAGAATAGTAATCTTAAACTGTGATCTCAGTAGAAAATTGTAGCCTCAATAGTAAATTGTGACATCGGTATAGTAATTTGTGGGCTCAATATAATGACTTGTGGCCTCACCATAGTAAATTTTGTCCTCAATACAGCAAACTCTGTATAACTCTATGCCTTACTATAGTGTCAAGTTAGTAATTTGTGGCCTTAATATATTAAATTGTGTCTTTTGTATAATAATTCTGGCCTTAATATGTTAATTCATGGCATCAGTAGTTATTTGTGTGTAATTTATGGCCTCCGAATATTAACTGATAAACTTGTTGTATGGCCCCAGTATAGTAAAATAGACAGTATAGTAATTCATGGCCTTAATATATATTTTTTATTGTAATCCTGGAATTTGTGTCTTCAGCAAAGTAATTTGTGGCCTCTGTTTAGTATCGTATGACCTCAGTGTAGTAGTTTGTAGCCTCAGTGTGGTAGTTTGTAGCCTCAGTGTGGTAGTTTGTGACCTCAGTGTGGTAGTTTGTAGCCTCAGTGTGGTAGTTTGTGACCTCAGTGTGGTAGTTTGTGGCCATAAAATATTAATTTGTGGCCACGCCTTAATAAAAAATGGTCACAATTTCACACGGATGGCTCCGTATATAAAATGGCACTCTTATTAAAAAGTAAAAAACAGTCGTGGCAATGTTGCCTTTGAGCTGTAGTTTGTGTGCTGGACTGAGGAGGACGCGGCTCTCGGATGGTGCAGTTCTCGCTGCAGGAAGTTGAAGCCCGCTGTTCTGCTCGGGCTCTGCTGACTGAGAAAGTAGTTCGGGGTGTTTCGGTTACTGGGTTTGGACAAAATGGACAGCCAAGGAAGGAAAGTGGTGGTTTGTGATAACGGCACCGGGGTAGGTCTACACACTTTACATCGCATTCAGATATCTGCTCTTCTGGATTTATTTGAACAAACTGCCCAACAACATAAAAGAACATACGCTGACAGGAAGTTAGCCAGGTGGTAGTGAGTCTGCTGTCATAGCGCAGCTAAGCTAAGCTAAGCGGCTTCAGTCAGGAAGGTGTGTGAGAAACATCGAATAGATGTTCTTATATTTTATAAGCCAGTAATGATACAGCTCTGAAGTTATGCCATGTTATCCTACACGGCTGTGTTTGTGTCCAGTTTCTCCATATTCGCTCATTGCCGTTAGCAGGATAATTTGGAGCTAGTCTTCTTTAGCGCGAACTTCCTCCACCCTGTTTGTAGGTGGTTTGTAGTGAAAACAGTGGCCGGAAAAAAAACCGAATTTATTAAGCACTGCGCGCAAAATCACGTTTCTTAAGTTGGACAATGTCTTAAAATAAGACAATGCTGCTGCTAGTTAGCTTTCTGGTGGTGTAGCTGAGCGAAACTTCAAAGCTAGCTAGCTAGCAGTCAGTGAATTGGCTAATGTGTCAGTTGTGCAATAGAAAACTAGAAGTATTATGTTGGTTTGGACGGTTTGACCCGTTACTACATCCTCCTCATTTGCAAAACTAACGAACGTCTTACAAACAGGCTATTAATCTTGAATACCACTGTATAGTTGTGCATATTAATGAAGCTACTTCCTTAGCTACTAGCTGCTAGTTAGTTGCTGCCTCAGAAGTGAGTAGGTGTGTCAGTCCAGTGTCATTGTCTAGAGTTTATCTGTGAGTCGCTTTGCTCTGTGATTGAATGAAAATGTGTTTGTGTTTATTGAAAAGATGGTCTTGCATTACTTAGAATAGCTGATGTTATACTGTTGCGTTTTATTTCTACTAGTAACTCGTTTCACCAATCTAAGAACGTGTTGCTTTGGAACTTTGGAACAGGATGAAATTAGCAGCCGATCATGTACAGTTTGCATTTCTTCTCGATAATCGGGATCCTTTTAAAGTACACTATACTGTCGGGAGGAAGTGCTGTGGTAAAGCGGAGGCAGTTATCAGCCACTAAATCAGGAGGAAGTGAGATCGGCCTTAAACGCTACTGAGAGCCGTAGACTAAAAGCGTGTGACCCAACATGACCATGTAAGGTAGCCCAGTTAGTCACTGTCGATTGGACTTCAGAATCAAGATCATAAAGACTAATTTATACACGGTGTAGTTCAAACAGGGTCTCTGCATCAATTAAATCAAATGTTTAGATGTCCATACACCATTGAAAGTGGTTCTTAAATGGCAGTAATATTAAGTCTGGAACATGTGGTAACACTATTCATTAGGGTGCATGACACTTACATAAAGTTGTAATGATAGCAGACAAAAACTCACATGTATATTTAGAACTACATATTCCAAAAGGCATAGTTTGTTTTAAAGGTTATATTTGATAAAAGTTAGCTGAAGGAGCCTTAATTACAGATGACATCTGTTAGAATACACTTGTATAAACATTTATGTAGGTATTGTCATGACATGCTTATGTAGGTATAATGTAGCTTTTTGAATAGTACCCTGCAGTAAGGTGAAAAACCTTGGACACTCAGAACAATTTCAATGCATAAAATGCTATTTGCATCGGAACATGATAGAAAACATTGCAAAATAATAACATGGAAGTCAATAATTTATTTCTTGATATATTTCATGTCATTTTGGACCATTAGTATTATTTCAGTCATCGTGAATTTTTCTCACAATGTAATGGGCAACTGGCACCAGGTGTCCATCTCCCACTAAGAGCTGCGAGAGGTGGCAAGAAGGTGGTGCCTAAACCATGCAGACTACAGAGGGATGAGCAGCTCTAAGAGGGACGGATTGATGAGCTTAAAAGCTATTATGTGATTGTGTGTGCTGTGATTTTTGAGAAAGAAATTCTTGCTGCCACTGTCTCTTTTGCCTTAAGCATCCTAACTTTACCCGGAGAAGCACATGTCACACTTCAGTGGCACCAAAACCCGGGATTTGGACATATAGAGGGAGTCTTTACAGCAGAAGCACTCCAGACCCTCTTCCACTTGCATCTGGCTAGCTGTTGTCAGCACATAGAGTTTGGGCTCCATCTTCCTGCTGCCTCTGGCAGCTGTCATTGGTGCCTGGGAGATGGGCGTCTGGTACACAGTGTCTTATGTCCTGACTGCAAGGATGGCTTGAAACAGTCCTGAAAAATTGCCTCTGAAGTTTTAAAAACAGTCCTCTCTTTCTCTCTTGATTCTTTCTGACTTGGTTGTACAATTAGCAGACACAATTAACTAATAACACAATTTCTCTCTCTCTCTCTCTCTCTCTCTCTCTCTCTCGCTCTCGCTCTCGCTCTCTCTCGCTCTCGCTCTCTCTCTGTAGTTTGTGAAGTGTGGGTATGCAGGCTCCAACTTTCCAGAGCACATCTTCCCTGCCCTGGTGGGCAGGCCCATCATACGTTCCACAGCTAAAGTTGGCAACATTGAGATTAAGGTAAGTTTCAGATGTCCCTCACAAAGCACACTGACTCTGCTAATGTGATGTTTTTCCCAGTCATTCTGAGTATATTGAAGTCTGAGAAATTATACAAGATGCGTTGTTTCCTCAAAGCAGTTTAGGGTTAAAACTGTGTTAAATAGGTGTTGAGTGTGATGCTCACTCTACTACTTAATAATAATAAAAATCATCTGGAATCTTCTTTGTGCTAAGGTTCGTCTGGGAAAGCTGCCTAGTTAATTTTTTTGTAGTGAGCATTAAGATTTGTTCACACCCACTACAATTTCTTCTGACAGAAAAAGAAAAGATTTTTCAAAAATGTTTTAATGTAATGAAATAATGTGTAAAAAATATTGATACACTTGAGTATTACAGTATACTCTAAAAACAGTTCTGTTAACAGTTTAATGTAAAGATTGGTGCAGACCGTGGTTAATTTTGTGTCGTGTTTAAACACCCGACTGCTAGACAGTGCTGTAATCTATCTTCAGCCATTAGACTCTTCCACTCCGGCGTAAACAAATAGTGTAAGGGCCATTAACAATATCATTAGCAAAAGTATGCATATATTAATTAGTAACCCCTAAATTATGATACGTATCATATAGCACATCTTGACAATACACAGCCTAGTATTGCAACCTTAATAAGAATGTGGCAAGAGGACAGAAAATTAGACAGCTTAAGTAGTAGCCATTTATAATTTTATTTTTTAGGCATTGCAGCTTCAAGGCAGGTGCCCCGTTCTATAACAAGACTTGGCATGAACAGAGTACAGAACACCAGATAAACAAAATATTTTACTTTGGTATATCGTTCTCTGGCCTTTCAACTATAATCTCTCAAACTCTAAAGTGTTGCTTGGTTAAAGCCATACTATGCTATACTTTAATAAAAGAACGTTTGTTAAGATCAGGGGCTGCTTCAAATCCCCTTTAAAGGATCTTAGAGAGCATTTTATTAGTGTATTAGTGTATTAGTAATATTTTTTGGGACCTAAACGAAGAGCCAGAGAGTCTCTTTGTGTGTGATGTTAATAATCTGAAACACTCTATGTGCAGGGCGGCTTGCAGCAGTGCACCCTCACCATCTTTTAGCATGTTATTTCCTCCTAACAGGGTCATTTTAATTCCATCAGGTAAAACAAAAAATGTTATGTAGTGCAGCTTTAAGCTTTTGCGCTCGGCCATAGGAAAGACGAGCTGTTCTGCTGCCATCATAATGCACACTTGTTTGGACTGCAGCCACGACATCGGACCTCTGAATGGTCAGCCAGATTTTTTCATGCATTTGTTCAGCTCAGCCAATCCAGTTGGTTCAAATGAAATTATTTTGCGGCATCAGTGTAGAAGAGCCTGTTATTATGATGTGTGGGTTTTTTCCCCATGAAAAATCAAAATTGGTGTGAATAGGCCAAAAGTCATCAGTTGGTTGTTTTCCGTGCTATGTTTTATTTTTCTCTTTACTTTGAGGGCGTATATGAATCATGTGATGGATCCGGAGGCTGTATTTGGGTGGTTTAGTTTGGCCTTTAGCCAGCGGCTTTGTGCAAATGTCGGTTAATGTTTGACAATCAGATTTTCTTTTCTACAGTCATTCCTTTCCCTGTCCCACCTTTTGACCTTCTTCCTGACCCTTCCTCTGTATACTCTCTCTCCTGTTTTCTTCGCATGTTGAGGTAGAATAACAAAAAGATGGTAAGTGCAGACCGATGTGTGCGTTTGCACCGATCGCCTGTCAAGGAAAGTGTGACGCACCATGTTCTATACCCAAACAAGAAAACTCAGTTCCTTAGTGGTTTTCTTCTAATTTGTTTGCTGTTTGTCTTTTATTATGGTTCATCTCACCCTGTAAATCATCTCACACCGGTCATGTTTGCGTTGCTTCTTTATTCTTTAATTTTATTTAGTGTTTGTTTTTTCATTTTGCTGGTTTGCAGTGAGTGAGTGTTTCTAACATTCTGGTTTTCTTTGGGATTTTCTTGATTTGTCTCATTCAGAAGTCAACTGCCTTCTTACAACAGTCATTTTGTCTGCTTATTAACGAAAGGAAATCTTCTGTAAAACTGCAACTGGAGTTTTAAAGTCTCAAATGGCTTTCACAGACCATGGCAGCGTCTCACCAAACCTCATAGCCTGAGTTCCTCTTTTTGTATTCTGAAATAGGTTTAGCAGAAGTTGATCTCAAGATGGAAGGAGCTATTTAAAAGCCCTCGTTTTACCCAACCAAATGTCTAATTTCCAGTTATCTTATCGGTGCTGTTAGGTGGGAAATCAGTAAAGACTCAGCCAGTGTTATGTGCTTAAATGACTAAAACCGGCCAACTCTGATTTCTTTACAGTGGAGGTGAAGGGGACCAGGGGTCACAATTGAATTTAAATATAGCTATTTTGTTCACTGTCCCAGTAGAAGTGAACCTATGAGTTTTCTTTTTGGACTACCAAGTGGGCATTTAAGCCGAACATTCTCAGAACTAGCACAGAATAAGGCATCAGGCATCATTTTCATAACTATATCATGTAATAACTGTGTAAGTTAACTGTCTAAGCGAGCTCTTCGGACGTCTGGATGCTTTTACTACCACTGTAAACAATTCTGAACTGTTTTGTGCCAAACCGATCTTCATGACTTTGCTTACATCTTAATGCTTCATATTCGCAGACGCTTTAACAAATCTGTGAAATGTTCCTTTAATGCAGTAACTGTATGAATCTGTAAACTAGATAAGTGTTACTTGCATTGTGTTGTGACGTAGGGTGAGGATTAAAATAGCCTTTATGTAGGTTTTTCCTCTCAACGCAGATGAAGTTTCTGTAGCTCAGCTATGACTGTGCAGTACCCAGGAAGCAAGTCAGACAAATGAATTTTAAGCAGTGTTATTGAAAACACATGGCGCTGCCCGACTGGTGCTCCTTTATTCCACAGCGCACTCAGTGCTCGTGCTTGCTGATTTTGTAAGCTGTATGCATCTGTACACGGCCGCCTGTCATGACTACAGCGTGTAGAGTGTGGTTCAGCATGTTAGCCAAGTAGAAATAATTAATCTGTGTACAGATCAGATGAGGCATAGTCTTAAATTCTAGGTAAAATAATAATGCCTGAATTAATATGCAGTTATATACAGAAGGTCAGGCACCTCTGATTAAATTACATGCTTTGTTACAGCAAGTGCTTTTGTTCAAAGAATTTATGTATCCTCTACAGAGAACGCCCTTCTGCAAATTTGAACACAATTACTGTTTATTTGAATTAAGCATGAAAAATGAAAATTCAAACGCTGAACATGGTCTGTGCCACCTTTTTTCCCTCCAGTGTATTAAACAAAGTGCTTATTTAAAAAGGTCTGTTCACTCTGCGGGCAACTTGGCACCGTCCCCAAACAGTAATTTCCAGGGATGCAAGAGAAGATTCCTCTTTCTTTGAATGAGGAAAGTCTCAAGGTCAGATTATCGTTTCAAAAGCATACTCAGAATTGGTGATCAAATCTGACTCAAATAGTTTTTAGTGTTTGGCTAAATATTGCACAGTGACAATAAATTGCTGGCACAATTCACCAAAATGAAGAGGGGCTTTCCCTACTAGTGCAACAACTTTGACCCTCCGCCAGTTGTGGTGTAACCAGCGGGTCATTTTCTGGAATGTCTCTATTTCTCCTGAAACACCTGCTATATTGAGCATTATAAGTGTAATATTTAGATTTCAACCAGTGACCGTTCTTCTCATTTATAATGTCTCAGCAAATTGTGCAATGAGGTTTGTATAGAAATTAAGTTTGTTCCCTGTAGAGGATGTGTTAACTTATTTTTAATTAGAAAATCAACAAGACATGTGTTGACAGGGAGTGGGGAACAATAGCTGCTGCTGCAGAATTAGCATTCCTTCTTAAGGGATGCCTGACACCTTTCTAGCAAATTATATCTATGAATGACATGCTTAAAACAAAGCAGATATAAAAAAAAGTCCTGTTTACAAATGAGAGGCATAAGAGCGCTTTCATTGAGTCAGTTGTATGAATTCGGCAGACTTTTAAAAGTGATAGTATCAACTGTATTCTGTTTACTATCCAGTGAAGTGAAGGAGAAGAGCTCTGGTCCTGGATGGCTGGATTCCTGCACAGTTTGGTGTTTTTCTTGCTCATACACACCTGTTTCAGCTCAGCAGTTACTTGGCAGGATTAGTTGTTTTTCAAAGCTGAGAAATCAAGAAACTGCTGCTCTTCAGTTCACCACCCCTGATGTAAAAGCAAGCAAAGTATATGCCCAATCTAACCTTCACAATGGTGTGTTTGTGGGACAGAATCTGTGGACGCTAGTGAAGGCGGGATATCTTTAAAGTGCAATCTGATTGGACATGATGGGGAGAGTTCAAATGTCCAGTCGCTAAATGTCAGTGTGGAGCTCTGAGACTGTGAGGCTCACATTAGTTATACCTTTTTAATTTAAGGTCTTAATCAAGTTAAACAGTGCTACATGCCTGGTTTTGTGTATGAGAGTTTGGATTATTTTTACTTTACAGCTTATAGTACCATGTAGGCAACATGACAAATGTGTAATATATGGATTTTCAATGTTTATAATTGTATTTTTTATGTCTGCTAGAATAGATTTACATGTTAGAATTTGACTAGAGCACAATGCTTTTTCTCATACTGTACATCTGTATTTACCCTCCGTCTGAAACGCAGTACTATTTGAGTCCTGTGTCTATAAGAACTGCCTACCGTGTGCTTCCCAGTGTGCTCTGATTTAGTTTTAGATCTGAACACTGAGATCATCCATTTGATCATGGTTTCAGTTCTTACTTGTGAAACATTAAAATACATTAGTTAAATGTCTTTAAGTGGAAGTAGAGATGATGCCTAATGCTTGAGAGGGTCTGTGTGGGGTTGTGCGTGTGAAAAGGATGCGTGTAAATAACTAACAAATGAGTTCAGTGCATGCTGTACTCTGTGCATGCTGTATATGCTGCTGTAAATGGTAAATGGCTTTAAGGGGGTCCATCTGTCCATCCATCTCATGTCAGTGGCTGCGTGCACCATGCTTGTGCTCGCATCAAGCCACAGTGGAGCATCTGTCTGTTCGTAAGTCACCTAAAATGCAGACGGTGGATGATGGAGGCAGGGTTGTGATGCAGAGCCTCCAGTGCTGTATGCATCTTTTTGGACATGCTGCATATGCTATCCAGAGTGGCAGCTGCACTGTCACTTGCACATCCTGTAAGTGCAGGATGGTGTCTGGTATGTTGTTTTAGAGACCTTTCTAAGCGTTTTCTCTTAGGGTTTCCTAACAGAACCTCTGATCTGTGACCTTTAAGGACCTGATGGTAGGGGATGAGGCGAGTGAACTGCGCTCAATGCTGGAGGTGAACTACCCCATGGAGAACGGCATCGTCCGGAATTGGGATGACATGAAGCATTTGTGGGACTATACCTTCGGCCCGGAGAAACTCAATATCGACTCCCGCAACTGCAAGATTCTCCTCACAGAGCCTCCAATGAACCCCACAAAGAATCGCGAGAAGATTATTGAGGTGTGTAATTCAAATTTTTGCAGTGATAAAGGTTTCTTGAGCTCTTTGTGTACTGTATCATTATAATCATAAACAGTGATAAAAAAAACTTCCAGTTATTTATATACTGACCATCTGCATGTTAAAAGAGTTTAAGAAAAAAAATCACTCCAGTGGCATAGCTGTCTATTGTTTGGTTTGTCTCGTTCTTCGCTGGACACCAGCATAATTGGCCCTTTTTAACTGTAACATTATGTTTTAATATATATATGTAGTTTTTATCGATTATGTGTTTTTATGAACATCAGTTTTCTCTTAGTTTTAACTTCGGCCACCGATGCTCCCCTTTGAGCTTCCATAGTTCAGAGTTATCACCCCAACCCCCAATTAAGGCCTGATTCACACATGCTACCACTGCATGGCAGGAGTGACTGTGCTTTCATACAGGTTGCGTGATTAAAGTGGCAGAGTGTCCCACTTTGATGTGGTTTGGTATTTTAGAAATTAGACCATGAGCTGAATGTGGCTAAACGGGTCACATAGCAAAATACACTGAAATAAACCTTGAAAAAAAATCTTTGATTTAATGCATATACGTTCTTCAAGAAATACTAGTTACGCATTCCGGGCTGCAGACCAGTCACAGAATGCTGTGTACAGTAAACAGATGTACCGTGCTCGTATAAATTAAATTTAGTGATATGTTAAATGATATTCTTATTAAGCAGAGTGATGTATTTGACAAATGTCCATCTGGATATTCAAAGGGATGTGTATGTAACTTGCACTGCACCACTCCTCAACACAATCCTTGTTTATAAGTAAGGCATCGCTCACACCATGCAAAGCTAACGTGTGAACAGACTCATTTACTGTATCTGTGAAAAAGTCCTCACAGACAGTGTGATGTAATTTTACCATATTGATTACATATTTTGTTTAGATTGGACAGAATAAGTAAACGGGAGGAAAAGTAAATTATGTATAATAATAGCCTGATTGTCTTTGCAAACGAGGGTAGCACTGTAGTGGTCGGGCCTGATGGAAGTGTGAGTTTTTGTTGTGTGTTTTGAATAGGCAGAGCTGTCAGTTCTTCAACACTCATAATGAGCCACTGCTGTGTGCTGGGCAGAGTGCATTACTGGCTGTGCCAGTGGTCATCTTTAGGATAGAGGGAGTGCAATTGATATGTGCCTCTCAGTGCTCCAATCTGTTGCTGAAATCAGACCTAGACAGAAATCAGCATTAGGTGAGACTCTTGGATGGTTTTGTTTCTAGCTTGCTTCTTCATTGTTTGACAAGCACATCCGCAAATAACGTCTGCCTACTGCGTCTTCTGAATGGCAAATTTAGTGAAGAAGGATAGATATCGCATTAGTTTTATTTATTGTCCAAAACATCTTATGCATCTACAGCTAAGATTTATATGTAATGTTGACAGAGGTCATATTAAGGTTATGGTGATTTTTCTGGGGTACTGTTTTGCTCTACAATGCCCTGCATGTACACCCCACCTGGAATAGATGTAAAAATACTAATAATATTTATGTCCTAATGTCCTAATGTCCCACTGTCCTTTTTTTCTAACCATTTCTAGGCATTTAGAGACCTGAAAGGCTGTGACTGTTTCTCTAGAATAGGTGTTTCACATCAAGCTACTCTGACATACTTTTGTGTATTTTAGCCAACTACGTACGCAGAAGTTTTGTAAATTTACTTGTAATAGCACTTAGAAATAGCTCTAAGTTGTGTGGAAATGTTTATGAAACCTTCAGCACAAATGATTCCTATTTTTTGAAATGATGAGATCTCAGTTGTCATTTACTGTCAACCATATTTTGTTGTAGCTTATTAATTATTTCTTTGTTTCTTTTTGTTGTTATCAAATGAATACAATTTACCAATAAGGGTAAATCTAATCCCGTACAGATAACTTAACTTAAAGGAAGTTATTTGTCAATGTTGCATGTTGCAAATGTTGGTTAAGAGTTCCTCTTTAACCGTTAATCCTTGCTTAGGTATGAACATTTACAAACTCCTTCCCATCCAATGAAAGAATAGCTTCTGATTATTGTTAATAATGTTCTTTCTTTTTCCACATAACATCCACTCTGTCCCATGTATTTAGCTAATTCTGTCACAAAGTTACATCACATTTAAACACTAATGACTGCAAAAAACATCAGAAACTGAGACCTATTTTCTTGATGAGCACCAAAAATGAAGTTCAGCAAGTAAACAGACTAGGAAAAAGTAAAACATAAAATGTGCCACTTGCAGTGTTTGTTTATGTTTTATTTGTGCACAATTTGTTACATTCAGTACATAAATAGAAATTGAGTAGTAGTGAAATTCAGACTATATGAGGTTTACAGATACTGGGTACTGGGGTAAATTATCGTCAGGCATGAGGTCAGCACCCAGTTTCTAGATGAACTAGTTACGTGCACGTGTATCCCCAGATGATGGCAGTGCAACTGATAGTCAACTGGTAGATTTCCTACCTGCCATGAAAAGTGCTTTAAAATCCACCTTATTTATCACAGGATTGCTGTATTTCAAGATTATGGCCTTAAATATCCAGTTGTAGAGCAGAAGTGTCGTTCGTTACTGTTTTAGCCAAGTCATGGTACATGTGTTTAGTTCTTATCATTTTATGTCCCATTAAAGGTCACTGAGGCGTTTCTAGGACAATGTGCAGGCTGTGGCTTTGCTACAGCTGAGTGACACTGAAAGTATGACAAGAACGGCAGTGTTACGAGCATAAACCTTGATGTGATGTGTAAATTGAACTTCAGCCCAGTTCTAGAAATTTGCACCTATTAAGAAAATTATATTTAATACCATTGCTTTACAGTTTTATTCCAGTACTCAGCAGTGGTAATAGAATTTTAAAATTGAAATGAACTTTATTAGTGGGAGTCATTAGCATAGGCTGTAAACAGAATCTTCTGACTAAAGCGATTCTTCTGGAACTCTGAAGTGAGTTGTTTTTTGGTGCTGATCATTTCAAACGTTTGTTTAGACAGTGCAGTTTGATCCACAGTTTTGCGTTATTATATCACGATTTCAGGATGCGTTGTTACGCCCTTACGTTTAAAGCATTGTCTGATTGCTCATCCCTAGATGTTCTATCCATAAGTGACTCAAAACATGTTATTTCTTATCTTCTGAAGCTCACTTTGGTAACAGTTTGGCATTGATTTATTTTGTTATAAGTACATGTGATCATTTATATTGTTTTGTGTTTTCTTGTAGGTTATGTTTGAGACATACCAGTTCTCAGGAGTTTACATTGCCATTCAGGCTGTGCTCACATTGTACGCTCAAGGTATTGTTTCTGTATTATATATAGAGTGACTCAGTAACGCATTCTGTTCTGTTTTTTTTTTTTTGTACATAAATGCAAACACATGGAAACACTCCCTTTCTGTAGTTTATGATTTCATTATTTCTTCACCCTGACTGATGTTGTTCGTTTTGATACCCAGGTCTCCTGACGGGAGTGGTTGTAGATTCAGGTGATGGGGTCACCCACATTTGCCCCGTTTATGAAGGCTTCTCGCTTCCTCATCTCACCCGCAGGCTGGACATCGCAGGCAGAGACATCACTCGATATCTTATAAAGGTGCTCCTCTGATCTGCTGTGTTATGATGTCATACTATTAACAGCTCTGTTTTGCTACATTACAGGTTTATAAGTTATGCAGTAGGTTCGATATGTTCATTGTGTCAGGAAGCCTTTGTTTTTGCTAACCGTCATATTGTTTGTAGAGTGAAATTTGTTAAAATCTAGTGAAGTACTAACCTTTTTTTTGCCCTTTCTTAGCTGCTACTTCTGCGGGGCTACGCCTTCAACCACTCAGCAGATTTTGAGACCGTACGTATGATGAAGGAGAAGCTGTGCTACGTGGGCTACAATATTGAGCAGGAGCAGAAGCTCGCACTGGAGACAACTGTACTGGTGGAGTCCTACACGGTCAGTCCTCATAACACTTCACAATTGTCCATATGATGTGGTGAAAATAAAATAAACATCCAAATATGAAAACTAAACGAAACCTTTTTTTTAATCAATTGAGGTTGTGATGCCACCATGAACGTATTTATATTTGTTAGTCTACAGCAGTCCAGCCCATCCTTCATTTTAGCCTTCAACCAAAAAAGCAAAGGGGAAAGAAGTAAAAAGCACCAGTAGAATATGGGCCTTTTAATTAGTGTTGCACAACTTCAAGTTTTTTGGAGGCGACTCCCGCCCTCCTGCCACAGGAATCAACAGACTTGACTCCTTGACTCCACTTTTAACAAGGATGTTAGAGGGATACAGTAGAAAGCAAAGCATTGTAAACATAGTTTACCCACTTGAGTAGCTAGATGATAGTGGAGCGAGAGAAAAGTATACCAAGAAAAAGCTGGATGTAATCTTGTTCCTGATTTTAAGAGGCTTCATATTCACCAGCTTTTTATCTGACTTGGTCCTGGTCCACCTTAAATAATGCAGCAATTACCTTGGCATCTTTTTCACTGCCCGGCTAAACTGGTGCAGAGTGTTGAGACAGTAACAGTTTCTTTTTCATATATTGTGCCGCTAAATTACAGCCAGGAAAAACTTAAGAAAACTACACAAAATATTCACTAACTGCTAACCAGCTTATCAATCAACCACAAAACATGTCTAATTACATCTGTCACTCCAGCAGCTTATTTGTCCTCTAAATGGGTTTTATCATCAGCCACTCGACTATATTTCCTCAGAGTTGAGCCAGTAAATACATTTGAGTCAGTAAGGCTTGTGTTTGTCAGAACTGAACTAGTTCTGTGGCAGCATGTTAGCCAAGCTAGAGTCTCTGGCCAAGAGTCGATCCCAACTCCCATATGTGCTGGTGTTGAAGATTTAAAATTGACTCCCCATCAGTTCTTCTAATGTCAGAAACCAAAGGCAAGATATCAGAAAGCTCAAGTGGTATAATACAAATAAAGGTTAGAGTTTGGTTGCAGATTTTTTGGGGATTGTTAGCATGCGGTTTTCCCGGCTGCCCAATGGTGTGTACATATTTTGTATTTTGCACAGTTAGGTTGACTGCACTGTTTACGCCGATGCTCTCTTGTTGGTTGCTATCTTTGAGGACCAGTGGCTCATGCTCAGTGGTGAAAGGTGGGCTATATGGTGGGCCACTGTGAAGGGAGGAGGTTGCTGTGTAATGTATGGGGGTAGAACTTTCCGCTGAAGGTGATGCTTTTCTTTCCAGAGTGTTTTTCATAAGTGGGAATGAGGGGGAGAAAGAAGTAAAACGAGGAAAAAACATCAAGCGTTGAAACAAGGAGGCAGTGTGGCGTCGGAGGTACCTAACTAGTATGTAACATCATTTCCTGCGTGGCCACAGTCCTTCCCCAGCTGGGCCACTGGGTGTTTCCTCCTCTGGACACCCTTCAATGGGCTCTTTATGTGCCCACGCACCTCTCCGCCATCTTCTTATTACTCATCACAGCCAGACTCTGGGATACCACTCAGACCCACCACTCAGCAACTGACCAGTCATGAAAAAAGATTTGATTGTTGAGGCAGATCTCAGGTCAAAGCAGAACCAAATAACATGTGCAAAGAAATGAGCAGCCATTGTTATAGTACACTGATAGTTTGGTGAACATTTAAATTTGTCTGTTTTTCTCTTAACCCAAACCTGGTCAAACTCTGACGCGGTCCTTTCTGTCTGTCTTTCTAGCTTCCTGATGGTAGAGTGATAAAGGTCGGAGGGGAGAGGTTCGAGGCACCAGAAGCCCTGTTCCAGCCCCACCTGATTAACGTAGAGGGTGTAGGAGTGGCCGAGCTACTCTTCAACACCATTCAGGCAGCAGATATCGACACCAGGTGACTGGCATATGATTACGTTTATCATTATTGTGATAATTGTCAGTATGCTTTTCTGAGTATATTGTGGATGTGTTACATTATTCATTATAAGTAACACAACTGGTCATGTTCAATTCAGTTTAGTGAAATATTGAATAAAATGGTTCTAGTCATAGTTTCTTATAGTATTTTTAATGTGGCTCTCTGAGTTCTCATTAGTCTCAACATTGCCATATCACTTACCACTACACTGTAATTCACTGAGCCTCCAAAACTCTCTTAACCTTTGTAAGTTACTTCATACCTGTAGGTCGTTTTAGTTTGTTGAGGTTAGTCTTCTTTCTACAATATATAGATGGCCATATGACACCTCTGCCATTGTATTAAGATTTTGTTTCCTAAGTGAATTTAAATAGTTCTGCAGTGCCAAACATGATCATGTAACAACAGTTCATGTCTAGGGACAGCTTTTTATGGCTGCATTGCAGTTAAATCTGTGGTAGACATGAGTTTCCCCTCCCCTGTTAAAACACAGCCCCAAATCCCACTGTGCTCGTTTTACATAATCAACTACACAAGCAAAATTATACTAGCTAATGAAAACTATTGCTGCTTTTTGCAGTAGATAATGATTATTTTTAATAAATGTAATACATTCTTCACACATGTGACTCTACATTGAGTTTTTTTGGGAGAACCTATAAGCCATGCTAACCCAGCTTGCATTCATGGGTTAACAGCAGGCTTGCTGTCTGTCGAATAGTGTTGACAAGCGCATCGCCTCTTTCTGAGCTCCGCCTCGGAGCCTTGGACACATCGGATTGGTTCAGATGTATTCCTCCTAATTAGTAAAAGTTCCCAGCCACATTTAGCCTAAGATTTCTATTGGACTGTATTACAAGATAACATCTTGACCTGTGATAAACTGTAGCTAAAGGTATCTTAAATGTAATTAAGTACTGTAATGGTTTGTTAATTACTATTGAACTAATATGTATATAATAAGTTATGCAGTAATGAAAATGCAGGATTAAGATGTGGGCTCACATACAGACCCCTGGTGTTTAAAGTGTTGATACAGATTTATTGCTTTATTACATTGTTTAATGTCTTAAACATGCAACAAGAACACTGATCTTATTCTATACACACTGTATAGAGATAGTAATCTTTTTAATCTCTGTCTTTCTCTTTCTCTGCTTATTTTTCTCAGGGCTGAGTTCTATAAACACATTGTTCTCTCAGGAGGTTCCACCATGTACCCTGGCTTGCCCTCTCGACTGGAGAGAGAACTTAAACAGCTCTATCTAGAGCGTGTGCTAAAAGGCGATGTTGACAAGCTCTCAGTGAGTATGCTCAATACATAAACAGTAGGGTGTGAAAACTTGATTTTGATTCGGGGCGCCAGGGTGCAAAATTGAAACTGATCTTTTTTTATTGTGTGATTTCTGTTGCCTTCACGGTGACTTCTTCTATGTAGGGAGTTAAGACAACCCATTGTGCACTTTTTATACCAATCAACCTTTATCTTTGTTTTAGTGTTCCTTCAATTTCCAGGCTTATAATGTCCTAAGCCGCGTTGCTCAATTATTATATGGAAAACAACCCAAACAAAACGACCCTGTTATTCTTAAGTTATTAGAGTATTAAATGATATCCTAAACCAACAGTCAGTGTTACTATTTTTATGCCAGATATATAAATAATATAACCTATAGTGATCACTCTTCATCAGAAATTTGCCACTGTTGACATTTTTCAACTTAAACAAATAGCCTACGTGTGACACTGTGTTTCCATCTAAAGCATGTTTTGTGGAAAATGTTGTAGTGGTTAAAAGGTTTGTAGGCGATGGACACAGAAATTGTCTGTAGTACTTCATGAATGTCGGCAACGTTTTTCAACGCTTAACTGAACATTTCTTTATCGATTCTTTCTTTGTCGCACTTTTACACATACGTTTACCCTAATATAGCAGATTTTCCCAGTGTTCCTCATACAGTAAACACAAACAGGACAGTGAAAAGGTGGAGGACATAAGGGTGATTTTAAAAACCATGTTACCACTTTTAACCTCATCAGTTGTTCAGGTGAGGCTGCAGCCTTAAAAATGTAAAACACGAATGTAAAAAAAAAAAATGTAAAAAGCTCTTAATATATCTAAATATTTGTGCCAACAGTAATTTAAGTAAATTACATCATGTGAAGACTTTTTATTGCTAGAAGTGGGAGGGATAGAACCAGGCACACTTTTTCATTGCTTGCAGTTTGCACAGAAAGTGGAATGTTGTAAGAAATATTTATTTCCACCTGAATGGAGCAATCTGAATACACAGAACTGTCAGTCACTCATCAGGAACATCCATGGGTTAAGCCACATTTCTGTACAGCTCTGCAAACCCTTAGACCTGTTTCACACCTTCTACCTCTGCGTGACATGAACGCTACAGCAGTGTGGCACAGGTTGGCCTTTCACATGTACAGAATTTGGCATATGGAATGTAACCGTGGGCTTTTAACACAGTTTTACAGACACACTGTTTCCATTTGTAAATGGAAAAGCAATTGCATTTGTTTACTCTCTGCAGTTTTCTTACTTGCAATTGAGACAATCATAACAAACCAAAAGGCATACCCAATGTGTGTAGATCATGGCTGCCCAAAGAAAGACATGCATCTCCATTTTTGTGGATTTAAATTTTTATATCATTTAAAAACGACAGCTGCCCTTTATATCCTGTGAAAGTTTCATGATGAATGGACCAATAGAAATTCTCCAAAGTCACTTGGTATAAAACCTCTATACAAAAACTTACATTAAAAAAAAAAAAAAAGTTTGTCTGTTACTGTTTTGTATGAAGTGGCTGTTTATAAGGTTTTGAGTTTAAAACCTTCAAAAATGGACTGAAAGTATGAACAAAATGTAAAGAAATAACAGTTTTTTTACAGTACAGCAAGCATGTGTCTATCATGTTGCAGAGATATCTACTGAAGTGGGTAGGCTAACCAGCTAGCCCTGCCCACCTGGCCTCATAATACCACTTTGTACCTTAAAAGGCAATGCTGAGTCACTGTAGTGCCAAGTCACATTAGTCCAACAAGAGAGGATGAAGAAGTAGCACTGCCCTGACAGTGTATTGTAACCTCTCATCAGTCATGCTGAAAGTTCTGCTCTCTTAGATCATTTAAGGAAGCCAATAAAATAAAAATGAAACGCAACGATGGCTGAAGCTCTTGGTGAGTGATCACCGTCGGCCGTTCTCAGCAAGAAACCACATTTAGTAGTAAAGACAGGATGTGATATAAATAGCAGCAGAACAAGAGTTAACATCAGAACTGATGTCAACCACTGAAGATGCTCTTGGAAAGTGAAGCAATGATGCTGACCTTTCAAAGTTTCTTCTACACTGATAGGAATTAAAGGGGGAGTAGGGACAGTGCTGGTAATATATTGCCCCCTGTTGTTTGGAGTATGAATTGGACAGGTTGCTTCACCTTACAAGTTGGCCTTTTAACTAGTATTTTGTTTCATAACAACCATAAAAGATAAAGCTCTATTTGGTGCTTCGTTCATTTAATTTTCTTTGTCGTATCATTAAGTTTACTTTGTGTTGCTGTGTGTAGAGAAAGTGGCTCTGCTGCCCCTGTTATGCCCTGCTGATGCAGGTTTGGAGAAAGTTTTGACCTATTAGCATGACGTCCAAAATTAAAAAACTAAATATTCTGAGTTGCTCAGCCACGCTGAGGTAGTGCGCTCGATTCAGGTCTTACCTGTTAGATTTTCCTGCAGGATTTGTGTGACAAAACATGAAGTACTCATATTGACCAGCAGGTGGAACTGAGTGACCTCTTTGAGCCGGACCATGGCAGACCAGTCTCGCAGCACTGGCCCAGGTTGCACATATGCTGCCTGGCTGTGCTCTGTCTCATTTAGGATCTGGCCATTGGCCTGGAAAAGCATTTTGGGGTGGTTTGAACTGCCCGCTTGTCAAAACTCTATTTTCAGATGATCAATTACAGATGGGTTGCCCGATACGCTAGAGCAGCATGTCTGTCCGTCTGTCTCAGGGCTGTGCTCAAGGCAAATGAAAAATTCAGTGAAGGCTTGTGTAACTTCTTTAAGTTCACTTTAAACCACCTGTTTTCAAACAGTTCATGGTTCGAGTGGCTGGACTCAGACTCCCTCAGAACACAGCATGTTTATATACTGACTCCAGCGTCTGACAAAGTGCCACAGTTTACAAGATTTTTACTTCATTTTTTACTTGCAAGACAAATTATCCAGACGGTTAGAGTTATTTTTTGTTCTATACAAAAATGTTTATTGCTGTATTTCTTTTTTTTTCTTCTATTTTTTGTTTTAAATCTTCTTCTTTTTATTGTAAAATTATTGTATGTGATACATTATACACTATGTCTTTTTGTATTTCATGGTCAAATGTTTATTTTTAGACTGGATTTTATATTACTTTTAGTAATATATTTGTTTAAATATATTTTTGATGTTTATATATTTTTCTGTATTATATTAGTTTATTTGTTTTGTGTGTGTGTGTGTGTATATGTATATATATATATAATATGCTTTTTACAATATTGTAAATATTTATGTATTTGTTCTTTATATCTTTGTTCTTTTTTTAATATTACTTTGGGTTTAGAATTTGTATTCACTGCAATGAAAAAAAAATTACATTTTTTGTGAAATATGTTTGTTAAATGTTTTCATACATTTTAGGTATAGTTTTTTTGTTTTGTTTTTTAGAACTTTTTTTATCCTATTGCATTCTAATCACATGTCTATTTAATACCCTGTAGAAATTCAAGATCCGAATTGAGGACCCTCCGCGGCGCAAGCACATGGTGTTCCTGGGTGGGGCTGTGCTGGCGGACATCATGAAAGACAAGGACAACTTCTGGCTGACCCGGGAGGAGTATCAGGAAAAGGGTGTGCGCGTGCTTGAGAAGCTCGGCGTCACAGTCAGATAAACTCTGTTACAGTGTCCTAAACCCTCCGCGTCCTCTCCACTATCCCATATACAGGATCTCCACAGCATCTGTCCATGTGTGCATTGTTCTACCTCCCTTCTCCTGCGTTCTGCTTCTCGTGCCACTGAATCATGTGATCACCCTTAGGAAGGAGATAAGGCGAGGAGGGGGGTGTATTGTATGAGGGATACTGGGGAGGGAAGGTTGCGAGCTTGGCATCCAGTTTCTTGGGTCTGCTGTCATTTACCCTGATGCGCCAGTAGCAGAAAGCCATCACAAAAGAGTTCACCAGCAGTCGTTTCGGCTTACATCAGTCAGTCTCGTTTGCATTGCACATAACAAGAGACCCCCTGCAGTGTGGCTAAGGAGACTAGAGATAAATCGTAACACCAAAGCTTCTACTGTCTCATCATAGCAAAGTTAGGACCATGCGATGTATGCATTAAGACTTAAATTGAAGCCGGCTGTAAAAGATTCTGGTGGCATCTCTTATAGCGCTGTCAGCCTTAAGAATGTGGATTTGAACTGAAACAAAACTTAATGACGGTTATTGGTTTTCTCTACTGTGCATTCATCTCTTGATGAAGGGATGCAGCTCCAGTCCTTTATCTTCTCTCACACTCTCTGTCCACTCTCCTTATCCATGTTGTCAAGTGCTTGTCTTTAATGAGTTCTTGTGCTCAGGGTTTTGGTGTGTTGGGCAAAAAAGTTGCTTTTGTCTTTTTTTTTTTTTTCTTCTAGCTTCCAGCTTAGCATTTGTATTCCGGTTGCTTATTTTCTCTGTACTTAAGCATTGACTTAACAGCCCCTTTAAAATGGGCATTGGCCAGATCTTTCCAGCTCCCAGCTATTCCAGAAAATGGTCAGACGTTGTTATATAAAAAAGAGAGAGGAGGGATTTTGTCTTGCTTTTTCTCTTTTAAATGTTCCCTTTTCTCCAATTTGCAGTGCATTATTGATGTGTGTCTGGCATAGAATACACAAACGTGTAGTAGTTTATTCCAATGACTCCCTTTTTATTACAACAAAACGATGACAGTTATAAGAGACTCAGTTTGTAACTGAGGTTCAGGGTGTCATTCCAGTATGTCTGATGATGATGATGATGACGATGATGATATCGATGATCATTATTATTACCAAGAACCGAATAGATGAGTGAAATACAAATATCATGAATAATGTTGGTATTATTATTTTTTTTTGGTTTTTTTTTTTTTTCTTTTTTGAATCTTGGTGCCTCATGTATACTAGAGGCACCTCATACTTTTCATATGTTTCCATAAATGCTCATCCAGTGCCAAGGGCAGTTGATCTGACTGGATCTCCCATGTTCTTTTTATTATTCTTATTATTCTTATTATTATTGTTATAGCATAAATGCCTAACTTTGATTTAAATAAAGAACATGATTTATAAATAACCTTGTTCTTTTTTTTTGAATGAATTACAAATAAGGGCCTAAACATGTTTCTGTCTATAAAAAACTTAATAGTTGCTGATTTCTGCAAAAAGGATTAACATGCTGAAATGTTATAAGTCCTCAGGTGAGAAAAGGTCTGGATTTCGACCAGTTGGTGGCATCCTAATGACATTTTTGCCACCTATTAACAGTGGTTGATCACTGAACTATACTAATCAATAATCAGTCTCAACTGTGTTTGTTGGTTAATACTACTAGACAGTCTTTGAACATGCATTTGAATGTAGGATGATCCTGTCATTAATCCCTGATTTAACTATTTCCTGTTGAATCAGTGCAATGAACCATTTCATCTCTTCATTTGCTGGCAATGAAAGTGTTAATGATGTGGAGAGTTAAACCAGTTTGTATATGACACGCTTTACTGCGCCACAGAAATTTACTTGGAATAAAACTTTCAATTTTTTATCCCTTCAAAAATGTGATCAGACGAGTGTCAAGTTTTGTTTTTACTGTAATATAAACAGAAATAAACAGAAAACTCTGTGGAATGGATGATTTAGCTTGTTGCAAACGCAGCGTCACATGTGCTGCCACTTGAGTAAACACTGCAGTCATTGTATATTGTTTCTCATTTAAAATTATGTTGTACATTTTGTTTATTTGGCAAAATCGGACTAATTTGGTATCAACATGTAAGCAATGTCAGTGCCTACAAGCCCACACCACTCAGTAATGCCATGTAGAAGTCAGCTTGCGGTGTGTTTTACTACTGCTATCAGTTCTGTTTTGTCATTTTTAGTAAGAAGTGTACTAATAGTTTCTCATTTTTACTTCAGATACTGACAACCGAACAGCTGGTATTACTTTTTATACACAAAAAGTAAATCAAATATCTGTTAATGCGTAATACATGCAAAAGAGGGCTAAAGCGATGATCAGTGAGGAATTTGGACGGGGTCCCCGTTTAGCCTACCTGTCTGAGGTGAAAATGGGCCACTCGGGCTGATCAAAGCCACCCTTTATCCTCAGCTTTCTCTCACTGTCAGGAGGGAGGCAGATAAAGAGTCTGAGCTGTCCACCTTTGCTCCTGATTACACGTCTTGCAGGAAATGGCCCACTAAAGTACCACTCCAGTAGCCATTTCGCTGTTGTGTAACAGATGAGTTTACTACAGTGGGGGTTACCAACATACAGGCTCATCATTTTAGAATGTGAAAAAAAGACTTGTTTTAAAATGAAAATCATCTCTGTAATCTTGAGTGTCTCAAACGCTGCATCTGCTGTAGAAGGTTCAAATGACTGTTTCGTTGGCTGGGCCTTACAGAATGGTTATAACAGTGTAACAGAGCTCCTGGATGGAAATATAATCAGTAGTTAATGGTGGAGACCACTTCTCGGATTAAAAGTCAGCCCGCAGTCAGAAGTGCTACGACGCTGACGTCATCGTTTCCGCCCTGCCCCCCCTCCCCCCCCCCCCTTCTCGGGCTGCTGCTGCCTGCTGCAGAATCCAACATGGAGTAATGAGAGATGGGGCTCGTACGGGGCCACCCTCAGCAACATCAGCGCTTAGCGAGGCGAGCAGCAGCGCCGCGGGGAAACACGGCTCAGGCCCGAGAGCAAATCTGAAGTAGCTAAAAAAGAGAAAAACTGAAAATAGTTCATTTCATCTCCCCGAAAAGCGCGCTGTCTGTCGAGCGCGCACACGAGGCTCTCTGCGAGGCTCCACGGGTACGTTTTTGACCAGCGCCAGGAGAGACGGGGCAGAAAAAAAGAAGAAAAAGAAAGAGAGCAAGAAACGGAAAGTCTGTCAAGACGGGGGACGAAGAGGAGAGTAAAAGAATCGGACGAAGAAACGAAGGAGAAAGAGGGGCACGGCGGCTGCTGAGACGATATGTGAAGGGATTATTTTGGAGACGGTGGCGGAGAGAAAAAATGACGAGCGAGAAGCGCGCACCCGCGGTGGGATTTTTTTCTAGGTGAAACGAGAAAATGATCGAGGAAACACGCCCGAACGAGTGAGTACTCGGGACAATCTCTTCACATCCCTCTCTCCTCGTTTCTTTACGTCTCTGTGTCTCTTCTTGGTCCGATTTCGTGACGCGGTTTCGGCTGCAGTTTCCCAGTGTCTCATCGCGTGAACGCGCACGCCGTTTCGGAGTCGGGGGCAAGTTTAGTGTTTTTGGGGATTGACAGTGGGGGTGAAGAAGAAGAAATTAAAGGAAAAAACTGCTGGGGCTGGTGGGGTGGGGGTGAAGGAGGTTGGGGGGGTCAGGATCAGGCCCTCTACTTCACATTTTGCCTTCCTTCAGAGGGGATTTGGGGCGGTGGGGGTGGTTCGCAGCGAAAGGGGTTTACTTTTAAGTGTCTTCCTTTTAAAAACGACGTTAGCTTCTGAGGTGTTCAGATCCTCAGCTCATTGATGTTTGCCTGTCCGCCATTTGCCCCCCTCCCTCCCCTCCTCCTTCCCCTCCCCCTTTCTTGAATCGCACTTATTTGCATACAGAAGTTCATTCATAAAAAAACAACAACACGCGGTCGGCTCCGTGTTGCAGATCGTATTGTATGTGAGAGACTGATCTTGTCACTAGCCATTTCCGGGGCTAGGGGTAGGGGGCGGAGGGGGATGGGGTGGGGGGCCTGTTTTTTTTTGTGGAGGCACGGATGACTCGGAATACGGGCTGGATTTGCTTTAATCCACTTCACTATTCTGTCACAGGATAGGATGAGCTTTTGAAGAGCCCCATCCGTTTTAGAAACCCACAGCAGCCGAGGCTAATATTATGGCACGTATATATTTGGCTTTATGTGCTTATAAGGCGAACAGCAAGGCCAAGCTTCGTGTTCGCCAGCTCGAATTTTCCCGTTGCACCTTAAACTGCTGCACCATTTCCAACAAGAAGAGAATCGAACAAGAAGCTGCTGACTTCAGCACAGCTGCAGGGGCGACCTGCGAGCACATACGCGTGTTATTTATTATTTTTTCTTGTTTTGGACAGTTAACGCTCAGAATATGGCAGAGCTGAGCCTCTCGTGAGGCTGTGGTGCTCGCGCGCGCCACAGGGTCGCGTGACGCTACCGTTCCATTCATAAAAGCGGGAACGCGCGGGCCGCTCATTCAACACGGCGCTCGCTCGCGCTCCACTGAAACCATGGCGACGAGAATGTCGACTGTTTTCTTCGCCCCGCCAGTCAGTCTTTGTTTTGTGAATAAAAAAGCGACCACAACATTAAATACACCCCCTACGTGCCAGTTCGACCCCTGATTCTTATAAATTCGAGAAACTATTCCAAATTTCGTCAGTATTGGCTGTGGGAAGGTCGGTCTCAGATGTTTGGCTCTTGCTCGTCCGCCATTATCGGCGGCTCCGGTTTAAGACAGTCGTGTTTTGAGACCCCCGAAGCCATCGCGAGTATTCATAGCGGTGGGCGATATGGCAAAATGCAGTATCGCAATACTTCAGGAGGTTTTTGGTTTTTATCAATAAAATGACTTAATAATAATAGTGTTTCTCAAAACACTGGCTTAGTGTTGCAAAATGCTGACATTTTAAAACCTGGTTTTAACCTTACTATCAAACATATACAACCTTTTTATGAGCACCATTAGTATCTCAACATAAGAAAAATATTATAATGATGTTGCATCTCAAAATAATGGCATTGCAACTCAATGATAAAAGTTACCAACTGAATGTTTTTTTTTTTTTTCATTTTAAGGGGCAGGATAGGCCATTCACAATATCAAAGTAGCACCATTTTTTAAAACTACTATAAAAACCCTGAATCCAGTTATATCATGCAATCAAACATGCATTTGTGAAGTGTCTTTCAAAGCTGACAATATCCATGATCTGCTCAGAAAAGCATATTGTGATGTAATTATTACAATAACGATAAATATTGTCATATAGCTTAGCTGTAAGTGTCTCCTCAGCACAGTTTTAGATATCTCATAAAGCTGTACAGATAAGCCTGCACGGACGAATCCACACACTGAGGCCAGCCTTATTGATCCTAGCAGCGCTTCCCGAATCACATATGTGAGCGAGCCTGTGATGGCACAGGAGACAACAATGAAAAATGACATTCAGGAAAGGTCACTGCAGCCATTCCCAATCCGGCGCAGGAAGAATCGATTTCAGATCCTCATTTTCACTCTGACTCGAGGGGCAGTCTCTACTTTGACTGTATGAGTTAGCGTCTCACAGTGTCAGCCATCTTTTTTTTGTGTTTTGTGTGATATCTTTTTTTAAATGCTGTTCGGTATGTGATCACTATTTCATAGTTAGTAGTGAAATACATGGTGTGTTCAGATGCTTAGGCTCGAGCGATGACGTTGAAATATCTTGTGGTTGTCACCAATGATGATAATGACTGTGATTTCAACAGTCATTATTATTATTATTATTATTATTATTATTATTATTATTATTAAGTCCAGAAGTCCCCCGGATGGCCCATGTCAAGGAAAACGTTTTCCCTACTTTTAAGCATGTAAATGCTGTTAAAGTTTCAAAATGTACTGCTCACTCCATTCACTCCGTTTTTAAGATATCATGTAAAACAACACATTAACATAAATATCTGCCTATCAACCCAATTATTCAACAATTTAGTCACACCCATTCATGCTGAAGTTGTAAGGAGTGTTTAGGCATGGACTGGTGTCTGAACAAGGGCCAATGCCAGGCAGCCAATTAGAACAGATTAGAACAATTTCTTGGTGACAGTGTTGACAGTGTTGACAATAGGCCATAATAGCAAAAATAGCAAAACATCACACATAGTTTTTTTTCGGGGCTTTTTAGGGTAACAGTTTCCATCTGACTGTAGATGCATGTTATTCTCATGGTCATATATGTAAGTTCTACCTGGAAAAATTGTTATTGAATGTACAAACCACTGCCAGTGAGTAGTACTGTTGCATCTAGTGCAGAGTGTATAAGCCAAAGCAGTGCTTTTGGGGATACAGGTGCAATTACATGTGCTGTCTACATACACCTAATGGCAGTAGGGCAGTTAGAATACTACTAGAAGGTACTGTCATTGTTAGTAAATAAGCATGTGTGTGTTTGACATGCCATATAAATAACAGTGTTGTTTACATTAACTTTAAAATGGGAAAATCTGCTGTGAAATGACAATCGCCGAGGCTTTTAGAGCTCTCTATATCTAAGATCTGTAATAGTGAGCATTTGATTTTGTGTAAGAGGATATACAGCTTTCAGTAGGCCTGTAGCTTTTGTTGACTTCTGGTTTAGCAGTAATAGCTTTAGTCAAATCAGCTTATGTTCCAAATGAGGGCATAATGTACTTTTAAATGGCATCCTTTATGTTTTCCAGTACATGCAGAAAACTGGTCAACCAGCTGCATGTGACTGGAATGTCCAATGGCAAATAGATTTCCTGTGCTTTGGTTCAATAAAGACAATGGCTTGTCCCACTCTGTTCTAGTATTGAGCATATTGCCAAACTCTTTACATTTCAGGTTTCCTTTGAAAGTGATTAGCTTACGCAAAGGAAGCAGAGTCGCACTAGGTGGCCTCAGGGGAATTTTAAAATCCCTGTTGTTTTTACATGTAATTTTCAACAGAACTGAAATGGTAACAATGATACAAAATCATTCATGCAAACACTACAAAGTATTGTCTGAAGCCAAACCATATGGCCATGCACACAATTTCGTTTATACAGCTTCATACACTTTTACCCCAGATTCCTAATGACTACAGATCCCACCCCATTTGGTCTGTTTGTTTCACCTTGTATGAACCACACTCTTGTCACTGTGGTAGTACCTTCAGTTCTTTTAACGGAACTTGACTGTACCATATGCCATTGCAGATGCTTTTTAAGTTGCATAGACTCTGTACTTCCTGTTCTGACTTTATTTTATTTTTCTAATTTAAAAACTTTATGAAAAGGTACAGATTTGTACGGTACACATCTAGAATGCACTGTTGCACCTTTAAGGGGGCATTAACATAACCAGTACAAAGGGTTCAAAGGGAAATTTACCAGTTTTTTGCATATGTAAATGGTTAAAATGTAAAGGCATAGGTTCATAGGTGAATGTAGTTGACTGGTGGCTTTTTGATACATTTCTTTAGAATTGTGTTTTATAGTGTAATAAGACCGCTAAATGCAATTGTCCATGTGAATGGTTAAGAGTATGTGGTGTGGGTCTTGACCTCTGCAGGCAAAGCGAAGTGTGTTGTACCTACTAAGTATAACGATTTTTCCACCCACGTGGAAATTGAGTGAGTGAGGTGTTAGGGCATTATTTAACCTGACAGATGTACGTCTCCGAACTTAATGGCCACTCTACCTCATTAGCAGATCGTCATGATCTTGCTTTTTTATAGGTGTACATATCATCTACGTTGACTAGAACCCAGTGGAAAAGAGTGAATGCTTTTTGCCCAACCAGCCAGACTGTTAATTTTTAATTTGATTGTTTCCTAGAACTTTATTGGTCAAGCCAGGTAGTAAAATGGGATGGTTTATTTGTGTAGGCCATTCTCCCGCTGTAAAACTGGCCTGTCCAAACAGGGCCCTCAGTCTTGTGGAGAATGACTGCCTTGTCATTTCCCCCCTGCCCCCGCCTTTTGCCACAGTCCCTGCTGGGAGGGAGCACTGATAGTTCTTCAGTCACGTCCCAGACAGGAAACCATTATCTGCGCTTTATTGAACCTGTTGTTCCTTTTTCATTCACAAATGCCCCTCTTTTAACGCACTGCCGGAGCAAACGAGGCCCTTTTAATTTTGATGCTGTCATATGGAAATGTGCATACGACCTCTGGAAGCCGAGTCAGCTGCGCAGAGCCTCTTGCTCTGTCCACTTCTATAAGCGGCCCTTCAAAAATAAGCCAAGGGGCAGCAAGGGCAGTTTTGTTAACACCCTTTCAAGACAATGGATGGGGATAGAATTTAAGCTGTGAGAAATGTCATAGTTTGTGTTGGCCAGCTAACAGCGACTGCTCTAATTCTGTAATCTCTAAATCAGGACACTAAGTGTGAATATCAAATGCTGTAGAAGAAGGAGCACATTATAGTAGTGGGTCTGACACATAATGTTTATTGTGGTTTTTTAGAGATCCACATGAATTAAAGAGAAAGCACAGATCAGTTGTTTTTGTAGAGTGAGGAAATGTGATTGCTGTGTGGAAAGGAGAACTAGTGCGATGTCACTCCATGTGCTGAGAGTGTTGCATGTTTTAGTGTGTCGACATCCTGCCCGTGCTCTAAATATCAACACAGAAATGCAGAGACATTCATCTCAACGTTACAGATAGCAAGACAACCAAATCTGTAATAGTATTTGTTTAATAGGCCCATATCCCTTATTTTTCTTGCATTTTATCTTTTCACCTTTACCTCTCCTGATAATATTTGTGTAAGTTTATGCACAGAAGAAAAATATTTAACTTGTACATGGCCATTTTCCAACCTCTGTTTATCCCTTAGAATTGTTGCTGTGCCTTTAAGACTAATATAAACGGATGTAAATGATCTCTGTTCTGACTGTCTAAACTGTATTGTATCCCATTTAGAACGCAGTGGAATGAACAGTCATACTTTCATGATGTCTCAGAAACAGTGACTTCAGAGCAATGTGTTTTTGCAGCTTAATTTCCATATGTGACATGTATGCGCCGTATATGATGAAACCTTAGTGTTCTAAAAGTCATCATGAGTAAGAACATAAGATCGAAAGCCTTTCAGTTAAAATTAAATTAACATGTTTTCTTGTATTAAACCACTTGTTAGATCTGGAAGGGTGCATCAGTAAACCCCCTCTCTGTGTTGTCTATTTGAGTGTAGTCATTTAAATGGCTGTAGTCTGTGAAGTTGCTCACATGGTCTTCCGTGATCTGTGATTTTTGAGAACTGGAATACAAAGTTCCAAAACATACTCGTGTGGTTAACTGAGACGTAATCCGAGCTTTGAGCCAAGACCCAAATTACAAGAAAACCCACATAAATTTTTCTATTAAAGACATAATAGTTGGTGTTCCAGTGGATTAAAGCCGCTCAAAGCCCAAGTTGCTCCCTGAACTGCCCTGCTCTAACACAAACTCTTCTGCACCCACGTAGTTATTTTGGAAATTGGAATAAAGTTATAAAAGCTAATATCCGCCTCTGGCGTGATGGTGAATGGAACGTACACAGAGTCTCTAGTGCGGAAGAGGGTGTAGCTGGTGCAATATTACACAGGAAATAATGGCAGATAGACAGACCTTAAAAGAAATACTGTAAATTCTTCTGTGCATGTGCGTGCATATGTTTTCTTCTGTCTGGCTGCTGGATTGGCATTGTGAGCTGGGCCAGGCGGGGTTAGTAAAACCTTATCTAAGGAAGTAACAGTCTGCCCTTATCAGGTTTGGTACAACTGTTCAACCCACCTGCCAAAAGGGGCGGAAGCCACTATGCCCAAGACTTTTTCCCCCTTTGGCTGTGGTTTTAGCGTTTCTTTTCATGTGTGCTTACAGTGTGGTGATGACGAAGAGCGTTGAGTCATATCAGCAGCTGCCTAAAAGAGAAAAGTTTATGAGCCTAATTTGACATGGTACTGTGTGAGAATGGGGCAAAGTTTTTGGTTCAGACAACAATAAGGATTCTTTATGAGGATTGTTTATGAGCTTGAGCTGATAGTAGTGGCTGAACGATTTGGGCGAAAACATCTTAACTTTGTATTTTCAGACCAATATTATGCCAAATTGGGCTTGTTTTATTTTAAGGGCTTATATGATGGGATACAAATATTTCTCACTTTTTTAAGTGTATACTTGTAAACCAGTCTGTGCAGTCTATTATGATTTTTTTTTTCTGAGATGTCGCAAAAACCAACACATACATCTGTTTAGCCAACAGCAGTTTAGGCACAAACATTCACGATGAGGTTATATGTAGCATTTCTGCCTGGACTGCTTTTAGATTGAGGCCCAGCCAATCATATTTCAAATAATTTACATATACCAGTCTTTCAGGCACAGCCTGTTTAATTCTAAGGGATAAAAATACATTGGAAAATGATCATGTAACATTATTTTTGGTACACAAACATGGTCAAGTGCTACTCATTAACCTCAGGGAGAAAGCACATCCAATGAACATAATGCTCTGGGTGGCCAGTTAGCTGTGGATGTGATGTCATGTCGATCATGTGGGTTTTTAGTTGCTTCTGATTGGTCTAACTTATCTACAGGAAGTCCTCATGCTCCACATTATTAAGTTCTTTCCCTTAAAACATAAAATGGCAGCTTTAATGGTTTGAAAATTGCACACTTTGAAATTAAAAATTTAATGTAAAAACCTAATTTCAGCTCAGGTTAAAAATTAAAAGGTATTTTCAATCTGATTGTCACTTTTTCATTACAGACATTAAAAATCCTGTATGTTATTTTGTTAAGGTTACTGTATCAGAAGGCTAGTTCACAATATGGTTTAACAGCTGTGTAAATGGTTTACACAGTTATGATTACTCCCGTTTGAGTTGGCTCCACACTCCACAAGAGAGTTGGAAACTGTGTGTAGTAAGGAGTTGCTGTAGATGTAGGTTCAAATGCTGTTCAAGCCCACAACTGTGTTACTACAGTTGATCAGCAGGGGTATGTCTCCTTGTGCTTAATCTGTTAATTCTTAGTTAATGACACCATTGCGCTCTTACTGCAAATAGATGAAATAGAGGACATCAGGGGTGGGAAATAACATGATGTGTTATTGTTAATGACAAATAACAGTAAACCTCAGCCTGATACATGGTACTGAGGAAGTAAAAAAACAGGTTTAGGTCAATTATGGAGAGCCTGAAACCAGCAATAACCATAAACTGCATAGGAACTAATAGCTGATAGCTGAAAATGTTCTGTTCTCTGTAGGGGATGTGTTAACTTATTTTGATCTTGAAAATCAACAGGTTTAACAACATGGTTAAATTCCATTTTAACCATTTTATTCAATGGCTTTGGACAATAATGCAGTAGCTTTTAGTGTGAAAACACTTTAGGCTACATAATACATTGCTCAGACAATGGTCTAGTGGCTTACAGTGGTGAATAATTAAATGGTTGAGATGTAAACAAAGTCATTCAGAGTGGTTTGATGTGCAGTACTTTTTTCTAGAGAACCTTACAGAGGCAGAATTGTTCACAGCCTATGAGGAAGCTTTTAGAAGCATTGAACGCTTTGGCTGTCTGGTTCCTATCACAGCTCCATCTGAAACGGTACATTATTGCATTAAATGGTTTTGAATTGTTTCATGGTAGTTTTGAGATATGAATATATTTAACCTCCTTAATGTCTGCAGTACATGGTATTAGCAGCTATTTGAAGTTTGACACTCATGGTATCTGGTCCAAAAACAAAAATGCAATGGGCGGGTCCCTTATTTGTGACCTGAATGTTTCATGCAAGTTACTGACAAATGGCTATTTCCTCATTTCAGTAACTAGACTGCAGTTATGGCTCAAACTACTCTGTGACCCACTTGAGCCCGCTGCCTTTTGAATGCCTAAACATAGTGACGTCAAACATTCTGAACCCATTCTGACAATGGTTGTTGAACAGGGCTGTTTGTGTGGACAGGGCTCTTGTGTTGTAGTTTTGCAATCCACCGTGGCCTGCATTGATTGCAGCAAGTCAGTGTTTGCAGTGTCTGAATAAAATGCAGGACTGAACTAGCCCCTCTGTGCAAGCACCAGGCCTGTGTTTTGTGGTCACAAATTATATGACTCTAAAAGCTGTTTCCTCTCTCTGTCCCTCTCTCTTTCTCTCTCTACTGTTTGGTAGTCAAATTGTGACAAGTTTTGGGGGGTGTTAAGTCACCAGTTAAGACCTCATGTAACCTAATATAGTAGTACAAGGAGGTTAACTTGTGCACTCAGACAAGTTGGATAGTCTGCAAGTGTTGTTTCAGTGCAGGCAAGCATGCACAGTTCAGGGTTTCTGTGGATCCTTAAAAAGATTTACAGTACCATCAAATGTGGGAAAATGCTTTATTTGTTACTATTAAATGTATTAAAATCAAACATGATGTCTAAAGAGAAGGTTAAAAAGAGTCAGTGTGTACGTTAAACTAATATAGAATTCAAGGCGAACAGAGAGCAGTTAGTCGAGCTAACTAAAGAGGGGTACTGATTTTCACATCTTCATATACATATATCTCAAACCATACAGAGCAGTCAGGAGCAGTTTCTGCAGATGTATATAAGTTTGTGTGCAGAAAGTAAGACGTACACTATAAAAGCGCATATAGAGTGATTGCTTGTTGCTAGGTGGTTGCTATGGTACAAGGTTTGTTGCTAAGGTATTACTAGGATGTTCCCATGGTGGACATGGCGCTTACTGAGTGGAGGTTAGGGGATGGCCATGTGGTTGCTAGGTCTTGTTGAAAATTTGAATAGGAATCTATGGGTGGAACAAAGACTGAAAATACGACACATAGAGGAGTGAGGTTCAGAACAACATTGAACTCATGCTGGGGAGTCTGCACTTATTGCAAAATAAAATTAATTGCTTTGAGAGAAGCTGAAAGAATTACATTAACTTATCATGCATAGATCTCAAGTGCACAAAGTCTTCCTTTAAAGGACATAATTTGCAGTTGGAAAAAAGGTTCTTAATCACAATGTATCGATGTATACTTTATTGTACCGTGTGGTCTAAGGTGATTCCTACTTCTAGACAAAATATTGTCCTTTTCCCCACCCCTAATACTGACAAGATTCCAATACCATTGTGCTTTTTATTATTATTATTAGTGGACATAAATATTTAAAACTATTTATATTCAAAATTGTGGTATTTTTAATGTCTTGTACCTCATCTTTTTTTGTAAGTTTAGTCTAAGGAAATGTTCTTTATTTATTTTTCAGCCACTCAGTCTGACACTCTTTTATCAGCTCTTTTACAAACTGATGAGACATAAAATACAACATGTCACTGCAAACCCAGCAAATGGGCACACATTATTTGCTGAACAGTAGATGGGGGGTAAATCTTGCTGGGCCTTAACTCTCTAGCTATAGTTTTCACTCTGGGCACAAAATCCAGCTAAGTCATTCTATGAACATATCCACAGATTATATGACAATGTTTGTGGTTGTGTAATATACTAGAGAAAAATCATGCAAGAGTAGCTGTTAACTGGTATACAGAAACGCTACAGCACGTTAGCGCAAGTGGACTTCTCATGACTCGCTAGGTAAATCATTATTCGTCTGAGAAATATGGTCTTCGCTAAGATCATCAGACCTTGCAGGAGAGAAGAGGGCTGCAGCAGAAGCAGTGCCAGCGAGGTTGCTTCCCAGTCCTCAGATTGCACGTGTTTGCCCTAAAGTGAGAAAGAGAGAGAGAGAGAGAAAGGCATAGACAGAGAGCACGGGAGAAACCATCTCTGCTGGCTTCACTCATGTGATAGCTGTCATGTGTTTCCATGTCTGCCTGCTGGATCTGCTGTGTTTTTAAGGCACATTACAGGGCAGCCAATCAAAACACGGCTTGTTTACGCATGAGTCTTAAAAACCCTTGCTAATACTAAAAGGTGAAGAGAGACTAGAAAATGGTCATGTAAAATGAATTATGATGGTTTTTGGCTCATCACTAATTGGATCTCAAAATACAGAGATATATAGAATATGGACTCCTGAGAATGTCCTTTAGAGGCGAACGTGAGAATACATCTGATATTTAACAAACACAGAGGAGGCGACTCTGTATTTGCACTTCCTTTAGGTCGTCATGACCTTCGTTATCAAGATAATCTCCTCCATCCAGACTTCAGACAGAATAGGGGTTCACAGGAAAGATGCATCTTAGCTCTCATCGTGTAAAACAGCTGGTTTCAAGCGGCCTCAGGCGAGATAGCTTCAGAATAATTCTTCAGAATTCTTACAACATTGATTGCCAATCTAAAGAGGGCAACGTGTAGTAATGAATGATAATAACAAAATGTTTTTGGTATCAACTGATAATCAGAAACATTTTTAGATTTAAATAGTATTTTAAGCTAATATTAGATGATGTGTGCTCCTGATAATTGTACCTCTGTAGAGCAAATGTTGATATGTTGCTGGGTTAGTGCACAACAATATTAGCATTTTATACATTTTTATTTGTAACCTCGTGAATCCAGTCTCATTTTCTGCACTTGATGAATTTAATAAATAATGCGAAGCCATCAACAGATACATGCATAAAAAATAAGATATAGACATTGAGGCATAATTCCTAAATTAATGTGTCCCTAACAAGATTATATTGACCACAATTTTTGCTTTTATTGTGCTCTTTTATTTGACTCAGAGCCTCACCTCACACTTTGTTTGCGTCCATGTCCGGTTAAGTGTAAGGGAATGGCAGAAAATTCCAGGACCTCCTCACAACACAGAGTAACCGTTTACCGCAGTTATTTTCCATACAGTTACGTAAATAAGAGGCCTCTCTTACTAGCTATGGATGTGCATTCTGACTAATTTTGATATTCGAGAACAGATGAGGGTTAACACATGAATAATCCACAGGGAAGGAGAAACTGAAAATGAGCTGAAATTACTGTAGGACTAAAGACTTTCCACTTTCTGCAGCAGTGGTGTTGCACAAAAAACGTACAGTAGGAAATCAGTAAGCTTTCATATTGAATGAGTAATACAGTGGAGGCTGCCTCAGACGAAGTAATGAGCAAACATAGCAACCCTAGATTCTAGACGCTGATGGAGACTTGTTGTCTTCCTAAGGTTCATTTATGCTCAACGTTAAGAAAAATGAAAATGAAAGGATTTTCCATCCATACAGTCCACACCTGTCCACAAAGCTGCCTTTTAAAATCTTTTTCATAGATGCATTTTTATGTCTGACCAGCTCTCTAGTGTATATATTGCATAAATTAAGAGGCGCTCAGTGGACGATGTACAAACATAGTTTGTTGATTTGAAAAAAAATGCATTCACTGTTTCTGGATCTAATTTGTTGAGAAAGCAGAGCTTTTATTGCAAAGTAGAGTAGGACAGAGTTAGAAACACAAAGAGATTCAATCTCTGACAGACTAACACTGGCACATCATCCACTGAAGAGAAAAAAAAGACTTAGAAGAAGACCAGTCTCTATCAGCATCCAGTGATATCAGCTTTTGTTACTCATCCAACACTAAAACCTACAATCCAACCAAAACCTTGACTTTGTTTGAATAATAGTACAGGTTTTGAATTGTGCCTGTTGCATGATGCTACATTTTTTAAAAAAGTAAATGTTCTACAAAAGAGCAAACTCTCTACATTTGTGTCCTCCTAAAGGATAAAATCAGAGTTATTAGTCTGTATGTTTTTTCTATGATGAACTGTAACGAATACCTGTATGGTGATTTCAGTGTTCGAACACTGACACCAAACCCAGCACTTCAGTAGCCGTGCACATCCCTGTTCCCTGCACAGGCCCAGCTGTGAATATTGCACTTTGTACGGAGGCACAATACGCAAGGCTGTGCAGATTTTGAACACTGCACATGGTTTCCCGTTTTCTGGAAAAGTGCTTTTTTCTATAGGCGCATCTGAAGCGTGCCTGCTTTCTGAGCGGATGTAAGGAATGTTAAAGGTGTGGGTGTTTGTGTGCTGTATAGGCTCCAGAAACCTTTTGGTGTGCATATAGAGTGTGTAGGTGGACTGTTTGATGTGGAGGTGCACAGTAACTACACAGTTTCATGCTAGGTTGATCTCTCTTGCTTCTCTCAAGCATACACATACACACGCACCCTCCCACGGCATGTGTGGGTGTCGTTGGCTGTAGCTTTAGCTTAAGGTGTAGGTGTGTTGGAGCCACGCTGTGTGGAGATCACATTCTCTGTCTCTTTCTCTGCACTGGAGACTGCAGGAAAGGAAGAAAGCAAGCAAGAAAGAGAGAAAGAGAGAGAGGGGGGATAGAGAGCGCGAGCGGATTGGGCTGTAGGCCGGCGGCTGAAGGCAGAATGGCTGCCTCCCGATGACTCATCCTCCACCGCTCCATGTGTTTGTCAAGGAGACTGAATCATCCGTCGTTTGTGGGGATAGCTGAAGCTTTGCCGTGCTCTCCATGCAGAGCCAGTGCCCATGGCTGAGCCCAGTCTCCGTCCTTTGCGCACACCTCCGATGCCCTGAGCGACGCCGCTGGACGCGCCAGAGATGAGCGAGAGCAGCCGGTAAGCCCAGTCGCGGTTGTTTTTCCAGATTGTTCTGCAATCGAGTGGCGTTCTGTTTCATCCTCCTCCTCCTCCTCCTTGCTGCCTCTGTCTCTGTTCTCCGTCTCGGTCTCCTCCCCGCGCTGCAGCATTTGCGTCTGCCTGTTGTGGGTTTGGAGGACAGGGAAGACATTCTGACTGGATGCTGGTTTAAATCACAAGGCTCTAGTATGTGGTTGTGCAAAGGTGTGTACACGTGTGGGGTGATGGAGGCTTGATGGAGAAGATGGTTTGTCACAAGCTGAGGAAGACAGCGCAGAGAGGCTTCGACCAACAAGGACCTAGGGCACTATGATTAGCTGAAGCGTTTGAGGCATCTGCATTGATTACTGCCTCTATGTTTGAGCTTGAGCTATTAGACTGGGCATAACCCCTACGCTTTTGAGGCGTCCAGCCTTGGTCATGGAGGACAGGTTTCCAGCACAGTTTGATGCTGGACTGAGGCCTTCCAAGTCCTGCGCTGTCATAATGGATAGCCGCAGCTAGAAGGTGGAGTCTTTTCATGGGCTAAAATTTATTTATAATACTGTGCAAAAGTCAGAGGCCTTCCGTCATTTATTTCATTTTTAGTCAAAATGACCATTAAGTTCAGTAGTCTCCTAGCAACCTGGTAGCAGGTTCTGGAAGACCACCAAAACGGTTCCCATCTGATAAACAACAGTTAAAGCTTCTATGTTTGAAAGATGAGGAGGAAATCCAGCTCCACTCTTGCCTTGGATATAAAAAAACATCCATAGGTGTTTCTGAGAAAAGGAGACACATCAAACAAAGAAACAGCTGATGTTCTTAGATGAATGGACTGACCACCCCAGAGTCCAGACCTCAACATCTCTGAATGTGTTTGGGAATGTGTTGGGGATGGTGAAGAGCAGAAACTGCTACAATAATGTTAAGAAAATAATAGAATCTGTAAGAGTAAAGGTGGACATGCTATATACTGAAGGAAGATAAATATATTCAGTTGTTAATACTTCTATGTAAAAAGTAATACTTTTTCCTGACACTGGCCATTTTGACTGGATAAAAAGTAAACGAAGGTTGTTCTCTGACTTTGCACAGTGCTGTTTATTCTCTCTAATTAGAGAACATAGAATTAGAATCGTTTGGGCCTGTCAGACCAGCACCTCATCACAAAGCTTACCTGTCAACCCCGTCCTTTCACAGCCTCCCCACAAAGCACTGACCACCCTCAGTCAAGTGCAGAGGTGGTCAGAACAGGAAGAAGGAAAAAGCATGCTGCATTCCTTTGTAACCATCTACCACCTTCAGCCTAATCCACAAACTCAACACACTCCTACTCACCCTCAGCCTGGCAGGACAGGAAGGAGTCACTGTGCCAAGGAGTTTGGGGTTCATCAACAAGAGATTTTGTGCGCTTTTTAGTAGGAATACACAATATCAGAAATCATATCGACAGATGATTCCTTACAGAAGACACTGATAGTCATTCGTGCATTCGCTGACAAACTTCTTTGATATCTAAAATAGGGTAACAGCCCATATTGACAGCCTCCCTGTTGCAAGTGCTCTGTTAAAGTCGCAAGGAACCCAGTGTAAAGTCTTTGTATGCTGCTGATATTTAGGGTTATATGAAACATTTAGCAAAGATGTTTATTATGACCTAAGATGTGACCTAGGTTTGATGAACACTGTAGGGAAATCTTCTTAGAAAAAAAAAAAGGAATTTCGATTTCCTGGGGCTTTTTTTGTTGACAGCAAGTTACTGCCTCCTGCAGTAATATTCTTAGGTGCGTTACCTTAAAGTGTCATTGAACAACGACTGTAATTAAATGATAGAGGAACTGTCGTTTTAAACACTCCGCGCTCTCCACAGTCACCACAGAGGTTTCTCAACAATGCTTTTAGGAAACGCAGTCCTGAATAGTAGGTAGGTAATGTTTATCTTCACACAGAATATTTTTAATTAAACGTTTTTGGTGTCATAGCGTGATGTTTTATAGAATTTTGGATTTTATCCCGCAAAGTTAATTCAAATGACAATGACTAAGAGACCGTTTTTTACTGTGTATCAGTAATTTCTGGCTAACATCAGTTCAGCATTATAGATGATTCCTAAACCAGAATTAGAACACATTTTCTATTCTGTGTCTTTATCTTGCGCATGGCTCGAGTGTGGAGGTGGGCAATATGGCAAAACTATCATATCATGATATTTTAAAGACATATTTATGTTACATGTTGTGTAGCACATTTGAAAGTTGCCATCAAAATGTATAATTAGGACTAATTATGTTGTCCTTTACATGTAACATGCAATTGTTCCGTGTTCTTTACATACCATGATGGAAAGATAACATGAATGAGTACACGATAGTAAAATGTATCATGATAACGATAAAACATTGCCATATTGCCCACCTCTACTAAGTGTTTTTTTTTCAAATGGTTGCCTTCACAAGGATTACAACTGACCTTTGTTATGGACCTCAAGTGTTTAATAGTCCTAATTAAAGTGTCTTGCAAACAAAGGTCTGTTTGGAAAGGCAGTGTATGTTTAGGAGTTTTCTTTGGTCACATTGTTTATCCGATGGTGGGATGCATATACAAAACTATTTACTTTGTGGTATTTCTTCATGTTGAAAACACCAACTGTGGACAAGGGCTTGAATCTATTTGATTTGCTAAGAATCTTCATTCATAATCTCTCGTAAGACAAAATAGGAAAGGTCTGGGAAACTGCAGAAGTTTGTTACCGATACAGCTTCAGAGTATTGACAATGATTGGATTAGCCTCATGATGTTCTTCATTGTTGAATTCACCAAGGCTTGGGGAAGAGGTGGCGACTTATTGTTTAGGACTGTGAGAATGGTCACAATTGTGCATTATATGGCCTCTATTGTCTACTATTGCAACTGGGGTGTCCCCTGATCATAATCAAATAGACTAAACTATGAAGAGAAAAATCTGACCGTTTCCACCCTGTGATCTGATGACTTCACTTCTCTCTTCTCCAGCCCTCTGCAGGATCGCACGTACACCAGAAATACCCAGATCCTGCAGCACTCGCCGTCATTTCTCACTTCAGCTAAATGTCCCTTGTAGTCATAACCTGGTCAATGAGGGCAAACCCGGCCAAACATGGGCGCCCGTAGGGAATCACCCTGTTGTCCTGATGGCCGGTTCCTGTGAATAGTCTGGAAAATCTCACTGCTTACTGTAAGATAGTGGTTAACAATAACCTTTTAAATGATGTGAACAGCTAGCTTTGGTGATTTCCCAAGAAAGGTATACCAGGCAACTGGGCACATTTTAGTCACTGACCTTTTGTGTGTCGGTCAGAATGTCATATGACTTAAGAAAGTTTACCAGTAAATCTACTTGAAATGTTATTGTAATCATGACATTGGAGTTTCTCGAGGCTGTAGTAGTGTAAGTGCTTGTTGTTATAAGACTGTCTTTTTACACTTACCAATATGAGACATTCAACATGCAGTTCTCTGAGAACACTGACCAATGTGAGACTTTCAAAATGAGGGTTTAATGAACAGTCACATCCTGCTCACATGCTTATACAAAATAACATTCGCCTCAGATCTTTTTTTGAAATGACACAGCAGACTGACAAGCTATCAGAAGGTGCTGAGCCAGATTTCTCAACGTGAAGAAAGAGCCACATTCTCAATTCTCATTCGAAACTTTTGAGTCACATATGAAGTGAAAGTGATGCTCTCTTTCAAATGTGTACAATTTCCACAAAAATATCATACAGTATTACCTTTGAGTTCACTTTTGTCCATATTTGATGTAAGACCTTTTAGTTATTTAAATATTTATTATATGCAATTTTGAAATACAGTCCATCTTTATTATATTTTCAGTGCTGCCATACAGGGACAGGTAGCTAAGCAACTATGAGGAAGCAACACACTGGGACAAAGAAAGTGCTTAGCATATCAGTATATCTTTAAACCACGAGTATCTTACGTACTATATTCAGTGTGTCTAGGACGTTTTCCATTTGCACCAGAAGGGCCTTTTCACATGAATCAGAGTTGTACAGACAGATTACCCTTATAGAAAATCCCCTTGTTGTTGACAATTTTTGCAAAATAGGTTGGTACCCAGTGTCTGTGTCTTTAAGTTGCTATTGGCTAAAAGAAAACTGATAAATAAGTTTGCTGAAACTCGATTTGTCCTTCCTTTTTGTGCTCTCAGAGTTTTTAATACAAACACAAATCTGACTAGAAGATTTTAGTGTTAAAAATGGCATCGATCCATTTTTCATGTAGATATCATCTCACGTCATCTTAATTTAATGACCTCGTAGCAACTAACATGCAAGCATGAGTGGTTATCACACCAGTATGACACTCTCTCATTTATCACACTTACTCAAATGGCTCACAGGGCAAATTTTGATGTTCATGTATCCTTGAGTTCATGGACAAATATCCAGTTAACTGCAAGGTAGATAAAACAATAGGAAAAAATGACTTTAGCAACTTAGCATATGGGCTTACATAACATACGTATCATACATTTTAACAATGCATTTACCAGTTGGTAGTCTGTATATTTTCTGTAAATTCCTGAACGGAAACAAACAATACCTGAATAGCCAGTAACATTTTAATACTGGCATCTCAAAGAGTTGTGCTGATGCCTTGGTCCCAGGCCTGCTGTCATGTTTTATGGCAAAATGCAGCAATAGGAGTAGGCCTACGCAATATATCAGCATTCTATGTATTGCTTACAAATAAATAAGAAATTGTATATTTTACAGTCACTAACGTCGAATTTGGTGACAAATTTGTGGTAGCATTATGGATAACCCTACCTCCATACATACAAAAGCAAACGCTTCAATTACCCATCAGGGCAAGAATCTCACTACTATACCAATAAGAGTCGCTGTGAGGTTTACTTTACAGCTATATTCAGATACAGGTCACTTATCTGTAACCAAATCCAATGAAGTATTTATTATACTAAATATAATAAAATTTAAAGTAATTGGAATCAAGTCAAAAGGTCAATCCAGTAGTAGTATAGTATAATTTTGATATGGCAAAAATAATATATCAAGATACAATTTTATGATGCTCAGTATTATAATAGATATTACTGAGATTCTAGTGCCACATATAAAAAGTACTTTAATCATATTAAAGATAAACTACAATTACAGGGTTTTTATTCAGTGTTTTACAAACTGAACTGCACTAAATGTAGTTGAACAGGAATAATTACATTGTCTTTGTCATATAAGTTATTATAATAACTTGTGCTTACCCCTATAATTAAGAATGTATAAAGTTGTTATAGTGTCTAAACTGTGCTTGCATGGATAACCCTCATTCCCCCACATGCTGAAGACCGACGTTGCATTTCCCATCAGGGCAGGAGCACCACTGCTATGCCAGATAGAGGCCTTGGGCTTACTCCTGATGTTACATTTACCTATTGCTGTTAAGCTGGTAAAAATATTTTGCTAAAGAAGTTTGCAGTACTTGTTATGTCTGATATGACCATGTAACGTTAACCAACGATCCAACTGAAAAGAGATTTGACCGGTCCTGCACTTCATATCTGGATTGGTTACATGGTCACTAAAGCAGAATTGGAATTGGACTTCCATTGGTGTATAAATACAATACAGCTGCTATTTGATATGTTGTCTGTGCACAGTCTTCGTGTTCGTCTGAAGGGGAACAGGGTTCTGCAGCATGTTTTTTAGCATGGCTGGGAGAGAGGCAGCTGAATGAAGACTGGACTGCACTGCTAGACCAGAGTGTTCTGAATGTGCACGCTGTGAAGCAGAGCCTCCAGCACGCTGTGTATAACGAGTTGTTGTGAGTGTGTTTGAGCTGTTGCTTGGCTTTGATATGGCTGGGGTGTGACGCTGGCCCTGGGCCTGCTCCTGTGCACACGGCCCTGAGCACAGATGGGAAAGAGGACGCAGAGAGACACCTTCCAGCCCGGGATAGCAACGAGCAGAGGGAGTCATGGCTTCAGACGCCTTCGAACATTCTGTTACTCCTGCGTGTATATGTTTGTGCTCATGCATGCATGTGTGCTACTTTGTGTGCATTGAAGGCACGTAATACTATAGCCCTTACCCCCCACAAATGCCAGATGCTAGGTGTCCCCAATGCTTAATGGGACGTGCAGAACATAATCACATACAAGAAAGATTAGCATCACTGTAAGGAGATGCTCAGAGTAGTAATGCTGTTCAATAGCCGGAACAGTGCTCAGATATGGCCTTGTGTGTGAAGGTCCTATTCATAGCAGTTTAGATGTTAGATGCTGGAGATGTTGTTTGAGCTCCTAAATTGCCCATATTCTACATTTTTGACTTGATCAAAAACATAATTTGCCATTATTCATTTTGATAACAACATTTCCCCACCTCTCTTTTTCCCTCAGAATAACTAGTATTGTCTGTTATTGTTACTGCATCTTTAGAAGTTATATGTTTTAATAATCTATGTTCTGATAAGCTGCTCTGTATTGCATCCCATTAGGAAAGCAGGTCAGACTGAAACATTCCTTATAACTTCAGAGTGAGTGGGCAGAGCTAAACTAGGTAGGTAGGTAGATATATATTAAACAACAAATCACAGAAACAGTTTTTGATTAACACTGTGACTTACTATATAGAAAGTAGACGTACTATATAGAAAGCACTCGTGTTCATTTGATGCTATTTTTCAGTTTTTATAGCAGTTTTGATTATGCAACTGTGCATTTACTGGGCTTTCCTCTATTCATGAAGCAATAAAGTAGTTCAGTCTAAAAAAAAGGGGAATTCCATCAATATTACAAAATGTCTGCTGCATGATGTGTTCTAGAGAAACGTGCAGAGTCAGAATTGTTCAGGGTGTTTGCAACAGGAACCAGACGTCTAAAGCATTCAGTACCTCTGAAAGCTCCCTCACAGAAAGTTCATTATATAAAACTAGTTACAAATATGCTGTCTGATGTCTGTTTGGAGATAAAGATATTGCATTAAAAAAATCTTATTTTTAACCCATTCATAGCAGAAAGATGCCTGGCAAGGAAGACACGTGTAGGTTCACAGGTGGTTTTGGATAGTAAATGAAATGACTATATTTGTGTTGTATAGTTTGTGACCACCAGAGTCACCAAAAGTAAGCATTTCACATCAACTAAGTTAAATTATTTTGTTTTCTGATTTAGTTATGCAGATACTGATGTATGGATGATATATATTAACAAAGCTATATATATATATATATATATATATATATATATATATATATATATATATATATATATATATATATATATGTGTGTGTGTGTGTGTGTGAATGTTGCTAGAGGTAGATGTCCGTTTTCCATCTTGCAGCTTTTAAGATTTAGTATTTGTGATTTAATGAATCCTTTAGGTGGATTCCAGGTGCTAGACCTGTTATCAGCTTGTGAAGAGCCAGGTGGATAGGTCTTCTTCAAAGAGAGCAAAGTGAAGGTCTGGAGTTTGCAAAACTACCATTATGTGAATCATACAACTAGCGAAGTGTGCTCCAGCCACGCTGGTCTCCCGGCATACATGGCACAGGGTAGAGATAAACTTATTACTGACTAGTTTACATACAGAAGCCATCAAACAACAGTAACTTAACAATGTACTGCTACAGCACTTTTATACTGTCAGTGTGGTTTATGCAAGCGAGTGTGGTTTTATATTGCCAGTGTGGTTTAAGCTAGTCCCAGTTCTAGGCTGCCAAATAGCATAATAAACCTACAAGTTTACTGACTTACATGATTGAGGTAATGAAAAAGTTATACATGTATACAAATATGTCATTTAAAAACCTTATATAAGTCTCTGTAGTATTAATTCTGATGGATGTAATCCTAATTTCTGCATTTCGTAAACTTTGATGCATCAAATGTCGGCATCTGCGCTCCATTCCGGTCTGCAAATCCCAGTTTAATGTTGGTCTACTCTATACTATTGGCAAACCGATTTCTCTGTCCTCATCACGTCTCTACCTAATGTCACTGTCCAGTCTCAGTGTACACTAAGCAGTGGGTGAGGAGGTGATGGCTTCAACATTGTAGAAGGAGAAAGAGAAACAGAGAGGGAGAGAGAGAGAGAGAGATGTTTTTGTGAATTTCCACATCACAGATGGATAGAATGACTCACTCACAGACCCATGCACACACATATATCACTGACATTTTCTCTCTCCTGCCTGCGTATGTGACAAGTGCTCCAAGTTCTATTCCTCTGTCTATTTTAGTGAGCTTTCATTTTGTTGAATTGCCATTCAGCGTTCATCCCAAACTCTGGTTCCCACATAGTACTCATTTAGCTCTCATTAATGAGGTAAAGTGGCTTTCTCGGCTTCAACTCAGGGTGGGCACCAGTGATATTGACCCAGCACTGGAGGGCATCAGGGACTTGTAGTGTCCTGCTGACCACTGCCTACTGAGTCCGCAGTTATTAGCTCCAGACGAGCTGCAGCATGGTTGCCCACCTGCTCACCCAGAAAACGTGTATTGGTTTTTATATGCATGTCTAAAATTGGCTATTTTAAGTAGTGCTCAAAAACAAGGAATAATTAACAGGAAAAAAAAGTGCCTGGCTATTCCTCTCGTACAGGCAAAACTTAGGTTTTAAGTTGGCATGAGCTGTGGGGTAGTTGTCTAGTTCTATAGTTGGCAGTAGGAGGTAATAATAGTACAGAAAAGATTTGAGGAAGTCTGTGATGATATAGCTTACAAGCTTCCATTACTTGTGAATTACACCAGCCTAGTAGGTCTTGTGTAAAACTAAAGAATGTGCCATAACTTTTGCACAAGCCACATTTGATGTTTTAGGTGCTGTATATGTTACACTTGTGTGTAAAAAGTCTTAATGTCTTAAATTACTTTGAGTAAGAAAGTCTACAAAACAGGAAATTTGACCAGGGCAGCCCAAACGTATATATGACCATATATTTGGTTACTGTGAAGAATCTAGACATTGACTGGCCTTTTCTTTTACTAGTACATTGAGGCATTGCACTTTTCTTGTGCAACAAGTGCTGGGCTGCTGCTGTGAACATGCTTAACAACCACAGCACTAAGCTTAGGGCTGTCAGGATCAGGACATTTTAGCTGATGATTAATTGGCGTATAAATAATGACATTCAACAATTGAATTGCCTCCTTTTGTTCATTTGTGTGCAAACTATTAAAAGTACAAGCTTAAAGTAGGCATACAAGCTGTCTTGCTTATCACTATCTCAGTAGTGACAAAGCTCATATAAACAAACATTACTCTCCACTGCACTCTAAGGGTGTCATAGCAAAGCTCAGAATTTTTCTTGTCTTTGTAAGAGCCGACAAAACGATATCCTGCTTTCATTTATCTTCTATGTTTTTGTATGTATGATGTAAACATGGTGAAAGCTCTGGAAAATATTTGTGATCGACTTGAATAAAAGCAGTTGGGCGATTATGCAATAATTGCGACAGGCCAGGCTAAAACTGTGGGTTTGTCCCCGTAAAGTTCCGCTGTGATGAGGTGAACCGAATGGTCTCCACTCCCCACCCCAAAATTCCTCTGCACTCACGCCTGCAGGGCCGCCTATCACACCACCAGCTGCAGATTAGCATGCAATCGCCAGTGCTCCCCTAGACGATTTTGAGTAACACCTTGTTTTATCGGGCTTTACGTTTGATTTGATTTTAATTACGGATTGATATCCGATGACTTTGGCATGTGGAGGCTCCCTGGTTTCACTCCCTCTCAGCGCCAGTACATTAGACGGGCCTTCTCCCTTTGGACTTCCCCAGTCATTAATTCTAATCCCACAGCCCTTATTACACACACACACATACCGTCTCTCTCTCTCTCTCTCTCTCTCTCTCTCTCTCTCTCTCTCTCTCTCTTTTTCTCTCTCTCTTTCCACATATGAAACCACAGCATGCAGTGCGGTCTTTGTCCATAATACTAATTACAAATATCATGAAATAGCAGAATGATACTAAAACATGCTGAAAGAGCAGACATGGCCCACCGCCAAGTGTATGAAACCGGGGCCTTCCCTTTTCTGTGCTTTCTCATCATATTGCTTTATTTCAGGACACTTTCTTCAAGTTCTGCTCTCATGGGACCACTTCATTGTGCCATCCCTTATTGAGGCAGATGTACTGACATTTTCTGTTTATGTTATACTTAAACTCATCTCAATTTAGCCACACAATTACTTTCTGCAAAATTATTTGTATAAACAATATAATCGGATTCAGTGTATAACATGTGAGTGCTACAGACTTTGCCCTATAGCTCTCATTTTCTCAAACATTAGTACATATATTTTCTCAAATATTAGTATTTCTATGTTATTGCCACTCAGGCCAGCCACTAACATTGCTTAATTTATAATGATAACCATATACTGCAAAGGCTGCATGTAACACTGCGGTAACATTCAGTGATTTTCTGTATTAGATTTGTTGTGGTCAAACTGCTGCACGGGCAGTCTTGCTTGTTCACAGACAAGCTCTCCACTACTAGAGAGTAGATCTATATAGCAGTCTATCTGTTTTGTTTTCATAATACTTAGCATTCTTCTTAATAAATTGTTTTTGTTTATTGTATATTAAAAATATAGTTCTACAAGGGTTCTTTAATAAAGACAGTGATTCTGTATAGAACCATGAATCCTCAAAAAACATTTTCTTGCTTAACTGGTTCTTTGCATTGTATAAATCTATTGGGCCTCATTCACCAATATCTTTCTGACAAGGCCGTCTTACTTTGGAGCAGGTGGGGAAAGGTGCTATGATATTTAGCATGTTAGTGATGGTTGATTAATTAGTACATGGCCCATTCATTTAATTGGCCCATTCACACTTGAATGTTTGCTTCATACAATTAGTGACACGTATATATAAAGTATTATTTGCACAGTTACAGAGCAAAATGGCATGATGTTTATTAAGTAACAGAAAATTTTGGTCAATGTCAGATTTTTCATGAAAACTGCGTAAGTAGATTTTAAGAAGAAATAAAAAAAAACCATTTATTTATTTATTTCATATAATTTTCTTTTTTATTACTTAAGTTTTAAATTGAATGCAAAGGGGCATAAGCAGTTGGTTTCTTTGGATAAGCCTGCTAAACAAATCAGCTCAAAATAGCTACTTTTCGAGAAGAATTTGTAATGTTGGATTTTTATTATATTTTTATTATATTTTATTCCTCACATGAGGAATTTAGCATCTCAGAAAACAAACGGCAAAAATGCTAAAATGATCATGAAGATGTAAAATATCACTTCCATCAGTTTTTTGTGGGGAAAGTCATCTGCACAGCTACTCTGACTAATGACAACAAATAGCTGACAAAACTGAAACCACATTTAGACACAAAACACAGTAATTTCTCAGGAAAACGTAAAGGCTGTGGAAAATGGATATTGAGTGAGCTAGATTCTTGAAAAGGTGCTCCCAAATCTATGACAAGCTCCTTAGAATATTTAGTTTTGTTTCTCAGACAATTAAAGACAAAAAAATTAATAGTTAATTAATTAAAAATAGCTTTAAATTAAGGTTTTGACTTAAACTTGTTTATCCATTCGTGCTGGATAGGTATCTGCAGAAAAATGGCACAGTAATACTCCTTAACCGATATTAACACTACATATAAAATGTCAGAAGGAACTCGTAGGTTCACTGCTGGTTTTGGATGGTAATTGGATAGTATTTGTGTTGTTGACATTTTGACCCCTGGTTTGGATCAGCACCACTGTAAACAAATCTATGAGATTCTCTACAATAAACCATTACACATTAAACCCCTTTGCATTACTATGTTCTCATACACAGCTATTCAGCTATTCACATATATGAAAATCTGTGGATTTCCCCTTTAAATGATTGCAGTATTCAATAATACTAGTTATTAACCAGAGGCTAATGATCATATATGACAGAAAGAGGCCGTTCATGTCTTACTCTTATGCTTGGAGTGCATTGATATAGTGGCTCCTTGCTTCTGAGACGTGGCTTCGGCTCCTTACTCGTCAACGTCTTCTCTTCCTCTCTCTCTCTCTCTCTCTCTCTCTCTCTCTCGCTCACTCTTCCATTCTCTCCCTCCCTAGTTAATTATTGAACACACTGACTCAGGTTACCATATAAGGCTGACTCCTGGCTTGCTAAGCGCTACAGAGGAAGAATGGGAGAGAAGACTCGCTGAGCTGTTTGCATTGCCAACTTGAGTGAATGTGAAAGTAAACTGTGCCCAAGCTTTTGACTTGTTCCTGTGCAAATACTTTAAGTGGAAAGTTTCTTTTGCATTGATTCTTCCTTCCATGTTTTAGTCTCCTGGTCGTAAGACACATATACCCCCGACTCTCACACTGACATTGTCTGTGTTATGCTGAGTTGTTGATGCTCGATTCTCTCATTGGTATGTGTGACGTGACGCAGTATACTCTGGTTTCTTTCGTGCAGTGCCGAGTGAATGAAAAATATACGAGTGGGTGTAGAGTTTGTACTGTTCACATGCTTGAGAAGATTTACGTCTCAACCCATCTCTCTGTCTTTGTCTCTCTTTTTCCCAGTGACAGTTACATCGTGCGCGTCAAAGCGGTGGTCATGACCCGGGATGACTCGAGTGGGGGTTGGCTAGCACAAGAAGGCGGAGGTCTTAGCAGAGTGGGCGTTTGCAAGGTGACGCCTGCTGAGTTGAGCGGCCACAGCGACTTCCTCATCCATGGAGAGCGCCTCAAAGACAAGCAGGTAATGTGGCATGTTATTCAGTCCTCCTTATCAAGATGGCCTCAGAAGCTGGCCTGAACTGCGTCCTTCCATCTGGTTTACTGCAAAACACCACCTGCAACTGCGGGTTCACCCTCTTTCGTTCACTGTGGGTCTGCAGGGATTTGTTGTATGTTGTTTTACTTTTTTAAAAGTTGTCATGTGATCTTAATATGAACCTTAATGAGGAATTCTGTGATGACTTCTAAAACAGCTTACAGAGTCAGAATCATCCTCAGTGACAGTGATGGGAACCAGATGTCTGAAGAGATTAATGTTTCTAAAAGCTGTCCACAGAACGTTATTGCAAGAAATGACTGCAGATACTCCACCTGATGTCTGAGACGTTTTTTAAAAATTTTTTTTTATTTAAAAAATTTGGCCTAAAACCTCTAAATCTTAAAATCCATTCAGGTTGGAGAGGTACACGTAGAATGTCATGGCAAAGTTGCATTGGTTACATAATTAAATATAGGTTCTCTACAATAAGCCATTTCACATCAGACTACACGGAATTACTTTGTTTATATCTGAATGACAAAAGTAAGCAGCAATTTTGAAAAAAATCTGACATAGACAGAACTTTAAACAACAGTGCCATAAATAGAAATATGCTGGAGATGGTGCATCACAAACATGTGCACTAAAATCAGTGAATAGCAATGGTGAATATATATATATATATATTCACCATTGCTATTCACTGATTTTATATATATTCTAAAACTGAAACATATTTGTAACATTAGTAGATTCAAGGGAAAAATAGATTAGCCTAGAATATAAATCATTGTTAATCATTATTAGGTTTTTGTTTAGACTAAGATCCTAGGTGTACCCTATCCTGCTTATTCTGCGCTTGCTTATTCAATCTAATTCATTAGCTAATTAACAGCAGTCCTTCAGGATAAGGACCAGGAACTACGGTCTCTGGCAGTCTTTTCTGACGGGCCATGTTGTTTTGACTGGCAGGTGATTCTGGAATGTTTTGTTCGGAAAGATTTGATCTACACCAAGGCCACGCCCACGTTTCACCACTGGAAGGTAGACAACAAAAAGTGCGGCCTCACATTCCAGAGTCCCGCCGACGCCCGTGCCTTCGATCGAGGGGTGCGAAAAGCCTTGGAGGACATTACGGAAGGTGAGTGCTGCTGCAGCCGAACGCTTTGAGACCAGGAATGTGGATACGATCCAAAATGTGTACTTTGGTGCTAATGGGAAAAGTCACATCCTGTCTAGCCCTGTCTCTGTCTTTCTTTGGTTCAGTCTGTTTCTGCATTTGTTTACTAAGACCCATGTGCTCTCCTGCCTCTGTTTTTGTTTTGGTTTTCCAGCTTCTTCCTTGCTCTGCCCCTTTTGCCTTGCCCCTCACCTGTGTGTGGTCTGTAACCACACCCTCTCGTTAGTCCCAGGTGTTTCTTGTTTGTTCTTTGTGTATCTATCCCCCTAGTTGTTCCCCTTGTATTTGCTTAGTGAATTCTGTTCCCTGCCTGTTTCTGTATGTGTCTTTGTTAATCCTAGTGTCTTTATTAACAGTGTTTCTTCTGTATGTTCTTACTTTAGTGGACTTTGTTGTTTATATCCTGGATCACAATAAACCTGTAGACTTGCATCCCGCCTCCTAGTTTCTGTACACATTACAGAAATGCTTAGCTGGTGTGTAGACTCCCAAAACTTACATATAAAGTGGCATAGGGTATGTCATAATTCCATTGCCTTGACATTTTTCTCATTAAAATGATTTACAACTGACATTTGAACACAGTTTTATGAAAATGTTAGCTTGTAAAGAATGTATTTTGTTAATGTTATGGAAGATAAAAATATTTTAACTGAGCCTCCAAAGATGAGAACCCTCTCTATAGTTCTCTGCATAGAACCAACTGTTAATCAGCCATCTTGAGTCTGTTAAATAAAAGAAAAACTGTAACACTGAATCGTCTTGTAGAAGACTCGGGACTTCACACCAGATTCTAAGACACTTATGCTGTTTTGCTTTCATTGTGAAAAATACATGTTCCATTCCGCAAGCACGGTGCTGAGGCATGCCGCAGCCTTATCTGAAGAATACTTACAGGCCTGTGGGGGATCTAAATGCGGCTAGCCGTATAACCAGTGGCAGAGAGAATACACAAGCCGCATGTTGACAATGTGAATGCGATACAGGCCTTGGCGATGGGCTCTGGAATGGCTGCTCGGAGTTGGGTTTCGTCCTCCAGTCAGCAGTCACATGCGGCCAGTTGTGTTTGTTTCACCCTGTTTCTGTCTCTCTGTCTGTCTGCCTCTCTCTTCTTGCATGCTATCTTTCTCTCTTCCTCTGTCTTTCCAACTTCCTCCCACACCCCCCGACTCGCCATTACAGACAGGATATGTGAGGTTCTGTCCGCTCATGTCTTTTTTGTGTGTTTTATTTTAGGTTCCACAACTTCCTCTTCAACACTCCAGAATGAGGCAGAGCTGGGTGACGATGATGTATTCACAGTAAGCTTCTTTTTATCTCTCTAAGGAAACACTTGCCAGTTTGCCAGTCCCAGTTTGTGGGGACATTGTTTGTCCTTCACACATTGAAAAGACTTCAGTACAACACCATGCATGGATGGCATTCTGATTTATCATAAAAAATTCAGTTCCATTTGGAGGGGGACTGTATGATGATATTCACCAATGTAGTGATTAATACATTATAATACATTTTTAAAGCATTTTGTGGATACTGTCAGTATTTTTTATTGTTAATCCACCGATTTTTCAAAATTCAGTAGTTAAGATGGAAACAGAAGTTTTTCAGAGTGGTTTGATGTGATATGATAAAAAATATGTTACAATCTTTATATTTTCAGATCACATAAAAAAACTGTTATCCATAATAATGTATTATTATTATTTATAAATATTTTTTTTTGTATTATTTGTTTATAGTTGTTATTATTATTTACAAATAGCAATATATGTTGTCTAATTGTCCAGACAGGTGTCTTTGTGCCCTGTTTTGCCTTACAACACCCTGCATGTGTCTCGCTACCATGAGTGGAGTTTAATAATATGTTTTAGACCAAAACTATCATAAAACAGTGTCTTGTGCATCAGGCAGTGTATTCTTCACCATTTTATGGAAAGGAGCTTGTAGAGATGAGCAATTCTGTTTCACATTAAACCACAAACCAAGCTCGAACAGACTTTAACTATGACTCTGAACTGTTTAAACATGTAGAGATTTTAAGAAATTTGAAAGGTGGATTTCCCCTTTTAGTGAAGCAGAGATTGAATGCCTATTGAGGGTCTATACTTATCATTCTCTCCCACCAAGTCCTCTTCCCTCCAGCTGTTTTTCCTATGATTTTTTTCACTGTCTGGGTGTGTGTGCGTGTGTGTGTGGAGCATCCCAGAAAAGGCCGGGTCCTTGTGATATTTTTACCCTGCAGAGGCTGCAGTTGGAGAGATGGTCCTTTGTTTCAGCCGAGATGGTGGGAGCGATAAGGGGATGCAGGACGGTTTTCCTGTAGCTCTTTTTTTTTTTTTTGCGGCTCCTCTGACGTCCGCCACGCTCTCTCTCTCTCTCTCTCTCTCTCCCTGTCTCTCTCGCTCTCTTTTCCGTCCCCTTTTTTCGGTCCCAGTCACGGGAGACGAGGAGCAGCAGGCGGGGTCAGGAGGTGACTTCCTGCTCCCCTCAGTAAAACTATCATTAGCAGCTGCTTCCTAGCTAACTGCCATCCTGATTTACTGCTGCCCGGGGAAGAGGGAGGGGCTGTGTGTGTGGAAGGGCGGGAGGGGGTGGGGGGGTGAGCGCAGGGGAAACCTCATGGCTCCTCTTGCCCTTGCTGTCTGTCTCAGTTTCGAGCCAAGACGAGCCGTCGGCTAAGCCAGGCACGCTGAGCTCCAAAGGAAACTCAAGCCACGGGTTCTTTCCGTACCAGAATTTACGCTCTCCGGACAGTTTCGATTCGTTTTTTTTCTGGTGGAGAGCTGTTATTTCAGTGTGTTTCAATAGCTTGTGATTTTGTATTCCTTTTATCGAAACACTGTTTGCCTCATTTAGCAAAGCACATGCTTTCGCAGCACAGGACGAGCCATGCGGCACCTCTTTGTCAAACTGCAACCGGTGCAGTTGATAGAGGCCCGGGGCTGCCACTCGTGACCTTTCCAAATATTGCTGGTGGGAGGCAAGTGGCCGCAGACAGCAGAAATGCTGTTCCGGATTTACAGCTCCAAGAGATTCTGCAGGGAGGGGGCTGGGGAGGGGGGGCGAGCTGTTGCTTCTGCTGCTGCTGCTGCAGCCTGGGTGTACATTCCTCCCAAATTATTCCTCCTGAACTAACCTATACTTAACCCTAGACTATTTTAGTCCATTCAGAACAGGGCAGAGGAGTCATTCAGAGACTGCTGCTGAACCACGTCCATTTAACAGGGCGTGTCACTTAAATACACACACTGTGTGAGAGGCCAGGCCTCACGCTACAACAAGAATGGCCTCAAGAACAGATTATGTACTGTAGTTCCTGGAAAAAGAAAAGGGTGAAGATATTTATTTTCCAGCTAAGCAGTGAAGCAGTGATCCATTGCACTATTTAATATAGCTTTTTTTTGAATGAATACCTGTCTCAGTTTTTCTTCTCGTTCCTCATTCTAAAGAAGCCCTTGTTACCTATCGTAAGCTTAGGTAGGGCAGGGCTGTGTACACATGTATCTCAAGGCGCTGTTACATCAGCCATAATGTTGAGCTGCCATGCAGATGAGAGAAGGAGAAAGAAAAGCCCAGCGCTGTATGAGTCACCTATAGTGCACTCGGCGGTAGAGCAGGCCAGTCTACCTCACATACTGTTTAGAACCTTGCACTTCACCCCCAACCCCCCCCCCCCCCCCCCCCCCAAAAAAAACAAAAAACACAAACCCCCCCTCAATCCATTACCCCCACCCACCTTCAAAAAATATGTGACAGTTCAGCCCTGTAGACTTAATATTGTGACACTTACAGTGCTGGTAGATGTTTTCTAGCTTAGTGGATTGGACATTGTTTTGAATTATCTTGTCATGAGTCATGAGATGTTGGCTGGAGGTGTGTTTTGATCTGAAGAGACACTGCAAACTTGCATGTGCAGTTCCTAAGAAGCAATAGCTCAGCAAAAAAAAAAGTATACAATTATTTTCTCCTCCTTGACATTGGGCTGGGCTGTACGTTTGTACAGTGTATCGGGCAGTATATTGACTTTGTACAGTATATCAGTGTTTTAGATGAGATACAGGATAAAGAAATGCTGATTAGATCAATATAGTTTGATGCTGTGGTAAAATTTTGTACCTGTTACTTTTATAAAATCATGCCAGTGCATTTCTCTTCTATCAAACCCTGGGGGCAACGCTGACCCCCCTCCCCAACCTTCCTCAAACACGCCACCAATTTGACCACAAGTTCTCTTACAACATGGATGGAGACATAGAACCTGTGTCCAAACTGCTGAAGATGATGAGGGGCTGTATTACAGTTAAATGAAATGGAGTTAAATGAAGATTTTTCACAAACAAAGCAAATCTCCTAGCACCTAATCTCCAGTTAGGAAATCCTAAACTACTCACGTGTGGTTGATAATCGACTGTTATGTCAGTTACCAAGCAACCTGTTGTTAGGATGGTGGAGCGGTGATATGGAGTGAGGACGATGGAGCATCAAGTGTTTATGTGGTATTATAAATTGCACATATTCAAAATGTGATTTCAGTGCATGAACTATTGATTGTTCAGCCGTATTTCCCACATGCTATTACATATTCTAATATTTAAGAATGGCCAGAACTTTGCAAATGTAATTATTTGTATTTATTGAGCAGACTATAGTCTGCTTTCAAGCTTCAAGAAGCATGAAAATGTGGATTTGTTGTGTCCTGTTGTAGTGATTTGCATGCACACTAATCTGAATTTAAGTTCTTGCTAGCTTTGCGAGTCGTGAAAATGGAGAAAGTGGAGAAAATGAAAAAGCAAACAAGAATCGATGATGGTGATTTGTTTTTTGTACAGCTTCAAGTGCGCTGATGAGGTTATGTACAGACCTGTAAATGTTGAATTGAGTTGTGTGTGGGCTATATATTTGAGTTCCACGGCTGCACACACAGAGCGATTCAGGTTGAGCCGGTAAACACACTTGACTGTTTGAGAAAAAGGCTGTGCCTCTGACTCTGGCTGCCTGTCGACTGGGGGAAAGAGGAGGGGGGATGGGATGATTGACAACTTCCTGTGCTGCAGCAGAGCCCAAGCAGGGGAAGGGCCTCACTGTATCCAGGGCCCTGGAGGACACGCAGAGGAAGTGGGATAGGAAGGACTAACAGTCCTGAAGAGAAGGAGAAAGGGAAGAGTGGGAGGGGGAAAAAGGTAGAAGGGATCAGTGCAGCTTTATATGAGGAGATCCTTCAGTCCACCCTCTCCTGGCTGGCTTCCTGAGACTGGCCATCTGTATTTTGAGTGCCAGCTATTAAGGGCAAATCACAGTGGAGGAACAGAAACACACACACACACACACACACACACACACACACACACACACACACACACACACACACACACACATATATATATATAGATTGTTTGAACATGTTTGTAGATTAAGGGAAAATAAGACCAAGCTCTATGTTGCATTTTGGTGCACAGACTATTTGTTTCCCAAGAAAATACATCAGTTGCATGTGTTTCTTTTTTTTTGTATGTTAAATTTAGTAAATAGACAGTAATTGTGCATTATAATATATAAAGGTGTAATTTAATACTCCGAAAGTTGCTGTTATGATCTGGCCACTCTATACCTTATTGCCATAAAAATGCATGGAAACAGGAGCTTGCATGTGTGGTGGTATACGCATTCTATGGTTAGGCCTGTCACAATTTTTACATAAAAGCCTAAATTATTTTGGAAAATCACAGTTATTTAAACTGATGGCTGTTATTTCCACTGTTTCACAATCATAAAAACATTTTTTACAACTAGCCAAATGTGAAATGGATACATTTTCATCGGTTGGGTTAAGGCAAATAAATGTAAATAACAGAAAGCAAGAAGCTAGACAAGTATTTTTGCATGTTATTACAGTCTTTGGTGATACTACACTTATGTGCCTAGAGTGCAATACCTCAGTCTTTGTCAACCTAGTGTTTGCTATGAAGTAAAGACAGCTTGGATGTAAGATTTTGCTGCTTTATGTGCTTTAGTAGTTAAATAGCTTGCTTTTGGGGCCCAGATCAGCCAATAGCCAGTAGAAAAAGGTTAGAATGTGAACTATGATGGGTTATTTTTGCTCTTTCATCAACATGACAAAAAAAACCTAAAGCGAACTAGTTAATTAGCTACCATTAGCTGTTCACCAAACTATATGTTCTCTACAACACATCACATCAAGACCACCGTAATATTTGCTTCACCGAAAGCAGCAATCTGCATGAGTAGCCACATAGCTTTACATGACACCCCCTTAGTATCTGATGATACCATTGTTTGTAGTGCAGAGTTCATTAATTCCAGTCGTGGAGGGCTGATGTCCAGCACTGTGGATAATTAGACCACAATTATTAAGCCTGGTAATCGACTAATGAGTTACATTTGATGTGTTTGAGCAGGAAATCACCAAAGTGAGCTGAACTGCAGTGAATCAGTGTTTTATGTTTGCAAGTCGTTTTTCTTACTGAATAGAACAGTAACAATGAAAACCCCCACCCTAAGTTTTGTGAGGTCATGTAACATCCCATAAAGTTTTTTCACCAGTTTGATGTGGTGCTGTTCAGGCTGGTCTGATTTGGATCGCTCTGGTACGGTTTGGTGCCGGTGGGGGAGGTTTGGCAGGTCTAACTTAATGAAGGAGGCCCATTTGTGAAATTACCCAAAAGACTCCAGTCCCCCCCAAAACGCCGTTGCCCCCAGCTCTCTCTCCCACTCTCCCCACTCATTATCTCCCTGCCCTCCCCCACTGAGCCACTGATTGCGAGTCATTAAGCAGGCTGTATTCGCCGGGCTTGCTATGAAGGTATGCCTTTGAATCAGAGTCAGGCCACATGTGCCTTTGAAGTCTCTCTTTATCTCCACCACGCCACTAACTTTAGAGGCCTTTGATAAGATGACTGATTTTTAAGAGGGTTAGCGTTTTTGGTTAAATTTGCTGCGTCTGCTTTCTCTCCTTCGCCCTTTTTTCCCTCAGTCCCCTCTCTCTCTTTCTCTCCCTCCCTCTCTTCTTTTCATTCGCACTCAGTTCTCCCTCCTCTTCCTTCTCGCTCTTGGGCTGGAGCGCTCGGGCCCGGCACTTTTGGGCCTGCCGTGTAAACATTCGAAAAGGGTCTGTGTTTTTAATTATCTCCAGCAGGCCTGGTCCAGCTATCCTCCTAAACATATTTTTAAATCATGTTGGCCCGGGCTGTTGGCAGCGCTGTGAGGGACGCCTGTATTATTTTTGGCTGACGGTTCTGACGATTTTGTACGAACACGATGGAACACGATGACCAGGCCCGGTCGGTCCAGGCCAGGGTTGGAGCCTGCAGAGAGAGGCAGCCCAGCTCGAGCCACTGTCCCAAGACTCCTGTTCAGTCTGTCCGGCAGCAGCTCACACATGGAAAAATGGAAAAGCTCTGTTTGAATGGTGCTTGCTCCTGCACTGGGGGAGAGCTCCAGTGATTAGTCCACAAAGTTGATGGCATTGTCATTGAAAAAAACATCATGGATTTTTATTGCTGATGTTTTATTTCCTTAAGAAGAACTCTACTGTTCTTTCTGTTCACCCAGTCATTCAGGAAGCTTCTGTTGGCTTCAGTTGCTTTACTGCACCATAAAATAAGAAATCACACAGACCGAGCTTTCAAATATAGATGAGTCAGTTCATTAAGCAATAGGTTAATCAGTTATTAGTTGCGGCTTTACACTGGCGACAGTTTTACATAAATTTACATAAATTGTACCCAGCCAATACTTTGGTCTGCACTTCAAGTAATGTTGGTTTTTGGATGTTTTCAGAACATTGAAATACAGTTCAGGTTAATATAGCTTAGATTCTGAATATGAACTTGTAAATTATGTCTCTTGTAAATAGACATTTAAAAAACAGGAAAAATAGTTCAGTTAACGAACAGTAGCATTTTGCTTTCTGCCTTTTGAGTTACTCCGGATGTTAAAAGATCACTGAAAAGAGGAATTTGGGATTGTTTTTTTTGTGAGGCATATCCTTATTCCTGCCAGATTTAACCAAAATTCAGCACCAAATGTTTAACAAGCAGTTCCAGACAGGTATTCCCATCAGGAGACCATGTCCATGAGACTAGAATTCGTGTTGTTGATATTTCCCAGTGGTCAGTGTGTGTTGAGGTCCGTTTAGTGTTGGTGTTTTTGAACTAGTCATAGCATTTGTGTACTTATTCAGGAATTTAAATAAGGGATTTAAATATCCATACTGAAGCACCTGGCTAAAGAGTGGTACTTTGCATCAGTGACACTGTGCGTCCTTGTTTACTCGTTGTTCATCTTCTATGCCGCTTATCCTTGTGGGCCATGGGGGGTGGGGTGCTGGAGCCTATCCCAGCGCTCACTTGGAGGAAGGCAGGAAACACCCCGGACAGGCTGCCAGTCCATCACAGGGTATACACACAGACTCCCACATTCACAGACAGATTTACACCTAGGGGCAATTTAGTGTCTCCAGTTCACCTGATTGCATGTCTTTGGGCTGTGGGAGGAAACCGGAGCACCCACAGACACACAGGGAGACGAGGCAAACCGCACACAAAATCAAATGACCCACTGCAGCACTGTGTCATATATGGAAAATATTTTCTTTCTGGAATTTGTATAAATAATATGAAATGGATACTGAACATTTTGGTACTAGGACAAAATATACTCAGGTGGCTGTTAGTATAGTATATACAGGGAGAGATCAGATACACTCTATATATGGAAAACACTGATAATTGTCTTCATGTAATATAATATCTATTAGCACCTTGACTGCATGCATCTAATTGTGCATTTTTGCGCGCATGCTTACGTGCTGTGTCTGTACCTTGTATGTGCACTCCACCTGCCAGGTGGTTGTTTGAGAGCCGGTGGTGGTTGAGGGAAGCTATGCAGCCAAAAGGAAGCAGCACCCGCAGACTTTCAGCCACTAATCACAGAAGCCATGTCCCATCCGGCCAGGCTGTCTGTCTGCCTGTCAGTCTGTCTGCCTGTCTGTCTGTCTGTCCGCTCAGCCCACCTCCACAGGGAGCTGGCTGTCTGCACGGCTCTTATGTTTTGTGTCTCGCGAGTGCGCCAAAGTTTTCATTGGAGCGCAGCCTGAGAGAGAAAGGCTGCGTTTTCTGTTCACATGCTGAAAGCGGACCTGTAGCCAGGCTGAAGAGGGAAGGAGCAAGGGAGGAAGGGAGGCAGAGGGAAAGAGAGTAAGAAGCAAGAATGAAAGAGCCAGAGGGCACGGCCCATCTCCATTGACTCTTTGAAACAGGGCAGTATTTCAGGGCCTCTGCTTCACTCCTACCTGGCAGAGAGCGATTGGCATGGAGCTTTGCGAAAGCCGCCCTCAATTCCCTTCTGCTGGACTACATACTCACACATTTTCTTTCTTTAGCTCTAATGGTGACACATACATGTTGGAAGGCATGCAATAAATCCAACTTTATCTTTCTCAATGCCAATTCTGAAGTTTCTAAACCGATACCAAGTAACAATGCAGGCATGTGAGCAAGTCACATTTATAAACAGAAATATACATAAGAAGCTAATGTATGTGTGTGTATATATATATATATATATATATATATATATATACTTGCACTTCTGTATACCATCACAATGCATGTGGACTGAAGTGGTCAAGATGTCATTAAAATGTAAATATAAAAAGGTTTATCAAAGACATTCCATTAACAGCGTCAGCATTACTGTCTGATGGCACTTCAAGCTCTTTGAGTTTACTGGAACTCGACAAACTAACGCAGGCCAACGTGTCTATAATTAGTAACATTTTCCGTACTCGTGATTTACTGTACCCACTTTCTTGTGGTCCCATTAATGGAGTGTTTGAAAGTTAATTCATTTCAGAAGCCTTCATTTTTTTCTTTGAAAGAGAATCGCCTATAGCGACTGCACGCCTTCAACCAGAGAAGTTCTCCATAGCTCTCTGCCTAATGATGATGTCATGGACCAGCGCTTTGGGTTTTGTGTGTGATGGCCAAAAATCCAGCAGACTGGATTCATTTAGAGCCTCTCTAATAACAGGGAGACTTCAGAGAGGTTTTAACAAATCCTGCGGCCTGGGGGCTTTTTTTATTATTTTTTTAATTTCATACTGAAGTTGAGCCACATCATGTCAGATTGACTACACTGATGTTGGTGTGCGTGTAATGTAGTGAGCGGTGCCAACAGCCCATGAGATCATGGAAAATTGCGCTTATTTAACACAGCACCTGCCTGCTGGGTGTCTTTATCTTGTCTTGGGCACTGGACCACACATCATCCACCTTCACTTTCCTCTCCGACTCCTGCACGTCAGGCTTGAGCTGGGAGAAATCTGTGCTGTAACCGCAGCAGTTCTTTTGCCTCTACTCTACTTGTGCGTGCTTATATTGTGGGGTTATGGATTTGATTGGGTCTCTTTGTCCTTTTGCCACAGACCGCCACCGACAGCTCCTCCAATTCCTCCCAGAAGAAGGAGCAGGCCATGCAGCCTTTGGCTACCACCACCTTCTACGAGCCACACCGTCATCACTGCATCCTGGGGCACTTTCACGAGCAGTACAGGACCTCGGACCGCTACTTCCTGGACCAGGTGGGTGACACCTGGCTGGGAGCACAGTGCTGACCCTAACCCTAACCCTTTCCATACCTGCATGTTGTTGCATGCTTTCATAATTTGAAAAGCTCCTAACCTGGTTCCATGTTGTCTCTTATTTTTAGGCAGTTCCCAAGTTCCCACGCCATGTCAGCTTTCTGGATGAGGAGGAGGAGATTGTGCGCATCAACCCGCGCGAGCGCACCTGGCTGACAGGCTACGAGGACTACCGGCACGCGGCGGCTCGCGACCGCTTCATCCAGGCTGAGGACATGGACTCATATGTGCACTTCGCCAAGAGCGAGCCCCCGTCCAAGCACGACTACAACTACCCCTACGCCCCCAGCCACTCAGAACTTGGACACAAGAGCCCGCGGGGGGGCACGGAGGGCGTTGTGGTGGCCACACAGCCGACAGCCTTCAAACCCAAAGGCAAGCGGCGGAAAGAGGACGGTGAGCGCTCGCGCTGTGTCTACTGCCGGGACATGTTCAACCATGAGGAGAATCGGCGCGGCCAGTGCCATGATGCGCCCGATCCCATCCGGACCTGCGTGCACCGCGTCAGCTTTATGTGGTGCGCCGACAGCCTGCTCTACCACTGCATGTCGGACCCCGAGGGCGACTACTCAGACCCTTGCTCGTGTGACACGGGCGACGAGCGCTTCTGCCTGCGCTGGCTGGCCCTGCTGGGCCTTTCTCTGCTGGCGCCGTGCCTCTGCTGCTATCCGCCGCTGCACGCCTGCCACCGCTGTGGGGTGGCATGCGGCTGCTGTGGCGGCAAGCACAAGGCTGTCGGGTAACCCCCCACGAACCCTACCAACCCCCAAAACTACACGTTGGAACAGACGTAGGCGTTTGTATGTACTATAGGTGGACATTTCAGCCACTTTTGCTATTTGAATACCTGTTTCTAAATGAATAGCCCGGGACACAAGTTGGGGTGTTGCAGTTTTAAGCAACATGTATGCGACGTTCACATCACACTAGACGCTGTGCCAAAAATTTAGTTTTATCATTTAATAACGGAAGAGTTGACAGCCGAGTCGGTGTTGTGAGGGAAACTGAGTCCTTGTTCATGAGTCCTTGCTGATCTGACAAGGACGGCTGGCATCATAGGCTAATGCATATTGGAAATTATGTAAATAAAATATACCGTACATTTACAAAGTCTACAACACTCTACAGCATGAACAAATACTTGTATATTTTGCTCAAAGTATTTTATTTTAAAGTCCTATTATTGTATAAATATGATTATTTAGAAGTTGATGGGGAATTCCACTGATTTGAAAAATATAAGGTTAATTTGTCGATGAGAATCTCATTCAGAGTGGTTTCATGTGAAATGCTCAAACTTACCAAAATTAGTTTCTTTACAATTGCAGGGAAAATAAACAGGGGTCATGATGTTTGCAGCTGTTTTATTTACCATCCAGAATGACCAGTGAACCTACACATCTATATATATATATTTTTATATGTAGTGCTGATGATGATAAAACAGTGGTTATAAAAAAAAGCATTTTTTGGGGACTGTTTTGCCTTACAACACCCTGCACGACCCTCTCCGCCATTAATTAATTAAGCAAAATATGTTTTAGGTCACAATCCCGCTGAAAGCAGAGGCTCCTGAATTCTCCTCAGCACCCTTACCTACCACGACCCTGCGGATGGTATTGAATAACCTGAGGAGAAAATACAACACTGACTACGCAATTCTGTAAACAAACAGATAACTAATAATGCCCATCCTTAGTACATACACGCCAGCGAGGACGGACTCGTGTAGGGGCTTCTTGGGGCTTCTTTGGTTTCTTTCTTGTCAATCTCAGCCCTATTCCAGATGGACAAAAAGAAGAAAAAATGGTGCATTAAACTGGCTTGAAAATTGTTTTTCTTGATATATATATATATATATATATATATATATATATATATATATATATATATATATATATATATATATATATATATATATATGTGTGTGTGTGTGTGTGCGTGCGTGTGTGAGCGTGTGAATGCGTGTTCCTGTGTATGTTCCTTTCTTTTCTCTTCTTCTGGAAGTTTCTCTTCGGTTCCTTGTGAAAGAAATGGCTCTTTTTTCAGGTGGCCCTTTGGAGCCTACTTGTCATGCATTACTTATGCAGGTACTTTATATTTTTACACTGATTTTTAGTTCGGAGAACTTGAATTGTTTGTGTTTTTCATGTCGCGCGTGCTTGCCTGAGCGAGAGTTGGTCGGTTGGTTTGCCCTGGCCAGCGAAGGGAGGAGTCTCTAGACGGGCCGGTGTAAGTCCTCTAAACACACAGAACAATAAGACGGAGATCAGCCTGAGACACTAAACCTGTAGTAAGGTTGGCGGTGCGCTTAAGTGGGGCGCGTTTGTGTGCGTGCGTGTGAGCGTGCGTGTGTGTGCGTGTGAGCTCGCTGAAGCATGCATGTGCGTTGTAAAGGAATGAGAACATTGTATCACAGCATAGTATTGTTATTGTATTTAAGCCAAATTTACATAAGCTGCATTGTGAGTATATGTAAATACTGTATACTCATATGTATATGTTTCAAATCGATTATTATATCCGCAGACACATTTGTTCCGCAGACGATGGACGTGTTTCCTTTCTGTTGATTAGCGCGATGGAGGAGGAGCTCCTTTGAATCACCGCGACTGATATCCAAAGATTTTCTTTTCGTCATATTTATTTTCTCGGTCAATCCAATCACCAGCCAAAGGGAGAAGAAAGCGAGGGTGCGTTGCTACTTTGGCTCTTGCTGTGGTCGTTTGATAGAGGAGAAGGATCTCCAGCCGGAACCTCGTGCGTTCCTTAGAGGGAAAGCGCAAAGCTATAGTGTCTACTGTTCCCTCTTGTACGTGTGACTTAGAACACTTTTAAAACAAGACGTTTTCTCCTAGAAGTGTTTCCAAAGCTGGTCCTATTCCGTAGGAAGCCAAAAAGAGAGAGAGAGAGAGAGGGACACAGAGCCAGAGAGAGAGAGAGAGAACTGGACACTGGACACGGAAAATATAAGCTTGCACATACGGTGCTTAACAGTGGGCCGTTTGCCAAACCTGATCTCCAGTTTCTTCATCACTATAATATTACTCAAAGCCTTAATTTTGGTGAAAATGAAGCCAGAGCAGTGGCACTGGTGGAGGGTTCGTCTCGTGAACGCGTACAGCATTCGCTCGGTAGACGAACGCGCGTCCCTGAGCGTTCTTTAATAATCAAGAGAAAGTGAAGAATATTTTTCTAATTTATTAAAAAGATAATTGAGACTCCCGTTAGATGAGCCTTTTTTAATCAAGAGAATGTGTTTAACATGTAGAAGGAGAAAAAAAAATAAACAAATACAGCATCGTACAATCTGTGAGGCAGCTCCGGTACGCGCGTGTAGCCAGTCTCGGACACTCGGACCCGTCTGCCCACACGCGTGACACTGCAGCCATCTTCTCCACCTCTGGGCTTTTGTTTATGTCGGCTTGTGTACATCATCCCCGATGACGAAATACTACTTGGTCTAGCTAGTAGAGCTGTATGTGCACGATTCCCCTGTCAATGAATGTACAGTACATGGGTGTGACGATCAGTGCTTAACACTCACCGGAGCGCCTCGGAAACGGGCTGGCAGACATACAGGAGAGGACCACGACACTTGTTTCGCAAAAAAATCAGAACGTAGTCCATCAGACGTTTGGGGACATCCTAGCATTTTCATGTTTCATGGAATGAGAACCTGATTTTTCTTCTGTTGCAGTTTATTGAACGTGCACTGTGTTATCTGATCTAATAAGAGGGGGCTTAAGAGCTGCTTATGGATGAGTTACAAAGGCTATATGTACATGACAGTGCAACCACAACTACCACGTACCGTGCAGACAGCTATACTTCATTCAGCACAGATTTTCATATTATGGCCAAGTCTTCTTGGCGTCTTTCTAATTTACAGGAAAAGAAATCAGTCATAAAAGCTAGATATGAACAAGAACATGTCAATCCTTGTGACAGTGTTTGTGAAAAAATGCCACCCATTGTAACCTCTGGCGGTGATGTCAGGATGACTGAATGGAGATGACTTGAATGGAGCATAATATGAAATTGATCAATATTTTGATTGTGATTTAAATTGTGATTAGTTTCTATAAATTTAAGCTCCAGAATCTGCACCTTTTTGGGCTCGTATGCAGAACGCAGTGCACCAGATGGCTAGTTGTGTTTGTGATGGCATAAAATGCAGGTGTGTGGATGACTCTTCTACAGGCAGGTTACCAGGGTTGTGTTCAGCCCTGGTAATGCCTGTTGTGTTACGCAAGCGTTGCAACTACGGCAGCTGAAAAGGCCATTCTTGGTGTCTTTTCAAAGAATTTTTCAGAGCCTGATGTGCTCAGAGCTCAGAGCTCCCTGCACATCATTTCCACTAAACATGTTATTCAGTTCAGAAACTGTAGCGTTTGAGTTTGGGGTGTTATTATAGGGTGAATTTGACATTGCACTGCAATTGAAATATAAGAAAGATTCTTTTCAGGCCTAGATGTCAGTGCTCAGAACTCACAAGAGGTTTAATATGAGATAAAAGAGTTTTAACATGTACTTTTAATGATAGTTTTGGAAAAAAAAGCAAATATTTATTGTGACAAAATCTTCTCTACATACCCAGGAACTTACTTCAGTGAATGTTCAAAGTGTGCTCACATTAGAAGTGAAGAGTGAATCGTTTGCAGGTATTTGGCTTTACTTAAAGAAAAAAATTTGACTGAAGATCAAGGCCTACTTCTAAAAACACTAAAGAAGGGTGTCCCCACGTTTTGATGGGCAGTGTGTACATGCATGGCTGTGTTTGAGCGGAACAGACCAGCCATCTCTGTCGGTGCAGGTCTTGTGGTGAGGGTTGCCTGCAGAGAGGTGTCAGCCCTTCGTCCACCGCACGTCCTTCCTGGCTCTCCGTTGGCTTCTGCAATACCGGCATCACCCTCTTCACCAAGAGCCCGGTTTACCTGTGGTTAAAAAAAAGAAGAAGAAGAAAAAAAAGAAGTGGAAAGTTAACCAAAAACATTCTGTCTGTACGTCTGTCTTGGTGCAGCGTCTCGCTACTACACACATTTTACCTGTTTAAAAAAGTGCCTGAAGCGTATTGTTAATCTATCTCCTTGTATACTAAAGACAAACAAACAAAAAAAACCAGATTAAATAAACCCTATTGTATTGATTAGTTTTGTTTTTTACAATAAGAATTTTTACCTCTGTAAAAAGCAAAAAAAAAATCTATATCAAGTGTATGATGTACATTTTTATTTCTATTTTTTTTAATCGTTTCTAACATGTATGATCGATGTAGCTCTTTGCTTTAAAGAAAAGGATGGAAAGAAAGAAAGTACTTTGTAAATACCGGTAGATCATATCAGAACTACCAGAAGCGTGGCCTGGCCAGTAAGTAGTTCTACATGTGTGTCCTAGCTCCCAATAAAAAACAAAACAAAACAAAAAACAAGAGAAACCCAAGAGTTGTTAGAATTGTTTGTGGCTTTATTTACATACAAACCGACCATTTATCCTCACATACCCTACACCTGGAAATGAGCATTTCATCATGAAGAAGTTTCATAACATGTCATTCACTCCCCAGTCCATACACTCCCCATAGGAAACTGACCTGACCTTGTTTTTGTGATGTCATGAAAATGATTGCATTTATATCCACTCACTGAGCAGTTTATTAGGAACAGCCCCCTGTGTCTACACTCATTGCCCATTTAATCAGTTTTACTTACCATATAGGAGTGCAGTCTGCAGTGACACTGAAGTGGTGGTGTGTTAGTGTGTGCTGTGCTGGTACAAGTGAATCAGACTGTGTCCACTCAATGTCCACTCTATTAGACACTCTTATCTTGTTGGTCCGCCTGGTAGATGTAAAGTCAGAGACTGCCCAGTTTGTGTTGGTCATCCTCAAATCCTTCATTAGTGGACACAGGACTGATTCATTTTGGTTGATGGACTATTCACAGTCCAGTAGTGATGCTGACATATGAGTAACTACAGCAGCACTGCTGTGTCTGATCCACTCGTACCCACACAACACACACTAACACACCTGTATGCCTAATTCAAAGCTGCCTTAAAGCTGGAGTAGATGATTTATTTTATAAACATTTCTGTTATATCTCTTAAATACAGCCCAAAAACAAACAATACAGCAAATAGGCTGACTATGAATACACGTAATTCGTGTTTAATTCAGAGCAAGTTAAAACGACTGTATGGTTTAGCTGCCTGTCTACCTACTCACCTGCCCAGACGCGCGCGCTCTGTGCTCGCGTGTGCGGAGTCAGGTGGGTTCACAGTGGTAGCAGAGAAAGTTACAATGTACGTCTAACAGCGCACACTGCTGAAGAATGAAAGACAGAAATGGAGAAGGCTTTGAACGAAAAGAAGATGGACAAAGCAGGAGGTCCAGGCAGAGTGAACGTTGGTGTGGTTTTTCAGCTGTGGAGAAACCTGAGGGAGCTGAAAGGCCGGACAAGCAAGGTAGCACTTTTTCATTTGGACACGTCATTCTCTCGTTTGCTGTGTTTGTTTTGAATGACGTAGGCAGTGTAGCTAAGGTTAGCTAAGCTGTGAGCTAGCAGGCTGTTAGCTGTGTTTATCTTGTGTTCTGCTCGTTTGAACGGTGGTAAGTGTCGTTTCATGTGTCGCTACGTCGCGGTGTAAGAAGTTTTTTAAAAACAAATGTTTCTGTCCGGATGTGCTAGGCTTACTTTTACAGAAACACCTATATTGAAGAGCCTAAATATGGGTGGGTTTTGGTTTCTTCTTGAGAGGGAGGCTGGTTTTAGTTTCTTCTAGAGAGGGAGGCTGGTTTTAGTTTCTTCTAGAGAGGGGGGCTGGTTTTAGTTTCTTCTAGAGAGGGGGGCTGGTTTTAGTTTCTTCTAGAGAGGGGGGCTGGTCTTAGCCATCGAGAATACGCAGCCCTTTTCACGAAACACTGGCGATAATTTACCCCTCCTTTAGGATGAGTGCTTATATATATTTATAAATAAATTATAGCCAAACTGACTTTATAGACTGACGTTAAATGGGGAGATTTACAAATAAGGTGCTTTAGCTTGTTCATGTGTTGTGAGAGTAGTTTTGGAAGGTGTAATTAAAAAAATAGCTTGCACTTTTTGGTTTTTATAAAGTTTCAGCTTTAAGCCGCACAAAGCTTGTGTTCATAGTTAAAAATAGATTTTCATGCTTCAGTTTTCCCAAAACACTGTTAGAGCTCCTGTGTCTTTGTAAGTCTCCTGATGAGCCCAGTGTTCTCTGATTGGTCAGCTCGCACCCTCTGTTCTAACTTATCCTGCTACATCCTGACTTCATCCTGCTACAAGTTCCACCCCCACACCTCTGTGGTTGTTCTTCATCTACATCAGGTAGATGTAGGCAGATCGACTTTGCTAGCTAGACTGGAACAGGATGTTTCCTTTTTAGCTCTCTGTGCCTTGTATAAGGGTATATCAAGCTTGCCAGTAGGAGTGCAAAAAGGATTCTGTTACGAGGCGACATCACCTTGTAAAATAAAAGATAAAAGGAAAAACATATTAGATCCCCTTTAAATAATCTCGGGTAGACTTGCGTATGTGGTTTCTGACACTGTGGGACACATTGCCATGTATAAACACAGACAGAATTTAAGGCAAAATTGTGGTTCAGGCTGCTGATACTGTCTTCAACCATGTGACTCACATATGTCCACTTCTAATAAGCTTTAAAGCAAAAAGGAAATTGTGAACTGTGCCTTTAACTCACCGTATAGACGGCCGTCTCTCAGTAAAATGTTAATCAATAAAAGAACTGAAGTTATTAGGTGTACAGGAACGCTCTTGTCCCACACAGGCCTTCTTAGCTCAGTCCAACCTTGTGAAAGCCATTGAGGACATTAAGCTGTTTTGTTCAGGATGTTTCTGGAAAAGCATATGGACGATTATCAGGGAAGGGGGGAAGTAAAAAACGAGGGGGGAAGGTGGGTAGGGGGTTGGGGGTCTGAGTGGGGAGGAATGTCCCCAAAGGCTTGGCCTTCTCTGCTGCTCGGTGACTGCAAATAGCATCAAACTCCACATGTGCAAACATTTAAGCCGTATTTTCTCATAATGAGGTCACTTTTTTCCCTCCTTCGTACTTCTTTTTCTTTAAAGAAAGAAAGCAGTTCCTTACCTCTTCTAAAAGGCTTTTCTCTTACATCTCATAAGACAACTGAGATCTTAAGAAGATCTTAAGAAGAAGGGAATTTTTTATTCAGGCCTGTACATGACACTCTTAAAAACAAGGTTTTGCTGGAGTGATTCCATACACAAGCTATGTTTGACTCCCAAAAAACCTTTCAGTGAATGGTGTAGAAGTGTGAGGAACCTTTTTAAAGTTCGGGGAACCTTTTTGAAGTTCTGGGAATCTTGGCTGGATGGGGAAATAAAACAATTCTGCAGAATTTTCTCACTAAATAGATACGATTAAGTCATACAGACTGGTTTGTTATAAAATCCTGTATTCTAGAGACAGATCAAGAAAATACATGCCTACAAAATTCCCTCACAGAAAGGTATTACATAAAATAGTGATGAAAACACTGCCTGATGTCTAAGACTGATGTCTGTTTTACATTAAAAAGGCTGGTGTTTTGGTAATATTTGTATTTTTAACGTGCACTCTTGTGAGATACATGCACTGGAATTCCCCTTTAGTGTAAAGGACTTATTTAGGAAGTGCATCTCCTGTTTATCATAGCTTGGATCTGAATCACTCAAGCAGGTGATGCATGTTTTTAAAAAAAAAACCCCGTTAAAAATCCCGGAAAACTCTGTAACCCGCTGTGTTCTTTCCCCTCTCTCTGACTGCAGTGCTTTGGAAAGCAGCACATCAAGGCAAACCTAAAGATGTTGCTTTGGCCCCAGATTTCCTGTCTGGTGGGAGTGTGAGACAGCTGTCTGAGCGGCTTTCCTGTTTGCCTGTTTGGGCTGCTTCTCCACCTGTTGTTTACGTCCTGCGGTGGGCGGTGTGCTTTTGGGAGGGGGGGGTCAAATGTCCGTTCGACCCTTCCTGTACTGTCCGGCTCCTTCAGGTCACAGTTCACGGCCCTCTGCCTGACCACATGGACCTCTAACCTGCTGGGCTTCTCTCTGTAAAGCAGCTGTGTTAACTTACAGCATCTGTGATATCAGCTATATAAGTTACACAGTACATTGACTGATGTTGAGTTATAGCCTGCTTTTACAGTGAGAGTTTAGCTTTGGACGTTTAGTTGCTTAATTAAGCCGGAGATGTCACAATTACTGCCACTGGGATCATCTTCAGTTGTTATTATTCCTCACTCATAGCTTACTTAGGCTTGGCCTGGAAATCTGTCAGAAAGTATGAATTCTAACTTTTGATTCCACACATTCTGTAACTGCTATCAAACAAATGTATGCAGTGGTTTATCAAGGTTTGGTTACCCCGTCACATTTTCAACACTTCCTCTACACTTCAGCATATTTTACTGCACAATTGTTGTTTAATTACTTGCTGAATTTAGCAGAGTGGGAAGAATATAAAACATAAAATGTGGCCTATGAAAAAGTTATGGCACAAATCCTTAAAAATGTTGAGTTCACATGGGTTCACCCAACTCAAACTTCTTAGTTCACTCAGTTCCCTCTTCTGCATCTCAGTTTGGTCAATAATATAGAATTATTATTATTATTTTTATTATTATTTATTATTATTATTTTTTGGTTTACCTAATTTTCCTAAAACTGGAACTTTTTCCCATCACACAATATTTTCTAACATTTTCCCCTCTTGGTTACCTGGATGACCTTAACACTGCTGGTGTTTAAACTCAAAGTCTGCTGTTGGAGTGATGGCCTTGTCTGGTACACCTCTCTGAAACACTGAAGTTCCTTAGATCTCATGTCCATACATGTTTAATATGGTTTAGAAAATACTTGCTGCAGTTCAATTCATAACAATATCAGGAGGTTGTGAGTTTGAAACCCTAATGGGGAGGAAAGAGTGTAGCTAGCGGGTAAAAGTGTGTGTGTGTGGTTTTTTTTTTACCTAACTGAGATGCAGAACTAGAAAAGGAATCATGGAGAGCCTTTGAAAAAAAGCTGTGAAATAAATTACCTTGCAATTTTAAACTGAGCTTACTTCTCGTGTTTTTACAGTGTGTATTTAACCAGATTCAGTATTCTCTCCTTTATCAGAGAGCATGCGGCATCCCTGAATTAACATCTGATGTCTGTCTCCTCCTCCGGTTGACCAACTTGCCTCGTCCTGTTGTTGCTTGTGTCCTGCTTTCCTGTGAGGGAACACTGTAGTACACAACACGTAGCAGGATGTTATTGTGCAAAGATAACAGTCCCGAGCCCCCACATCCTCTGGCTGGACAGGGAGGAGCTGCTGCTTTCCCACAGTGGTCAGTTAAGGCCACAACACCACCCGCCTACCCTATCAGCCCATCACTGTGCGCCTGCGGGCATGGTGGCACGCACTGGATGGACGCACTCAGAGAGAGAGGGACAAAAAGAAAGAGAGTGGGGAGCAAGGAGGCATCTGGCTGGATGTCCTTGACTGACCATGCCACACAAAACCTCCTCTATTCAGCCCTCTGCCTTTCAATGGAAGCTTTGGTTTCCCCAAGAAGTGGCTTCCAGAAACTGCAACAACGTCCGGTTTAATCTGTGTTGCTCTTTAGAACTAGTTTTATTACATGCACACTCATTTTTGGCCTGCTCCAGACAGTTTGCAGTGTAAGAGGCTATGGACCTGCGTAGAGCAGACCCACAGGGAGAGGAGCTGGATTCCATGCACTCTTTAATTCAATAAATGAGTTCCCGACATCAATGCCAAGAACCGCTTGCTTTCCAGAGTCTCTCTCTTGGTTAGAGGCAAACTTTCTGCTCTTTAACCTTTTAAACCCTACGACTCTTTGCATGGATCCATACTTCAGTTCCTCACTCTCACAACAGTACATAGTTTCATATTAGTCACTGAGTAATAAGTCTTATGATAAATATTAGGAATGCTGCAATTTGATATTAATCACAGTAGTGTTCTGAAAGTCAGAGGACAACGTTCATTGATTTAATATCCAGTCAAAACGACTATTAAGTGATTGGGTTTTCATTGTCAGAGCCCTCACACCTCCGAAGTTCAGTCTTAGAAGTTGGTTGCATTTCCTGCTTCTCAGTTTTTCTTGGTCATCTCAAAAGGAGGGCTTCATATCACTAGAAGTGGACACCCTCCTCCTCCTACACTGCTGGTGTTTAAACTTCTAAAACAGTCTACTGTCGGAGTGATAGCCTCGTCTGTTACACCTCTCTGGAACACCTGAAGTTTCTCAGATCTCATGTTCGAACATGTTTAATATGGTTTAGAAAATACTTGCTGTTTTAACTTGAAAAGTAGCTGCAGTTCAATTTATAACAACATCAGGAGGTTGTGAGTTTGAAACTCTTATGGGGGGAAAAGCTAGCGGGTAAATTGTGTAAACAAAAAACCCTTTTTTTTTACCTAAATGCGATGCAGAACTAGAAAAGGAAAATTGGAGAGGTTTCATTGTCAGAGCCCCCACACCTCCGAAGTTCGGTCTTAGAAGTTGGTTGCATTTCCTGCTTCTCAGTTTTTCTTGGTCATCTCAGAAGGAGGGCTTCATATCACTAGAAGTGGACACCCTCCTCCTCCTCTTCTTCCGATTCTTACCAGCATACAAGAAAAGCTGCAAATTTGCCGTTAAACTTCATCCCTTCATGTGCTGCTTCCCTTGATACTGAATTCTTGACACGAGTGGGCGGTGGCGGCCGTTATAAAGAGCTTCAGCCATTGTTGTGTTTATTCTTCCTTACGTTGGCTCCCTAACCGGTAGCAGAAACGGTAGCATACGCTGTAGGGACTGTGCTACTTCTTCATGCCCTCATGTTGGGCTGATTCGACTTGACACACTGTCACCTCTTGAGGTACAAAGTGGTATTACAAGACAGAACAGGCCGGAGCTGGTTAGCGTGCTAACTTAAGTAGATATCACTGCAGTACTATACATAGACGTCTTTGGCACACCATCAAAATTGTTATTTTTTTTACACTCTGTTGACTCTGTTTTGGTTAATTAAACTATAAATCTACATATTTCTCCTTTAAGTAATGTTGTACACTATAGTCCCTTTTTCTCATTTTAATTTATTACTTATTCGAATTCTTCCTTATACAAGTGGATTATTTGTAATTGCACAGTGCCAAGCCACCTGTCAACCGCCTAACAACCACTTGGGATACCAGAACAACCACCTAGGAACATCGTAACAGGCTTAAACTATGCAATCGCTCTTCTCAGAAGCATCTCCTAAAAAACTTACATACCATTTTCACTTTGAATTAATTTAACAAAGATGATCTTCTGTCTATGGCTGTGCTGTATTTCTCACTTGTAGCTCTTTGAAAGAAGGTGTGAAACCAGGGTGAATTTGTAGACAATACACTTTCAGTCAATACCACATTTGTTTTCGTAAGTGGAAGATTAGGTATTCTGTTACAGTCTGAATGTGATAACTGTGTAATTGTAGTTATTTGTCTGTGTGACAACAACAATATTAACTTTTAAGGGTTAATAGGTGAAAAAAGTGGGCTTAGAGTTCAAGGGGTTCACTCGAAGCACACTAACTCCACTTCACTGAATTGTTTATCTTAATGGACGTGCTTACTGGATTTGGAGCCAGAAGAGGAAGATGCAGCTTGTTCTCCAGATCTCCTTCCCCTCACTCTCTGCTTTCTCCCACGCACGCCCTAAAAGCGGATGATATCATTTTTGGGCGCAAGAAGGCCTAATGCCTCGTCTCCGCCTTTCCCTCTGCATATGTGTGAGGGAGCGAGTGAGGGCAGGGATCCACCCCCGCGTCCCCCCCACCGCCAATCCCACCAAAGCCCTGCCGTGTCTTCCAACTGAAACCAGGGAATAATTATAAAAACAAAAATAATTGTTGGAGAGATCAAACCCCAAGCCCATCAAAGGCCTGCTTTTGATTGGATTTGGGCTTTGTGAACAGCTCAGGGCTGAAGGGGGAGGCGGCGTGGAGGTTGGGGTGGATTTGACAGATCTTATTGGGGCCTAATTTAAACGGGCCCCGGCGTGTCTGCCTGCCTCCCTTTGTTTACATGGCTGAAATCTGAAACAAATGTGAACATGATACCCCTCTGTCCCCTGCACAGCTCCATACACTGCCTCCCTCTCAGGATTTAGGCTGTGTGTGTGCACGTGCAAGCTCACCTCCCCCCTCCTTTCTGCAATACTCTCTTCATCAAAAAACCAACCAATAAACACCACCAACAACAACTCCAAACACACTCTTCCTAAGCTTTATATAACAAGCTGTTGACTCTCTTTCACCCTGACCCTGTTCCCTACTCCATATACAATGAACACTGCCCGGAAAGCTAAAACCATCTCATGTTGTCTAGACAATCTCAGGGAGGGGAGCTATGTCCATGTATCTTTTTAAGGGGTGTCTATTTGAAAACAGATTAGTCACTTCTTTGGAACCTCGTTTCTCCAAAGAGGTCTCCAAATAATGCCTGTCCCTCAGTTATGTTGGTGTTAGAAGCAAGATTTACAGGAAAGACTTTTAAAAACTGCAAATAACATTCTGTGCTGTTTAGGGATCACTGATCAGTATTAATCACCATTTACCTGTTTCTTAAGTTTTGACTAACTCAAACACTGAGTTTTTCTAAATGCTTATTATGTTTTACCCGATTACAAAACCAAGTTTTCATGCAAAGGGATGGCTGTGCAGTGACTGGGGATGAGCACATCACTGACAACCACTGGGATTGCTGGAACTAGGAAGATCTCCCTACGTGACTTTTAATAATGTCACTAAGTGATTCTTCTAGTTACCATCTTTGCAAGCCTCTATTTAGTCATCTTTAGACAGTGCTTGTCAAAAGAATGGAGTTTTGAAATAATTGCACAATGTGGTTAATTGCAGAGTTCCCTGTTTTTGTCCAAGTACCTTTACCCCCAGTATAATTGTGTGAATTTGAATTACAGCGTTATTAAGTTTGAATGGAAATATTACTAGATGTGGTGGTATGCAAAAGTGCAAACACCCTCAGTTAAATGATGTGGTTTGTTGTTTTTCTAAGTGACAATAAGATCAACTACAAAGAACACAGCACATTTTAGTGCACAGTTTTGTTTTGTGAACCACATGATGTGATACTGGGCAGTTTCTGATCTCCAATATCCTAGACGTAAATTCATACAACTCTGCTGAGTTTTGTAACTGCATGCTTAGTGTTCACACTAAAAAAGTATAGCTGGCCATGCATCCTAAAATATCACTTACAAGATCTTTATCTTCTATTAGCTGTGACAATGAAAGACGCTGGAAGCAATAGAACCTTTAACCTTGGAGATTGCCCCTTCAGCCCTAAACGAGAGGTATATGAGGCCGTGTTGTTTGTGATTATGGGCAACAGGAAAGGTTCTGTGCTAAGTTGGGCTAGTTCATCCCCCCCATGGCTCTGGTATGGAGACAGTCATGGTTCAGGGCTAGGCAGGCATTGTGTGACAAGCAGCTATAAAGCCACTCTTCCACCTCTTCCTTAACGCTCTTCTACTATTCCAGGCATGGAAACTGTGCCTCTTCCTCTGCTGGTTCCACTCTTCCATGCCACATTTACATTTCCTTATTCCATCTGCCTTTGGTCTTTTTTCCCTCCTAAACTCCCTCTCTTTATTTCTCCTTTCTTTTTTTTTCTTCCTGAGGCTTTCTCTGTTTATGCTCCAAAAATGACTTCCTTCCTTCCTTTACAAGCAGTCCCCTGGAGGCCTGGGGGAGGTGTGGTTGACAGTCTAGCATGTAATTACGCCCCCCGCCGCCCCTGCTCAAACTTCATGCACATTTACTGCAGTCTGCTTGCCACCAGACTTTCTTTTCTATCCAACTTTCAAAAGCACAGGTTTTCAACGTTCTTATCTCTGTATCAGACTGGTACAAAGACATTAGACAAATAATAGAAGGTATCCTTTTACAAAACATCACTGTCTAGGTCTTTTAGACATATACACACACATTAGAATTAAAAAGTTTGGAAGTGCTGTTTTTAATGAAAACAAATTTAGTTGCAGAGAAGCGTATACAACGACTAGAATGTGCTCATCCTGTGATCCTGTCTTCACAGGTTTAAAAACCCCCTAGACACTTTTTTTGTTGGTTTTGTTGACGTTAGCACATCCTCTACAGAGGACATACTCTTATGTAATTTCCGTGCACAGGTTTATTTGTGGAGTTTATCATAATGGGGAAAAACACTTTAAAAAGGAATTCACCCCTAATATGTTAAATTCAGTAAATAAACAATAGTTTTGTATTACCATATGCAGAAGTGTGTTCTCTGTAGAGAATGTGTAACTATTCTTTACTTATAATTATTAATTATCATATAATTACATATACAATGACCACCTGCCTTTTTAAAAAAGACCCCTTATTGGTTATTTATAGTACCATGTACAAGACATTCTCTATTCACGATGCATAGAAACGTAGTATATAGAACCAGTGTGTTTACCAAGGGTTTTTTGAAGAACCATCTTATCGTCGCTGTCCAATGACAAACAAGTATCTCCAAAATTGCAACTTTACAGGAGAGGCCAAAAACATACTTTACTTTCAATGTAAGTCAATGGAGCCAGAAATTTTTCCAAGCTATTTTGGAGCACTTCTATTCGTCCATTTATCATGAAATTTGTAAACAATGTAAACATATTTTTCATTGGACAGCGACGTTATTTTAAATGTAATATGGACAAGATGGCAAACCGTTTTCGGGAGTTAGAGCCACGTTTGGTTCTCTAAAAACCTTAAAGTTCTTTAAAGAACTGTTTTTGTGCACTTTTGAACATGTGCACTTTTAAAACATTATATAATCTATAATCTAGTGTCAAATTCCCTCTCCACTATTATACAGTCATATGTGTATATGGTCCCATATATGAATGACATGTTTTGTTGATTTTCTGAGAGAAAACAAGTAACACATCCTCTACAGAGAACTTTTTTTGTTTGTTTGCATGGGCTACGTTTTATGTTCTATTTTGGTGGCATTTATTTGTTATGACTGCTTTAACCATTAATGAACTCATTTTAAATCATATGTAAACAGTTTGTAGTAAAGTAAACAAGTGTAGTCTTATTATAAAAAGTGATTTCCCCCCCCCCCAGTGTGTTCAGTTCAGCAAATAAACTAAAGAGTTACGGGGCCAATCTGCATGAAATTGTATTTACTGTTACAACAGTGAGTTGTCCTTGGGTGACTGCTTCCACTCTGTAGTTGCTTAGGAGAGCACAGCAGCATGTGTGAGGAATTCACTCCACTTCCGCTGTGATTGGTGCTTCAAAGCCCAGTGGAGTCTGACACAGGCCTACAGCCCGTCAACTCCCCTCACTCCATTCATTACTCCTTTTATTAAAGGCCTCTTCAGTGAAGCCCAAGTAAGGCTTACATTTCAGTGACACAGTTTAAATTTTGATATCTTGAGTTTTGATGGCAGTCTTGTAAATCCTTTCCACTTTCTTCAAAAGGTTCAATGGCCTAAAATGGAGTTTCCACAAAAACATTTCCTTATGTTTATCGCCATCTAGTGGATGGCTGAGGGAGTGAGAAAAGCTGTAGCGCCACACTGGAAATGAAAACCTGGATAAAATAATGGGCATTAATGTACGCCTCTGAAGTGCATTGCACTGGATGCCAAAGCAGCTGGAACATGACCATGGTTCATTCATAATATTTTATTTGTATAACTTTATTAGGCTATGTTTTTATTGTGAAATAGCAAAGATATTTTAAATATAAGAAAGAAAGGATGTTTCTACGTCTCCTTGAGTCATAGGTGGAATTTACAAAAAGATTAAAAAAGAAAACAATTGTTTTACAAATACATTTAAAGACAATTACACAACACCATGAGTCTTTTTATTGGTGGTTTTCATAATGGTAATACAATAAAACATACAAAGAAACAAAAAAGCCCTATAAAAACAAGAATTTCTATAAGTCCATTTAATGATTTAAAAATTATACATGACAACAGCATCATATCGCTAGTGTCGGGGCATAATCTTGTATCTCAATTGCCGTTTATATAACATTGTTCTAGTACCGTCAGATTTAGAGCAAGGTTCTAAAACAATAAAGCAGTATATGGTTACTTAGTGAGCTACAGGTAAACACCACTTTGTCATGCATAGGCTGTGACATATTCAAACTACCGCATCAGACAAGATTTTAAAAAGCAAATTGATTTTGATGGAAAGAAAAAACAACAACAGCAAAGGGTTAAATAAAACGAGCATGTTGAGAATGAGTGCTGGAATTGCTGTGAGGCCGAGGCTGTTATATGAGGACCGGGGGCAGGCCGTGTGCCTGATGTATAATTACACTCGGCACTGCCCTCAGGTTACACAGAGTGGGCGGAAATATGTAGTTTGACTGGTCCCATGGTAACAACTGGGTCATGGAGGACACTTTTTTGTTTAGGCCTTTTGACGGCACCAAAGAAAGCTGCTTTGAGTCCCAGCGTGGTGTCACATGGAGGAGGACTTCATTACACAAGAGTAGGATTGAACAGTAACAGTAACCTTTAAAACTAACTTTAACCTTTCGACTTCCGCCGTGCAGCCTCTCCTCATCGTCGGAATGCAGGAAGACTGTAAGGAGAGTTGTGTTATACTGCAGAATATGTAGTTCTGGCAAGCAAAAAAGAAGATCTGCAATCTAATATACCTTTTTCTTTGTGAGACTGTGCCTGTATCAGATTAATGTGTAACTTGTAGACAAGTTATTTTATCTAGTCAGCCTCTCTTTATTCCATTGCCAGCAGTAGAAATCATGACAGAGATAGGCTTTCAGTTCAGGCCGTAAAAAAACAAAACTTGGGCAAAAGCGAAAAAGAATAATACTCCAGGATCTTGCTAATGAGATTTCTAGTTGTTTGTTAGCACTGAGCTAACAGGAATTCACATGCTTTAATTGTTGTAGTTTAAACATACTCATTTAAAACTTTGTTATTGGCATATATATATTTCTTGGGTGTAGCAGTTTTACACTGACATTTTTAGTGAAGAGTGTTTGTATAGATCTGCCACTGGTTTCCATTTATAAAAAAAATCACTGAAACCGGGTTAGACTACTGCTCATATTCAGGGTCAGTGATGAAAAAAACGAGATATGACAATTTTTAACCAATAGTTCCTTAATGTTTATACAAAAGGAGCTATATAAAAGGAGCTAAAATTAAATTTTGTCTGTTTCATGAGTTATAGCATATACATACATACATGGTCATACGTAAAGTACACATTAAATATGTACACACAAATTAGCACACCATGACATATTACCCAAATATTAGCAACCACCTGCGATGTCCTGACTACACCTTAGCATCCACCTAGGATACCATAGCAATGTCCTAACTACACCATAGCAGCCAATTGGGATACCATATCAATGACTTTGTCAAGTCACTTTATAGTTAATCCACAATTTTCGTGTAATTTTAATATTGTAATATTCTTTGTTTTATGAGAAACACAATTATGTCCCCCACCAAAACTAGTTTTTGCAATGCCATGCGCATTTGTAGGCTTTTTAGGAGATAATGTTGTGTTTTGACCAGGCAAGTTGCTTCATCCATCACTCAAACACATTGTCGCTTTGCATAAGTGCAGATCAAGGCCCGTCCGCAGCAATCACAGAGCTGAAATGTAAAAGATTAAAGGTCACTTAAATGAACAAGGGGTGAACAAGGTGATTTGGGGCTTATCCTTGTTTACGGAGACAGTGTTTCAGTCACAAGGCAAACAAACCCGCAAGCTTTTTACTTAAGGCTAATCAGGAACAGACTTTCATCCATTTCACTACAAAATGCAGAACCATAATCAATAGATAGCGGATGTTTCATCTTTGAAGTCATCAATAGAGCTCGGTCAGAGCAGCATTTGAATGTTGGGTCATTGGTGTCTGCTCAGGATTCTCCACATTCCCCAGATCCAGAGCAGGCCTACTAAATGTAAAGCTGCTCACACAGGAAAAAAGGAAGTGCAGATTTGAGTAGGTGTGTTTTTAAGAATGAGCCGGAAGCGTGCGGACCACAACAGAGATGTCACCTTGACCATGCACAAATGTTTGTGACAATTACAAGGTGCCACTCTCAGCCATGGGAGGTTCCATTGAAATGCGCATAAATTGCCCCAGATGCTCTCCGCTGTTGTTTATGGACTTGGTGGGGAGCAGCGGGGGCGGCGTGGAAATTCAATTTGGTCCGCAGTGCATGCGATTCATGTACTGGAAAAGGATGACTGCAGGATCAAGGCAAAGGGAGCCTTGACCTTGTTTACAGTTGACTGCCACTAACCGCACAAGAGCCTAGCTGTGTTTAATATACTGTTGCTGGCCCTTCATGCAGCGTTCTAAAACCTGAGTGTGGTTCCTGCTTTTCATTATAGTCTATGTGTGCTAGCATTTGAAGCAATAATGAATTGGGTAAATATGGAAGTTTATACTTGCACTACTGTGATTACTTGTGATTTTCGTTTTTGTAATGTTATATACACTCATACACTGTAATATGAAAAATTAACAAATACCTAATTGCTGTATACAAAAAGTCCATAGACACCTGTTTATGCAATGAAATCAAGAGCATTAATACAGAATTTGCCCTCCCTTTCCTGCAGTATCAGTCTTATGTCTTTACACTAGATGTTGGAATATTGCTGTGAGGATTTGATTGCATTCAGCTACAAGAGCATTAGTGAGGTCAGGTATGTGGGATGATTAATTCTGATTAGTTCTGAATCCCTCCAACTTGTCCCAAAGGTATTGGACGAAGCTCAGTCACTGCAGAGAGTACAACTCTACAGCCTAGTACAGCGGGGCTTAATACGTGCTAGGCAACTTGGCATTGGGTATGGTGACCGTAGGCTCACACTATCGCTCTTGTGCTTTTCTGTGGATGTTATGTAAGCTGCACAGTGCACAGCAGTTATAAATTAGACAGCAGATTTTATTTTTGAGGATTTATTCTATATTTATACTTCAGAAACAACAAAAAGTTATTAAATGATCATTGATATGTCGTAAATATTTGGTTCAACATGTTTGTTTATGAATGGTGTGCAAAGTTGAGGATGTGTGTGTGGCTCTCTTCCTGCTAACGTCTGCATAAACAGCTCCATTCAGTTCCTCCACTAACATGCTCAAACAGAGCTTTTCTGTGGCTTCCTGTGGTGCTGTGAGCCCACCTCCGAGCTGCTGTGGAGCCACGTTGTGGGCTGTTGGGGGGACGTAATCACTATGGTAAACACATACACAGGCCCAAACTAGGCCTTAATCAGGACGTAATCAAAGCCCCCCTGCCTTCAACATACCACCACTCAGCCCACTCAGCCAGGTGATTAATGAGCCCCGGCCTGAGAGAGGAATCAGCATACCTTCAGTACAGGCCTGTTATACAGGCTTTTTTCCAATGAAATGAAAACTTGATTTGTTTGGTATTAATATGAAATTCTCAAAGATGTTATAGTTAATGCTAAGAGTTAACCTTTCTAGAGTATTGAGGGTCTTTAGATAATGACTGTCTTGTGCAGGAACTCATTCTTTCCAACAGGGGGAGACAACGACTAATGCAAAAGCTTCTTCTGCAACATGGTACGTTGGTTTTTAAATGCTAACATGGAATACTTCCTGCAAGTTTGGAATTACCTTTCAAAAGATTTACAGTGACTGTGGTCAGTAATATAAAACTATTTTCGGTATGACGCTAGCAACTTTTGGGTGTGTGCAGAATCTGGATCAAAGGCTGGCGTGAAATTACTATCAACTGGGAATCACAGAAGAACATTTCAGCTGTGTTTCAGAACATACTTTGCTTGCCTTTATGGGTGCTGGTCTTTACAAAAGCATTCAAACAGTTTGAGCGCCAGTAGATTAGCATCACAAATGTTTGCTGTGTGGAGCAAATTTACAGTTTCTATAAGGCTTAATAAATAAGCAATCAATTGTTCGTTATCATGGAGAGGTACACCAAAGAAATTCTCCATTACAGGTTTGATTGCACTTGAAAACACAACACCCCCCTTGATATGCAGAATACAGCCAACCTGAAGCATAATAGACCCTCCCCACTAGCATGTGTAGCCTTAGTTTTATAAATTATGACCAACTGGGTGACCAGCTTTTCGCATGGATGTTGGATTTCATGGCATATACTTTAGTAGGTTAATTTTATGAAAACTGATTTTATTTATTATTAAAGTCTTTTCAGTGTATCACTACTATGAACAGATAATTACAGTAGATATGTTTTTTATTGTAATAATTAGTTCAACATTAAAAAAACAGTCCTGGAGTGCCAGCATCCAGCACATTAAAGCTTTTACTCAGGCAAACTGGCAATTAACAGGTTTTTGAGCAGGGAAATTACACTATGCTGGACGCCAACCCTCCCAGGACCAGAAATGAACAACTCTTTAATGGAGCACCTATAAATAGTCCAGTTCATCATCTTTCAGCCTATACTGCATAATAAACAAATAATATACCAAAAGTTGTTAACAAAATTGTTTTATTATGTGTTTAGAATATCTCAAACAACACAGAAGGCAAACTGCAAACTAGACTCCATTTGATTACTCTTTATTAAGGCAGTCCATGACTTCTTAAAGCATGCACAGCTAATCCCTTCAGCTACTTAATTGTTCTCTGGAAGCAATGACCTTTCAATTCATCACACACTGGCTTATTGATCTGAGAGCAATGAACCGGTCTCTTGTCAGCTGGCTTATCAATAAGCCTTTCATCTTGGGAATGAGTATTATCACTGTTTCCCCTGTTTAACAAACATTAAGGCCTAATGTTGCTTTCTTGAAGGATCTGTGTAATTTAGGTATGTTTTACAGTGCGAAGTTCTGTGTAAACACTGTGAGCCCCACTTCCTCAGAATAATGAATATGGGCTAAAATCTGTTTTCTCCTTTGTTTAAATATGTTTTTAAATATGTTTTCTTGTCGCTGAAGTTGGTGAGGACTTTGGACGCCACCAGAGCACATTTAAAACTTGCAACTTGGCTTCAGAGGTTCTTCAGAAGGCACACGAGTACAGATCATTTGGAAATTGCACTGTATTCACCAGGATAGGTTGGTATATAGTATGAAAAATGACTATAAGTCTGTGGTATTCATGGTTCCGTGCTGAAGGCTGCATGCCTAGTTATGCCAAATACTAATTTTAGCTCACTTACTTATTTAAGTGGGTGTGTGCTTCTTTGAATTATTTAACAGCCACTGAAACAAGCTTGAACTAAAAGAAGCCATGATCAACATCTGGCACCAAACTGATCTGATCCATGAAAAGAAGACATGTAAGTGTGGGTAAAAATAATTCTGTCAATAAGATGTAAATAAGTCTTTACATTGGTGGTGATGGGAGCCAGGGGTCACAATGCCTCCAACCTAAAAAAAGTAATTTTATTTACTATTCAAAACTACCAGACAATATGTGTCTTCTGAGTTGTTTATATGTAATATTGATGTTTTACATATAATGTTAATGTTTTATGTGTAATAATAAATTGTGACAAATCTGCTGGGGATTACTTTTCCCCTTACAACAGCCTGCATGTACCACCTGCATTAAAGAGATTTACAAAATTCTGTGTCATCAGGCAGTGTATTCATAACCATTTCATATAATAACATTCTTTGACAGCATTTAGAGGCATTACACTCTTTGAATGTCTGGTTCTTATAAACTCCACTGCGAACAATTCTAATTCAGTAAGTGTCTCTAGAAATAAACGCTTTACAACCACTCTGACTGACTGTTCTTCTTCGCAGTATGAATAACTACATAAATAATGATATTATAATAAACAACCACAATCTGATTTTTTTTTACGACAAAAAATCAATGCTTAGCCTGTCTCCACAGCAGTGTAGTTACATCTTTAAGCTTTCGTAGAGCAGGGCCTGCTTTGATCTAAACGCATCATATCTGATTTGCTTTACAAGTCTCCGGATGGTCAGTCAGCCAATCAGCGCCACAGGATAATTGCTGAAGTAAGTCGGTTCTCTGTACGGGCACGTCACAGCTTTCGAAAAGTTAACAAATCCATGTGTGCAATGCCACCAGAATTAATCCCAAAACATTGGACCATTGTAAAAAGAAGTCACTTGAGACGATGTGCCTTAAAATCCTATTTAAAGGGGAGTTTGGGAGGATTAAAGGGTGTTTCTCTCGTTTTTATCTAGTGTTTGAGCACTTGATCACAGAGGCGTGCCCTAATCCGAACATCAATGCAGGCCCATCAGCGCAGTGGCTCGGGTGAAAAAGGGCCTCCAGCTTGTTTAGGGCTGCTTGTGCCGCAGCTATTAAAGCCGCAGGGCTGCTCGCTTTGATGGTTCATGCCCAACGTCTAATCTGATAAAATTCACCCTCCCGTGTGCTCCGAAGTGTTTTTCAGCAGCGCATCAATGAAAGGCTCCATAAAGAGTACTTTCTGTTTTTGTTTTTGGAAAGATTAGCTCAGGTTGGTAGAACATGACTTTGTTTTGTTTTTTTTTTGAGAATGTATCACTATCGTTTGTGGTGCGAGGGAAATATGTTGCAGAGAATTAGAAATTAGGATGCTGGACTGCATGTGACACAAATGGGTCTGAACCACCTCAAAGGCTGGTTGGAGAATTGCGATTAAAGGGGAATCACCTCACTTTTTCAAAATGTCTTAGTTGTTAAATGGTTAAGATCCAAATGAAGTAATTCAGAGGAGATCAGTGTGTAAGGCTCCATTCTAGAGAAACTAGTTATAGAGAATTGTTGTGATGGAACTAGACGTCTGAATGGTTATAAATACACCATCTGATGGGCAAGATGTTGTGTTTATAATAGTTTTATGATAACTTTTTGGCTTCAAACTTCCATGAAGATGAACATTTAAGTCATTGTAAGGCAAAATAGTCCCAGAGGAAAAGATCCAACATTATTTGACTGTCCTCAACAGTACACATAACAAGACACATGCCTACAGTTGTGTTGTAGACATTGTGAGTCATTTCAGAATGGGTGGAATTCCCCTTTTGAACAAGACTTTCTAGATGTTGTGTAAGTGTTCCGCTGTAAACCTTGAATTCACATACCGTGTGAGATTAGGCAGTGGGTAATATGGCATGTGTGGACTTGAATCCTGATAAAGGAAGCCAAATACATGAGTTTAAGCAATTCCAGCAGAAATGGTGGGTCAGCAACGCTGGGTTTGTTTTTACAAGAACTCGCACTCAACATGGCAGGCCTGAGAATGTGCGCTCGACAAGAAGCAGGCCCTGCTAATCTGTCCCTGTGGGAGTGGCTTAGGTGTTTCTAGTGGTCTTCTGAGGGCTGAACCTTAGGGGTCAGATCGAGCTCGGGGTCAACACAGCAAAGAAAGGGAATCTGGGAATGTGATGTGATGGGGGCTGTGATGACAGTATATATGCAGTGGAGTCCAAAAGTCTGATTCCATTCATTTTATTTCAGTTTTAGAACTAAAAAATTCTTACAGGTCAAATTAAGTATTGTTCTTGGTTCTTGGTAAAGCAGTCATTCAGAGTGGTTTGATATGAAATGCTCCTATACTACAGAATTGTTTCCAGTGGTGGTGATGGGAACCAGACGTCTAAAGAGCCTAAAGTAACCAGCCACCTGATGTCTGAGATGCTGCTTTACCATAGTTTTGAGATGAGACTTTGAGAGGTACACACAGGGTGTAACATTTAGAAAATGCATGTAAGCTGACTGATGGTTAAATAAAATGGCTATATTTATGTTGTGGACATTGTGACTTCTGGTTCACATCACTACTACTGTAAAGTAAACTGTGAATAACTTTTTTTTTACAACTCAGTGTTTGAATGATGCAGGAATTTTGGAAAATTGGTGAAATTCCTCTTTAGGGTCTATGTACAAAAAGCTCAATTTGTTCTTGTAAGTCTTATTCCTTTCTTTGGAGCTCATATTTAAACCACACTCAGGTATATTTGACCTACTCAATATCATGGCATGGACATATTGTGTTTAGTCTGCTCCTAAAATCTCATGATGATACTGTTTGCAGAGAGTGGGCTGATTGCTATAATAAGAATTCCCCCAATTGTTCAAAATATCTGCATAATTAAATCTAAAATAAGAAGGTTTTTCAGAGTGGTTTGATGTCAGTAGAACTAAACTGGTTACAGTGGTGGTGATCAGCACCAGACGTCTGTAGTGTGACTATTAGAGCTTCAATATGGGCCCTAAATATCAAAATTCACCTTTGTAATCTTCTGATAGCATCCCTACTGTTAGTGCTAAGCCAACATTCACATAAACTTTTGTTTTACTGTTGAAGATTAAACAAATTCAACGTTTAATGCTTCTTTTATTCAAGGGCCCTGATGTAGAGCTGCCTCAGCCATTTTACATTTGTAACAGCCCACTGATTTGGCAGACACTCGTATACGTGGTCAGTCACGTGTCTAGAACCTCCAGAAGGCCCAGAGTCTGGCCTGCTTCTCAGCTCACAATCAATTGGAGAGCTTGCATAGCTGTATGTGCCTAGGTATCATACAGAAAAACAATTCCTGATTGGCCAGTATTTTTAGCTCCTGCAATTCAGGAGTTAACCTTTTTGTTTTGTATTCAGATTTTGACACTGAAATAAAAATAGTGCTGTAGTAGAGTGTGATTCTGCTAAATGAAATAAAAATAAACTAAACTGATAAACATGTACCTTTTTAATTTTCAAGAATCATCGGAGGGCCTAGAAGACCCTAAGTGTTCCTCTAAAATTCCTGTAAAAGCTTCCAATAAAATAGCTATATTTGTGTATATATTGTGACCCTGGGTTGCTGTCACAACTTGATTAGTGTGTCTGCTTTTGTGCAGTGTGTGAAGTGGATCTGGACTTTGAAGCCCAGTAATAAATAAACAAATGAGTGAATGTTGGTGCCGTAAGAGTCGATCTTTCTCTTATTATACTGATACTGTAGAGTAGATGGTTGTAGTTTATCTGTGAATAAACATGGTATGTTTCCTCACAGCGGTCAGGGCAGGGAGGGTCACTCAGCTGTAGGAACCCTTCTGTGAGAATAAAGCTTCTATCTGAACTCTTAAGGAAATAGCTCTCATGTACACAAGCTTTTCTCCAGCTCGCCTGTGGAGACAGGGGATGTCTTTGGAGTTCATGATCAGGGTGGGGTTGATTGGTGGTGTCTGCTGGGGCCACAGGGGCAAAAGCACCATGACGACTGGCCAGGTCAGAAGAGGGGTCAGCCTTGTTTAGTCTGAGCGCTACTTTGCCGGAGTGGAGACTCCAGCTTTCCGCTTCCAAAAGGCATGGGTTTTAAGTACTGTTCATCTGTGGAATCCTGGGAAATCGGCGACTCCACCTCGCACATCTGGACTGTGCATTTACGAACAGGAGCGCTCACACACACAGTTGTATTATTATCTTTATGGGGGTTTTACCTGTTTACTATTGTATCTAAATCCTGCTGTGCCACACTTAAACCTAACCCTGACCTTGACCTCAGTAACTAAAACAAATCTTTAAAGTGTTTTTTTCTAGGGAGATTTAGCATAAATGTAACCATAAAAGTACTAAAAAATCTTTTACTGTCTATTTGGTGTCAACAAGCCATAAAATGTATTTTTATTTGGACTAAATTTTTTGGCTTCTTATGTTTAAGAGCTCAAAAAGAGGGGAGCTTTTGATAACACACCTGCATGATGGCTGAATTGTTTTCTAAAATAATGTAATATTAGATTATGCAGAGCTGTTTTGTTATTATCTGTTTTATTAATTCATGCATACACCTGACAATAGTAACACATCTTGTGCTGCATCTGCTGAATTGGAATTATTTATTACTAATTATTATTAATTGGAATCATTTATATATTTATCTATTACTGATCCAATCTATTCTAGAATTTACAAAAAGAACTGCAGTTCATAAACAGTTGTTTGCATTTTATTTACAGTTACACTATGTTTAAATTTAACAGATTTGTTTAATAAAAAAATATTGTGGTAGTTGCTACCTGCTGTAGTTTGCTGAAGGGGGGTTAAGTATTTCTGATTCTGATTCTGATAGAGGTGTGGTATGTAAAACTACGCCTCCCTCTCCAGGACAGGACATTGATTGTGCTTGTTGTTGCTGCTAATGGGTTATTCATAAGACGTGTGTATGTGTGATTATTTTGTTATTTTGAAGTGTATGGCTAGGAGTGTTCTGTCTGTTATTTCAGTGGCTATGTATGTGCTGTTTTTGCTCGTGGCAGTGAGCGTACTTCTCGTAGCAGAAATGATGGTGCCCCCCATGCCGCTACATTTGGTATCAGAACTGGGATAGCGCCACTCCTGCGTCAAGGAGTGGAACAGCATTTTGAAGAACTTTAGGGTGGATGGAAAGAGGGCAGGGGCTAGCAAAAGCCCAGGCAGCTGTGGACCTTGGGTCAAGTGCAGCATGAACAGCAGTCGGCTCATTGGACCAGCTGGCATGGGCTTGTTGATATTCCTGCTACGTCCAGGCATACTCTAACATGCTGAAAGGGGCACATCACATGACTGGAAGGTGTCCAACAACAAGCTCAGGTAACTCACCGGTACTGGAGCTGAGGCAGAGAGTTGAGGCTCTGGAGGTGGCACCTTCGCCAGCACCAATGGCGGGGTGCATGGTGGGGAAAGCAGAGGGCAGCTGAGAGGAGAGCTTTTGCTTCTGTACCGCTGAACTTGACATGGTGTGCTGGGAGGTGTCCTGCTGTGGAGTAGGAGTTGTCCCGGCAAGGACGCAACCCAAATGAAAACTGGGAGTGCTTACCGCAGAAGAGCAAGCAGCTTGTGGCACTTGTGCTAGCCAGAACTCCACATGCCCCAGGAACTTGGCTTGGACTGTGTAGGTTGCCGTGATGACTGGCCTTTAAGAAAGAGGCTTTGCCTTGTGTCTGGCTATGGGTTTAGTAGGTGACAGGTGACCTCCCCCATTGGGTTAAATGATATCTGTGCCTTTTCTGCTGATGTCAATAAAGAGCAAGGCATCTCACGTCTTCTCTTTTGACCAAATCCTACAGTAAATATGTTTATGGCTTACAAAGTAGTGTTTGAGATGAAAAATTAAATATGTGCAACAGACACTGCTGCTCAAATAGCGGAGCTGTAACATGTCAGTTTTTAGACATGTCATGTACGCTTTCTTAGACAGCCAATCAAATCATAGGAGCTGGGCTTACTTTTAGAGAAACCTTTTCACTGAACATGTAAGCTGGTGGAAGCACCTTGGCATTAGTGTAAAGTTAGTTGCAAGTAAGCAGCCTCCGCCTATGTGTTGAAAACGTTCTCTGTGATGTTTGTTGGAGATCTTTTTGTCACTGTCGCATTGTAGCTGACCATTGCATTAAACCAGCTTACCTAGTTAAAATTAGTATTTGTTATATTTTAAAGACAACCGACTAACTGAATTGTTCCATATGGAAGCAACATGAACAAAAGTTAGCTGATCAATTTAATAATTAATTATCTAACTCCTTGTTTTATGTCACAACAATAGAAGAGCAAAGAGAAAGTTAAGGGAGAGAGAAAAATGATAATTTGATAGTAAGGCATTGCGCTTCTATAAGTTTCACATTTGATTTTACTGTTATAAGTGGAGGGAGAGGGACTCGACAGGATCAGCTGACAGGGATGTGAACAGGAAAGCAGCACATGCTGGAAGCGAAGATACAATATGCAGATGAAACCTTGTATTTGATAAGTAAGTGTGCAAACTAGTCTGAACAAACTAAGATAATATGTTGCTGGTAATAGTATTTTAATTAGGCCTGTCCTAATTATTATCATTAATAATCAGCTGATCACAATTACTTAAGCTGATTGTTAACCATTGTTTACTACAAATGTAGAATATATAGCTTTCACATTCACATGTTTCCATTACAGTAGAATTAGCGTTTGGTGTGGTTTTGCTTGGTTTTATTTTGTTTAATTCAATTTAAGAAAAAACATTAAAACTAAAACGGCACCACACCTTTAGGGGGCAGCAGTGAGTAATGTTAGCTTATTTGAGCTGTGTATGTCTGTCCTAGGGAAGCTACTGAGTTCTGACAACTAGAAAAAAGACACCTCGTCAGCCAATGTGTGTGGTCTAGACTTGTACTCGAATAGCTGGACAGAAACAAAACAAAAAAATATTTAAATACCAATTTTGATTTTGATTGTGTCCAGCCTAATTCCAAGAGATAATTGTTTAAAATTGGCAGAAATTTAAAGAGTCTCTGGCCCCAGGATGTCCTCCCCGATGTTCAGCACGTGTTTATGGCCTTACTATAAAACTCCATGTATTCTATATATTTCCAGGGAAGGACATTTCAGACCCTTGGGTTTTGGGCTCTGATGCCTAATTTGAAACGGTTCGCGGGAGCGTTTGTGACTCCCTGTCCGTTGCCTTTGAGATTGAACTTTAATGGGTTCGGAGCCCAGGTGTTTGTATGTGTTTCTCAGCTGAAATGAAACTCTCTCAGTCCACTGAGCAAACAGCTCCCTGAGACAAATAACTGTCCTTCAGCGGAGGTGATATATACGAAAAAGGGAGCGCGCTAAACTCGATAAGGGTAAATTCTTGACCAACTTCTTTTTATGTGAGATTTAGCTTTAGTGGAAATACCTTCCTTTTCCCCATTTTCCTCCGTCCCTCTAATTTCTCACATTTTTGGCTACAAAACTGTTGAAATTGGATGATAAAATACCTTTGCTTTAACAGCCTGTCAGACTCTGATAATGTGTGAAAAGGTAATTTGGGCCAGGTTTCCTGAGAGTCACCGCTTGCCTCACAGCCTTAGCCTTCTCTTCTCTCTGCCCAAGGAAAGAGAAAGCAGTATATAGAAGAGAATGTCTACGGTATGCAGTCTTTGAATTCATTTTTGTGAGATGTAAGCAAATTAGCCTGTTTTTTATTTTTTTGCTAGAAACCTGAATGTTCTCCAAAAGCAGCGGTAGCCCGTCTTTTCCCATGGCGCTTAAAAAGCCGTTCAAATCGAGCAATTCTGTCTTTCCCTGGGGGTATCCAAGCCCCAATCTGTGACCGAGAGTCAAATGTAATTGTGATGGTGGTTAAAGCTAAATGTCACGAGGTCATTAGAATAACAGAGACCTCAGATACATTTAGTCGAAGTGTCAGCAAGATGTTCCGCTATCACTGACGGAGCTCTCTATCCAATTTTCCTGCGCTCTGCTTGGCGGATCCCCAGCAGCCAGGGGTTCAGGGAGAAAAGCTAGGCCTCGGGATAATTGGTTATGATTTCAAGCGGCGCGACCCAGATTGCATTGCAGTCCTAATGTGTAAGTACTTCTCACCCTTTTTCACAATAAACACAGGCAAAGGAGATTCCTTTTCACACAAGATAAATGTGCTCCCGTTGCCAGCTGGATCGCTGATAGTCATAAAATGAAATCTGGCCCTCTGCTCTGGCTTTTTTTTTTTTCGGTCTCTCAATCGCTCCCTTGGCTGTGGAGGATAGTGAAAGTTAAGATCCTTCTTTCAAAGCCAGATGGATTATTTGATCTGAATTCTGATAGTTGTGGGTGAGTCTTCCAAGCTGTTTATAGATTTGGAATCTGTGCTATTCTAAAAAAAATGAATAAATACAATTTGTTATAGACAATAACTAAGATTCTCGGTTGCTGCCAATCTTTGTAAAGCCAATGGGCCAGTGATTTGTTTGCGAGTGTATCGCTTCAAATTCCATTCATTTGTCTGTTTGTATCAGCTGACACGGCGAACCTTTGGCAGTTAATCACACAATCAAGACAATGCGGCACTTACTGGGGTGCAGCTAGGCGTAAATTGCTTAATTGATTTGTTCGCATTAAAAACACCTGTTGGTAAACAAGAGCATGATTACGTCTGATGGAATGGTGGAATCTGTGGTGTAATTACACGCATCTATGATGTTAAAAGGTAACTTGATATTCCCCTGCAGAGCTTGGCCTGATTAACTCGGGCCTGTTTAAAATTCAAGCTACAAATTAAGGAGGAACAGGGATCCTGTTTTTTTTTTTTTTTTCCCACCCCTAGCTCCTGGAAAGTGAATACATAAAACATCCTGTTCCCTGGTGTCAGCACAATTAGTTGCTAAATAAAATGCCACTCTGTTGTGTGCATCGTTTTAATTACACAAACCGGTTGAATTAGTGCCCCATTTAAGTAAAATAAACAGCCACGTTTGCTGAAGCCAAATTTCCCCTGAGAAGTATGCAAAGAGGGCAAATTAGCACAGGAAATTCCGAATATCAGCACGCTATCCTGGGAGAGAGGCGAGAGTGAATTGCAGCAAACAGGCCGTGGTCCTCTAACTTCATCACAGTCTCATCACGATATCATAATCACGCCACTGGACGTACTGGGCGACAGTAGGCTACCTTAAAACATGGCCCTCTTTTCCCGAATGAAACTAAGGTAGATTAATAAAGGTCCTACTGAGGAGAAAGAGAGCGAAGGTGTCGTAAAAACAAAACAAGGATTCCCGTAGACCCTCAAACTTTGCCATCCATAGTCTGTTCACATTTGAGGCCCTTCTTGTCATGCTTCTATACTTCTAAACAGGGTCCATGTGAAGCTGCGGTCTAATCAGCTTTACCTTAAAGACGCTAACTCTCTTAACCAAATGTACTATTCTTCAACGAAATCCTTCACATCAAAAAACAAAAAGATGTGCGATCCAATAGGGGAAAACTGTGATGCTTTTAGATTCCCAATGTGACTTATTTTTTCTTCCTTACTCCCTTATTTATCCTAGGCCAGCTACTTTTGTTCTCTTCTTCTCTAGAACAGCTTAGACCCCCCCAGCCACCCCCACCCCACTCACCCCGTCTTTGCCAAGCAGTTCTCCTCACTGAGGCCGAATCCATGTCACGCAGATTTTCTTCTTATGGACAGCCGCTCACATTATATTCATGCATCGGGATAGTTTTGCTCCACTATGTTTATTGGCATAGCATGTGCTAATGAGATTTCCCCATGGCGGTGACGCCCCTCCTCTGGCTATTCCTACCCTGCTGTCTACCAAAGCCAACCCCACTACGACTGTTGTTAGTGGGCTAGGGCACGTCCCTCCTGTCCTTTACACAATAATGTCTACTTTTGACTGGTAGACTCATATATATATATATATATTCTGCTGAAGCTATCCCACCAGCACCATGTTGCAATGACCCTGACTCAGTTGATCTCTTGATCTCTTGATAAAACACTGTTTTCAACTTTTGACATGCCATAGATTTAGTTCATCCCCAAAGGATGTAGAGTCCTACATCAGAAACAGTGACACTGGAGAATGCCTTCAGCAGACTTCACTGGACAGTGCTGTGGGATAACTCAGCAACCTGCAAACTACCAAAGACAAAGTGGATATAGATACAGCTTCTCTCAAAACAAGCCTCAGTGTTGCATTATACCTGCTTTTCCAATGCAGGTTACCAGCTAAGCTTATTTTTGGTCGTCTTCGTCTAAATAAGTTAACGCACGCTCTATAGAGAACACACATCTGCACATTGTAATGCATGATTACTGTTCCTCTTCAGAATTTAAAGAGAAGGAAAAAAACGTGTGGCCTGTACATTTTTTTCATTTGTTAAACTTAGTAAATAAATACAACATTTTGACTAAAACTCTGGATTAAGTGCCATATGTAAGCATCTGTTCTTATTTCCACTCAAAGTCAACAAAACATGTAATTTGAACAGGGGTGCTCAAACTGTGCAACTGTAGCTACAGCAAAGTGTACTGCTTGCTTTAGGGTCAAATTAATATTAGTTGGTTAGAGAAAGAGCAGAAATGTTTTTGTGGGGATTTCTAAGTTTGTGAATATGGGTCGGGTAGTGGAGGGTTGCTGAAGGAAATAAAGAGGGGCTATGTTTTTAGCTTTAAGCTAAGATCGGCTATATTTTGTTGTAGCATGTAAGTGAGGCTGTGTTGTCCCCTCACTGTGTCTGCTGTTTTTATGACTCTGGAATAAATGCTTTGGTTGTAGAGCAGACCAATGACTCTGCAGAGTTTATCAAGGACATCCCTTATGCTATAGTAGTTTAATCCATTTAAATGAACAGAACTGTAAAGTCACTTATATGGACTTCTATGTTGACTTTTTCCTGTTTTGTGTCGCACCAAATTCTCCAAACCTTGTCTCCCCACCTGTGGATGCAGATGTGATTCTATGTCACACAGCATCAGCTGGTGTCAGTTTGTTGATATCAGTGTGTTTTCATGAGTACATGCCTATGAGTGCAATATTCACAATAATACCCAATACCAGCATCTATATTGACACAATAAACATCAGATTGTTTTAGTATTTATGTCCACACTTTTTTAGCCTCCAATCTTCTCAAGAGACCCACTTTCAGTTTTTCCAGAGAAACCTGCAGCCAGTCTTAGAAGTTGGTTGTATTTTCTGATCCAGGGAATTGAAAAAAACGTGACTCCATGTCTCAGATATCCAGTTTTGATATTCTATTACATTTCTTTTTCTCAGTAACAGTTATTTGATAGCTATTTGTTTTCAAATCTAAAGCAAGAGTGGATCCTGATGTTCTTCACACTCTCAAAGATGAAAGCTTTGAGTCTTGTTTACTTGATGGGGACAGATTGGTGGTGTACTAGGTATTCCTGGGGGTTATTACGTGTCCCATTTTTTAATTGTGTAGCTTTTGCTCATTTAAACTCCATCATTAAACTCCAGTTTTGGAGGCTTCCACTTTTTCACTTATTTTCTTTGACTTCATCATTCATTATACAAGTGTATTATATAAATCCATTAGTTGTCGTGAAGGTGACATCGGTATATGTTGTCATGATACTGCACCTTAAATCCTGTGTGCCTGTATTGGAGCTTTCACTTCAATTTCCTTGTCCTATAACAGTTGATTTTGTGGTAGTTAATGAATAATTTATAATAGTCGGTGTGTAGTGCATATTAAGATTTAGAACTGAATAATAAAGCTTTCCAGAATGAATATAGGTTGTTCGGATGTCCATTTCCTCAACCATCCATTTATGAGGAAACAACACCTATTGTGATATACTGATTTGACCTGTATGATACTGTATATATCCAGTTTTTTACAAGTTCTTCTGCTTGATCCCGGTAGTATTTCATCGTAAGGAGTGCTTCGGAGGGGAGGTTTATACTCTCCATCTGCCATTTGGCTCCTGGCTGACACTCGTGCATTTTATGTTCTGCGTCTGCCTGCAGAGCTGTATAGTTAAGGAGGCTTTCTTCTCTCGTGCGATTCTCTGGCAGTCTGGCCCACGCGCTCTGTCACAGCCGCTCATGATATCATGCAGCGCCTGGCATGGCTTATCGGCCCGTGTCGCTTCCTGTCCGTGTCACGCTGTCTGGAAGCGCCTCGGCCGGCATGTCAAAACATATCAGTCTTCCTGCGGTGCGATCACGATGACACGGCCGTTTGCCGGAGGAGACGAGCGGCTTAAAGAGCCGTTTGCCACGGTGACGCGCCGCCGCTGGAGGTCATGACCCCCCAATCACACAGAGGCCCTTTAGGCAGAGGGCTGTCATGGCCCTGTGCGGCTGTGGTGGTCCTTCTGTGGCTGAAACTGCAGGGAGAACACAGGTCCATGATGTCAGATGGTCCCTGGGTGGGGTATGAATTACCATTTAAAGCTATGGAATCAATTGTCACATTAATGATTTCTGTGACAGGTGTATGTAAATGTTTACAGACCCTTAATTAAAGGGGATTTTACAATTTCTTTTAGAAATGTAATAATTATGATGTAAATTAAGTTATTTAGAGATGATTGATGTGAAATGCTTCATTTAAAAGAAACTGGCAGGGTCAGAATTGTACACTGTGGTGGTGATAGGAACCAGGCGGGTAAAGCATTGAAAAACCTCTAAAAGATTCTTTACAGAAAATTATTACATAAAATTCAACTGAAGAAACAAAAAATCAACTTAAATGATAATATGTTGACCTAATGCTGAACTTACTTTCAAATCCGGTTATGGTTGACGGGTGCAGGGTGAGGCATACTAGTCTCCAAAAGACAATATCAATATTTTATTAACATTGCATATAGAAACACATGCAAGTTCACTGGTCCTTTAGTACAGTAAATAAAATGGCTATATTTGTGTTTATTGAACTGTGTATTATGACTTAGCGAGTCCATTTCACACCTAACCACTTCACACTTCACAGTGACCGAGTTATGCAGAAATGTTGAAAAGTCTGTGGGATTCCCCTCAACACATCCTCTACAGAGAACACACTTCTGAACATTCTGATTCACAATTGCTATTTATTTGTTTTAAATTATTGGCCTGTTAACAGGTTATGGTACATTTAAATGTAATTTTTCATTTTTTCCAATATGCTAAACTAAATGAATATAAATGTGCAGAAGTGTGTTCTCTGCAGAGGGCTTCAATTAAACATGTCATTTGACCAGGTGTGTTCAGACTCTTGCATAATGATATAAATACGTATAACAATGGATATATACAATAATAAATGTTTTTAAACATATCTGCCTGATCACCACAGTTGGGTATTAATGACGTTATAACTTAATGAGCTTTCGGAATCATTTTAGAATCTGTTTATTGTTCTGGATCAGTCTAAGGTGTGTATATTTTTCTTATTACCGCTTGATGATTATTTGTAACCTGTAAAATTCATCAAAATTTCTATAATTTTATATGTCTGTATCAAAATAAGGTTTATTTTATTGAAAATGTTAGTTCCACATTTTTAAGTGAATCTAGGAAAAAACTGTATACCGTATGTGTGCCTGCACAGGTGCGGGTCCTAACTGGTCTCTGTGAGATGTACAGTGTTTGTTCTGTAATCTTATCATCCCACAAACATCGCCAGGGGCTTCTTACTCAGTAAAAAGCATTTGCTTTAGATATGTTGAGACATGATTGGTAACTCTGTAAAATAGTTCTGTCTCATATGTTTTGTAGGTCAAAGCGCAACGAGCTGTAGGTGGGTGAATAGTAAAGTGCGTATCATTACTTCCAGCCTTGTGACTCCATTTCTTCTTGAAAGTTATTATTTTATTTTATTTTATTTTATTTCTATTTCGGAAACTATGCGAAGGTATGAACACTCCTGGTCAAATGACCTGTTTTGTTAATTTTCTAAATGAAAGTAAATTAACATATCATCTACATGGAACATACTTAAATATGAAATTTTTCTTTAACTTAAAATACCCATTTGTTTTTTATGTGCTAAATGTAACATATATTACAAAAAAAGAAAATATTTATTCGTAAAATCTTTGTTTTCCTATAATATATTAAGTCCAGCAAATAAACAGTAATTGTAGAATGTGTAGATGTGTGCTCTCTGTTGGAGATGTTAACTTATTTACACTTGAATCCCAAAATATGTAATTCGAGAAGGAGGGCTCGAACTTTCGCGTAAAACTATAGATAAACACAAGAACTCATAAAAATAAAGATAACAAAATTGAGAGTTTTTAAGTGATGCCACACAAATAAAAACAAAAAAACTTTGAATATATGTGTGAGTGTTAAGAACCTGTTTAAAGTTTAAAGAACCTCCATATAATTATATCATTGAAAAAGAATAGAAAATATTAAATGTGATTAATATGCTTAAAAACGCACATTATGTCTCTCTCTCTCTCTCTCTCTCTCTCTCTCTCTCTCTCTCTCACTGTCGCTCACTGTGTGTGTACGTGGACTACTTTGTATTTGTTGGCATGCTGGCTCTGCTGTTGAGGAACAGGTTACTACACCCCTCCCCTCCACCTCACCAGTTCTTCCTCAGTGGTTATTTACGTCCTTGTCTGTCATGAAACGATGACAGGACACGTTTCACTGCATTTCTACCTCTTCTAATATCACCGCCGAAGCTTTTTATGATTAGCAGGTGGCAGGTGAACCCACTGAAATGAAACAAACAACATTCCTTGTTGAGAAAGCAGCTGGAATACTCTTTTATAATACTCCATACACCTTGGATTATTGGATTATGTGGAGGTCTGCGGGACTATGTGTGGAATGTCCGTGTCTTTGGCCAGAGGTGGAACTGTATCATATCTGAAGCTAAATTTACAGCCAGCTCTGTTCATGGTTTACAGTATGCCTTGTTGTGGCACTGTTAGTAATGTAACTTGTCTGGACAGCCCGTGTGCAGACATGCCTTTTTTTGTTTACTTATTAAAGTGGACACTTTGTACTACACGCCCATCACAGTGCTGCACAACTTTTCTAACTGTTGATTTGTTTGGATGTGGTCAGTGTGGACAGATTCAGAGTTTTAGGTTGCATACAACTCTAGAGGAACTTGCGTTTGTTGGCTAATTTTCTGCAGTTTTCTGAATTATTAACTCGCATGGCAGCCACATTTTACAATATGTACATGTACAGCACTAGAAAAGATCTCTCAGTAAACTCTTACTTTATAAACCTTGACTGACCACTGGAGGGCAGTGTCACCCTTACAGTCAGGCAGAAGGAAGCAGCGTTATGTGTGCAGAAGAAATAAAATCATGCTTTACTGAAACCCACAGGCCGGGCTGGACTGAGCTCTGTATCTCTACAATGTCAGCTGACTTGAGTGAGAGGGCATATGGGCATAAAGCTGCCACTCACATGGCAGTGTGGAGAACTAGGCTGGCCTGGCTTTATTTATTTATTTATTTTTTTTTTTTTTAGGGCAAGAACTGTTAACCCTCAAATTAGTGCTGATCTCGAATACCATGTGTTTCTGGACATGAAGCTATAATTAAAATGATAACTACTTTTTTTATCTGTAATTAGCATCTTGGCCCTTTGTCTGTTTTATGATCTTAGTGAGTTGTTATTTTTCAGTGAACTCCTCACTAAAGACCTTTTCTGTTGACCTAAGAATTCTTAGCCCTTTCAAACGCGATATTTTTGTGCGGTTAAATCAATTCAGCGCTGTGCATTTTATAGGAGATATTGATTCATCTTTATTGGCCCTTGATTTATATATGTTTAATGTATATTCTCACTATAGAGCCGTCTATGGAAAGAAGGAAGAGAGCGGGAAATAAAGAGATCTAGGCAGAGAGGGGAATCACAGAAGTGTTTGATTCCAATTCAGACCTAACAATGTAATAAAAAGCTGCATGGTTAAGCCTGATGAATTAATAAAGGGGAAGCAGATGGGTCCCTGGAGCAGTGTGTGTGTGCGCGTGTGTGTGTGGGTGCATGCCTCACCGAAGCCCCATACAAAGGAATGCTACAGTTGCAGAGATGAGATAATGGTAAGGTGTGTACTAAGGGGCAATACTGCATGAATAAAATATGAATGCTTAGGAGTCATTATCATGCTTCCAGCCACAATGTGTGTCACACTGTTCACTCTTAGTCTGAGTATTCTGATAAATAACAGTGTGCTAACTCATCTGCCTAAATAACTAACTCATTTAGCTACTCCTCAGTGGCTGATATTAATCAGGGTGTGAGGTAATTGCTTTTATTTAAGGGGGATTTTACCAACTTTTCAAAAGTTTAAAAGCATAATTAAATGCTTGAGATGTAAACAAAGTCACTGAGTGGGTGTGTGGATGTGAAGAGCTTCATTGTATATAAACAAACAGGGTCATATACCCATATATAAAAACTTTCAGCTAGATCAACCCTCAATAAGCTACCTAAAATGTTTTTAAAGGTAGTGACTGATCTTTTTTATCTGTATCTGTTTTAAGTATTTTTTAAGAATGAGGCACGCTACACAAATTAAATTGCTATGAAGGTAAAATGCTGAAAAAAGGTGATATGAAGGTATGATGACGAACAGTACTTGATTCATCTACATCATCATCATTTATACTGCTTTAAGACAAGACTTTAGGCTAAGCTCACCTCGAATACTTTACAACATGCTCACAATCATCAGATTCATCCACTTGGGTGTAGGGGGAGATGAAGCACAACCTATGTTACTAAACGTTCTTCCGCGCATTGCGTGCAATTACACATTTCCACCAGAGAGGTGTCCAAATTCCCGAAACTTACATGGTGTAGCTTTAAAATGTTCTTCTTTTAAAACAACTGTTCTCTCCTGAAACATTTGTCCAACAAAGTGGTCGGTGTCCAGCCCCTGAGATATTGCGCTAGCCCTATATTTCAAAACAAAGCAAGAAGGCTTGCATTTGGTTAGTTACAAAATTGAAGCTGAGATAAGAAAATGGAAATAATTCACAGACTTAAACTCGTTTGCATGGTGCTAACAGCTGGAGCGTAAGCTTCCATTGCTTGTTAGCTACGTTCACCTCGTAACGGCAGTGCACAACATCGCTTCAGTGCACTTCTTGCAAGTACCCTTATTTTGGGTAAGAAGATTTTTTTTTTTTGCCAAAGTGCTCCCTTAAACTGCACAATGCTTACAAAGCTCATAACATTATGATGGGTGGCTTCTCCGGCTCTCATCTCAGAAGCTGTAATCATACCAGCGGCTTCATTCAGTGCTGCTCATATCCACTCTTAATATCCTCTGGCCACCCAATGCGGGATAGCGCGCTAGCAATGAAGCGCTGGTGGCACCCAGCCGGTGATTTACGAGTGGCAGCGAGGTCAAGGTTAGAATGTAATCTCTGGGCTGACAGTGAGCAATAAGCAGCCAGCAGTGTGTGAGAGCCATCAGCGGTGCGGGAGTGCGTTTTCCCAGAGCACATGCTGAGGGACTCTCAACCTCGTTAGAGTGCGTTAGGGATTCAGGCCCCAACATCGGCAGAGGCCTGCCTCTGCGGCTAAGCTTTCTTTCACATTCATGCTCTGGACGGAAAGCAGCGAGCAGACTCTGGCATGGGCTCATAATGACAAATTAATACCTCATAAACAGCCAAATATCCATATTTTATTGGTGACAGTGCGAGCGTTTAACTTTGTCACAACGCATCAGGTTTAAAGAGGCCCTCTGTTTGTTGGTTCTCTCCTTTTCTGCCATAGTTAAATAATTGAAAGTACATCTCCAAACGATGCGAGTCGACGCTGGCTGCCTGGCTCTCTACGATTTGCGCTCGGTGCCATTAAGATTGGGGCTTGTGTGATTTCTCACCAGGCGCTGCTATGACACAGGCGCACGGGGGGGATAGGCACATCAACGCTGTTTGTCTTGCTAATGTGCACGCAGCGACTGGACTCCCGGCTTCCCCTGCCCTGCCAACAACATGGGAACAGGCAGCATGTTTGGAGGGGATGTTTATTTATTCATTTCCCTCTGGCTCTGTGGTTTCAAGAGACATAGCAACACTTGGCCAGGCCCCTCTCCCCCTGCCCCGGTCGCTCCATGCTCAGAGGGGCCCTGCCAACTCCTTCAGATCACAACTCCTCTACCACACACACGCCTGCACAGGGCCTCCTCAGATTAATGACACTTCACTCGTTTCAGATAATCAACTCAGTCTGTCACTGCATGTTTTTCTTTTTGATTGTTTTTCTAGCCTAGTTGGAGTTACTACATTTCGGATTCTAGCTTTGTGATGTATTATACACTGAGTGATATGTTGACAATGTCAAGAGTAGACTGTTGATGTTTCGATAAGGCCTGTAATCTGCATTCATTTGTCTAATCCGCAGTCTATTACATACAAGGTAATCCATGTGTTAGTAATATACATATGTATTTAAAAGGACAGACACATATTGATGTATTATAACTTCTTGAACGACCTTTGCACTATACTAGTACACTTCTTTTCCATAATCTGTCTTTTTATTCATCAGTATATACATGCAGTCGAATCCAGAAGCCTGTGACAATATTAAAAAATGTGAATTGTTTCTTTTAAACAAAATGAACTAATTTTACCGTAAACAATTAAAGTTTTGACAGTTCAAATAAACATTTTGCACTATTTCTAGGCTACAATTGCACAAAAAGCTCAGATTTATACTTCTTATCCCCCATTCAAGCTTGTGTTCTGATGACTCTTTTTTGGCTTTTGCACACGCTTGTGGAGTCCATGCAGACGTGAGTGCATGCTGTCAGTATAAAAACAAAAACAGGGACAAACCAAATTTTGAATTTATAAAATATAAAAAAATATTTTAAAGGTTCTACATTTTGCTTAAATTCATAAATAAAAAGGGGCAAAATAAAGGCGTTTTAACTTTTGAACCCAACTGTGTATATACAGCACTATTTAAAAGTCATAGCTAGGCAAAAAAAATGTTTAAAGCTATTTGTCCTGGTGGTTTTTGCCAGTAACAGCATTATAGAACATTACAATAAATACAGTTCAACATAATGCAGTATAAAATAACACTTTTTTAAAAAAATATTAATTAAACTATAAAGTAATACAGTTAGAAAACATAGGTTTGGTACATGTTTGTTGCTGCTGACCATGATGTTTGTTGCTGTGGATTTAATTTAATAAAGCACTGATTAGATTAGGTTTTGGCCGATTAAGGGAAATTTTGAACTTCCTTAAGGAGAGATTTGAAGAAATAAAAGTAGTGTGTATATATATATATATACTATGTGTCTGACATTCTTTCTAAATAGTTAATACAGATGAGTACAGATGACAGATATAAACATATACAGACACACACACACACACACACACACATATATATATATATATATATATATATATATATATATATATATATATATATATATATATATATATTTACATGTGAACATGCAGCTTGTATAATCCTCCCCATAGAAAAGCATTGAACAGCCACACACTGGTGTAATGATATACTCAGATTATGATTTAATTAGATTTATAAGATCACGGTTCGATATTGCGACTGTATGCATATTGGCTATGTCAGAAACCTCATAAGTCAGTGCCTTAGAAGCCAACATTCTTCTCTTAAGTGTCACATGTTGCTAAAGGCGCTAGGGCTGTCAGACATGAGAAGTACTGGAGTGGGTTGTTGATTGATGCTCATTGTTTGTAGAATTTGTTTTTTACATAATGCACTCATATTAGTTGGCATAAAGGGTAGAACGCCTTTTACATCACAATGTCATGTTGTATTTTCACACCCCTAGTTGCGCATAAGCCTCATCATAAGCCTGAGATCATCATGCCTAGGGCCAAGCACAGGCTAAATAAGCTCAAAGATGCCCCTTATTTATATCTGATTCTAAAAAGCTAATAGTGTATTAAGCCACGTTAACTGGTTAGCTAGTCATCTGATATGCAGCTCCATTTCATTACGGACTGGAAGTGAGTAGTACACTATTAAATTCATGTACAGTTCAAGTTTGCAACTGTAGAACACAATGCATGCTTTCAGCTGGGTGCTGCAGTGCTACTGAGAGCTGTAGGCTACCCTGTGTTTATATTGGATTTTGGATTGTATATCAGCAAGGTGCAGCTACAAGTTAAGGCAATATTTTTTTTCCTTCTTATAAAACACCATCATGTTTCGCAAGATCCTAACGCAAGGCCTGCTACAAGACCTTGGAGGAATTCAGAAAAAATGGATTGATATACAAGAGTCAGAAAACATTGTTTATGAACACATCCACAATCGTAGTACTTTTGCAGTGTGATTGTTCTCTCAGAAAAACACTCAGTGAAAGCTGCTACCTACTGATTCCTACACCCCTTGCCAGGGCTTGTTCTAGGAGTGTTTCTGTCTTTTGATGCGTTGGCAGCTAGTGTCAGATGAAGCAGTGTGGTTACATTATTTTAATGACTTAGCCATGATATTGTTTGTGCTCTTGGTGGAGTCTCAGTAGGTAATAATGCCCAAAATAGGGGGTGGGCTCTTTAGGAATTTTTTTATTGAGAGCAAATACTGAATAAAACCGATGCAAACTGAGAGACAGAGAGATGTGGAGAGACTAGAACGTGCGGTACAGTGAGGTTTTATAGCGACTGTATTTTAAGACAGTGTAAGTGAATGCGAATTGATGTAGCGTTTCGCGGTGGAGGTGTTCCCAGCTGGTCTCTGGTGACGATTTGTGTAGTGGTCTCGCAGGTCAGAGGAAGGGTCGCCTGAGAGAAGTCTGCATCACTGCGTCTGTAAAGCCGCCAGGTCTCTGTGATGCGATCCTATTCACACCTTCCTCTCCATTCACAAGCCAAACGTGCATTTTCCCTACAAGGTCATCCTCACAGGATACACATCATCACTGCAACACACAGACACCATTTACAAACCTGCGCTGCTCTCAGGCTTTTACTTAGGACTATATTTAGACCTTAGTCATACCAAAGTGTTGCCTGTTAGCGACTGGAATGCCAGTTTGCAGGAAACACAAGGAAAGAGGAAGTGTCGAGAGAGCCACTGATGCTGACCCCATCTTGTTCAAGATATGAGGTTTAGTATGGTGTTAAGACGTCCTGCTAAAAGAGACCTATATTTCCTAATGGACATCAGCATATGTGGCAGAACATGCAGTGCACTGTCTCATTAGCACACCTAGCCGATCCCCTCAGCTAATGGACTGGTAGAAATGAAGAATACTTTTGTTCTTCTGTGGTATTCAAATGCGATTGTGCAATTATGTTAAAGAGCGTTGAATTACATTTATAACATGCTTGAGTCTGCACTTTTCCATTTGCATTGTTTCTTTTAAAAGTTATGACGGAAACATACAGCCTTCATTCCGCATTACAAGATGGTCCACACCAACATTAACTTCTCATAAACAGTATCCCGGATATGTGGAGCAGCGTATTCATTTACATTTAATTTAAATGTAATTAATTTAAAACACTTTTCATTAATTTCAGATCATAGTTAATATTTTTGCTTTTACCACTATACATGTGGTATTGATTAGGGATGTTATAATAATAATTAACTTATTAACCATAAATACGTAAATATTTAACCCACTCAGAAAAAATTAATTTCAGATTAACAGTTAATTGGAATTGAAGGACTTTAATTCAACTTGAGAACTATTTTTGGAATGTTACCAGAGATTGGCTAACATGAGGGGAGATGGCAGTTTGTTGCTGCTTGACATTGGGGAAAAGCATAACCCCCAGCTTGGCCTGTCAAACCAGAGCTTTGTCAGCTGCTTGCTGACATAAACGTACCTTTTATCGCCTGAGAGGGAGAAAGAGAGCTCAGTTGGAACGATTACTAGCTTGTCAGTTAGACCATGGTTAAATATATGTCACAATACATGAACTCTGCTTGAATTCATTTTTCTTGTATAAAAATGTAATAAAATAGTACAAACAGAATTTCTATCATTAATGTTATCATCTCAGCTAGCTAAGTTAAATCTTGGAGATTTATTAGTTTTTTACATCGTCATTAAGTTATTTCCCATCATTTTCAGCAATGTTGTACTGATGTCTGTGATAATAAAAAGAAACACAACATGTAACATGTAATTATTTCACTTTTTTAAAGAATAGTTAATGCATACTTTTCAACTGGATTGATTTGTTGGTTATACGTCTCCATTTGGCGATGTAAGAAGACTACTTTTCTAAGATGACGACACAGTGCTTTAAGTTACTGTCAAAACATCACCTACAGTTACTTGTCTCTCAAAATTGTAGTAATTTTTTAAATTCAGATATTAACTTTTTAGACCAAGGATTGCCATCTTCTCTTGGAGGAGGATTTTATGCAAAACGATGCAAGAGCACAACTTGTTCTGGAAGCCATGTTAGTGAAGCACCATGCTGTGTTTTTATGGAATTGGCTCTCATGATTACACCTAATTATAACTGAGCCAGAGCCACTGATTAAGATATATTGCAGAGATTATACTATACCCCATTTAGTTTACACAGTTTTTCAACAACTATAGATTACAGTCATTTGATAAAAAGACATGTTTTTTTGACACATGACACAGTGTTAATGTCTTCTGCTACTGACTGCTAATGATTGAGCACAGACTAATAATGGTTGGTTATTGATAAAATAATTTGCCAAAATTTGCCTCTTTATTATTGAAATTGGCTTTTAGTATGCAGCATTCACAAAATTTACTTGCTTGTTTCAATGGGCTATAAGCTAATTATTATTTCTTTGTTTGGTTATGACCAGGTGTCTTCCCTTATCCTACTGTAGCACATATTTATAGGTAGTTCCCTACATGAACTGCTTATATATTTTGATGGCTTAAATCACCTTATCAGAAAATATTTTGGCATTAGAAGAATAATTTGTATATTTTGATCACCTAAATCGTCTTATCAGAATGCAACAAATGAAATTGAACTGAAATTATACTGAAGTTACAATAAAAAATATCATAAAAGTTTGGAAACACTAAGTTACTACACTGTCGCTGCTTAAAAGCATGACTATTATAATGTGCTAATGAGCCCTTCAGGTGTTAAACTGGGCGTTATATCCTAAAACTGGGCGCACACAGTTACAAAGTCATGTGTACATGTTGAATGCCAAATAGTGCAAATAAGGAATCTAGATTTTAAAAATGTATTTTATTCATAAAATCAGAAAAATGTTTAAAAGGAACATAATAATTGAATAAGCAAAGTAATGCAAAGTAATGTGCTTGTTCTCTTGTTGGGTGAGGGAGTAGGGTTAGGGTAACTGTATGACAGGTCAAACCAAACAGGCCAGTCTGCTGCTGTATGGTACATGTTTCTCTAGATTAAGTTATGGAGAGAGTTGTGTTCTATGCATATGTGGTCGGGGGAGGGGGCTTATGTGCCTTCATAATACTTTTAGATGTCTCGTCGGACTGTATCAATATTTCATCCCTGCAGACGTTCACCCACTTACCTGTAGGGCTCTCTCTGTTTAAGCAGAACAGAAATATCCCAGGTCTTTTATGATGTATATTTTAACAACTTCACCGAGTTAGTATGGGTACTTGTGTGGGTTGGTGGAGAGGAGGGGGTGCGGTTTGTGAGTGAGTTTGTGTTTTAGGCATATTGAAATGTAGCCGGAAAGCTCCCAGCTGTCAGCTTGCCAGTGCTTATTTGGCTATGTAGCAATGCACAAAGCATTTGCTTTATTTGGCTGTGAGAAAAGATTGTTAATAGTTTAGAGCAACCGTCGTATCTTATTAAACAAAACAGGACTGTCACTATCAATTATATTAGTAATCAAGTAATCACAGTTTCAAAGAGGCCAAAAAACACAAATTGAATAAGCCATGCAGAGCCTTTCAAAGATTCCAAAATTTTTGCGTGGACAAAGATAAATAAGCATCGCTTTAAAAAGAATTAAAGCCCTTGTGGCCAGACAGAGAAGAAATGCAGGCGAACAGTTCTTTAAAACAGTGACTTTATGTTTTAACAAGATTGTAAAATGTGGCAAGTTTGCTCGTGTTTGTATGGAAGCAATATAAGGCAAAAGGCCTTGTATTATATATATATAGTGACCTTACATTTACGCCTATATGACCTTGTGGGACTGCCCATTCCAAACCCGTGGACATTATTATACATATGGCTCTTTGCAGCCTTAATAGCCCCACACGTCTGGGAAGGCTTTGCACTACATTTCTGAATGTATCTGTGGGAATTTGTGGCCTTTTAGGCAACAGAGCTTTTGTGAGGTCAGGCAAAATGTCTGAATGAGAAGGCCTGGCTCGCAGTTGACGTTCGAGTTCATCCCAAAGGTGTTTAGTGGGGTTGAAGTCAGGGCTTCGTGCAGACCTCCGGAGTTCCTTCACACCAAACTTGTCGAACCATGTCTTCACGGAACTGGCTTTGTGCACAGAGGCACAGTCATGCTGGAACAGATCTTCACAATATGCTGCCACAATGTTGGGAGTATAAAGTTGTCTAAATTCTATTTGTAAGCTGTAGCATTAACATCACCCTAAGAGCCCCACACCATTATCCCTCCTCCACCAAAGTTTACAGTGGACTTCTGTTAAGCAGTGTTCTCCTGATTTGTCTATTAGATATAGTGAAGTTTGATTCATCACACCAGAGAACATGTTTCCACCCCTCCAGAATCTAGTGTCTGCATGCTTTGCAACAAAGAACATGGATCAGTACTTGACTGCAGTGCTCTGTGAGTTTGCATGGTTTGTATTCCATTTCACAATACTAGCATTTGCAACTGACAAAGGCAGATCTAGCATTAAGTGTAAATTTAATGATGAGTGGACCAAATGAAACAACCCAAAATTACTTGGAAAGGCGCCTGGATGCATTGACTTTAATTAAGAGTAAAGTGTAGTAAAGAGTGTTTCTTCTTTTAACCTGTAAAGTAATTTCAAGATTCAAGTTGTTGTTCCAACAGCTGCGATTTGCATTATCATGCAATTTGCCAACTACTAATTTCTGGTGGGCTTTTTATTTTTTTAAAATCAAATGAAATGGAAAAATCAAGCTAAATTAAACCCAAAAGTACCTTGCTGGGCATACATCTCTCTCTCAAAGGGCATGACCTGGCTTTGATAATTATCCCCTAGGTATGAGGCCAATAGTTCTTTAGGACAAGGATAAAAGATAAATATAAAAAGCATCTGTATCCCTTTATTCCTCTACAATGCTCAGATCCACTGAAGATCAATAGGAGGATCAATGCCTTAAGCTTTTGAGGGTGTCAGAGGCGATGTGTCATTGAGTGTGTGTGTGCTATAGGAGGTTGATTGGAGGTCAGTTTGCTGATTCATCAAAGCTCTCACATCTGCCATCATTAGATCCACTACAACTGGGAGATTTTTGTAGTCGCAGAGTGTATTTGTTCCCTTGTGATTATCGTTACATCTTCTATGTGATCATTTCATTTAAGTTTAAGCAACACATTCTTAACGAAACAATGCAACAAGGAGCACCTATTTATATTTTTATAAAGTATCTGTGGGCCGTAATAATAAACAGCACCGTGCTAAAGCCTTAGGCTCCTAAGCCAGTTTTTCTGTGCAATAAATTAGTTTTTGGTAGTAAAACACTATGCTGTTTTTGGATAAATGCAAATAACGTAAGTACAGTTAAATGTAAGATCAAAGTCTTTTTTTAAGTATTTGAGATGTTGTTAAGTGGTTGGAAGCTTTGATTCCAGAATTCTCTAGAATAAAAAATTCTCTAGAATAAAGCTCTTCTGTTCCATCCATCAATAGACACATTGAATGTTGTATGATTGCTTATTGTGTTAATAATATTTGTAATTACTCTAATCTAACTTATATAAGCAAATAAACACCAGGTTAATGGTTTTTAACCCGATTAGGCATCTAAAACGTGCACTGTGTCTTATATATCCACAATACAATACAATGTAATTTACTTTTTAATCACCAGCCTTGACAGTGTGATGGCATCAGTGTGGTTTAGTCCTTCTTTCCTGTATTTAAGGCACTCATTATGTTGCGGTGGAGGCCGGCTGAGTGCCAGTTCGCTCCCTCTCTCACCTGTGTGGCCCTCAGACATCTGCTCTGGGCACTAAGCACACCATGGTGCTGCCTGTCCCAAGGCAGCCAATGAGATGCTGAGAAATTGGCACCACGCAGTGATCGCAACTGTCGTGGAGCCTGAGCTGGAGCTTGTTTGTCTGTACTCAGTACACTGCTGCTCTGAACAGACACGTGTTTGAAAAAAGTACAGCAAAGTAAGTACGTGTTGGAAAAAGGAAACTTGGTCATGCCCCCCTTAAAGAAGTAGTTCCAGCACTACAGGTGATGAATGAAAGCTAGGAAGGGCCAATCAGGTGTGTGCAAGTGAGGGATATGCAATCAAAGAATTTGAATACCAAAATAGCTATACAGGTTATTAAACTATTAAAAGTGTCTTCACTGAAAAAGTAAGCCCTTCATTAATTTTCGATTCATTAATTTAATTTATGAACTCTCAAATATGAAAATTAGTTTGAAAATTAGATGCCCCCCCTACACATATATAAGCATGCCCAATCAATCTCCGCTAGCTTTTACTTCATCAATAGTTAATGTTAATGTTGTGGGCTACTCCTTCACTATCATAGCATACTGCTAATTGGTGACTACTCACTTCCATTCATTGTTTGCTATGCTAACTTGTTTAGTGGATCTGTCTCTTTAAACAACTGAGGTGGTCACAGGCTGTAGGCTCTGCCAGAGGAGGTCCAGCTGAATGCGTGTGCGTGTGGCGTGGCTGTAACGCAGACACCCGAGGCTGTGTAGCTGGCGGCTGGGTGAGGGCAGCTTGTGCCGCACTCAGGGGAACACTCCACTGCCCACTCTCCTCTCACTTCCCCTGGAGCTGCATGCTGAGGCATTAATTACACCTGAACTGACAAAAGGGTCATCCAGCCTAGCCACCCAGACTTGCGTCCACTGCAGCCACTATATGCAACAGCCAGCCCCTTGCAGCTCTGGTGAGCCATCTCAAACCAGCCCAGATCTGTGCTATTGCAAAGCAGCAGAGACCGAAAACTAAGAAATCGCTTGCCTGCTAATGCTGGCTGATACTGACATCCTGAAATTTATCGTTTTCAGCGACTTTCCCACTGACAAATCAGCATCTCCTCATAATTGTGTAATTAAGTTACATTGTTTTAAGGTAACATTTTCTATCCTAAAAGCTTTTACAGACTGAACCTGACCTTTGAAATGTAATGACTTTTGCCCAACCTTTAAAACATCTTTTGGTTTATGAGCACAACACCATGCATCAGCAGGGGAGGTAAAGAATACTAATTTATAATATTGTGTTTCATGGTTTTACTAATTGCTATGTTTTTTTTAAAGAATCTGATATGAGAACCAGAGGCCTATGGCAAAATCTGATATTCTTCATGTACATATCTGCTGATACCAAAACAAAAACATTAAAAAAACAAGTATTTAGGCTTAAGTCTACCTGGATTAACATAGAGCACTAACATAAATGTATGTATAGGGTTACAGTAAAATTCCAGTAAAATGACCAAAATGCAAACATTCCAGCAAACTAACCCAGCATCAGCTAAATATTCTGCTTTCTAGTGCATGATAAATGCTATTAAGTATATGCTATCAGTTTTAAATAGGGCGCAAGTGTAGACATCTGTTTATAGCCAATGTTTTTAAAGCAGTTATCTGCCAATATTATTTCAGGTTGTAAGATACAGAAATTGTCATCACACGTCACCAACAACTGTCATCCACATCAATCTGCAAATCACTCAAATTAAATGTGAAGTATATGAAATCTAAAGTTACATGAGTTATCTGAATTTTTAACTCTTTAAATCTGTACCAGCGTCTTTTTAACTCCTTAAAGTCTGCATCAGCGTCGGTCAGAGAATTTGGCATTACTCCTTACTTGTGTATTCCATTGTGTCATACCTATTTTAGCTCTGAATACTCACATGCTTGAGAAATGCACCAGACTTCTGGAATTGTTCTCCTTGCTTACTGTGTTTTGAACGAAAAAAAAAATGGAGCGAGGGAAAATAGAGGGGAAAAAGCAAGCCAAATGGAAAAGACGCAGATGGAGGGAGAAAAATACAAAAGTATAAAAGATTAATCAAAAAATAAAACTATGTCGTTCCCATAAAACATCTAAGATGGGCTTTGTGGGGCTGGTAGTGGGTAATGTACCTGAGGCAGTGGGAAGTGTTAACATGAAAAACACATCAGAGGACTGGGGCATGTGGCTCGCCTGCTCCTCGCACCGTAATTAGTCTGGAGGAGCACGCTCCGATTACCCAGTGCTACCGCACATACAGACCATCCGAGCACTCTGTGTTCCTCACACACACACATTCCTCTTCAGTGCCCTTTTTTGCCTACTCAGCTAGGTGTTCTCCCTCCTGTAGAGAATCTGGAATTTTCTGTTTGTAAACTCCTACAAATAAATAGATCAGTAGATGAGTGTATGTGGTAATGGTTCTTTATTCTTCCTGATCAGCTAATTCTTCATTTCATATTCACATTTCAGAAAAATGTACTCAATATTTTTACTACAGTCTTAGAGAAGATGGTTCTTCAAAGGGTTCTTTAGTATACATAATGGTTCTATATAGGACCATGAACATTCGAAGTACCTTTCACATGCTTGTTCTTCAGACTGATGGAGAACCAAAAAGTGTCAAGTTTAACTTTTTGCCACTTTACAGAAGTATTTGCTAAAGGGGTCTAAATAGAATCATATACAACACATTCTAAAGAACCAGTTCACCATGCGAAGAACCATTTAAGCCTGCAAACGGTTCTTTAAGTGTTCATAGTTTTATATAGAGCCACATGCAGAACCATCACTTTTAAAGAGTGAAAACTGGTGAACTATTAATGCTAAGCCTTCAGTTTGAGCCATACATTTAGGAAAAAAAAGTTGTGTTAGAGCTAAGCTAACTATAGTTCACATAAACAAGTTTTGATTGCTTTAATATGGCCACAAATATTGGAAGCGCCTGAAAGACATACCAGGTTTTACTTGAAGCTTGTGACATTGGCTTTACCTTGTAGCGACTTCAACAATAGTCAATAGATGTTTTCTTTCTCTACCGCTGATTAGACAGCCATTCGTATTCATAGTCAATGACGTATCTAGGACATCGAGAGAGTCTAACATGACCTTTCTTTCCTCACCTATAGGAAATCAAAACGTAATGGGTTGATTCCTCTGTCGCTTCAGAATTATGCAGATAGGTAATCTAATGTATTAGAACTGCTCCTCCGCTCCTAATATCCTACCAAATAGTAGAGCTTAATTACTTAAATCTACCTAGATACAACAGAGAAAACCAGTTTCTGATTGGCCAATTTTCTGCTGGACGTTTCAGGAATGTGACCCATTTATTTACATTCGAGACAATGAAACTAGAGCAGCACTGAGTTTAAAGCAAAGCATGATTCCTTTGAATAAATACTACATTACAGATATGTATTTTTTGTTACATTTAGTGAACATATGGTCTGTACATTATAGTACATTATAATCTGTCACAGACATTGACTTTATGCTGGCAATATCTATAATAATTTTGTGTTGTTTTTAAAAACATATAGTTTTTTGCATGTTTTTATATGGAACTGAGCTTGAGTAGAGGATGACGTGATTGAGTGAGTTTGTTTGTACATGAATGCTTGAGATGCACCCCTGTTAGTAAGGCCCTAGGAGAAACACAGACTCTGTGGGACGCTACTGGTTCACCTACTTGTGGGAGATGGCATTTGTTTTACTGCCCTATGCCTCCTTCCTTTACTGCATAGTATAAAAAAAGCTTAAATATCTTTATTATTTATTGCCGCCATTTCTCATCTCAGTTTCTACCTGTTCCTGAAGCTCTGCTCGAGTCTAAAGGGAAGCACACAGGAGGAGCGCGGGCAAAGAAACGTCTAACAAGAATGCCCCGAATCTATCAACATCACACAGAGAGAGTGTGCATTCAATTTCCTCCCTCTCTCTCTCTTTGTCTTTGTCTTTCTCACTCTCTCGTTCAGATTTCCAAATGGCACGGCTAAACTTGTTCTAAAAGCCATTCGCTCTCGTTTATGTCCGAGAGCCACTGGGCCTAATCACATATAATCTCCCGGCCCATTCACTAACGACATTAGTTTAAAGGCTTGTCGAGTGGGGTCGCAGCAGCAATTTGAGTATAACCAAATCTAAAGATCCTGCCTCCTTTTAATGCCATTATACCCCAGTGAACCTTTGAAATGATTTCAGGGGCCAGGTCTGCGGGGTCTTCCACTGTTTTGCCTAAAGCAAGTTATCAGCTTCCCCTCTTTGAAAGGCGGGTCATTCAGGTCTTGTTTGGAGGCCTGATAAGAAGAGGCACAGGGGAACCCCCCGTCCAAATGCCAGAACGTCAGGTTCACCATCAGTTAAAGGGGCTGATTCTATCAAAGGCCTTTTGGGCAGGGGACTGAGGGGGTATGGTGGTGGTGGTCTGGGGGTGCTTTCTGCATGCTTTAGCCACATTCATTGGAATGCAGGCTTCAGTCATGCAAAGCCAGGTATGTACGCCAGAACTGTTGTGTTCTGTGTTTCCAATTAAAAACATTGCTGCCGTTAATGCGACTCTAATTCAAATGCTCATTTCTTTTCCTGAACGCTGAGAGCTCACTCCTCTGATCCCTAAATGAGTTTGTTTGTGATAAACTAGTGCCCAGCTTGGTGTAATGTGAGCTCACGCTGGCGAAGGGACTCATTGAGGTTGTGTAGTTATGTGAAATCCATTAAACGGCAGAGAACTTCAAGGCCTGTGGGTTTAATGCAGGGCAGGGGCAGCTTTATTGGTAATTTTATTTTTGTTGTGTGCAATTACCTTTACGCATATTCATTTTACAAATAAGTTTTTTTTCTTGCTTAGCCACTGAGGAAGTGCTTATCCTCTAAAGGTGTTAGTTACGAAAGCGCTAGTTTATTACAAATGGAAGCGCTTTCACTGCAAATTGCCCCACAGTGATAAAGAGTATATAGCTGCCTTATTGGAAGGCCTTCCCCCAACGTGGTTCTGCTGAACGAAAACAGACTTTACATAAAATAACAAATCACTTCATTATTGGACCTTAATGTCTCCACGAGGTCGACTTTCCTGTGACCTTTGACCTGTTTTTTTTCTCTTTTTGTACATGACGCTCAGCTCCAGCCATTAAGCCCAGGCTCCACTGGCGGGCATGATTATGTCTTATTGTGAGAGGCAGTAATTTGATTGGTGGAGAATTAGAGCTGCTCCTCGCGGGTCATTTTAGCTCACTTCCTCTATAGTTCTGGGCTTGATTAAAAATTGATCCACAGCCGTAATGTGAATATATTATTGAGACTATCTGTCACCCCTGACAGGTAATTGGGAGTACACAACTTGGTTCTCAGAGAAATGTTCCACCTTGGTTTGGCTGAAATAGTGTGGAGTGAGAGAGTGGGTCTTTTGCTCTGTGAGGCTCATGATGCTGCTGCTACTGCTGCTGTTTCAGGCGGTGATATGATGAATGGATGGCTGAGGAATAATTTTGTACTTACTTGGCTATCACAAATTTTGAAATAGACATGTGAGATTGGGTATTTTCTTGCTGGTTTTATGGCCACTTTGTTGCGTTTTGGGACTTTCTAGTTTCTGAGGCTTACTTTAAAACAATGTGCGGCCCTTTTCAACTTTACAAGACAACTCAGACTAAATACACAGCGCACATTAGCATACATAGAATCTGGAGTAATACAAAAACATTTTTAATTTTGAGAAAGAAGGTTTCTTTAAATTGTTTTCTGTAAAAAATACACTGCAATTAACAAGTGCTCCTCTAGCTTTTGCAATATGCTTCTAATGTCTTTGATTTTAAAAAATCCAGGAACATTTCTGCTGGGCACAAACGAAAAAGAGCCACACATGATCACAGCTGGCTAAACAATACTAAGGATTCTTTCTGTCTACACAGTCACTCATCCAACAAACAATTCATTTTCAAACAATTAAATGCATCCCTGCTTTTTTCCAAGTTTTATTGTTTGAATATTACTTTGCAGAAGACTATGGGTGTGTCTCAAACCTAGTGAGCTGTCAAAGTAGGCACTGTCTAGGTAGGCAGCTGTTTAAGTAGCAGCGTTCTGTCTGACATCTCTCCTCATAAACAGATTACTGAGACGCTCTAGTTAGAGAGATACTGGGTCACGGCTTGTTCCCGCCCACTGCAGCACGTGACTGGTGGTTTAGCTGGTTGCTAAGTTAGCAGCCGGCATCCAAAACAATAGCCCAAGGCTTAAAAATCCGCTAGCATAAATGCTAATGGCTCAAGAATAAAACTGCAAAATGGTCAATGATTTTTTTAAAAATGTTGCGAATAAAAAACTGTTTTGTGTGATTATATGAAATGAAACGCACTAAAACACCAGAGAGAATCAAAATAACTTACATTTTAAAAAGACTCCTTTGCTCGTAGATTTGCCTGCGTTGCATCATGGGATTGCCTTAGCGGCTGAGGAAGCATCCAATGCTTCCTTAAAATCAGGTCAATATAAGGTGCCCTAGTAGACAGCGTGTTTTAGGTTTCTAAGAATTGAGACAGCCTACATGTGGGGAGCGCATACTATGACACATCCTATATATGCACTTATCAGCATCTTTAGGAAAAATACAAATAAACCTACACAGAGATTTTGCATTCAAGTAGTTGATGTATTGTGAGCTAGTTGCAAAAACATAATTTGGCTGTAGATTTCTTATGTATGCCCTCAGCCTTTAGGTGTTGTTATCTACTATGCCTTTCTGTAGTCTCAATGTGGCGTAAAAGTAGTGATGAAATGCTGAGTGGTGCTCTGTGACACACTGAGAAATTGAACAGTGCTTAGAGTCACCAAATGCCAGTATCTTATTGCTCCAGACTCCAGAATTAAAACTGTGATTAAAGTGTTCTCATTACACTTCTCGTTATGACAGAAAAGCATTCAATACCCCCAAGAGGTGCACTATTAACCATTAACAAGTCTTTAGTTTGTTACATCAAACTGTCACTGTGAGACTCTTTGGCTTTAAGTTCTGTTGTGATTTTGCTGATTTTTGATAAATCAAAATAAAGCGTTATGTGTACATGGAAACAAGTGAGATGGCAAATGTATTTGTAGAGTTCACATGCAAGCACACAAAGGAGAGTCAGATTCTGCCATGGGGTCCGAATTTAGCACAACATTGGCGTCAGTGAGCATAGCTTCATTGAAAACAACGATTTGAATGTGGGCATTGCTGGAGCGGTGTTCGATGGCTTTAAGCATGACAGTAGCTTAGCGACAGCTACATACCGGCTTTTATTAAGTCACTCAAAGGCTAAATGGGTATCATTTTAGCATCAGTTAGCTGGAAGCTTGTGATGTGTGGCATGTTTGGCCTCCTAACTGAAACACCACAGACAAATTTATCGACTTACTATCACTCACTCAGCTTTTAGTCTTTATATATTTATATACCCAAACTTGTGTCAGCGGAGAACTGCTTAGTCACAATAAAACCCATATTCTGGTGTGTTGTACTGGTTTTTGTAGCTTGCTTGCTAAGGTAACATTAAGGTAGTCAATCAAGCAGCAGATCCAAGCTGCAGGTGGAAGGGTTGGGGATTTGGCGATAAGCTGCCAATCGGTCGGGATATGTTCCTTTTTCAGAACAAAGAGAAAAATTCATATCGTCACAGCAATAGCCAACACACATGCTTTCATATAATGAAATATGGATTAGCCAAACCAAGTATTGACAGCAAGAAATGATACTGGCCTTACCTAAGGAGAGGTTTGGAAATGGCTAAACAAACACAATGGCAGGTAATATGAGGTAATTTTATTAATATTGCTTGTATTTATCATGATATGCCAGAGCCAATAAATACTTAAATGTAAATAAATACTGCCTGTAAATACTTATACTTATGTATTAATAGTGTTAGTTAATTACTCTACATATACCAAGCCTGAGTTCAATCTCAACACATTAACACCCTTAGATGCAGCCTTGATTGTTTGTGTAACATACAAGGCAATGGATTTTCCTCAGTCACTGTTGCTATATGGTTTCCCATGCTGTAGATTCTGTATTGGTACAAAAGCATTAAAGCTGTGTAAATGTGATTGAACAAGCTATCCTTATAGATGGTGGGAGAACCATCAACACCGCAGGATTCTGAGATGCAGAGGAGGTGATGTTTGCCAAGCCAGTAATGCTTTCCTTTTTATGTTGGGCTTAGCATATTGCCTTTTTCATGCCTTTTTAATAGCCTTTTTAACTCTGGGACTGAGAAAGCCGATCGTTTACACAGCATATAAAATGCACATGGTAGCCCCCCACCATCTCTTGGTGGCATATATGTTTATGACGTGGTCATTTGCGCGGTGCGACTCTGAAAAGAGACACATCTGTAAGACAGCAGGAAAGCTATTGGATTATCAGTAAAGGTTTTCTCCCTCACATTTCTAAACATTTCGAGAAGGTCTATTTTTAATAGGGACATTAATTAGAGACGCTACGTGGTTTCCACTCAGATAGGGTCACTCACTGTGAAATGGTAGCCTATGAGGGGAGACAGTGTTAACAACTAAATGTAATTTTACGGCTAAGTAACTCGTGCCCCGCTCCTCTCGTTCTCAGGCAACGTTGATTTCTTCACAAAAGAGCATTTCCTTCTGAATAGAAATTACCGGTAGAGATTAATAGCAGCATTAGGCGGTAATGATGCTACGCTGAGTGAAATATTTATTAAAGATCCCTCTGCTAGCAATTAGCATGGCTGAATAATCGCTCAGTGGAAGGAATTGGGATGGTGGCGGGCCCTCGCCGACCACCATCTTTCAACCGTCTTCACACCGTGACAGAAGAGCTGAGGCTTAGAGCCGTCCGAGCGTCCCATCTTAATTACAGTAATCCCATGTAGGTAGGAGAATGTTTTGTGTGTAATTATGGCTGGGACGGAAGGCTGCCTCGCTGATTTTCTTGAGAGAATTGAGGGCCAAACAGAAGAGCATGGAGTCCTAACTTTCCTCATAAAGCTGAAAGGCTTTCAGTTTTCATCGTGTACTCCAAAACTCTTCTCACTTTATGACAAAACACAAATTAAAGACCTCTCTAGTGCTCATAACTTTCCTTAAGGCACAGTTCTAGCTTAACTTTAGCTGGACACACAGGGCCTCTGGTGTTTACGTGTTTGACGAGAGCTGTCAGCCTCCAGCAGGGTGTGTGGGTCAGGTAATCAAAAGTGTCCATTTATTGCACAGATCATCAAACGACCAACTCATCAGCAGAGCCCCTGGACCGTGTAGGAGATTAATCACCTCACTGACTAGTATTTAGCCGTGCTTTTTTCTGCCCAACAAAGACACAGGCTGCGAGACGATGCATCTCGCAAAGTGAAGATTGTCAGGACATGACGGTATCAAGACTAACTTGATAGTAGCTCACTCTCCGACGAACAAAAGGCACCAGGGAGACAGATCAATTTGCAATATTCTGTTCAGCACCCAGGCAACAAAGCCAGGACATGAAAGCGGAACATTAAGAGACTATGAACTCGCCAATCAATAAACATCAGTGGCAGAAAAAAGGAGAACCCGTTTCTCATTTCTTCCTGAGTAGCCTGGGGCCTTTGTGCAGGGGCATGGCTGGCCTGATGAGCAAGTCTGGGCCTTTGCTGTCATATTTCTCTTTCACCTGTTTGGTGTCATTTATCAGTGCACACTGATCAAGGTGGAGCCTGTAATGTGTGCTGAAGTGAGGGGAGGTGGCAATAAATAGCATTAAGCTCTGGCTGAGCATAGTTCTTCAAAACTTACAAACTACACATCATGTTACATCGTTATATATCATATATATGTCATGATAAGATACTGGTTCTGCTTTCCACCTGGAGGAAAACTGTTCTATTTGTCTAAATTGAATATGAGTTGATATACTTTACCATAAATTCAAATGATTGTGGCCTTTTTTCATAAATTGTGGGGCTGTGTTTTTACAGGAGATCGCTGTGCTGTTTTGTGCTGGTGTGGACTTGTGAGACCAGTTACAGTTTCTTTCTCCTTTTGTTATGCTGCTAAATCAGAACCAGAAAATACTTAAGAAAACTACAATAAGATTTAGTAACTGCTAATCGGCCAATTTTGATTTTGTAGTTCTAAGTTTCTATCATCAGTGTTTGTGATAGCAGAGATCCATTTAGTTTAATCAAACCTGTGGAGAGGAGAGAGGAGTTCTAGCTTTATGGCTCTATGGCTTAGCTTGGAGGCTACAGCTAAGAACACCCCAATTTATGTAATTTCTGGTTTCTGTCTTTCCAACATCAGCCGACTCTTTTTTTTCCTCAAATTTGAGCCATTATTTGAGCCACTAAATTTTGCATCAGTAAGGCTTCTGTTAGTCAGAACCGAACCTCCTTTGTGGGGAGCAGAGCTGGCAGAATGCTAGCCAAGCTAATGCTAACCACCTGCGCTCTCCTGGTTTCTTCTGGCGCGGTTTGACATTAAGTTAATGTTAAATTAAAACATTAACATTTACTAGATAGTGGATTGGATATCATGCCCTGCTTTCATTTGTTCGGTGTGGGTATTAACAAAACGTATTTGATTGTTTTGGTTTTGTAATAGTGCAGCAGGATGTGGTGACACAGTAGTGACCTAAATGTATAACTACCAGCCGGTGAATAGCCAAGTCACTGTTTTTTGTTTTGTGAAATGTATTTAATTCCCACAATGGTCATCTGATACACATAACAATTATAATAACAGAAACAACTGTGACATAGCAAAATAATAAATAATAACAATAGAAACACTTTTCATCCAGTAATTTTGTGACATTTTTCCAGAGGCAAGTTTATTCATTCATTTATATTCTAAACCGCTTATTCCAGTAGAAGTTTAATCTTTGTGAAATAAAAGAGCATAAAAACACAGTTCCATAAAAGATGTGGTTGTAAATATTGTTATTTATAAATTGCACACAAAACATTGATTAACCTGGTAGTGAAGAAGAGAATTGTGAATATGACCCTAACTTCACTGTCTGAGGTTGTTTAGCTCAGCCTGATGCTTTCTAGCTGAGATATTACTTATTTTTAGACCTGAAGCTGTTTTGTCTGATGTCTGAAACTTGACCCTGTGGTTGTCTTAGAATGTACACTGCAACGGATAGGCTATGTATTGTACATGCATGCTATCTGCCTGCAGCACAGAGCACACTCATCCAGTACAGCTCAACGGCCATACAACAATCTCATCTATGTTATATACAATAAATATATTAATGTAGGATGCCAGTTCTTGTAACATATTTAAAAGCTTTGTTATGTTCACATGTGGGGAAAAACGTGTCTTTCTACAGTTTGCATAAAATCAATAACCAAACCATTGGTTTGACAGTTCAGTTGATTATACATTACTTGATTATAATACTTTATTACTTGTGCAATGATTTAATTCTGTTACAGAATACAAGTTTTTCCCCCCATTTTTTATTGGATCTATTATATTAGTTGGGATTAAATATTTAAAAGAATTTAGTTAATATTGTGATGTTGACATATTTCGCCTAAAGCACTGTGTATGCCATTTCTGTATCACACCAGTGTAATACATAGCACTGTTTAGCGCTACAGACGTGGCTGAGAAGAACACAGGTCACTTCTAACCATACATTATTGGTGGATACACAGTCCCACTAACTAACCCATAGCACAACATAACATCGTCTTAACTCAGCAACAACAACTTGTTTACATTTTAAAGTCTCTTCTACCACCCACACCTCCCGCACCTCCATGGTAGCACAAGGAGCTCCATTGTATACGGTTGACCCATATACTAATTTAGTCTGGCCTAAGTTGAATATGTATTACTTGACTTTACATTCGTATTTGAGTTCACTCTTTGAGTTCACAATTGGATTGCATCGTTTTATCTAAGCAAAATTTTCCAATTTGAGTGTATTTAGGCTGTGTGTTCTGGTTAAATATGAGAGGGGTTTAGAAAATCTCTGCTTGTCTCTTTCAGCTCATTAGACAGAACAGAGCAGAGTTTCCCCCTTGTGTGTGTGTGTGTGTATACACACAGGCAAAGGGTTCAAGAGACAGCCTGTGGAGAAGAGCAGCCCCACTCAGCACTGCCGTTTAACTCCTCTCACTTATTATGGGAATTTGGGCCCCACTCTCAGAGGGAAATGTAGCAGTCTCTCTCCTACCCCTCCCCATCCACTCCAGTCGTCTCTTTCATGCTGGGCCCTATGAAATCCAATAGAAGTGCTTTTATCCCCCGAAGATACAGTACAAATCATCATTGGTTTTATCTCGGTTGGAGATGTCGATTTTCTAAATGAGCTTACTTTTTCCAGCTGCCCGTCAAGCCCATTTTCCTTAACGCACGGCCACCAACCCCCCTCCGCCCCCTGCTCCGGCTCAGCCCTCCCCACGCCACCCCGCAACTCCAGAGCTTTTTCTTACCGCCAGGGTTTAGGGCCTTTCTTCCAAGCCTTTGTTCATGCAAGGGGGAGCAAACAGCAGGATTGATCCTACATTGCGTCTTTGGTATTGTTCCAGTCCTTCCTTGTCAATAGGGTCGGGATGGGGAATGCATTGACTGGGGAAGCCAAGGGTGCGAGAGTGAAATTGGCTGAGGTTTTCTTTTTTTTCCCCCTGTGTGTGTCACTGTGGCTGGCTTTTTGTGTGCACTGGAATGTCCTTAATCTGCCGAGCATCGACATGCAAATGAGTGGAGCTGCTTCACGTCAGCAGTGGCTAGTCAGAGGCTTCAAAAGCCTGGGAACAAGGTCCGCCAAGTCTTAGATGTTGGGTCTGGCCACGGGTGAACCTGTAAGCAATATCAGACTGGAGTAAATGAAACAAGCATGTAATGCTACTCTATGTTCTGCATTCAACTTAGTACCTGGCATCCTGACTCAGTGTATTGCGTTTCAGAATGGGTGGCTAGCAGGTTTAAATGATTGTTGTTGCGTTATAAGACATTTTGGTCAAATTTTTGTACGAAGCTGCTGATAAACAAACTGTATTGATGGCAGTCCTGAAACTGACTGTGCTGATTGATGTAGCTGAGGGGGCGCAAGGACAAAAGCTTTGGCCAAGAGCCTAAAACACAGTGTGTTGCATTCATTATTAAATGAATGTCCTTTCATTTTTTTTTGTTTTACTCTTCAGTCTTTTGTTTTCAGCGTAATTTGATGGAATCTCCTGACTGTATCATAAAAGGTTTCTCCTATATCGAGTCACGGCTGATTATATAACTGCTGAATGTTGTTATTTACAGCTGGTAAGTGTCATATCTGATTGAAGTGGCTCAAGGTGTAATTACCTTGTTTCACTGTCCCCTTCGGTCATATTTTCCAGTCCCACCTTTGATGAACATGAGCTGTAGCTCAAGAGCTTCCTTATTGTGTGTGAATCTAATTCTCTCCGTCTTTGCGGCTGAGACTCAGACTGCCTTTCAGCTCCTCTCAAGTGCCATTATGTCACCAGCCCCTTCTGATACTGTTACTGTTGTTTGTATGGATCAGGCAATGGAGGCTTTTTTCTTCATGTCGCGGACCTCACCTTTAGGCTAGGTCTAACATTACAGTAGAGGAAGACGACACACCTGGCACTGTCGCTGTCTTTCTTCACTGTCAAAAGAATTCCCTGAGGGTGACCCTCCTGTGACTGCACAGATTACCACCTGGGTCTGAGTTCATGACTGAATAAGAACCTGTGATGAGTGTTCCTGAGCACCGTCAGAACATGAGGCTGTGGTCTGAAATGGACAGAATGCTGTCGTTTGTAAGGTTTGATAAAGTACGGCACTTTCTGTTCTTGGTAAAATATTACTGGAGTACAAGCAGACACAATCACGTATGCAACCACACAGCCCTCCCTAATATAACTTGTTAAGCGGATAGATCATACAGTACTTAGGCCCCCCTCAATATATTGGTGTTTTTCTGCCTTTTTCTCAAAAGGGAACTAAACCAATACCATTGACGTGTTTTGCTTCAGTTGTAGTGCATCCATTGGCCTGTGCGTACCACCAGTAGTGCGTATGTGCCTCAGAATGTACTTCATGGTATCTGCATTGTCTATTGCAGTGTGCCAGTATCGGTATCAGTGCAACGCCAGATATATATAAAGAAGCAGTTCTAGTATGAGCAGTAATATGGCTAATATAGTGCTCTACAGCTATATTATATTCAAAATAAGGGGTGTATAACATGTACAGTACAAATTGTCATGTCCAAAGAAAAACAAGTTTCTCCAAAATTGCAGCTTTACAAGAAAGGATAAAAACTGCCTTTACTTTCAATGTAAGTCAATGGAACCAGTTATTTTGGAGCATTTCTACTGGTGCGTTCATAATGAAATTAAGATGCATGTTTTGCTATTGTTTGAACCAATACATGTGACTTAATAGTTTTTACTTTTTTTACTTTTGTTTTTAGGGACTGTTTTACCTTCGAGCACCCTGCAAGTATCTCTCCACCCTGAAAGTGTTTTAAATATATATAATAGGCTAGATTTTGTGATTGGATCCTATTCAGTGTTACTAGGTGTATTTGTAACATAACTAGAACACATGAGTGAATTATGATTGATTCACTTAAACTACATTCGTGGTCAGAGACAGATCTTGACCTCATGTAATGTTAGTATTACTTAAATTTGTTTTTGTTATCTGTATTACTGATGTCAGAACAAAACATTACAGGAGAAGGAAAAATGGCTTTACTTTTAATGTAAGTATATGATAACATTCTTTTTACACAAGAAAATCGGATCTTATCTGGTCATGCTGGGGAAACATGCTAGTAAAAACTGAGAAAAGTTTATTTAGGAATGATACAGACACTAATCCCATGTTAATGTGAGGTGCAAACAAGCACGGTGTCCAAACATCAATCAGCGTCAATGGTTCCTTTTGCCACCATGGTGGACAGTTTTGATTAAAAATGTATCTAGAATAACACAATTGACATCAAACCATCTATTTGAACAACTATACAGAAATCAATTAGCAACCTCTTTAACATCCAGTGTATCAGCCAGAACATCCCACACAGAAATAGTTAGCAAATCTTGTAACATGTTGTTTATCATTTGATTACCTAATCATTATTATTAATTTAAAGGAGCAATATGTAACATTTTTAGATTAAAGCACCTTCAAAATGTAATAAAATAATCAACCAAATTGAAGAAATATGATATACAGCATGTCACAGGTGATAGTGAGTCACTGTAGTATTGAGTCTGCCATCAGTCCAACATGAGAGGATGAAGACGTTGAGGATCATTTAAAGACAGGTTGATGAGGAGGAAACACAACAAAAAAATGAACTGTTAATATTACCTATTTTTTTATTTCAGGTAATCACAAAATGACAAGTGATTCCAAACTTGTAGTGGTGTATTTGGTATATGGATTAGCGACGGTGACCTTTAAGGTTTCTTTTTTTTGATTGAAGGTACGAAGTCCTCAGCCTATGCCCTCTTTAATGTTTGTTCTTGATTTGCCATATGGCCTCAGTAAAATTCTGTAAACCCCTTTTCTGTGTGGTTAAGGCCTTGAGGTAGAGAGCCTAGATTTAAAAATGCAAGAGCCTTAGAGGCCCCTTCACAAATTAAAAAGTAATTAATGTCTACCTTTAATGTGTGGGTCTGGCTGGGCTGGGACACGGCCATCTCTTAATGCTCCATGCAGGTACAGTAGCCTGAAAGTGGCTCTCTTCTACCTTCCTGACAGAGCAGGGTCGCGCGCTCTAAACTCCACATCCCAGCTATCCATTGCATTAAAGCAATTAGACCCCACCGGCCTAAATAATAAACTTAGAAAACCACTCCCCTGCTGCTGAATATTTCATAGTGAATTCAGGTGCTCGGCGAGTGCTGCTACACTTCTCTGGAGGTTTGCTCTGAAATGCAGGTATTTTTCCACAGGAGCCTTTTACATGTCATTAAGTAAAAGCAGTCCCAATCCTGCATCCCATTTCTGTGATTTAATAATGAGCTATACCTGCCTACTTGCAAATGTTTCTTTTGCATATCAAAGTACAGGAGCGCTTGGGTTCACCAAACCCAAGTCTTCCCCAAAAACCTGACTGAGATTTTTTTTTTTGCAGTGTTCCAGGAATGCTAACATGGATGAAGGAAAAAAAGAGATTTGTGCTGTAATTAGCAAAAGAAGATGCCCTGTTAAATTGAATTTAATGGCAGCACAGCAAACTTACTCAGTAAGAACTAATCTTCAGCTCACGAGCATTACAGTTAATGGTCCCGAAAGAAAATGATGGCCTCTCAAAGCAAAACCAATTAACACATCTGGGAAAATATCTACTGTGTGTTTTCGATTTCCATAAGCGTGTCATCTTTAACAAATCGCACAACGTTTTCATCACATTTTCACTGATTTGCACTGAAAACATAGACTTTGAATGATTTGAAGTGTTTTCTTAAACGAAAAGATCCCATGGTGACTTCTACACCAGCAGCCCTAGCTTTGCCCTCTTGCTTGCTGATTATTCATTCTCCTCTGCTCCAAGCAAGGCTGCTGCGCTGCAGTTCTGGGGTCGGACGATAGAAGGGGAAGGCAGCGCTGCGGCGGCCGCCCATATATCACTGTAATTAAAGGCCGGCCTAATGATGCAGGCTTCCTCCAGCATGATTTCTGTCTGATCACAGGGCTGCTTCATTAGGAGCACTCAGCCTAACGAGGTGGAGCCGCAATAAAGTAATTCTCGGCCTGCTGCAGTGATAAAGAGCTCCCCGGGCCGACGGAGGCCTGAAAATATAATCATAATTGGAAATGCTTGACTAAAGTTATTGCAGAGCCGCTGAAGGGTGCAGTGTTTTTGCGTTTGGAGCCATTCTTTCATTCAGCTTTCTCCCTCTTTATCCAGCCACAACTCCCTGGGACAGATCATGCCTGGGGAGATATGGGGGGCTGGGGGGTAATTAAGCTGATTGGGGGTGCATCAATGGAGTGATGTAACCATCCGAATAGCTCTGCATGTGGAATCCATATTGAACTTTGCACTGAGGTGATCTCATCCTCAGAGTTATTAGTTATAAACAAAATGCACAGATCTTCTTTTTCTTATTATTAGTTAGTATTAGTTCTTTGTTTGTCTGCTTACTCATCCCACTTTTTTGGCGAGATAGACACTGTTCCACACAGTTCGGTCTGATGGGGCACAGTGTGCTTGTATAAGGCTTTTTTTTTTTTAAATAGTCAGACCTATGGTTTTCATATAGCCATCATTAATGAACCAAGTGCAAAGGTTTGTACACCCAGATTAAATCACAGTTATACAATAGAACATTACAACCATGTAGGGCATCATAGCAACCACCTGCAACCTGTATGAACCAGCTGGGATACCATAGCAACTGCCTAGCAACACCTTGGAAACCAACTGGGATGCAATGGCCTAGAAACATTTTAGCCACTACCTAGGATAGCATAGCAACCACTTAGCAACCACCTGGGATACTATAGCAACCAATAGTGATACCTTAGCAACCAATTGAGATATCTTAGCAACCACCTGGGGCACTTATAGCAGCCGCCTAGTAACATATTAGCAAGCCTGTGCAGTCACTTGTGTTTTCTTCAGAAAGCACTTTATTATGTTGATTGTTTGTTTTTAAATGGGTTGGTGTTATTCAGGATAAGCCAACAGTTCATGATCTATTTGTAAATCTTTCAAAGTGAAGAAAGTGTAAGGTGTAAGGTTTTACCATTAACAACTACAAACAATCAGAAGATGCAGGTTTGCTGGGTTTTTTGATGATAAATAAAGTGACTGTATTTGGGTTGAGACATCACAACCCCTGTTTCCTGTCTGGGCTTCTGAGCTGGTAAGTTACTCTACACTGCTCTATTTTACATCAGACCACTCCCAATGGCTTTAATTAGAATTATTCTTATAAATCATGAAATTCCCCACATTATGCATCCTAAACTATGTAAAATATCAATGTTTGAGCATGTAACATGGTTGGCATGACTTATGTTTTTTTTTTAGGTAATTATTCAACAAACTACTACGTGACAAATTGCATGTGTTATGCCATTTTTTCCCTCTGCGTAGTGTTCTGTCAACACTTTCAGCAGTGCTTCTAAAATGTTGAAGACTATTTCCACACTTTGGGGATAAAACGATGTGAAGAAGAACATTCGATAGCCCTCTAAAAGGGCAGGCTGAGAAAAAAATGAGTGGTTTCGCTAATTAGAACGTGCAGCTTTGCCGAGCGAGCTGGTAAAAATGGCACATTTTTTCATTGGTTCATTGAAAATGTTAGCTGTGATTAGTTACACAATCCAGCATTAACCTGTAAATTAAAATTCCTTGGTGCAATTTGATGGGTGATTTAATTTGGTCCCTCATTCTCTTTCTCTCACACTCTGTCTCTCTCTCTCTCTCTCTCTCTCACTCTCTCTCACTCTCTCTCGACTCGCTGCAGGCTAATCCCATTATGAATTCTTTATATAGCTTTTTCCCTTAATGATCAGCAGTCTGTGCTCCAGTGCTGATTACTATTGTACACTTAGCACTACATAAAACAGGGGATTAATATGCCCCAGAAGAATTGTTGCTATGGATCCCCCAGTTGCCTTCCAAGAGATGTTTCTGCAGCTTCAATTGTCCATAAATTACTCTCCCCAGTGAATTAGCCTGCAGACTGTGAGGAGAGGAACAAGACGAGGAGAGCACTCTCACTCCGGCCTAGACGAAAGCGATCCACTCAATTATTCATGACCGGGCCCTTTTTTCAGATAATGTAAGATGCTGTATTACATTTACCCCCTCTCTCTCCCCTGCTCTCTCTCTCTCTCCCCTGCTCTCTCTCTCTCTTCCTCACTCTCTCTTTTAGCCTGGTGGGAGGTAGGAGCACACTGCAAGGGAGAGGAAGGTGTGAAAGGGAATAGAAAGTGTTTGGGGGTCACTTAAAAGGGTCTGTCTGTGGTGACCTGCTGCAGATTTTGTGTAAGAGGTTACCTATTAAAGGGAAATTACACTAAATTGTCTTAGTCAATCAGTAATATGTCCACAAAGTCATTCAGAGTGGTTTGATGTGATGTGGATTACTGTAACGATTCTCTTACAGAGGCAGTGATGGGAACCGTGGGTTGCAATGCCTTCTTTTCTCAGGACTATCATAAAACGATGTCTCAGGCATCAGGCGGGTTTGTAGCCACTCTGCCGCTTTTGGAGAGCGATTGTTGTTATTTTAACTCAACAGCAAATTGTTTGTGGGCATTGCCAAGGCAAACAAACAACACTCAGATACTTCTTTTTTTTAGATCTATGTGACCATAAAACCCTTTGCAAACATTGTACAGACAAATACCATGATTTAACATTACAGCATACAATGTAAGTAACAGTTTCTGTCACAAACAGCCAGTTCACAAAACTGTACTGACCTATTGGTTCTGTTACACACTTGTCAGGCTGGAAACAGAGCAACCTCCTCATCTCTTTTTCTGCCTTCAACTCTTCATGAAGCTGAACTCAGCTTCTTTTTTGCCAGCTTCTTGTGCAAATTTTCTCGTTCTACCTTAAGAGGTACAGCAGTTACATTTTGGCGTCCTCAGCTTCTTGTGCAGTTTTCCCCATTCCACCTGATGTGCCAGAACGTAATTTTGCACCATTTAATGTGGAACGGGAAAATGTGAATATGAAGCCAACTTGGACAACTTGGAGGCCTCTCCGCTGTTAAAGCTTCCATGCCTGATCTAAAAACTTTCTCTTTCTTTGTCTCCTAGCATTTGTCCATTTTTTGGCCATCTATCCTGCTTGACATTCAGGGAGTTTAGCATATATCCCCTCCCGTTCCTCTTGTCCCATGCACAAGTATGAATGCCCCCTGTTACTGTTTGGCTGTTATAGTGTCGTGTGGCTCATTTGTTTGATGCCATTTACAGAGTCAGGGCTGTGTATTAACACCGTTTGCACACTGCACACAGAATGGACAGCTAGCCAGCTGTCAGGAGATATGTGCTGAATTTGAGAAAAAGTGTATTGGATTGAAATTGTATACTGTTCCTTTAAGAGAAAACATACATCTTATTGAATAAGTATTCTGAAAAATATGTGTTTTAATTAACTGTCAAGACTCATTACAAACTTTGTGTACATTAAATGAAGGTGCAGAATTTGATCTACGTGGCTGTACTGGTCTTTTTCAGTATCAGTTTATTCATTACTAACTAACACTTTCTCTCTGCAAATGCAAATAGTCATTGTTAGGGTCACTGTAACTTTAATACTTTGGCATGTTTTTTCCATCTCATTAGTTTACCACGCTGGACTGTAGCGTTCCTTTCCCACAGAGCCTGCTTAATCCACCTGGTTCCTTCAGCATGGTGGAATCATACCAGCTACATTAAGTCTTGAGTCTTTGCCAGATGAGCAGCTGTGGGCACAACACCTGGCTACATCTTTTGCCACGGATCCAGCACATATCACCACTGGCAGGGTATGGTCACATCCCTTAATTCACACTACTGCTCATTGCAGCAAAGATTGTAGTTAGAGTTTCGGTAATATGGCATTACCATCCCCCCTCATCATTCTACCCAACTGGTTCAAAGTCAAGGTTCAAAACACGTTGAGTAATCTTATGAATTATATTTACTCAACATGCCATTTTGTCATTAACAAGAGAGTCTTAACATTACCGAAACTGTACTCTCAGTGTTTCAGTATTGACTGTTTCAGTTTCTAATAGAGGGGACAGTGAGTGGACACAATGTATAAACTCCAGCAGCACAACTGTGTCTGATGCACTCGTATACCCAGAATACCTGCTCTGTGGTGGTCCTTGGAGGGTCCTAATGACTGAAAAACAGTATGCAGAGAAACAGAAGGACTACAATCTGTGTTTGTAAAATTGTGAGCACCTATTTGATAAGAGGAACTGATACAATGGTCAATAAATGTAGAAATAAGGTAGGTGTATCTAATAAAGTGCTCAGTGTGTGAATGTGTGAAGTAGGAGAGGACATGATTTAAATTTGATGTTATTATTACTAACCATTAAAGTTACTTTGATAAAAAGAAACTGTACTTTGCATCACCTCTGTTTAATATCAAAATCAACAGAGGCTGCACTGTATTATTAATGAAATTTAAATTTAAATTGAAATCGAATGCATAGCAACATGACACTAATAACTGTAGACTTGTGAAGGTTTCAGTGGTGCTACATTGCTAAAAAGGGTAGACGACAGGACTTTTGTCTACGGAAAGTAGCCTAACTGCATGATGGAAAATTCCAGATGTTTGAATATTATGAAAGGTTGCGGTGCAGCAGCACAGCCAGTTGCTTGATCCAGAGTGGATGCAGTCCCAGCCTCTGCTGTCCAACCGCCTCCACATGTGGAGCAGAGTGCTGTGCCTCATTGCCTCCTCAGCATGGCTTACACAGTCTGGTAGCTCTGGCTGCCACCCTCATGTGTGGCTTTCTCTGCCCAGGCCAGACTGTGGCTCCCAGGTCTGGAAGTGGACCAGGACCTCCCCTGCCTCCCCTGCCAACAGCTGGAGCAGCGCTGCGGGCCTCTACTGGCTGCAGGCGATGAATCACCTGCAATTAATATTTATCTCCTGCCTGCTGCAGAGCGGCCTCCAGGTGAGGTATCTCCTTCCACCCCTGTAAATATGTGATGGGCTGCTTTTAAAGGATTCTGATTGCACTGCAGGAAAGGGGTCTGGGAGATGGTATCCTGAGCATTCCTGAGCTGTGCTCTTTGGCCGGGGTGAAGCTTTTTTTGGATCTTTGGAGCCATCCTCACACCCCCATGCACTCTGTCTGTTTTCATAGCATGTGAGGGTTTGGGGTCACATGTGTACCATACATGTACCATATGATGTAAGTACTTGAGCTGGACCTAACTATATTTCACAGGCTTTGAAGACATGTAAATTTAAACATATACTCAAGTACTGGTTGTACTGGTACAACCATAGTTGTAAGGGCATTCGTTACTACAGTTCAAAATATATCCAGTAGGTCACAATGGTGTATGAATTACCAGCCTGAAGCCCAGCTGCTTCTGTTGCTATTACTCAAATACAATTAGGAATTATGTGAATGCGAAGGTGTAACAAATTACAATTACTTTTTCATTAATCATCATTAGTGATTTACTATGTTATTCTATTTGGACTGCTGATTTAATTTGCCTGGGTTGCCATTTTTGATCATAACTGAGCTGCGTAGAGTAGCTATTGGAGCTATAAGTTTGTGTAACCAAAGTGGCTTGGCAGGCTCCCTGCTCAGCTTGTGCAGCAGTTCAGGGGGCATGTTACAAGGTTACATGGGCTAAAATGTTGCTGTCTAAAGTGACCCTGGCACAAATTTATATTGCTTTCAACTAAACCAGCAATTTCCATATATTAACAATAACTGTTTTTATAAAAGCTGATAAAATGCATTGTTTTTAGGCTACTACATCTATCATGTTGTGGACAAAGATTAAGATAAGATAAGATAAACATTTATTAGTCCCACAGTGGGGAAATTCACTGTGTTACAGCAGCAAAGGGATAGCAAGGCACTTAGTACATTAAATAGATAAATAAAACAGTACAGTATATACAATATAAACAGTAAAAAGGCAAGAAGTCTTAAGCTTGTATTTACAAATAATTGCACATTGCTTATTAATTGCACAGGAATAATGGAAAAAAAGCTTACAAATACTTAATGTAGAATCAAGTCATACTTAAATGATTTAGGCCAGCCCTGGTTTTAACGGCATACAAACTCGTCAACTTCCACTAACACTTGGTATTTATACCATTTATAATATACCATTATTATTTTAATTCTGAGAAAGCGTCTCTCTCTAAGAACTAAGAACTAAGATAACATGAAAAGTCAGATGCTTTATCAGTGGTAACGCTTGCAGACTCAGATTTCTTTTTTTAAATATCTTAGGAATTGAGGATGAATAAAAGATTAACATGTAATAACGTTAGGGAAGACTGAGGAGGCGGAGATGAGGTTTCGGGGTTTTAATAAAGTCCATAGTGATGATCAACTGACAGAACAAACGGTGAAACACAATAAAACAAACAGCGATACACAAATAAACGTTCACAATGAACATTGTCGGACGAAGACAGACTGCAGACACTGGCTATATATAACACCAGGTAACGAGAGGGAGCAGGTGACAGGACTCAAGACGAACGAGAAACCGGTGTGACAGGCGGGGCTAGGGTGAAAACAAGAAGCACATGATCAAAACAAACACCACACGGACATGACTTATACAGGGGAGGACGAGCAGGGCATGACACATGTGTAAATTATCATTATTTGCAACCAAGAACCGAGGTTCTTCTTAGTCTGCGTCTGAGATGGATGTAGAGCAAGTTGATTTCTGTGGACTGTCATAACCGCTATAAAAACTAAACAACTGTGTACATGTTACATTGCAAATAACAATCACTAGGGTCCAAGCACCTGTTCCATTATTGAGCCTGTATATTTGACTAGTAGAAATTTCATACTCAATGACTTCTTGACGTTTTTGTGGTTATTTTTGTTAAGAATTTTTAACAAATAAGTCAAAATACCTAGAAAATAGTACCATGTGTGGACATGACTTGCATCGTATACTCCTGTATTTTAGTTTCAGAGTGCACCACAATTTCATGTTAAAATCAATACTGTTTTCTCCTCCAGACTCTGTTACACTAAATTGGTTTCTTGTCACTACAAGAGACAATTTATAAAAAATTCAGCCTTTTGTAAACGTTACAAAGTAAGGACCAATTTGTTGGCACTATAGTGTGTAATAGCCCTGTTATTCTCTGCACCTCTTACAAAATCAGTGCATTTAAGTCCTGGAAATTCACAAAAACAAACATGTGCACACACACAGAGCTTCTTCTTTTCCTCTTTCCCATTTCCTAGATCTCGACGGTGCACCTGCAGGCATGCGCTCAGATCTCACCCTGGCAGAGGGATCAAAGTCGTAATGCTGGACTTTTGAAATGAGGGGGCTAGATCATAAGAGCAGTTTTTGGAGCCACCCAGCTCTACGTTTATATTCAATGCTAAAAGAACATCTCCTCCCTGCAGGAGTGCAGTATTGAGCCAGCTGGGTAATGGAGTTTTCAGATGGGTCACTCCCGATGACTCCTATAGGCTTTTAGGGCCCGTCTGTGATGTGGTGATTAGTACCCCAGCCTCCCTTTGCTAGCTGGCTGACATGATCTACAGCTCCCAGTCGGTTCAGTCTCATTCGCATGCGCGTACTGTGATCTCAAGCTATTCGAGTGTACATAAAATCCTTCTTTATGGTTCGCCGTAAAAGCTGAAAAAGCAGCAATGGATTTTATCCGGTTCCTTAAAAATGGATGCTCTTATCTCTGGTGTTTAACCCTGTGTGGCCCCTCTTTATATATTTCCCCCATTTACAGTAAGTTGCTCTGTGTCAACATGGGCGAGCCGGTGTTATCTAGGTCAGGTGCTGAATGATATGTGAAACGATTTTTGGCTTTACTCCACGTTTGTTTTTGGTTTTGTGTGGCCAATTGGTGCTGAATGTAAACTTGCCAGCATTACTTAGGCTTCATGGGCCTGCATGGTAATTGCCATGGGGACGAGTTTTCTTTTTTTTTTTTTGGATGACTTCCTGTCTGTAGGATAGAGAGACGCCTCAGGGAGTTTCCCAAGAGCCCCTTTCTCCCCACAAAGAGAGGAGAGCGACGTGACTGCCTTTGTGCCCCACACAAATGGGGACTACCAAGGAGACCAGCGTTCCCCTCTGAGGCGCTATTGTCCCCCTAACAAGTCATAGCAAATATTAATATTCATAATTTTTACATGCCCAGAGAAGCCACCATAACTCTTTCCATTCCATTCACTTCCCATTGAATCTATTATGCAAGAGCATGAGTTTTTTTCCCTTCTTACATTCATAATGTGTGAATGAAATAGATGTTCTCCATATGAAAGGTTGCTGTGTCACACCCCTAAAGAGACTGCAGAGATAAAAAAATGATAATTACATCTCTCTCCCGTGTAATTCTTTGATTATGCCGTCCCATTATCCAAGAGAACGCAGATGTGCTCCAACATTGTGTGCAGCAAATCTCTCAGGACTCCGAAAGGAAAAGTACTTTTTGTCGGGTCAATATTATATGATATTTCAGATGAACTGTTTTCTGTATTTAAACCGCTCCGTCGAAGAGGTGCTGGATGAAATCCCACTGTCTCTCCTCTGCTGACGTTCATTGCCAGAGCAGTCATTAATGGCCTAATAAAACTGAATGCTCCCCCAGAATGCATAATGTAAAGAGCTTTAAAAAAAACATGGCTGCTTTTTTATATTAGCTCTCTCCCGCTGACGATGGTGGGCTCACCGTACTGAAAATCAGTGCTGCTTGTCTTAATACGAGGTAACACTTAAAACCACGTGGTGAAAGCCACGACATAGCTAAACAGCTAGCTGAGAGGATCATTTACACATGAAGACAGCTCCTGTCATGCAGCAAATAACAGTGACAGGTAGTTCCTATTTCATTACATGTAACAGGAAGAGCCTAAAAAGAATATCAGTGGGTTGGAATATTGTGTGAAGAATGATTTTACCCTTTTGCTCACCGCCAAACTCACCCCACCATCCTGACGTCCTCTGCCTGAGGTGCACCCACATTCCAAGGATAACACCAGCCATGTTTTATGTTCTGGCATCTCCAGAACAAGTATAAAGAGGAATTCTTTGACGCTGCTATAATACGGCACCTTAAAGTATATACTGTATCTAATTAGCACTGCTCTTTCCATGTGCCTACCAGCTGAGAGGTTTCCTGAGTGGGATAATGAAAAATTGATTGGTGGGGTGACGGATGCATGTACTGTCCATTTGAGTTGATGCAGTGTGCCACGCTCAAGCCCCCTTGACACCTCAATTAGTACTACTGCAGGAGAGTGGATCTAAACAAAGGCTTGACCCTTAAGATAAATAGGTGTGCAGAGCCATTGATCTAATTACAAAGGAGTCTTGCCCCGCTGGATCACCGGAAACACAGGGAATACTAACTCTCGTTGTCACTGCTACTGCACTGATTAAGCCACTCTGTACTTAATGTGCTGTCCATGGCTCATTTAAATCTGACCTTCAAACGCTCTTAAAAAGGATCTGAACTGCAAAAAAACTGCTAGTTTTGGAACATGCCATGTTTTTGTAATGCTATGAGAAGTCAGTTCACCTACACTATCATTTTGTGTTCATACAGGTAGACATACTACATAGAGGTGCTATTTAATGTATACAATTACTGACTAGCCAAACTGTTGCTATCAATGTTAATGGTAAGTGTCATTACTGTCCACCAGTTATTATCTGAATGGTGGACTATTCTCAACACGGCAGTGACACCAACAAGGTAGTGGCTCTTTCGGGTCTATTGTGTGGGTATGCTTCTATGAGAAATAGGTTGCCCCAGAATGTTTGAAGCCCAACTTTGCTTCTTTTGTTTATAACTGGATCAGATAGGTTAAGATCACCAACATTAGAACTACAACTTTTCTCACTCTGACCAAACGGCAACCAGGCCGCTAATAAGGACCTGCAAAAATTACAAATGTGGTTCAGGACAAAATATGACCTACTGTCAGGCGTGGACTGACCATAGGGAAGTTTAGGAATTTTCTAGATGGGTCTATTTATTATCTTAACAGCAGCGACATGGTCAGTGCAATCTGTAAACAAATGTAGCAGGTGTCATCACATTTGAGTGTAAATTAGTTAGAAAAATAGCAGTAGGTTATTAAAACATATTAAATTTAGGATGTTTTATTTCCCTCCATTTATCTCTTGGGTGGTCCTCTAGAATTTTGAAGGGCAAGGTTGTGTATAGTAGCCAATTTCAGGTGAGAGAGTTTAGAGAGCTAAGCTAACAGTTCAAGTGCAGCTGTCAGAATTTTCCCTTGTGCTTTTTACGCTTTGAGGGTTAGGGTTAGGGTTATTTGAGGATCTTCAGTATCTAGCACCCAGGCAGTATCTAGCTAGCACTTGTTAAACATACCTTGTTGCCAAAACATGGTTAAAAGGTAAAACCCTGGCTGGCAGGGTAGAGAACATCCACCAAATAATCTTGCTCAGATAACAGATTTATTTAAGCAATCTGCAAGTCATGATCAGGTGGTGATGTTATAAGCAGGATGTTGGGTCTTTTTTTAGTTTTAGGTGGTCATTACACATAAAGACAGGGAGAAACACCTTAAAAAAAATGTTTCCTCATTTTACATATTAGCCTAACACAGACAATGAAAATGAATGATAATTCATTATTTGTTGATCTACAAACATGTTGCATAGGATCAGATTTGATGTATCAAATCGGGGGCTGCTTGACACCACAGTCTTGGGCTACTTTTTGTTGTCAGTCTGCCCCTGCACAACAAAACTTTACGCAAAGGAGTAGCAGTGCTGATCTAGAATCAGTATTTGTGCCAATCAATCTCATAAATATGGAGATCAGTCCTGCCTTGGGTTGTACAGTACTGTGCAAATGTTTTAAGTACTTGGAGACATTCTATTTAAAAAAGCAATTTTTCCAGACAGCAAACACTTTATTTATTTATTTATTTTTTGTTTAGCATTGCGTTTATTTAACCCTTTCCAAGCTTTTCAGTGTGGAAACCCCAGTATTATTTACAGCTATGATCTATTAACTAGTTAATAACTAGCTTTGTGCTGTGTTTATGCTCATTTACATCTATTCTATTGATATCTGGTTTTCTTACTGGTGAAAACACACTTATTGCAAAAAAAAAAGACAATGAGCTTAGATGCCTAAAATTTTTGTACAGTAGTGTAGCTTGTGTGACTATTTGGGTGACGATTGTGTTGTTAGCTTTATAGCTCAAGTATTGGGGTAAAAAAAGTCCTGTTTGATGGATGACATCTAGTTTGACTTTATGTTTTGCAAGTTATTGATGTATGGCTAAAATAAACCTAATTTATTTTTTAAACAGAATGAATTTTGAGAAAAATCAAGCGATGATGAATGAGTTTTCATAAAATTAATGCTAATTAAACAAAAATGGCACATTGAAGACAATTTTTTGTTTGTTTTAATGGTATATCCACTGTGTGGTTGATGTATATATGTTGGAATCACTGCTGTGTTGACAGAGGTATCCCATCCAGCTGCTAAGCTAGGGTCAAATCGATAGTGGTCAAATATTCGTTTACCAAAAGATGGGCTACAGTCAGTAATTGTATACCTACAAAGTGCACCTGTATGGTATGTTTACCTGATAACGTGGCCAATGAATGTAGGAATAAAGTAAGTTGACCTGATGAATGGGCAACAGTGTGTTCCATGAACAGTTTTTGTATGATGAGCTTTGGAATCAGCATTCCCGTAATCGATTTTATTTTAAAATGTGTGGAACAAAGGACTTGAAAGGCTAACTGTGGATTTAAAAGGCTAACTGATGAGACACAAAATGCTGTCTTGCATAACAAAGGCTGCTGTCTGTACTCGGCCACCAGCTACTATTCCTGTAACTCATTGAAGCTCTATTATTGAGACCCACACAGTTCCATTACCTCGGACAAGTCAAGGACATTAACGTGACGCCGACCTGAATTATGGGTCATCTGTCATAGGGTCTTGTGGTGAGGTCCTGTGATGGTGAGAGATGAAGGTCCTCGCTCTGTCCAATGAGGCGTCCAGAGAGATGCCTAAGACAAACGATCCGTGAGTGGAGACACACCTTTCATGTTTGACAGCGAGGGCTGACCTAAAGAATCGACCACCCTCCTCCTCCTCATCCTCGCGGTCCAGTCTAATCCATAGCTGCTCATGAGACGAGAACCAACCCAGGGGGGTTGGCTGACCAAGGACGCCCCCCTCCATCACGTCTTAATGAACATAATCAGACGCCTCCCTGTGACCATGGGTCAGAACTCTTTGTACCATCTTCATGATTCACACTCTGATGAGCCCCATTACAATGAGCAAGACCGTTATAAGCTAAAACATGAATCACAGTTTTTTTGTCTCATTATATTTATTCTTTGTCTCTACGATGACTCAGCCTGGACCAGATCGGTCTTTGAAGCCAAATGAATCTTAAGGAACAAGTTTCTGATAGAAGTGGACATACATGAAGCTACAAAAATGAAAAGAGAACCAAGAAAAAAAAGAACACTAATAGACAAATGGGCATATCTGCCTAACCGCTCATGTGTGATTTTGATGATTTATTTACATATTCCAGGTATCATTTTTCATCCTGTCAGTAAGTGCATGCGGCATGAGAATATTCCACAGTGCGGGTCGGGGGTTTTGGCAGAGGCTACGGGGAAACCTGATTGCGCAGGAAGCAGCATTAACTAATGCGCTTATTTTGAGAACAGCAGCCGCTCTTCTGTGTCCCAAAGGTTTGGCAAGAACGCACACTGTCACTGGTTTCCATTAGATCTCCACATCTCCAAAGCAGTCTTGGCACCTTCTGCATGACACACAGTCGGATGGCCAGATGTTAGCGGCTGGAGACTCCGCATAAGCCTGGCGCTAAAGGGGAATTAGGCGAATCATTCCAAATATTTTGATGGAGGGTCCTTACTTTCCGACCCGCGGTACTAATTATGTGGTCATTCCAAAGTGTTGGCGTTGGACCTCCGTCCTAAAAATCTCACATTCACGTTCATGCAATCATGCAAATGGAGACCCTTTTCTTTCTTTCTCTCCCTCCATCCTTTTTTCCCTTTTTCTCCTTTTTTTCTGGCGCGCCGTTGTCGGCCTCCTGCTCCAGGCAGGGAAAGTAGGCCAGAATTACTTTTGCTTGGTTATCCCCAATGAAGCGTGGCTGGGAGATTCTCGTTGCAGGAACGCACAGCCTGCGTGAGCGTCGAGTCCAAGAGGTGGGCAGATGGAGAGCCAGTTTTGGGCCAGCAGGTATTTTTTCGACTTCTGCTTTGCCTTTGTTTTCTGGGTCTGAAATAATGTTGGCATCACTGGGGTGAGGAAACCGATAAAGTGGATGTAAGACCAGAAAAGGTTCTGGCTTTTTCTGTGTAAACAACATTTGCTGAATCGCTAAGATAAAAGAAGGCATTAGGGCTTGATGATAAACTTCCCATCTTTGAGCTGGCTGACATTTCGCCTCCACTAATGCACAAACCAGTGGTTTACACGGTAGTCTTGATCTTGATTCAGAGGGAAAAGTCTTTTGGCTGTTGCAACGTAGACTCTGACACACAATAGCTTACAATGGCTTCTTTGTTTCAGTCCTTTAGCGTGCTTAAATCAACACATGGGTTGTAATATTATATCTGTTTCTCTGGAAAGCCCTATCATGTCCAGCGGTTTGACTCTGGCAACAGCTATCATTGTCCCTCTTGGGCGTATCGTTTATTAAAACACAGCCAGCCGGCCTATTTTCTCCTGTGGGGACAGAGGAAGAAAAAAAGCATGAGCTTTCTCTTAGCATTTTGCGAGTGAATGAGTAGGCCTCGATCCAACAGTGGGGGTGTGTTGTGGTGAGGGGGGTGCATGGCTTAGCTGTAAGCAGGGAAAGACTCTGAAGGATACTCCACTGATTGCTTTGGTCTTAATTGTTCTCTTAATTAGACTGCAGCAGTGTTTGCAGCTGGAGGGGAAATGAGGTGTGCATGCGTGTGCGCCGCTGTGTTGTTTTCTTGTATGCTTCCGCCGTGCAGAGCATTGAAAGCCATCTGCAAAGACACGGACATACCACGTTTCTACCCTCCTAATCCTCCTCGCTCTCTGTCATTCTCTGCTCCTTTCCCTCAGCACATCCCTTGTTCTCCTCGCATCCTCTCTCTCTCGCTATCTCTCCATCTCAGTCTGTCTCTCAGCGCTCCTGCCCCCACCCCCATCTCTCTTCTTTTTTTCTTCTCCCTGTGAACCGGATCCAGAAAGAGCCTCTGGTCATCTCGTTGTATCTTCTCCTTTTATGAAGACTTTTAAAGAATTGCAATTTCCACTAATAAAGAGGGTTTTTTTTGTTTTTTGCTAAGAAAAAACGTAATTGCTTTGTTAAATCATACCTCTCCACTGGCCTTCTGCAGAAGCTCATTTCCGCGTGCCGGTCCTCGTTTGTGGCCTCGTGTTTTGGGTTCATAGATCTAAGAAATGTTTGCATGACTCAACACCTGCGCGAGTGTGTGAGAGCAGACTGCCTCTCTGTGAAGTGTTCAAGGCTGGGAACGATGCCTGTGTGGCTCCTTCAGGCCCTGCCTGGGCAGCTGGCCCTCATTAGTTGCCTGTTCCTGCTCGATCGTTTCCCAGTGTACGAACAGGTTAAACCATGTGAGGAAACATTATCTAGCAGCCCCTCTCGTCTCTCTATGCCACCAAATAATCATTAAAACCATGGAGCTGAGATTTCAGCACCAGCCTCATCATTGTACTGGGTTTCTCATCAGATTTACACAATTTTTCACTTTTCCCATTTGTGTTTGAAGCTTGCTGCAAATGTAATGTAGTTACTGACAAACAGAGATGGACTAGTTTTACAAATCATGATAAATAATGTTTTTTACACATATAACAGCATGTCCGCCATGTTTTATCCTCCAGTGTAGAAGATTTAGTTCTGCTAGCAGAAATAGAATATAATATACAAAACTATGTATTAATTAGTGTATAATTACCTGTTACTAGGGCTGGGGGATATGGGAAAAAATCTTATCACAATATTTTTTTTCATATCAGTCGATATCGATATATATCACGATTTAAATCAAATCACTATTGCCTTTTTACTTTAAGTAAGAAGTAAAGATATCAAAATGTTAATTTTTTGTTACATTGTTTTTATTTTTTGATTTATTTTCTGTCAATTTCAAATAAATTAAACACACACGTACATAATATAATAATATATATAATATAGTAGGGGCTACTGAGCACTCATGAACAGTATTCACACACAGACACTGTGTTGAGCAGGCTGTTGCTGGCTCTTTAAGTTCGGGCTGAGGAAAGGACTCGTAGCGGTGCGAGCTGGTTTAGCGATTCTGTTTTTGGTAGAAAATAAAGTTTTTGGTTATTTTAACTTTGCCTCAGCGTTCTCACTCGAACTCCTACAGTACATATATTTATCTTTATCGATTATGAAATTACGCCGATTAGCATAACGTGCGTCGATGCATCGCAAATATAGCCGTGCCTACTGAAAGCATGGATTTATCCGGAGCACAAGCTGCAGCTACATACAAACGCTCACATGCATCTAAAGTTGTGGGAGTGTTTCACACAGAAACACAACAGTGTGGTACTCTGTCAGCTCTGCACAGTGGAGATGATCACAACAGTACAAGCACTTGAAGTGCAAACATCCCGTAGCGCTTTATCAACACAGCAGCCAGACAGCACCTAGTTACTGGTTTTTATCATCTTACCATTTAACAGTAGTAGTAACATTTTCTGTCATCATTTTCTCTTATTTTGTTCTCACTGCTCGAGTGTGAACGCCTGCAGTAACCAAACTACTAGTGCGTGGGTTAAGCTGCCGCTACACCTACACTGTAGTCCAGCCACCTGGTTTGAAGCGGCGCTATTCTCATTCTTATTGGCTATTCGTGTTGTCGCTCAAAACACGGATGGAACTTAATTCTATTGACTTTTTATCGACTACGTCTTAGAGTTCTATCGAGGAAATGTATTTCGCGATAATTATCATTATAGTTTTTTTATCGCCCAGCCCTACCTGTAACTACAAATTGTTTTTATTTGCTTAGAACGAGACCATCATTTTTAAATATGACCAGGTCATCTTTCAGCAGAGGCTGCCTTGTAGAGCCGCAACATGTCTACAGTAGCCCAGAACAGACTGACCACGCACTGGCTAATGAGAATACTTTTCGTGTTTCTCATTTTTAAGCAGCAGCTTGAATTGGCATTATAGTAGCTCGACGAGTCAGAAAGAAGAAAAATTCTTGTTAAAATGTCTTGTTAAAATGTTCCCATCCACCTTAAATGTTGCAGCAGCTATTAGAACACCCCCAGTGCCGGAATGTAAGTGCAGAACCATTTAAGGTGGAATGGTAAATTTAAACAAAACATTTTGCCCTTATTTGTCCTTATAGAGTAATAGAATGTTTTAATAGCCTGAAATGCCATGGCAGAAAACCTGACACACACCACTGGTTACAGGAAAGGGAGGGCGTGTTTGGGGGTGTGGCTGAGTAATACCAACCTCACCACTAGAGCGCAAAGCTTGAGAAAAGTCATGGTAGTAAAACTGCCATGAAAACAACAACGATAGTGTCATTGCATGTAACAGTTGGTATAGTTCCCATGACTCCTGCTCATATGTCCATGTTCGCTGTATCAAAGCTCAGTGTATAAGTCGATGCCCGTATAAATAACTATTATAGATTGAAGGCAACGTTAAGTAGACACTGTAATGTCTGTTTTCTACTGTGATCTTTCTGTCCTGGGGATAATGGAGTAGTGTCGACATCCCTATTATACTTGATACTGGTAATGCGTGTTGCAGGAGAAGCATGCTGAAGCAATTTGGATTGCTTTACGTTGATGCTAATGCACCTCTCATGCTCTCTGAGCCCGCTGAGCTCACTCATCTGACCTGTAATGCAAACCAGCGGAGAGGAGAGAGGCGAAAAGAGGGGACGGGAGGAAGAGCGGGGGTTCCATCAGCACAAGCAGTGCTTTTAGAGTTTTATGATTAATTACCCGTCGTCTCTCGGACGCTGGCTCGGATCTCCCCCTCGACAAGGTGAATGCGAGCGTGGTGATGTTTAATCAGGGCCGCTCAAGTGGGACGGAAAACACCTGTTCCTTGAGCACAGGTGAACAGTTCAGTTAAGAGAGCAGGATGCCTCGGCAGCGCCATATAATTGTCCTAATCCACGTGTTCCCCTGTCCTCCTCTTTGTTCCTCCTGTCATATATCCTTTGCGTGCTCCGTGCTTTGAGGGGCTGGGGGATTACGCCCAGAAATCAGCCTGCAAGATGGCAGCAATTAAGGAGTGCCTACCTGCACGTCTTCCGCCCGTCTCATCTGTTAGTCTTTATTGCGAGCAGCCCACTCCTCGCTAAAGGAAGCAGTGTGCATGTGTAATGCAGTTACGCTCCTACTGATGCATGAAGCTCCATGTCTGCTTCTTGTCAAGACCTTGCCACTAAAGTCAATTTGCTCGGGCTCAACAGAATTTAATATTTCTTTAATCAGATAAACAAGGATGTTACGTAGGCCGGCTCTATTGATAGGAGGAAATAATTAAACTTGGCTCAGAATAATTTCACCCGCAGTGCATTACAGTAAACTCCATAAAATCCCAGCCCAGCACCAACCCCCCCCACTCCTCCGAGCCGCCATCGCCAGGTTTTTATTGCCGTGCGATAAGATTGAGATCTGGGAGGAGGCAGAGGAAAAGGAAGATGGAGAAGGAGACTTGCAAGAAGAGAGAGGAGATGGAAGGAGGGCGAAGATTCCATTAATGCCTGTCTGTTTTGCTTCCTCTCTTTCAGCACACGGCAGTGCCATGACCCGGCCGCCAGGCCCAATACTAGACGAGATGAACGTCAGAAGTTAACTTAAGGTCAGTGAGGACACAGGTACACAGCATGACTGTCAAAACATTAGGTAAAACGAATCACCCAGGAAGACGAGCGGAGCAAATACAGAATATGCCAGGCCGCTGGACGTAGAGGACACATTCGAAAAATTTAAGGTGAGGAATGCTTGGGAGTGGTGAAGCGAATGGCTGAGGCTACATTACCTCTTCATCGGGACACTGTATAACATTGTTAACTGTGACGTTCTCAAATGAATCCAGACCCGTGGCACGGTAATGAGGCCTTATTGAATCTCTGTGTGGGGGAGATTAAACCCACCTGGGTCACCGCTACGGGACTCCAAAGTTCTCTTGGCCAGCCCTGCCACTGTCCTGTTCACTCAGCAGGGAACGACTGACGTCAACAAACCCCCCTTACCCACCCATCATACTTGCTACATTACTGTCAAGGTCACGAAACATAGCGTGTAACTCACGCACCACCAAACAGAAACACAAGACACTCTAGAGCACCATATTTTGCAAGAACTAAGTACAAACCCACAAGTTTACCTGTAGTCTGTTGCACTTTCTGAAGTGCCCTCACAGCTATCAAGCCTAACCTCTGGGAAGGTCCACGTTGGAGCTGCTGAGTTGTGCTGGTACTGAAACACAATACGCCTTGATCATGCTTCTAAATGAAAGCTGAATTTATCAACTTGCGAATGAGCGGTCCCATTCCTGCCTGTAATTATTTAGACTCCATTTTTAGTTAATTATTGTCATTAGCATTATATGTTCTAAGTGTTCTAACTGCGCATAATTTTGCAGGGAACGGAGGGGAAGAAAAACTCAGATGAGCTTTTAAGATGAACAGAGCGTTTGGTTTTTGGGAAACTGATAGAAAACAGCCGGGAAACAGCTGAAAAGGGAGCAATTATTTTAATGATCTTACAAACGCAGATGTTGTAAATTGGATTTAGGTTGCCGCTCGCCTACTGGTGGCAGTGTTAGAGGTAGTGTGTGAAGCTGCAAACATTTCTGCCATGAGCAGTAGAAATTCTGTTCCTTGCAACTTCACATGTGAACCAGTGGAAGACGAATTACTGAAGACCCGTGAACTTAGTTGCGCTGAGGTTTTAGCACTGCTTAATGGGGCTCGTGCCTTTTATTGGAGCTGTTAGTTAAACTGATTGCTGAAAGCTGATGTCTATTATTAGAGTGAGTAATTGTTGAGTGAAGGTTGTGGTATTTTTAGCTGTACAAGTGAGGTAGATAGCTTGGTTGAGGTATAGAGGCAAGTAGAAGGTTGCAGCTTATGTGGTGCTGTGTTGGGGTTTAACCTGCATATGTGAGCTGCACATGAAGTCTAAAGTTTTTATGAGTGAAAGACTTTTGTGAATTTTTGGATTGACTGTTTTGGCTGTGTATATTGTGAGTAGTCATTTCATTCTAAGGGTGGAAAATGAAAAATGTTGGACATGTACAAGATGGATATATACTAGATAGTAGACCAGTGGTTTCAACCAGTTGGCTGCAATGATACTACTAGCCGGGCGTGGCCATTTTTTCAATGTCATCCATTTTATAGCCCTGCAGAGCCATATGTCACATCATCATAGGTTTAGCCCAACAGCTCTGAACCAACAGTTTCAAAGGCAGATTTGTATGCTTATTTTAAATATGAATAATTAATTGCGAAAATAGCACATCACGGTGAGGCCACCCTACCCTCACTATATTAGCCTGGCAAAATTCTAACTTGACTGTGTACATGTTTAGTGCAAGTCCACACCATCCATGAGGAACCAGAAGACGATCATATTCTTTCACTAATGAAAGTTCAAACAGGGTGTGAATAAAATAAAATAATAATAATTTAAAAATAAAATAAATATAAAAATCAGTAATGCATGTTACTGTTGTTTGAAAATCATGTTTGGCATTTAAGCTTCACACGTCTAACAACAAAAAACATGCAACTACTGTTTTGAGCTAAACACTTTTTGTAGGTGAAGCTTTGAAGCCAAACAAATTAAGCTGTAATTTAGAGGCTGAACACATATGCATCTAAACCCGTTTCTAAACACGACTTTCTTGTGCAACTTTCATTTCTATGGCTTGTCATCCAGCACTTTATAGATACCAGACAACATTAGCTAAATGTTAAGTTTTTATATTGGTGCATTTCTTGAACCCTACTCTCCCATTTACCTGTTGAGTGTCTTAACCACTCTGCTTAAATAGCTGCTCATATAAAAAAACACATGCCCTGCTGAACGACTGTAATATGCTTGACTACAAACCGAAGATGAAGACAAGGATGTGTTGGGAAAAGTTTAGCTTTGCATACATGACCATCGAGTAAACTGACTTTCCTATAAAGACTTAGGGTTACAGTTGAGGGACAGTCACCCTCCCAAAGGAAAGTACTCTATAAATAAATTAGAAATAATTTATACATGGGTATTATTAATGCCTTGGTTTTAAATATGTCATGACATAATCTTTATAAATATCACCTGAATACTTTTTTAAATAAATATTATTATTATTGTTTGAACTAATTTGGCAGAATGGTCCATATATCTATTAATATTCTGCCTATATACAAAAGAGCACAATAGTTAATTTAGTAATAGAACTGAAATAGAAATTATACTGAAATGTATTAATTACATCCTTTGTACTGTTTGTACTAAATGAGAGGTTACAGTAGAGGAGGAAATGTATGTTACCTTATTACTCTTATATATTGTCGAATAACTTGAAAAATATATTACTTTTGTTACTACTACAATTAAACTACAATTTATTTAAATACAAATCATTAATTTGAATAGGGGCATTATCTATTTTTTACAACCCTAATAGAGAACAAGGTCTAAATAATTATTTTACGAAAACTTGTAGTCTTACAGTGTCCTACGTCTTTAGCTAGATTACAGTATTATTGTTATGGCAAATTTGCACTTAGGCTAAGAGTAATCAGGACTTCTGGTCTGAGTTGGAAGAACTGCGAATTACCTCTGCAATGCAGACTTGTTAAGGAGCTGAAAGTACCAGAAGTGCTCTTTGGAGGGGCCTCACTTTTCCCATTAAATCCGTTGGGTGAAAGTAAACTGTGGAAAATATAAACACCTTACAAACATTGCCATGGTACATTGGCTAAGCAAGTGGGTAAAGTGCTTTGGCATAAATATTTTGGAATTGGCGGTTGTTTCAGCGAGTGTTTTTAAAAGAACATAAAACACTGACTGGGACGAGAGAGAAGGACGCGAGAGGTAGGACGTGAAGGAGAGAGGAGACGAAAGATGCGGCCAGGTGCTCTTTTCTCTTCTTGGGAGCAGCGCAGCGTGAGGAAAAGCTTGTTAAAATCCTAATAGTGGCTATCAAAGGATATTGATTATCCTTCCTGGCCTGTTTGGGTGACAAAGTGAGCATTAAGGCAGGACCCCAGTGTGGGCCGCGTTGTCCTTCGGGGTGGCCTGCTCCCTGATGGCCGGCTGCTGAGTGGTGAGAAGCCTGCCCGGAGCAGCTCTACCATTCACCCTCCTGCCACCAGATAATCCACTTTACAGGCTCACATCAAACAGCCTGCCCCAGGGCCTGGGGAGCAAGCTGCACCCTGTTCATACTGCACACAGCTAACATACAGAGCATGCTCTCTCTTTCAGTGTCACATGAATACTGCACATCTCATACCTGCACTCTCATATGATCGAAATGTAGCTGTAACGTAACTTTTTTTGATAATCACAACATGGCAAAAGTTTGAACGTGAAGTTTGATAACGGGTAGTATTGTGTTTATTATTATTTTGTGAGTAGTGGTTAAAACTTTGCAGTTCACTTCTTTGTATTTGACTGTCACGGGTATAAGACTTCAGAAATTATAACTTATAAATTATAAGAAACATACTTTTAATTAAATCAATAAAATCAGACTTTTCTCCAGATGGCCATTTCTTCTGGGCCATTCATCATAAAACCTGCAAACCATACAAAGGGTACCATGCATTTTCAAAAGCTGAACAATAGTTAGGATTCTAGATACGATCTGTAGTGGGCGCCGTTTTAATTATGTTTCAGATGCCTCCACAATTATTAAATGTCCTATTACATCTATTATTATCGTTTCCATAATGTGCTGTAACTAGTTTAAAGGATCCTTTTTTTCATTTGGTTTTCCATTTTACCAACAAAAAACATTCTCTACAATTAGTCTTTATTCAGTCTCTTAACATTGACATACATTAAAAGTAAAGACTGTTTTTACTTTTATCAGTTTTGGTTTGTTTGTTTGTTTGTTTTTTGAAAAGTAATGATTTGCTAAAGTATGAAAAGTTGTTTGTTGTAGGTGAATTGTCTGTAAAACTATATAAAAGCACATTTTAAAGCTACTGTTGCTTTCATGTCTGGTCATAGTAGAGATCGAGTGAGCCACTAAACCTGCCGATTGTCAGTTGCTTCATTGCTGGCCTCCGATGATGTTCGGTGCTCTACGTAATGCTGGCTCACCAACTACTCCGCTGCTTCGCTGGTATCCCTCTCACTGCCTCTGGCAAAGAACCTTCTCAGTCTCGAACCTATCCATGCTGGCTCTGTTGTTGAGACTTGCAACATTGTGTTCTGCCAGGTTCTGCCTCTCTTACTAACTGCTCTGAGGTTCTTTATAGTGCTGTTCCAGACTGCTGGGTAGCTCTACTCCACTTTTGACACTGTAGTAGCGTTGGCATAGAGTAAGACATTGAAGAGGATATAATTCTGCTGTGAGACGTGCTCTTTTAATATAATCAAGCAGTCGGGTGCATACAGAGCACTGAGCTCATGGGGGAGTTCACCACCAACTGAAGACCTACTTGTGAACTCCCCTCACACACAGAACAGATTAATAACCTACACCCTCTGACACAGAATAACACAATACATATACCTTACACTAATGAACAACATTATTAACAACAACAGCAGCCTTTTCCAGAGGGTGCATGCCTCCCATGATCCCTTTGCTGTGGCCATCAGCATGTTTTACAAGCTTGTAGGAGTCAGCAGCAGCCAGCAATGGGCCACTACAATATTTTAGGCTTGTTTTTTATGTTCATTTGTTTCTAAACACTGTGCTGTAGTAGATGTGAATTAAGAGTGAATCTCATGTTTTCACATTTGGCTGATTACCTTCAGTGGTAATATGGCAGTGAGGTATACCTTTAGTCTTAGATTAGTAAGCGGACTGTCATTGTTTTTCTGAGCTTTTTTGAGTTGGCTGTTTGTAATGACTCTTGCTGTCTATATATTTTCCTGATTGTGCATAATAAATAGAACATGAATAACAGACTTCTCTAGAGGAAATGGAAGAAGAGAAAGCAAATACTAAAAAAGACGAGTACTTCATTTCTGCCAAGCACAACCAATACAGTACATGGAAACACTGAATAGCAGATGAAGTTGCCCCCATTTAAAGTGTGTTTTACTCCAAGCATTTTTTGATTTCAGTGTTCTAAGGAAATGCAGTAAAGCACGATAGAGCCGGGAACGGTTTTTAAAAAGCAAGCTATACATAAAGCATGATAACAACCAAATTAATGGATGTCTTTATCAAACATTTAAGGGATAAACCTTTGGTTTTGGGCCCAGTACATGGAAATCCAAATGGCTGCACTTTTTTTCTTTCTGGATAGATCTATACACTAATTGAGCATTAGAAGATCGTTCTTTGTGCATTGTAAAGAGACTAAAAGGATTTGATTTGTGGTTTTTGTAAGTTTCCATATTCCATAAGATCTACTTTCTCATCTGCTGTGGCAGTGTGAAGCAATCGTGTGTGCTGTCCAGAACTGTGTGAGGCCATTTATCAGAAACGTACTGTAAGCTAATATGATGTTCAATTGCTTCAGAGGGTCGAGCTCTAACACCATGAACATTAACTCACAGTTCACTTACCCGTCTACTGAATGTTATCTGACTAAGGTAACACCAGCACTTTTTATTTAATTCATAAAATGCATGAAAACATTACATTCACATTTTGGCAAATGGTCATATCCATAACAAAGTTAGTGTAGCATGCAGGAGTACTTTGATTGCTATAACAGTAATGTTAGGAGGTTAGGGTTAGGGTTAACAAAGGAAACACAGGAAAATGTTGATGTCTAGTGGGTGGGGCCATGTGTTATCTATGTTTCAAACTTCAGATCACTAACTACTGGAAACTACTTATGAATCAATATTTTTTTTTAGTACTGAGATTCACTACATTTTACTTTTCTACCATCAGACTCAGCAGGAGATATTCATGAAGTCAAGTCAAGGTTTAGTTCTATAGCGCCATAAAAACTTGTTGTCACAAAGCAGCTTTACAGAAAATCCAGGTCCAAGCCCCCAGTGAGCAAGCCATGGGTGACAGTGAAAAGAAAGTAACTTTGAGAGGAAAAAGAAAAAGATCATGCAAGAAAAAGATCATATGTAAAAGGTAAGACTGGATAGATAGGTTTTTATGGATATCGGTCTTCTGATAGACCGCTGAATCAGAAAGTTCACCAAACCCAGCAGTTTATCAACGCTGTGATTTCAGCAGAGCCTCCATTTGTCTTTCTCATTTGTTGTTAACATCTTAAACCAGTGCTGATTTTCACCTTGGAATAGAGATTTATCCATAATGAACCCCACTTAATCTGCCTTAAACCACAGTAACACTAGACTTTTGAGTCATATTGTGAAAAAATTGCAACTGATGCTGGTCTGGAAGACTGTCAGTGGAAAAAAATCCTCCATGTTGGTGCAGTTATAATATCAGATTATGTACTTGTGGAGGATTTCTTTCATTGCCAGCATCAGTCATAACTATTTCTTACACTGCTGAACACTGAGTCATACCAAAAGAGACGACTGACATGGTCTGCAACAGCGACTGTGGGGTGCAGCTGTGGTTACCGAAGGATGGCATGTAGCAAGCTATATAGTCATTGGCGTAGGAACCGGGGGGGGTCCCACGGGGGGTCCCACCCAATAACAGAAACAGGTAGATTTGTCCCAGCCAAAAATTAAACCACAGAAAAAGCAGAAACTGTTTAAAAAACGTGAAAGCACGTTTTGGCAGCGTTCGCAATTCACACAGTGTGATTGTTGTTAGCAATGGGCTCTGGTTGTCAGGTGGTCTTTCACTGTTAAGTCTTGTGTTGAGATGCTTGTTCAGAAATATCTTGCAGTCAGTAGCTTCACTGACCTGAGCTCTCGCCTTGCTGGAGCGGCAGGTAGCTCGCGCCAACTTTAAACACGAGGTCAGTGATGAGAGCTATGAACAGCAAAATATACTGTAATAAAAACAGCTTTAGTATAATGTGTTGTTATGGTAACTGACTAGGAGGGTTTGGGTTAGCTAACATTTATATTAACTTTGTTAAAAAGCACTCTGAAACGTAAAGTTACATTACTCTCTGGACTCGTGTCGTGTGTCTACTAAGTTTTGCAAAGGAGTATTTTTGTACTTCATCACTCAGAACCATCACATTGGCGTCATTATCAGCCTAGCTCGAACCCTAACCCATATTTCTGATACTCTCTTTATTCTGTTATTGTTAGCTAGGAGTGACTATCGGACGGTTTATTTTAATTTAGCAGGCTAATGCTGCAGGTGGTCTGTTTACTGTTTATAAAGGAGTGAGAGAAGCTGTAGCTGCTGTGCTGTTGGTTAGTCTGTGTGTTATTAAAGCTAAGGTGCTAGAGTAGTGCTGTCTGTATGTGTATTAGATAATTAATGTTACAAAATCATAACATATGAAAAGATGATGCTATAACGTGTGTGTGTGTGGTCAGCAGGTCAGCTATTGGCATTAGATTCTTATATACAAGTAAGGCCAACATGATCTTGATCATTACATTTTACTTATAATAAAATATATTAATACATTTGTAAACCAGACTTTGTGAGCTAAGGTTTTTTTAAGATTTGTTGGTGTCTTTTCAGTCACAGTGTTGCCCCAAACTGATTTCGAATTGATAGTCTGAAATGACTTTTAGCCTACAATCGCCCCTGGTCTAACCTTAATGTTAGTCTTGCGTAGTCAGGAAACCCTAACATACATTTTTTCATTTAATTTCAGCATTATGCCAACAAAGAAAATAATATGCTTTTTGGTTATATTTGTATATAGTCCAAACATTGCATGTATAATTTAAAAGTTTTCTGACAACAGTGCTATGTAATGTGGAGTATCTTGTTTAGTTTGTAAAGTGATCTTTAACTGGATTATCTAATAATTAACAGAAGTACATATAATGTGGTATTTTGTTTATTTATTTGTAATTTACTGTAATTCCAGAAATGTTGTTCTACGTCACTACATACAGTGATTTACTACCTTACCTATCAGCTGCCTTACCTAATCAGCTTATAGATAATATTTAGGGCATAGGGTGAGTTTTGATTCATATTAGTAAATGTGCCCCCCCCCCCCCCCCCCCCCCCCCCCCCCCCCCCCTACGATTCCTGGCCCATTACGATTCCCATTACACCAAAGAATGACCAAAAAATGCTAGAGGGCACACTCAAGTGGATCCTCACTGAATGGGGGTGAATGAGGCTGAGCAACAGCAAATCATTATGAAATAATTTTCTTGAATATTTGAAAGTCAAAAAAGTATTACATCAAAAATCTATAAAAACTGTCCAGCATATTTCCATTTTTCTCATTGGCTAATCACACCTAAGAAGACCAAAGAAGAAGTTATTGGAGGAGGAGAAAAGGGGTAATTGACTCATTGGCGAAAACTAAAAGAATTTCTCTCTGAGATCAGTAAAGTATCTATCTATCTAAAAGGGCTTAAAAGATGCAAGACAGATGCCAAGCTGTACAAAAGTTTGATAGTTTTGTTAGTTTCTCAGTTAGATACACTGCCCAATGTATATTATGTGTAATATTTTATCTGTCATAGACGGATAGACAAGGAGGCGGGGATGCAAGTGCTAAGCTGCTGAAACAACAAAGACTGAATTGCAAAGACCAAAAGAGAACAATGACTCCAAGACATACAAGAATTATAGGAAAAAGTAACAAGGTTTCCACAAGACACAAAACAAAACACCAGGACAACCAGACAGCCAGGGATAAGCAGGAACTAACAAGAAACACCTAGGGCATAGAGGAGCCACAAGCCTGGAACAGGTGAGGGGCATGACAAGAGGCCGAATGCAAGGAGGGGCTAGGAAACCAAAACAAACAGAAGCACATAGAAAAAAAAAGTGTTTACAAAAGCAGAGACAGACAAGAAATGAAATGGGACAAAACGTGACAGTATCATTTTACCAATAAGATTTTATAAAATTTCACACGTTCAAATGCTTATCGATCAATGAAGCCCATATGGGTTTTCTGTAGCAAACAAGTTTAAGGGAGTCTTCAGTTTTATATGCTGATTTTTTTTTTATCTGCTTTTTGCCAGTTTGAACCTATCATGAATATGTATAGAACAGTGTTAGAATTAGGATTTCTATAACTGGAATTGAACAGTGATCTCAATTGTTGCAACAGTGTTGAAATATTTGATGCAGTTGTATGTTATTAAAACAGATGTATTGGTCTGAAGAAAAATGATTTTACAAAATTACAATCCTGTCCAAAGCCTTAATATGTACCCATTAATTTTGGACTCTCTTGGGAGCGCCCTCTAGTGTCTGATCAATGTCAATTTTATTAAGAAGGTGTTCTTATTACACATTCTCTGGTTTACTGCTGCAGTATAAAGGTTGCCCCATCTTATCAGACCAGAGCAGCCAAAGCAGTCGCGCTAGTGGCCAAAGAAGAAAACTTGTGTGTCAAACATCACCAAAGTCATACCTAACATGAAAAAAGGTTTTTTGTCTTTGACAGAAAATTATTTTCTGCAGTGAATTTTATTAAAATGAATGTAATTGCACTCACAAATGCAAATGTGCCTTTTTCATGCACAAAAAATAAATGTAAAAGAATAACACATTTATTGGCGGAGCAAAGATTGCACGAATGTATTTACAAACAGTACATACATTTATATTGTGTACAGTATTCGGAACGTTACTCGATGCAATCATGAATCGACTGTGATTTATTCTACAACAGCAGTGAAAGAGAACATCTGTGCGTTTCTGTAAGGACCTAGTGGTTTTCCTGTGCCTCTACAGTAGCAGCGCTTCCAGAGGCGAAGTGGACAGGCATTCGCGGGTCTTACCCTTTTCGTGCCAGCTGGAGTCATTGGGTGAAGTAACATGTGTAGCCCCCACCCCGCCCGAGTGCAGGATGCCAGCATGTCCATTTCACAGCTCACCATACTGCCCAACCTCCAACCTCTCCAAGTCGACCGTCACAATATTTACACCTCTCTCTGTCTCTCCCTTCCGGTTCACTCTGTTCTGGTGCGTGCCAGCCAGAGAGGGCCACAACACCAACGGAGCAGTGTCAGAGCAGAGATACTGTACGACAGGCATTTACCCTGTCACATACAATCTCAGTCACAGCACAAATTATGTCCAATGATTGTCAAACGTGTTACATCTTCAAGGTTAAAGATGCTGTGTGGTAGAACTGAGAATGCCATATTTGTGTGGACCTGGCCTTTATTATGGAGGTGTTTTGAAACTGGGACGTGCAAATTCTCTGTGACATGTGAGATGTTTAGGTGAATTAATCCACAGCAGTGGCGTCTCTGGAGGGATGTGCCGGTAGCGTGACACTGCGAATGCTCTGGGCTGTTTGGAAGATCTGCAATTTATTCATGATTATAACCACAGCTTGGCAGGCTGGGTCAGAAACAGACCATGCATTACACTCTGCACATCCACCACTCATTAGCATTCAACAGAATGTCTGTTTTAACCCTTAGAAGTAGTGCTGTCGTAATCGGCTCTGACTCTAAACTCATTGAAAAAAGCAAAAAGAGGTTCTGTCCAGATCTGCAGATCCTAAAATTTCAGGCTATACCACATTTGTGGTGTTTGTGAGATAATGTTTTGGGATTTTTATTTAATAAAAAGTTACTGATCTGTCAAAAGAAAACATCTTTTAGAATCTGGAATTAGAATTAAAAATTTAGGACTATTTGCTATTTGTGTTCGCACACAGAGGAATTTGACTTCTGCATTTAACCCAGCCATGCAATGAAACGTCCACATATACACACACTAGTGTACACACACACACACTAGAGGGCAGTGAGCACTTTTGCCTGGAGCAGTGGTCAGCTCCATCCATTTCGCCTGGGGAGCATTTGGGGTTAGGGGCTTTGCTCAGGAGCACTTCAGTCGTGTCCTGCCGGTTCAGGGGATCAAACTGGTGACCGTCTGGTCACAATGCTGGTTCCCTAACCTCCAAACATTGTTACAGTGTGTTTATTATTCAGTAACTTTAATGGAAACTGTTAATACATTTTTACATATTTTACATTTTTAAAAATAGACCTTCCCTAAGACTTTCAGGCTTGGATGTATTATATAAAAAACTTTAATTGATGTAGAGCTTTTATATTATGTGAAAGTTCTTTAAGCTTTAAAAAGGTTCTTCATATTCTCACATATAATTCATAAAAAAATGATTCTGTCAGCTTATTTAAAGGGTCATAAGGGAAGCAAAAAATGTTTCCTTTGTGGCAGCAGAGAATCCAGCACTTTTAGTTTTAGGAGTTTATGTAATTGCTCATCTAATTCTATCTCTGCATTTACAGCAAAGAGAAAAAGTATCCAGACACTTTTTTGTTGGTGCTGTTTAATATACCTACAGTGTATATTCTCACTTCAAGTATACATACTCTACGGGTCAAAAGTGTCAGTTTTAGATCACTACCAATCAAATGTTTTAAACCAGTTCTTAAACGTTTGGCCTGTAGTGTACTACTACTTCAACTGGTAGTGTTCTAAAACAGTTAACTATTTAGTATTTAGACATCCACCAATTATTAACAATAAATTCAGTGACCATCACTGACCAAAAAAATCATTCAGAATTTTATATTGTAACATGTAGCTGTCTTCTCGCAATGCCAGCAATAAATGTTTGTATTTATTTGTATTCCAGTTGTTCCCTAGAATACAAAATCCATCCTCATTTCAGTCTGAACAAACTGTTCTATGACTTGATCACACAGCTATTTCTTTTCTTTCTATTTCGTTGTTTTTTGATAGTCACTGGAGCCAGAGAGTCAGAACTGTTCTGATGTGTTTTTCACATGTGTTTTGAGTGCAGAAAAGTGTTCTTCCCACAGAAGCAGTTGAAACATGAATAATTAGAATTAAGTATCTTTGGTACTCTCACACCAGTTAGACAATGATGACATTCCCAATTGCTGGCTTGAAAATGACAATTGTTTTTGTTTTCCCTTTTCACAAAATATAGGGGCTTTTTTGCTGAAACAACAATTTGTTGGCTATATCAGGAGATTCCATAATTTCAACAATAACAGGTAATAAAAAAGATAATGCTTGTTTGATTGGTTGATCAAACTGTCAATCCATAGTTAAATTCTTACTTCATGTTAACAGCAAGGCTATACAATTAAGAAACCAAATGTCTATGGGGGAGGGGTCATCAATGTTTTCCATAGAGACAACAGCGTAAAGAAATCTGATTGGTTTATTGTTAACTTAAGCATGGTGTTGCATTTCCAGCACTAATGCATGAAGTTTAATTAAAATAGATTAAGAGGACAATCCGCTATTAAAACCAATAGCACTATGTGAACCACTTAAAATATGACTTTTTTACCCAGATGTATTAGGCCTTCGGAGCAGGTCTTGAAATTTCTTAACAGTTCAAAACTGGCCTCAGTACTGTTTATAGAGAAGCAGTTCCATTATCAAAATCCTCCCACCCTCATACTTCACTGTAAGACTTCTTGGGATGAATACAACTGTTCTTTCTCCAAACATGAGTAATGTGTTGTCAAATGGTTGTGTTTTTTTTTGCCTGACCATGTTGTTCCAAAACCATTTAAAGCCGACTAAAGACACGTTTCTGCATGGGGTGTAGGACCGGTGATGTTTGTGTTGCAGTTCATTGCTGTTTATGCTTCAACTATCATCAGACAACTCTTATTAAGTTACACTGCTTGCCACTCTCTCACTATATTTATAACTGATCTGAGAGAAATTTTACGTGGCGCACATATTCAGTGACAACTGGTTCCATTAGCTTTCCTCTTAGATACTATGAAACCAGTTGTACTGACAGGGATTTTTTGGTTCCATTTGTTTAATAATTCCTAATTATAATAATGTTCCTGAGCAGTTCCTTCAGCTTAACCAAGATTGCTACTATCCCCCAACCAGTGGCAGCATCTTTTATAATGACGATATGTGTGTATGTTTTAATATGGTATCTGAATTTGTATATATTTTTGTTCATATTAAGAATATATATATTTTTTGTTCATATTAAAAAAGTGCAACATCTGCAGTGGATATATGCACTGATAGTGTATTAAATAACCAAAAAAAGTATTTGAATACTTGCTTCCCCTCACTGTAGATACTATAGCAAGACAACAGTAATAAGTCACTTTCAAGGATTAAATGGCAACATATCATGCATTGCAGCTCTATGTCTGCTTTGGAACTGCATCGGTAAGCTTGTCTCCCAGCAGACAGTTTTGCACATCAGAGATTAGCACCCCCATTCCATCTCCCTGCTGTTGAACCATTCCTAGGGTAACAGCCATGAACTGCTCTTTAGTATTTATAAAACATGAGTGAAATGGCTGGATATCCTATGCGTTAATTGACGAATTCTGGGCTTCAGTTGGCTTCTAAAAGAGCTACCTTAAGAGCAAGAACCCCCAACTCCAACAGTCTCCAGCCTTAGCAAAGTAAGGCTGCCTCCAGGCCCATTTATACAATGTTTTATATATGACATGGGCCATTACAGTCCGATGAGACTTGGTTATTAATGATATGCACTGCTCTTAGGGTGTTACTTTTTGGCAAACAGTCATCAAATATTAAACATTTGTTTGCGTACATCTACTCCATCCATTTTATTAAGCACAAAGGGCAGCTTCTATTTTGAATGTCCGTTTCGTTTGAAGACCGGTTTGGAGAGTTACACACTGCCCTGCAGATGGCAATCTTAGCAGCAAGGCAGTCTTAAGACTTTCCCAGTGCTGCTTAAACTTGTATAGCAAAGGTCATGCCTGTGCTGTGATGATTCAGACTATTAAAGAAAAAAAGAAGGAAAAAAAGAAAACAGTGACCAATGTTTGAGCATAACTCAGGAGCTAGCTGCTGAAAAACATTTAGCCCCAGTGATGTTACCATTTCAGTGCACCCCTGACAAGTTCTAAGCCTGTAAATTATTTAATGGTGGCTCTACTTTTGTAAAATTATTTAAAGTATCATAATTGCACTTCAGCTTCCAGAGCCTCATCCTAGACTAAAGATTTCTACTGGGAGCGATCACAATCAGGGATCGGTGTAACGTTACAGGCTGTGTATAAAAATATCTCCTTAATGACAGGCAAATTGGTGAAAAGTGTTGACCTGAATCTAGACCAAACACAAGACAATATTTTTGTAGCAGACGGAGAGAAACGTATAAATTGTCTCCATATTGCCGGCTGTTTCTGGGCTGAGTGGAAAATGTAAACACGACTGAACACATGGGAATAATAGAACAGCTTTCTCCCACAGTCTCTAAAATCTGACGCTCTTATAATTTTCACACTTTTTTTCTCACCCACTACGCATGTCACTGTTGCAGGTACAGTCAGCTGTGTTGTTGTCTTAAAAGCAGCATTTTCAGCTCTTGACTTCATGCTTGCAATGTTTGATTGCACAAATACACATCACTCTCTAGATGACAGTCTTAGCAGCATGACTAATCAGGTAGTTATGGCACGATACCACTTTTTTTCTTTTCCGGAACTGATGCGATATTGAAACTTTGAATTTCAGCAGATAATCTGATATTTCTACTTATAAAGCTACTAATCACTAGTCATAAACAAAGAACTTGGCACGGTTTAATGGGATTTATTAACAAGAATGGTAATCAAGCACAACAGAAAAACACATACAAACAACACAAAGGGGCAATGCGAGATCGTAGTCAGGGATACAGGGATACAAGAGTCGGAACCAGAAGAGCAGCAGACCAGGCAACCCAGACATCCAGGAGAGACTGGAGAATAGTTGAGAGAACAGAAACGTAGCTGAAGGATAGAAAATCTAACTACCCCTTTGCATGCATGCAGGCATATGGATGCTAGATTACTCTCACGATTCCGCTGTTCCTGTATATAAATAACCAGATTTGCAAGTGAAATTTGGAGCATCCATAAGCCTGCGTGGTACATGTGCACCTAAAGGGAAGACAGGTTCTGCAGTGTCGTCAGAATTGGGTACATCGCTGACCAAAGACAACATCGGTAAAGAAAGAACTGAAGACCTGTAGTTGTTGTTGTGTGATGTGGTGCCGTAAAGCGTTACGCAGCTCTTGCAAGAGGTCCTTTGCAAGATTCTCCAAAGTTAAATAGCGCTATAGCAGGCGTTCTGGGAAAAGCGGGAATGAGAGAGACGCCATTCTCACTGTTATAAGCCTGTGTATGGTCAAAATGATTTAAAACTGTTATTTTTCAGGTAAAAATGATACACAATGAGCTTTTTCGCCAAAACACTTCACTCAAGCTGAGCATCTAAAAGCAGGCTTCTGTGCAAACTTCCCACAGACATGATGTCACACATGCGTACATTATGATCTGCTGGATTTTCCAGGATTGAATTGGACCACAGTATCACTGCGTTACATCTGCTTTTCTTTTAACAGTACGTAATAATTGTTTGGGGAATAAAGACATCAGTTGATGCAGTTTCAATATCATGCTATGCGTTACAGTTAGGCCAGCTGTCACACACACACTGCCTGACTACACACATGCGCTGTTGTAACATGCAGAGTGTGGTTCTGTGAGTTCTGTTGTCTAGAACTTTTTTGAGCAGTTCACAATGCTTCCAGTGTTTTATTGGTAACTGTTTTGAATGGCTTGCACTAAAAATACTCCCGCTTCATTTTGAATCACAACTTGTTAAAAATGGAATATTACAGTATGGCTACTGGTTCTAAACCAGTAACCGGCAGCCTAATAGTCAGATGGAGCTTACAGTGAAACATAATTAATATTAAACACTCGGAATGTAGCGATACACTCTACTCACTATGCAGTGCTATTCATGATGTTGGCCTAATGATACGATTTACTCACGATTTGTTTTTTTTTTTTCAAAATCAATCTGAACACAAATTATGACTGAAAAAGTTTCCTTTTATTATTTATATATAACAAAACTACACAATGCTGTATTTTGCTTACCATATTTTTATCAAAGTAAACTGAAGTAAATACTGGCTCATAAAAAATGATAAGACTATTAAATCATTATTAAGTGAAATGAACCAGTTGTAGTTTGAGAGGCTGTTTGTAGTGAGCGGTCAGTCATGAAACCAGTGGCCATCAACCAATAGCATTCGGCCCATGTCCTGCCCCCAAACTGTCAAAACCGCCCCCCCTGCTCTTCATACTTGCACATAAAAGCACACATAACTTTTATTTTTTATTCTTTAACTATAAAAATACTTTTATCTACTTCAACTTATATTGCTATACTTTGTTTATTTTGTATATATTTATTATTATTTCTTTTTTTTGTTATCTTTATCTATTGGGGAATGGAGGAGCAGCAAAGTAAGAATTTAATTGTACAGTGTAACTGTCTGTTCTGCTGTACATATGACAATAAAACTCTTGAATCTTGAATCTAGGGAAAAATATCAAATGGAGAGAGAAAAACACAGTAAAAGATGTACAAGACAGTTTAAGCCTGTTTTAAAAAAATGCGCGTGCAGTTCTTCTTTTTGTGCTCAGGAGTTTCACATTTGCACGAGTTTTTCACGCCGTGCAGGTTTATATTTTTTACCTCGCGTTTTTGCGCGCCCTAGTTTTGACACCATGCCCTGAAGTGACACCGTACATTCAACTCACGTGATGTACTGGCATCAAATAAGCGAGGAAGACCGCGATTCATTTTACATCTCAGTCAATTTCTGATATTTGCATTGATTATTAACTGCCTTGAGATGCATCGTTACATCCCTATTAAACACATTATACAATGTTAATTTCAAATAAAACAATCAGTATAGAGTTTTATACCATGCTATAAAGCAAGTGATTTTACTTTTAATTGTCAAATTAGTATATTCTAGCTAAGGCTTGCATTATCTTTGAAAATACACCTGGGCCCACCTGGGCAGTTACGTTGTATGTACTGGACACAAACTCTTTTTGGAGCAGAACAGCTTGGAAAACATTCTTCTTCAAATGCTGGTGATATAGATTACTACATGAGATAGATGGCTTTTCAATAAGTCATCAGTGGCTAGAAAAGAACAGAGCTGGAAGGGAGGATTAATTTGTCTTCAGTTGGACTAAGGGAATTATCTGGAGGCTCACTCGATTAACAGCGCTACTAATCTGCACCTGCAGCAACTTGTGAACAACCCTCATAAACAGAGCAGACAGCCAGGAACCTGCCAAACACAACATTGAGCCCTGCCCATCTTCTGCTTTATATCACTAGCGCTTGCTAAGACAACATTCATGATGAGGAAGCTGCTCCTGCGTTTCAGATGAATTTACACTAAATTGTCTGTAGCTGTCAGATCAGACACATGGCATATACTTTGTCAAAATAGTATTTGACAGTTAAGTATAAACTAAAGCTTCCAAACAGAATGTGTTGTTACTGAATGTTTTTTTAGGCAGACCATGGGCCTATATACAGGCTGTGGATAAAGTAAACTCATGGAAATGTTCCCTTTTATGACAGTTTTTAAAAGCATGTGCTTGTTTCTTATTGCTTAATTATAGTGCCACGCTAGCTTTGTTATGTGAGGATGTTGTGAGAGCCTGTTTGTTTAAGATTTTGTTAAGTTTTGGATGATGACGAGATGGGGTTTGAATTGGGTTCTAAATGTGTAATTCGCAGGATCTATGTCTAAAGAGTAAGTGTTTTTTATTTATCATAGTAATTACACCCTTAAATGTATATGGTTATTTATATAACCATATGTTATATGTTATTTATATGGGTTTTTTTCTCCTTCTTTTTCTTTTTCTGGTGTTATTTATTCATGTGTGTATTATGTTGGGGAAATTGATGTGTTGATGGTCAGTGTGGTATGATTAATGTATTGTATAGTTAATTTGTGCTAAATTAGTTTTATATGTTTAATGTATTGAATAGTACATTGAGACAACAACAGGATGCAGTTTCGGGTGGCCCAAAAAAAATTTTCCCTACGGGGACAATCAAGTAAAGTCTATGTCACTGAAGGTCAAAATATTGAGACACTGACGGGTCAATTGCGGATGCGGAGACAGTTTGTGCCAACACAGTACCAACAACAACGACTGAGAAGCCCAGCACTCTGCTACGCTCAGTCATTCTGTCTTTTGAGGACATATTCCAGTCATTTCAGGAACGTTCTCATTTAGTTTAGTCTAAGATCCAGAATCAAGCATTTAAAAAAAAAACATGGAGGTTTTAACTTAAAAAATGTTCTGGATGCCTGTTTTTAAGTTTTTGGGCAAAAAACACAGATTCTTGTTCTTTTAATTTACTATTTGAGATTCAGTTTACTGAGATGTATACTGACATTACACAAACCTTTTTTACTGTGTGTCTGTCACGCACATGCAGTTACAGTTTTCTTCATGTGGTTAACACTTCTACCATAAATTCTAATTTCTGTTAGCATTGCTAACACCAAGCTAAGCGTGGTTCACCTTAGAAATTCATCTGTATTGAAAACCACACTCAACTGACAACTAAGCAGATTTCAGTTAACATTTCAGTAACATTACATCTGATTATTTCAATTAACTTTTTTTTTTTTTTTTAATCTGTACCTACATAATTCTGAAGGGCCTGGTTAGCCTGTTAGCGGGACAGCCTATTAACACCTTTAATGTAATATTTGTTTAAGAATTAAATAAAGAATTAAATAAAGTGCAAGTTTTTGTAGATAAACATTGTCAAAAAATATATTAAGTTAAATCAGAGACAGATGCAACTGTCTAAGTGTCTAGTCCTGTGAACCTTTCTGTTCATAAATTGTTTTAGACCAAAAATTTTCTTCTTACGTTTGGTAGTTTTTTATTTACAAGTGTGAATAAAATATTAGATTAATGCTTCTTCCAGATTATGAGACAAGTGAGATACAGCTTTCCGCTACCATGTTAAATCTTTTTGGAAGTTGAGCTAGTAAAGTAACAGTAAACAAATCTTGCTCACTGGTTTTATAGTGCGCAGTGGGAACTTTTAGGTAACAAAGTTCTAGTGCACTAAAAAGGTAATTGCCAACTTTTTGGGAATTCAGATATTTTTTTTACAAAACGAGTTTTTATGCTGTGTGCGGAAATGTTAGAATATGACTAAAGCTTAAATGCAAAAAAAGGGTGATAGAAAATGATTTTTTGAAAAAAAAAACAACAACAAAAAACTATGATCCCATAAAGACACGTGATTCCATTCCCTGTTGTGTTACTGCTGGATATACTGGATTAACACAGGAGTGAACTGCTGTTATGTTGCGTATTACCTTATACTCCGCACAGGTGACCAGCTTGTATAATGCAGTGGTCATTCTTTTATCGGTGGACACTGGTGGCTGGTGACTGGAGACCATCAACCCTGCAGATAGTCGGATCTTGGCACATAGCTTTTTAAAGATCTCTTTCTACATCCTAAAATGCTGAATCCAAAGCTTGTTTGAAAAATGCCACAGTGTACTCCCTCAGTTGTCTTGGGTGTTTGTGTTTGTGTGCAAATTAAAGTTCTTATCTAAATTTCTCTTTATACCTTGAATGGTGTAGCATATACGTTCTGACACCATTTGAAGTGAAATGTTAAATTAAAAAAACCCTAGCAAGATAGACCTCTCGCTTATTTGTTTATCTGTACACAAACATCGTACCTTTGTCCGTTCCTTCACTCTCGCATTGCTTCTTCTGTCCTGCACATCTGTTCCTCCGTTCCTTCATACATTGCTCTGTCCGTCTATCCCTTTGTTTGCTCGTCTTTCTTCATGTCTGTTCATTTGTGACTTTGTTTGTGCAGTTAGTGTCACATAAAAGCTGTATAATGATGTCAGTTCTGTATGAGTGGCAGAGCAGGTTAGGAGTGTTGTGACAGAGAACTGTCCATCAAGCTGCTCTTTAGCCACGCCCACACAGTTGTCTGTTAGGTCTTATTTTTTAAACTGTCAAAATGAGAGTATGGTATGGTTGATTCAGCACCTGCAGTGCCCCCTCTGATTTTAGCTATGGACGCAGATGAAAGATGAAAAAGTGATAGAATGAATAAAAGGCCTTAAGATTAATAACTACACGCACAACCTGAAGTTTAACAGATTAATCATTTGTGAAAAAATATGACAGACCATTACTTACATATCCATACAGTTGTATACGCCCTGTTCAGATGATATGCCTTGTTGATTTTCTAATTTAACACATTTCAATGCACGAGTACTGTTGACTACTAAATTTAACACGTGGAGAAATACATAATATGTGGCATATGCAAAAGTTATGGTACATTTGAGTGTTTGAAGTCAATGTGTTAAAGTCAGCAAATGAGTAATTGTTCACTAAATGTAAGTGTGTTCTCTGTGATAATATGTTAACTGTAGAAAATAGGCAAAATGTAATTTCATGACACTGTTCAGTCTTAAGCATGCGTCTCTATACTGAGTGGCATTTCCATTACTTTGTCTTATACATCTTATCATCATCTTGAGAATATGGAGTGATGTGTAAACTATAAATAGGAATGTCTCATCCTAGATCACACGTGTTCATAATATGAAGAGCACTTAGTGCTCCTTCGGAGCCATCGCTATTATTGTGCATGCCTGTTAGTATGTTGAGTGGATAATTGTGAGCTGAGTGAAATTAAGCTCATATTGTGATTTTGAGAAAGATAACTGTAATTAATATAATCACTGCTCTTCATGTACTTAACAGGGGAATCAAGCAAAGACCATGTGTGTTTTTTCAGATAAAAAAGCTGTAAATATTGCTAACATTATTCAGTATAATGAGTATATATTGGTTAATGATAAAACACATATGTGCAATAAAACACAACGTCTTGAGCATAAATACACAAATAACAAAGCTGAACTGGCAGTGAATGCCGGCTTCCACTCCTGTAATAAATCATCAGTCGTCAATGGACAGTTCCAAAAAAAGTTGTGACTGTGAAGAAAATGTAAATACATATAAATAAAAACAGAATGCGATGATTTTCAAATCTAATAGACCCAAATTTATTTATAATAGAACATGATGCTGAAAGTGAGGCATTTTACCATTTCATGAAAATTATTAACTTATTTAGAAATTGATGGCAGCAACGCATCTCAACAAAGTTGGGACAGGGGGAACAAAAGTAAGTAGTACTAATAAAACAGCTGGGGGAGCAATATAAGTCACATGACATACAGTGATATACAGGTATACAGTGGGTATGAAAAGTTTTCAGATTTTTCACTCTGTTTCATTGCAGCCATTTGCTAAAATAAAAAAGTACACTTAGCACCCCATCTTGACAGAAAAAACAGAAATGTAGAAAATGTTGCAAATTTAAAAAGAAAAACTGAAATATCACATTGTCTTAAGTATTCAGACCCTTTGCTGTGACAGTCATGTTTAACTCGCGTGCTGTCCATTTCTTCTTATCCTCCTTGAGATGGCTCTACTTCTTCATTGGAGTCCAGATGTGTTTAATTAAACTGATTGGACTTGAGTAAGAAAGGCACACACCTGTCTATATAAGACCTCAGAGCTCACAGTGCATGTCAGAGCAAATGAGAATCATGAGGTCGAAGAAACTACCCAAGGAGCTCAGAGACAGTATTGTGGCAAGGCACAGATCTGGCCAAGGTTAACAAAGAATTTCTGCAGCACTCAAGGTTCCTAAGAGCAAAGTGGCCTCCATAATCCTTAAATGGAAGAAGTTTGGGATGACCAGAACTCTTCCTAGACCTGGCCGTCCAGCCAAACTGAGCAACAGTGGGAGAAGAGCCTTGGTGAGAGCGGTAAAAAAGAACAACCAAGGATAATTGTGGCTGAGCTCCAGAGATGCAGTAGGGAGGTGCTAGAAAGTTTCACAAAGTCAATTAACACTCTACCAACCTCTACCAGTCAGGGCTTTATGGCAGAGTGGCCCGACAGAAGCCTTTCCTCAGTGCAAGGCATATGTAAGCCTGGATAGAGTTAGCCAAAACACACATGAAAGACCCCCAGACTATGAGAAAAAGGTTCTCTGGTCTGATGAGACGAAGATTGAACTTTTTGGTGTTAATTTTAAGCAGTATGTGTGAAGAAAACCAGGCACTGCTCATCACCTGCCCAATTCAATCCCAACAGTGAAACATGGTGGTGGCAGCATCATGCTATGGATTTTTTTCAGCTGCAGGGACAGGACGACTGGTTGCAATTGAAGGAAAGATGAATGCCGCCAAATACAGAGATATCTTAGAAGAAAACCTCTTCCAGAGTGCTCAGGACCTCAGACTCGGCCGAAGGTTCACCTTCCAACAAGACAATGACCCTAAGCACACGGCTAAAACAACAAAGGAGTGGCTTCGGAACATTCTTGACTGGCCCAGCCAGAGCCCTGACCTAAACCCAATTGAGCATCTCTGGAGAGACCTAAAAAAAAAAGGCTGTCCACCAACGTTTACCATCCAACCTGATGGAAGGATCTGCAAGGAAGAATGTCAGAGGATCCACAAATCCAGGTGTGAAAAAACTGTTGCATCATTCCCAAGAAGACTCATAACTGTACTAGCTCCAAAGGATACTTTTACTTAATACTGAGCAAAGGGTCCGCATACTTATGACCTTGTGATACTTCAGTTTTTCTTTTTTAATAAATTTGCAAACATTTCTACATTTCTGTTTTTCTGTCAAGATGGGGTGCTAAGTGTACATTAATGAGAAATAAAGTGAACTTCTTTGATTTTAGCAAATGGCTGCAATGAAACAAAAAGTGAAAAATTTAAAGGGGTCTGAATACTTTCTGTACTCCCCGTAAAAAGCATTAAAGAGAGGCAGAGTCTCTCGGTTGCAAAGATGGACAGAGGTCTACAAAAAAAAGAAAAGTGTTCTTCAATGTAAAATTGCAAAGACTTTGGATATCCCACCATCTACAGTACTTAATATCATCAAATATTTAGAGGACATGAAGAAATCCCTCTGCCCAAGTGACCAGGCCGATGGTCAATATTAGATGCTTGTGATCTTTGGGCCGTCAGTCGGCACTGCATTAAAATCAAACTCACTGTATGGGCTCAGGAACACTTCCAGAAAACACAGTTTGCCATGCAATTCATGAATGCAAATTAAAGCTGTATCTTGCAAGGACGTAGCCATATATCAAGAAACAGTCCAGAAATGCTGCTGTCTTCTCTGGGCCAAAGCAAAAGAAGAGTCTGGGTAGTGAACTCGCCTTCCTACAATACAGAACTTTTCCTAGTCTGTTTTTGTTGAGTTTTGAATGATGCTGAGATGGGGTTAAATTGCTAAATGTGTAATTCACAGGAACCATGTCTAAAGAGTAAGTGGCTTTTATTTATTATAGTAATTACAATAAGTACGCACTAAATACAAAGTTGTACACTGGCTAGGTTGCTGAAAGTTGAAACTTTGGGATAATTACAGGTCAATTAAATATGCCGCTGTCTTCTCTGGGCCAAAGCAGAAGAAGAGACTGGGTGCTGAACTGGCCTGCCTGCAGTCCAGACCTTCTACCTGTAAAAACATTTGACAAATCATGAAACAAATAATCCAGCACAGAAGACCCAGGACTGTTGAGCAGCTAGAATCCTACCTCAGACAACACTGGAACAATATTTCTCACAAAAACTCCCGCAATGTCACTTCCCAGATGTTTACAGATTGTTGGTAAAAAAAAGAGCAGGTGCTACACAAGGGTAGACGTGGTCCTGTCCCAACTTTTTTGAGATGCGTTGCTGCCATCAACTTCTAAATGAGTTAATAATTTCCATTAAAAGGTCAAATGTCTCACATTTACATCTGATAAGTATTCTATGTTATATTGTAAATAAAATGAGTCTATGAGACTTGCATCATTGCTTTCTGTTTTTAATTGCATTTATTTACATTTTACATTCCAACTCTTTTGGAATTGGGCTTGTACAAAGATTAAAGGTTAACTGTGTCTGGCTCTGTTCTCACTGCAGTCTTTTTACATGAAAAATAAGTTGATATTTCGACAGACATGCGCTATATGCCTTTTTGATTTAGTGAAATATATTAGTATCAGGAGAGATCATCGTTGATTGACATAATCCCACCTAACTAGCACATTTCCTATTGGTGTCACATTTATAGATAACTTTTATTGTTATTCCAGCTCCCCTGTTTTCCTCTGTGCCTTTACTTTTTATAGCAACTCTCTTTATTCTTTCTTCACATCTTCCTTTGTGCTCTCTTAGAAATAGGTGTTTAAAGTATGTAGTAGTCTGATAGACCACTAATCAGTAAATCAATTACACCGTGACCCAGAAATAGCACAGAGGAGTCATTAGTACAGATCTGTCCTCCCCTCCCCCAGTTAAGCTTAAACTGCAGAAGCGTGCTCCTCTGGGGCTGCTGGACTGCGAGAGCTATAATAGCCCACTACTCAATCCCAGCAATGAGCCGTAATTATTCACTCACACTGCTATTAACAGCGATTCTAAGAACTTCATAAGAACAGCTTCATTATTATATTACACCCGTCTCCAGTCTGAAACAAGTAACCCAAAAGAACATTAGCACATATTAATTGATCGATAAATTAACTGATTCAAAAATGTGTTTTATTTTTTTACATTTGCTACATTTACTTTAGTGATATGATAATAATTGCAATACTTATTGCACATTATTTCCAGTAGAAATAGTAGCTTGTAAGCTGATTTTACATATAGTCTATCTGCTGGAACCAGTTTCTTTGTACAGTGATTTTACACATGGTTGTTCTATGACTGAGTATGCCTGCCTTTGTTACTGCCAAATTTTAAATTATTATTTTTTTAAATAATCATTCATTATTATTCTCATCTGTGTATGAATTTGAAAAGATTTCTCAGGTATGTTCCTGTTAACATATGTATAATATCTAAAATAAAAATGTTTAGTTCTACCCATTAGCAGGATCAGGTAGTAACTGTGTAAATGTGACAGCATAATCAGGAAATGAAAAATGCAGTCCATGATTAACAGGTATAAACAGGGTGATAACCAGAAGGATTATATTCGAACTTCATATTCAACCTATAGAAGACTTTCTAGAGTATTGTAGGGCTAGGAGATATGGACCAATGCAGTGAATACATATCTGTATATTCTACAAAGTGGGCTAAATGTTCAGTTAAAGTCACATGTGAGATGTCTCAAGCACTAAAACAGTCAAATGTGATCGAAATAAAACGCGTTGACAAGATTTCCTGCGACATTGTAGATGATTGCAGGCTATTAAAAGCCGTATTGCTCTATTCTTGCTACAGGTGTAGTGAGCATGCTTTTGGGAAATGGCAGAAAACAGTAAGTTTGTTGAAAAAACGCACAACACTTTCAACACTTTTTTACTGTTCTTCAAAGGTTTTTTAGCAAGACAGTAGCAAGACATAGAACCATGAACACGCAAATAAAAATGTAATTTTTAAGTACTTCAGATTGATTAGGCATGTGTTGTGTATGGTTCTATATAGAACCAAAATGGGTCTGCTGTTGTTACAATGTCAGGCTTGTAACAATAGTGCACTTTCAAGTTCTTTATAGAAATACAGACATTCTACACACTCTCCATCAGTCTGTGGAACTATTTAAGCATGTAAATGGTTCTTTGAATGCTTACATTTCTATATAAAATCTTTTTTAAAGAAGTCTTTCTGTAGAAACCCCTCTGTTTTAAAAAGCATAGAGTACTAACTCTTCTCATCTATGTCATTTTGCCCTAGTTTATTGTTTTTGCGACTCAATCCATGGTTACCTCCACAAGTCTAAAAGTTCTGACCTAAAACATGCGTGACAGCTCCGTCTTATACACGCCCAGTCACAACATTGGCACTCGTTCAGTCCTCGGGCTTAAGTCTGCAAATATTTGGATGAGTCAACTTGTCTGTTCTCTTTTTGCTTGTGCTCTGTTTCTCTCTGTCTCTCTTTCTCTTTTTGCTATTCAAGAAGAGTCTTCTGCCCATTTCATCACACACCCCTTCGCTTTTTGTGCTTATTTGGGAAAGCATCTGTGTGATATTGAGTTGTTCTTTCTTTCCTAACTCCCGCTCCGTAGTGCAGGGAGAGGCTTCAAAGAAAGTGAACAACTTAATAATTGAAAGTTTAATTCAGGTTGTAAAATGAAACAGTTATGATACTGCTATGATACATTGGCTTTTGTTTACCCCTGTTTAATTCAGAAATACTGAGGAGGCGACTGTTCATTTAAAACATTTCCAATTTGGTTCACACAGAAAACCTCTTTGAAGATCCGCTATGAATGGGCAGAATGGACTTTAATGCGTAGAGCTCACAGTAAAAACACATTCCACTACTTCAGAGCGTCGATTTTGAACAGTGAAGACTTATCTTCCCTTCGTTTTTGAGCTAGTGAAGAGGGATTGGCCGCCCCTTTGTTGCTCGCTTGGAGTAAATCTGTTTTTGAAGAGACGGAAATCTGCCTCCCCACAATGCAAGTCACCACACTGTCAGCCGAGGTGTGAACTACGGAGAGCTCTGCATTGTCTGCCGGATAATTTAATTGGAAAAGCAAGACTTTTGTGGATCTGTGTGTGTGTGTGTGTGTGTGTGTGTGTGCGAGTGTGCCAGGTTTATGCCACATTGTAGCAACAAAAACCTGGTCATATACTCACATTTTGGAGTCCTTGGGGACCACAACATACTCCACATGATGTAAATCAGTATATTTTAATTTATGGTAAGGTTCGTGCTAGTATTAGCGTTAGGCTAGTAGTGATTCAATGGTGAATACATCAGTGACATTTTCTAATGATTGTATTATTAAGCCTACTGAGCAAGCACACCCAGTTAACATACAAACAGCAATTTCAGAAAGTTATTTCAATATCATTGATCCTTCTCAGCAAAGAACTGTTCATTATGAAAGTTGAAGTAAATGTAACTGTTATGTAAAATAGTAAAACACCTACAGATCAAGACATAGCCACTGCATGACAGTGGCTATGTTTACATTCAGAGATTTTCTCCAGTCCAATTAAGACTGAGGTGTTTATATGCTCACTCTACTCAACAATCTGAGAATTTCCGTGTACATGCAAACTACAAGTGATCGGATCCAAAATTACACACATGCGTAGAGTACAACTTGGTGTAAACGTTACCATGACAACAAGCATCAAGTGAGTTCAGTCGGAGTGAGACCAGCATAAGTATGTTACCTAAGAGTTCAGTTGTCGTGCTTGTGTTTTTAATTGCTTTAAAATTATGGCAGACTCTTGGGAACATACTTTAAATGTACTTATTAATGCCAGTCCCACTGCCGATGAAAGTGCGCACCGTCGTTCATCTGCACATGTACTTGTCTGAACAATTTGTTATTGCAAGCTTTACGGCCATCCACGCTGCTAGCTATTTTTAAATCTTAAAATCTTAAATGTTTGAAGCATGAACTTTGTCTCTTCTGAAGACCAGTTTCTCCAAATCCATCCATCCCTCAGCTTTTTTTATTTTAATCAGGTGATTATGTTATCATTGTGATGGACCTAGTATACTCTGCAGGCCCAGCTTTAGGTGTACATTAAACAAGATGCATTTTATGAAAAGATAATTATATAAAGTTTCCTAGTTTGTGTTACAAACAAAGAAGTTCAGTTCCCTGTGATAGTGTTTAGTTTGTTATTGTTTACTTGGCCAAAAAAGGCAGAGGAGTCGAATACTGGATAAATGACTCAATGAATAATATATATTGACAGGCCTGCTGCCTATTCATTAGCTCGCATTAGCTAAAGTATAGCTACCTGCACCTGCAGTAAAATATGTGAAACCGCCTTTAAGCGTAATTAAGATCCACCATACTTGTTATTCTAAAACAAAATAAGCAAAGAAAATAGCAAAACAACACAATACCCATTTAGCTATGTTTACTAAGTCATTAAGATCACTGCTTTTATTCTTTCTCAGTGTGGAGGCTGAGTAGTGAAAAGTGGAACTAGGCAAATTGGGCAGTTGATAATACTGTACTGTTACTTTGTATCCATTAATTTGAAATTGAAAGAAGATGACAAGTTGGATAGAGTATGCTCCTCATGTGCACTGTTAACATTATTTCCTTTGTTTCTCTTCTAAATTAGACATCTCTGAACTGATCAGCACTGAAGTGTTTTAAGGAGCTGCTCTCAAATGCATTTATATAAATGTAGTCTCCTGAACCAATATATATATATATATATATATATATATATATATATATATATATATATATATATATATATATATATTTTTTTTTTTTTTTTTTTTTTTTTTTTTCTGTTATGTGCCATTTGTAATCAGTTATTAATGAATATATATTATTAATATATAGTGCCTTTATGGGCCAAAACAGAATTACTGCTAAGAATATAAACTTAATTTGGTGCTTAAGACAATCTGGCTGTCATAATATATGATGATGTTTATGAGCATGGTGTCTTTCGTCACTATTGTAAGACAACCTTATATGTCCAGAATGGTAACTTTGTAGTAGAGGAATACATTCTAAATATTTTAAGAAGCTGTGTCTGCTGAAAGGTCAGCTAGTATTCCCGGCCTTGGCCAGGTATGCCAAGCATTCCTGTAGCAGTAAGGAGAAGCCTGTGCTGTAAAGGAATGCACTGTTCCTGTCCCCCATACCTGCATGCTTTCGGGCTGAGGGGTGCAAGAAGAAGGCTGAGCTCACATTCCTTTCTCATGGCTTCTCCAGGCAAAAGAAAGTGGACCAACTCAAACACAAGACAACCTTTAGAGCCAGATGTATGTAGATAAGGACGTGTAGAGCAAAATTTTACCAGATGTGGCCACAATAGGCACCCTCAACAATACCTAATTCATTAACGCAGTTATTACATAAATTGTATGTAGGACCACCTACTAAATGTGCAATGAAATGTAGGGTTCAAAGGACACAGTGAAATGGCGGAGCTGTCAACAAATTCAAGGCTAAGTGTTGTTTTGTCTTTGACCTTAATGGTTAAAGACGCTAGGGATGCTAGTTGATCATTTAAGTTGAGATCAGCCTGTGTTTTGTTACTTAAGAAACAAAATCAGAGACATGCTAACTTTACATGCTTTTATAACTGTACATGTTACTGGGTGGTTGGCCTGCTGTCTCTCTAAGTAAGATCCAATAAGTATAGTGTGCTCACCAAAAGTCTGAGCATATTAATCCAGTCTTATTCCGTTTATACTATATTACAGTTCCGCTTTGACTACAAAGTCAAAGTGACATTTAAAGCCCTAAATAGCTGAGCTTCGGGGTATCCTGCTGATCTGCTGAATCTTTACAGCTCGTCCAAACGAGTTCATTTAGCTATGGCACGCTCATTGCAAATGCCTAGGATAACTTAAAGCTTTTCTAATCATGATTGTATAGGCACTATATTGTATTGTATGTGCACACCTCTCCTAATGTTTTTACACATATATAAAATCATGCACATGCTGTGCAATCTCCATAGACATAAACATTAGCAGTAGGATGGGGTGTGCTGAAGAACTTCGGAAATCGGTTTGTGAAATATCTAACCTGGTAGATCCACCTCGAATAACTGCAGACACTATTAATGTGAAATAGCAGGAACAATGTGGTGTGTAAAGCGCTTTGAGATTTTCTGATTAAAACTGGTTTAAATAAGTTTTTACAGTGTATTTACATGAAATCTCCCAATAATATGTAATTCAGATGCCTTTTACTACAAATTAGACCTAGCTTTATGAAGTGGAAAAAATTCCACAAGTTCAAAGCTTTAGTAACTTGGACAGAATATGTATCATCAATATGTACATCTGTATATTACAAGATTGTGACTCAAATTTATGTATATTGTTAATTTAAGCATACTTGTAGTTTATGCATATGTTAAATGGGCATTTAAGATAGGAGATCTTCCTCATGACAGTGATGGCATACTGTACACATAAGGATGGTCATACACATTCACAGACAGGGTACCGAGCAAGCACTTGCTTGCTTGAAAACAATCCCTCTTTCCGCTGATGATATATAGTTGGAAATTTCCCATGGCAATTAAACCAAACAGGCTCAAAGAACCCACACCCTGCTCCTGTATTTAGATGTTTGTAGTTTGTGCTGATTAAACAAAGATCAAATGTAAACCTTTAAAAAAGAGAGCCATGCTGAATTATCAGACAGACAGGAGACACTGTTTAACCCCTTAAACTGCAAGATGAGCCTACACTTTAATAACTACATGACTTACACAGCAGTAGTTACCAAGTAATTCATAGTAGTTACTAAATCACAGGTTTTAAGATTAGAAGTAATTGAATAATATGAGTAGCTCATGTCACCTCTGACATATATCTGGCTAATTTTGTCATATTTGAGTAAAATTGACATCCAAATAAAACACATTAATTCATAAATGTATATTCAGATTAAAATCTTATTGTTATTTGTTTAGCAAAACAAAAAAACTCCAAGAATAAAACAGTACACATAATTAAAATAAAAGGGTAAGGAAGAAGAGAAAAAAAATAAAAAAAAATAAATTAAATAAAGGTTCTCTACAATAAAGAGCATTTATTTCACATATCAAAATGGGGGAGCTTAAACAGTACTCACAGTTTTTAATTAAAGTAGGTCAAACAGAACTAAGATAACTTTCCTGAAATAAGAAGAGAGACGCTTTTAATGACTGGTTAAAGTTGCTTTCATTTTTTATATTCCCATTTGGAGCTGCAAGGGAAAAAGTGTAAATTGTGTAAATTGTCATTTCAGCAATAAAGTCCTTACATTGTACTCTAAGTCTGAAACTCTGATGTAGAGCATGTTTGATTTTTATATACTGTTGTAACTTCTATAAGTAGAATTAGATCACAAATAGTCAGCGGTTTCTCTAGATTGAAAAAATGTAAAAAAAAATCTGCTTACATACAAAAAAAGTGTTTAGTAGTAAAAACTCAAATATAACAGCATGTGATAAACAATTAAAACTTTTCTACTCAACTTAACAAACTTAACAAACTAGTTAATTTTCTTGTTACTACATTAAGTTTTTTAGCTTTTCCCACTGAACACTTTACAATATTTACAATATTACAATATTTGAACATGACATAGTTGACCAACTCAGGAACTAAACAGTTGCACAGCCATTATCCCTGTATTATAGTTTCCAGTTGCACCAGAATTTTATGTTAAAATCACAATGATCGATGTGCACACTGAATCATGTAAATTCAGCCTTTTCACTGTGAATATTGCTGCTAAATCTCTTTACAGGGAATTGGAGTCATGAGTTTCCTGTCTGACAAACACTATTTACGTCCATCGCACCCAGAAGTAGCCAGCCTTCTACCTGACAGGAACCATCCCGTTTGGTGTGTAAAAGGCTTGGGCCTCCAGATTATAGGGTAACTACTAATTATTTAATATGTAAAAGATGTAGTTCTAAAAGTGAAACATTGAAATCTGGCCTTATGTGGGCAGTTTCGGGGTTAAATACTCAGTCAGTGTTTGTAATCTGATTAAAGGATTATGTGGAGAGAAGTATGATCTGTGGTGTTATGAGATTGGCCAGTGCGGGACACTCGAATCAGTCTTGTAATCTTGCAGAGTTTAGTGGCAGCCTGGAGCCCCATGACGGCGCCTCGGCGACAGTGTTGTCAGGACAACACATGAGCCTCGCTGGTGGCGTCCCTCCAAGGCCGGACAAAGCCGGGGGTCCGGGAGCGGGCGTGCGTCCGGCTGCCCTCGGGGGCCGGCACAAAAGCCTCCGGCTCCGGTGAACTCTACACAGAGCCCAGCCACCTTTTAGAGGAGGAAATGTCTTTCATCTCCTTTTCAAGGTGGAAGCCTCCACCGGCTCTACGCTGCTCCGCTCAGCAGCCGGCCTGTTCACAGCACTGCCGTTCACTCATGCCAGAGGACATCAGTGTGTCAGTGCGTGTTGCAGCTTAGTGCCCTGAGCATGGCACAAGACCCAGCCAGAGTCTAATACTCAGCTTGATTAAAGGAATAGCAGAAAATGCTAATGTGGCTAAGAATGAAACGAGTGGGCAGTGTAGCAAGTAGACGTAGTCATATTTGTATCATTAGTAGCATGGTAACGTTTGAGTAATTTCTTTTGTCATTAGCACTGCTGGTACTTTAAGAGTACTTTTTTAAACCCTGAAGTGGCTGATTATTCTTTTTTCTTAGTTTGTTAACCTTTTGTTACAAGCAACAAAGATAATAATAAGTATAAAAACTTTGGAAGACTAATGAACAGGTTGATATGATGCTCAGACATGCGTTCACTTCAGACAAAGTGTCCAGAGAAGCAGAATTTTTATAGTAAACGTGTCTTTATTGCCTTTGCAAATATCAGTTCTAGCACCCTACTAGTATGGGTTAGTGTTTGACTTGAGTGTACAGTGTAGAACAGTAGACCAAACACACATGCATGTATGCTTGAAGTCAGAAATTGTATATAAACTAAAACCTTACAAATGACTTCATTTAACAGAAAGCTCAGAGAACTGCAAACAGCTTCCTCCAGTAGTATTCAGATAGTATTCAAACTGTAAGTGAAGTATTGTAAACCTGGGACATACATGTTACCATGTGTTACTGGTACAACTTATAAGCTTTAAACACCAACCCACAAAAATAATACTAACAAAGTAATAATACTAACAAAGAAAACGGCTAATTACGAAGTGAATATTTGACATGACGCCCTGCAGTTTAATGAAATGTTCATGGAAAAGCTCATGAGCTGAGTGGAATATCTTATGCTTTATGCTAGTAAAAGGTTCTGCTTGGAGGTTATGAATATTCCTAAGACTGCTGTGTTGTTTGAATATTATGTCTTGTTAGGACAGTTAAATACTCTTTATTTTAAAATATAATTACAACAAATAAATGTACCCCACATCCGCTTGTCTGGCAAACATTATGCACATCATAAAATCACATACAATTGGCAAAAATTGCAAATTATCAATTGCACTGTCAAAAAAGTCACTAAACTGTTACTGGGATGGTATTCCTCACATCACTGGGGTTTTCAGTACCTTTAATGAGGGAAGATAACTGTATCATGTTTCAGTGCAGTTGTTTTCATTTGCAATGACTCTGTACTCCCTGTCTTTGGCCTTTTTATTTTATTTTTCTATTTTAAAAAAAGTGAAGTCATGGAAAGCTACTACAATCCAACTGCCTCTGGGATTGTGAATGTAATTTATATTTAAGAAATTAGAAATGTAGAAATTTAGACTATAATTAGAACATGCTTTACCTTCAATGGTATATTTACACTGTACCTCTGCCCAGTACCTTTTTCCGACAGGAGCCAAAACTGACTGATTTAAATTCTAGCTGATTCAGATCATGCATCCCTGATACTGCAGTAACACCAATTGTTGAGACTTATAGTGTTTTGCTCGTCAGGACTTCATTTTCTTCATTTTTGCTGTTTTTACTTTGTTTTTGACATAATTTAAAAGGCCCTTTATGTTGTGTCAACTTTCATGATGAACGGACTAACACAAATGTTCCAGAATTTCTTGGAACAAAATATTTTTCTATTAAATTCCATCAGAAGTCATCATTTTAGAAATCCATAGTTTTGTTCCAACCGAGGCGATATTTTATATATTTAGTTAATCAGTCCAAAGTTATTGAGTTGAATATAAACAGAGTGATATGTTATTTTCCCTGTACTGGCACTAAAGTCTCTGCTGAAAGCCTCAAGTGAATCCAGAATAAATGACTAATCAAAAACCACAGGCCGTGTCATTAAACAATGCCACTGGGTGGATAGAAGCTGGGATAAGAATCCAGAAAAGAAGGGACTAAATAATCGCTCGTTCACATCTCCCCCTAGTCTCGTAAAAAAAAAAAAAACATAAATAAATAAAACTAAAGTGTTTAACGGCTCCAGCAGCTCCGGTGTGTTCCAGCACTAATCAATGAGCTCCACCATCAGGGAGCCAGCTCCACACACACTGCTGCCAAGGCAGTCCTGTACGGCTACCCGAGATCACCATGGTGAGCGCTCCTATTAGAATAGTTTTCCCAGTGTTAAACGTCTGGCTTTGGACGCATGCAGCCATTATATAAATCTCTTTTCAGAACAGTGGCCCTTTTTTCAGGCAGGGCCTTTTTTTATGAAAGAGAGCGGAAAAATGCCAGGCCTCAGGATCTCATCTGCTAAAACACTATAAAAGCGAATACAAAAAATGGAGACATCATTATTATCAGAGCAGTCATGATATTTCTGCAAAGGTTATGATAGTTTCTGGGAAGTCTGTGTGATTACTGTGTGGTTGTTGTTCTTTGATTCCACTTTTACAGATTGGGAAAGGCCGTGTGTCACAGTGAACCAGTGTTAGAATAATGTCATATTTGTGGTTTTGGTTGGTTGTTATAAGTCCGATCGCCCGGTCAAGATGTTGTTTCATGGTTTAATGGGTTGAGGGTCCGTGTGCTGGCTGGTAAAGCTGTAATTTAGAAAATTATTACGTTGTCAAATGTCATATTTGCTGTTTACTGTGATTATTTTAGCATTTATAGGAGTCGAATGAGGCCTAAGCGCAGCTTTTTGGCAGGTCTTCTTTACAAACGTTCCTAAAGTTTGCAGATCGCCTCACTACGAGTACGTATCCCACAAAATCTCTCTCTCTCTCTGTGATATAGACTAACAGATGAGTCGTTACAGCGGTTGGAGAGCGATGCTCTGCCCTCTTCTCCCCAACCAAAACTGAAAAGAGGAAGGAAGCACAAGCGTTTCTTCCACTCCTGTACTCATTGATAAAATGTTTCTTCTTCTCCTTTAATAATTCAGGCGGTTTTCATTGGAGAACTCCCAATGGCACCCAGTGAGATTTGCATCCTGATTTATTTGTCATATATCCTTTATATCTCTAAATTCTTTATACATCTCCAGTGGCATCATGCATCTTTCATGACTCTCCTCAGCCGTGCTCGGCGGCCGGATCCAAACACGTTTTACATGTCTCGGCGCCGCTCTACCTCGCTTATTTCACCTTGAGTTTGCGGGAGGGATGAAAAATGCAAAAGGCACTGTTAATTTCTTTTCCTCGCCTGCTCAGGAACACTCAGGGTCGATTCCATTACACGTCTCTGTCCTCCTCCTCCTAAGAGCTGCAGAAGAACAGTCGAGTGAAGCTATCCTCCCTGGGCGAGAAGGGAAAGAGGAAGAACTGTAAATCAAAATCTCTCTAAGTGGTAATTGTGAATTTTACGAAAGGGGTCAGGCTAGAGAAAGCCGTTTGGCACGTAAGTATGCGTGAGAGGAAGGGGGTAAAATTGTTTTTTGGTTCTCGCCTTTTCACTTTCATTTTTTTTTTCCAGAAAAGACTTTTCTTCCAGTTAAATTTGGGATAGTGACAGACAATGAGAAGGAATCCTCTCGGATAAGGTTGTTACATGGTGAATGCTACCACGCTTTGAACTGGCGTCACAGAGAATGAACCCGTAAGCGCTGGCTGGGAGGGATTGAGATAAACACGTTTGTAATGGTATATATTTAATATCCAACTATGGCCATGGTCCTTTTTTCCCCCCACTCTTTCTTTATCTTCATGCATGAATGTGTGTGTGTGTTGCAAGAGGGAGGAAGCAGTGTTCCCAAGTGACTTGCGATTATTCCAATATCCAGCCCCCCCCACTTCTCGTTTTGTTGACATGCCGTCAGTCTCTAAAACGTTCCAGTGATTTTAATTTCCCTGACATAGGCACAAGCTAAGGCGGTGCATATGTGCCGCAATGTGCCCGAGATGCAGCTTTTCTTCAGATTTGATCAGGGGTTCGCCGAGACAGATTGTGGTGCCGGAATGTGCCATTGAGCCTTACAAAGCCCATCTGTTTGGGCGACCCAGTGGAGGGGGAGGAGGAGGAGGGTGGGCAGGATGATGGAGTGCCTATTAAAAAATAAAGCAGGCTGTGGCGGTGCACCTCGCCGGCCTGTTGTTCGGGATTGGAGACGGGGCCGCACCATCAACTGTTCGCTTTCTCTTCCTCTTTCACCTTTTTTCTCATTTTCCTTTCATCTAGCCCCCTCTATGGAGTGATTTCAGGTTAAAAGATATGTGAGGCTAAAGTGGGCTCTGCTGTTGCTGATGTAACTGAATATGAATAAGAAAACTTAGACGTTGCTGTATGTGAGCTGTATATGAATAGAGTGTAGCATGTTAATCAATGTTACTTGTATGCCTGTGTGTGTGTGGTAAATGTGAATAAATGTCATTGTGGGTGTGGCTATGTTTCAAAACCCCTAACCTGGTGGTAAGGTGAATATGGCATATGAATTACTATTTTTAAATGTTTAAGCTTTGCTTTTACAAGGAATAGGCTCTAAATTCCAACCAATGTATTAATAGGTCAGTAAAATTGGCTGATATTCAGGTTCAGCCAATGTATTGGCACCTATAGTGTCTCCTTATATGACAGATAAAGACACACATTTAGTATCTTTCCTGCACTCTGCTCTGTATATGTTGTGTCGTTTGCACTCTTGTTTTTGTGTTGCAGCATTATGCTAGAGGAACATTTGTTTCATTTCAGTGTGCACATAGCTCAAATTACAATTAAACTCTCTCAAACTTTAAACCTTGTGAACTGTGGGGCCCCCCTAACCTGTACCTTAACTCTACCCCTTACCTCTAACCTTAACCAGAAATAATACCTTACCCCAACCCTAAACTTAACCTTAAACCCATCTTAACATAACCTTAATGTTTTACATTATGGGGACCAGCTTGTGGTGTGAAGAAGGATCCCCACAACCCCAAAATGTCTTTTTCATCAAATAAACTGTTCTCAACAAAACATGCCATCTAACCAGGGATGCCTGAATTAAGGACTGGAAATTTATAGTTGTTGTCCAAAGAAAAGCATATGTCTCCATTTATGTTGATACATATTCTTCTATATCATTTGGACATAGCTACACAATATTTGAAACTTTGATGATGAATGGACCAATAGAAATGTTCCTGAAACACTAATATGGGCCAGTATTATCAGTTACTGATTTTTTTACACCTTAAAGTGATATCAGTGATTTCCATATTGATTGGGCCCTAGTAGGTACTGGCAGTGATTTCAAATATTTCCAACATTTCCAACAATTTAATATGTCCAACTTTATGTAATCAGCGCTCCCATTTAAGCTGAAATCTGGCACAGTGTGTGGGGTCATGTTCTCTTTAAGAGAGAGTAAACATCAGCATATTTTAGCATAGACATATAGAAAAGAACCAGTTTCATTAAAACTAGCATTGCTTAGTTGCAGGTTCCTGTTTTGTTGTATGCCAGAAAGTGTCCCACTTTACCTGAACTCACCCTGTCTCTCTCATTTCACCCCTCTTTTAGTTCCCTTCCTTTATCCATGGTGTGATTTCACAATTTTTTTTTACACTGAAGCCCCTTCACACAGGCAGGATGGTGGAAGAGGCGTATTGCAGGTTTAAAGAAAAGCGTGTCTGTGTGCGTGAGTTTATGAGTTGCATTGGAGCTTTTTACCACTCACACGTTGTGCTCAGCACATGCGAATTGGCGCCTGCGCGCTCCTGATGCTAATTCCACCTCTTCTCCAGCAAGGCATTCAGCTCGGTGACAGCTCGATAACTAGACTCGGCCGAGGTGTCTCTGCTACGTTTCCCATTTGCCGTCTAATTCACACATCAGAAAACATATACTCGCAAAAGTGAGGCTGTAACAGAGTAAAGACATCAGCAGTGTGGGTTCACCAGGAGCGTACACTGGGGAGAGAGAGGGAGAGAGAGATGAGCAGTATCAGTGTGTGCTGGCTGAGATAGGTAGATATGAACATGGCTCAATTTAGGGAATTTCTCCTTGAAGAGAGCGAGAGTTACTCTGTCACGGAATAACGTGGCGGGCAGAAGCAGGCCTCGACTGGAAAGTCGTGTTGGGTTATATTTAATTTATGTACTACCACCTGGTTAATGGGATTTTTGGATCTACTCACTCTTCCAGGCTAAAACACGGCTTGTTCCTAACTATCAGCCCCCAACCCAAAGCATTAAAATAATTCATGCCTGCTGCATTACTAGCCCTCTGATCATAAAATGTAGAAATGTTCAAATCGGCAAGTGTCAGAAAACATTAGATTGCATTGATAGCAACCAAAACATGTAATGTAAGTTATTGATAAAAACAGCCTACGCTAAGCGGCTGTCTGACTTTTATTGAAAAGACTTTTATAACTGCCTTCACTGTTCGACTCTCTTTTACAGTTCATCTCCAGTTGACCCAGATAACCTTTCAAACGACATAATTTTTTAAACGCTTTTATTATCTGATACAACCTTGAAAATGTTAAATATGTAACAGGGCTTTCGATTCAACATTCAAAATGTCATCTCTAAGTGTACTTTGGCCATTGATCCAAAATAACAACCTGCTTTGATTACATTCATTTTCTCTCTTGTCTTTTTCTACTACCCTGTTATGCTGGATCAGACTGCACTATATTTCTGTCTATCAGAGTGGTCACGTTGTCAAATTAAACAACCACAGTGCCAATAATTTGTGGCGTATCTTGTTTGATGCTGACCAATCGTCGTTCACGTCCTTGTCTGAGCTCGTAGTTGAGTTTGAGAGTCAGGAAACTGTTAATCCTGGCTACAGAAGCATTTTGTGATCAGAAATGAAAAAGAAAGAAACAAAAAAGTTTGTGTAGTCGTTCCTGGTTATAATGAAGAAGACAGTCTGTATTTGACAGAATTAGTTTTAAGTCAGAGCTGAAACCACATTTCACACAAATTTTGGCAAAGTTGGTCATGAGGCTAAAGTCTTTTTCTTTTGAGTGACCCTACATCGTAATTTAGTTTGTTGTACTGTAAGAAATGATTGAGCATTCCACTTTATCACTACTGAAACAATTATAACAGTACTAATAAGTACTAAACAGTATTAATTTTTGGGAACCACTTTCTAACTGCTCACCATGTTGATATGAAGGACAGGGTGCAGTCTCTGCTGGACTGAGAATAGTCCATCAAGTGAAAGTATCCAGGCCAGCGCCCTGTAATCACTGATGAAGAATTAAAAAACAGATAACACAAACCATACCACGAAAGATAAGCTACCGTGGCGGACCAAAGGATACACACGTCTAATAGAGTATACAGTGAGGGGACACCGTGTTTTAAGACTCCAGTGTTTCTCCAGCAGCGCTACTGTGTCTGATCCACTCGTACCAGCACAACACACACTAACACACCACCACCACGTCAGTGTCACTGCAGGGCTGGGAGTGATCCACCACCCCAGTAATACCTGCTCGGTGGCGGTCCTGTGTGGGTTCTGACCCTTAAAGAACAGGATAACAGACTATACAGAGAAACAGATGGAGTCTGTAATTGCAGAGCTACAGAAGTGCTCCTGTCTGATCAAATAGGCAGCACTTTTCTAAACAAAATGTTACAGCGTTGTTACAACATTGTTACAAATTGTTACGTCATTTATTAGTTTGCAAGTTTTGTGGACAATCCAAAAGTCTGTCTGGGTAAGCAAGTTTCTAATTGCCGCTCTGTCAATTGCTGTGATGTTGCCTCGCTGTTAGGCTTGTGTGGGGATGGGCTCAACTAATAGTTTGCTTGTAGAATGAATCACTTTGATGCCAGTTTGATTGATCCTATCGAATTAGACTTTGGTGCGAGCATATTAAACAAAAGAGCAGGCTTTATCTTTAATATATCTGCGGTGTGGTCTGCGTCAAATTGAAATAAATCAAACGTCACGTTAATAGGTGCTGTCTGACATCAGTTGGCGCGTCCCGGCCAAGATCAGAGATGCCAGGGAATCTAATCATCGGGAGCAAATTAAAAAGATTTTAATACAGATAGTGCACACAGACACACTGCTCACTAACCACTATCCCTGTACCTCACTATCTCTCTTTGACTGTGTGCTTTGACAGGACTGCGTTTCAGTACATTATTCCTGGATGAATGTGGCATTTGTGGTGGGGTGGGGGGGCTACGAATCGATAGGCTTAACTAAGACATAGCGTTATCTTGATCACGGCTGAAAATGAGAGCAATATCTGAGCCTGTGCGATAAAGTTATCAGCCTAAGCAATTAAAAAGCAATCTAGACTTGATCAGCATTCACTGCAACCCAGGCCTTAATGAGAACAAGAGAAAAAAAAATGCATGAGAGAATCGCACTTGTTCTAATGCCCCCAAAACAAAAGTGAACAGCTTTCCAGGAATAAGGTTCTTTTAATTTTTTCCCCGCTTTACGAAGCAGTCACATCAAGATGCTCTCCAAAAATGAAGGCCTGACTCTTTTTAACAAGCACACAACGTCAGATTTGTTTGTTGAAGGGAATAAAAGTGGTTACAGAGATTAAACACAGCGACACATGCATGTTTCCTGAATCCCCCCACTATCAACCCCCATTCCTTTTTTTTTTTTTTTTTTTGATAAGCAGCTCGTCGTGTTGTTTATTCAAACATAAAAAAGTCTGCTTTCAACTTCCGCAGTCATATGGAAGACAAGTTCGGCACAATATTGGAAGAAAAGTCAACAAAGTTGATATGGGTATTTACCAATAAAAGGCTGAGTTTTAGTGCTGAATGGATATAAGAGGATTAGGAGACTTTAGTCGCTGCGCTGACAGGGTTGAGGGCGCTTGGCTTTGGGTCTAATTGTCATTGTTCTTCTTTCACAAGCTGAAATCCCTCCATTTGTTTCTTGAAGCAGGTCGACAGTCAGCCGGATGCACTAAAAAGGTGCACTTTTGAAAGCACACACTTTGGAAAAGGCTTTATTTATCGCACTGTGCTTTTCAAATGCCGAACCAGTGTCTCTAAAAAGCATCGTTTCTTTCTTTCATCGTTCTTTTTGCAATATTTTTAGACTCATGTGTAGCTATACAGCGATCAGCTGTAGCATTTAAACCACTTCCTTTTGTTTCTACAATCTCTGTCCATTTTATCAGCACCACTTACCATTACTTTCAAGTCCTACATATACAATCTGTAGTCCTTCTGGTTCTCTGTATACTTCATTATCCCATGGTCAGGACCCCCACAGGACCACCACAGAGTATATATTATTTGGGTGGTGGATCATTCTCAGTAATGCAGTAACACAAACATGGTGGAGGTGTGTTGGCGTGTGCTGTGCTGGTGTGAGTGGATCAGAGACAGCGGTGCTGCTGGAGTTGGACTGGAGAATAGTCCACCAACCGAACATATCCATCCAGATGCATCAAGGTGGGCAGCGTCGTGTGACCACTGATATAGAAATGCAGGAAGGCCAACAAAAACTGTGCAACCTCTACAAGTCTACAAGGTGGACCAATAAGGTAGAAGTGTCTAATAGAGTAGACAGTGAGTGGACACAGTGTTTAATAATTCCAACAGCACTGCTATGTCTGACCACACAAACTAACACACTACCCCCATGTCAGGGTCACTGCAGTGCTGAGAATAATCCACCACCCAAATAACACCTGCTCTGTGTAGGGTCCTGTGGAACAGGCTAAATGGGAACCAACAAAGTAGCAGAGAAAAAGATGGACAGTCTCCACATGTAGAACTACAAAATGGTCCTATATGATAAATAGAGCTGATTAAACAGACATGTGATCTGGGCCAGAATGAATGAGTGTGTCTATTTATGTGATGTTTATTATTTAATTTATTCATACTTATATCTTATATATAAAATGACTGTTTCTTCAACATCAAAAACATACTATATTTGTTTGCACATTAAATAGATATCATACATACTTCTTGGTAGGTGACAGTAGGACGCCTTATGTGGCTGTGATCCACATTTTAAACCAGACAGAACATGATTGTTAAACAAACAAACACACAACTTAGGAAGCAATACAGGCTCAGCCAAATGTGTACCCTCCTCTGGTTGTGCTGCCCTCTCCATTGGTGCACCTATTCATCACTGCATGGCTGATATATAGAATAAGAAATAAAAAGGTGATGAGGTCTATATAGATCTGAGATCTATATATTCTGTATAGATTTATATATTCAGATCTAAGAAGATATATAACAGCTGTTCGAAAAGGAATGATTTTGATGAAGTAAAGATAAGATAGCCTTTTATTATCCCACATGGGGAAATTTGCAGGAGGTTATAGCAGGAGAATAACAGCAGAACAGATACAGGACAAGAGATAGACTAAAGTGCAAGTTATTCAGAATTACAGAAAATAATACCTCTCCACGGTTAGGTAAAAAAAGAAACTATACACATTTACATGTTGGATACAAATGTAGACCCTGAATCTTCTACAAGAGGGGTAAGGATGGAGGAGGTGATGTGCAGGATGAGATGAGTCAACTGTAATTTTGACAGCACACTTTATCACTCTGCTGGTATAGATGTCTTGAAGCTTTGGCAAACTATGTCCAACGATCCTGCAAAGTGGAGCAGCCTCCTGTGGCTAATTGCTTTTATCTACCAGCAATCTCTTTTACCACTAGTGACCTGCGTTGTTTTTCAGTTTACAGGCCTGTAGTGTATTGAGCTAAGATGTCTGTGCTCCTGTTAGCTGCAGCTGGTGGAGGAGGATCGGGGGGTAGTGAGGAGAGGGTGGGCAGGAGGAGGAGGAGGAGATGGCAGATTTTTCACCTGAAGGCAAATGCAGGCAGAGGAAGCCGTGGGTTCAGCAGGGAGCCCGTGCTCGGCTCGCCACACATCCAGGAAGCGAGTCTCCTGTGTTATTCATTATTCATCCGGCCCCTCACAATTAGCTCCCGTAATGCTCGCGCCTCAAGATCCGCTGCCCCATAAAAGAATACGCAAATTGTTCCTCATTTATTTATTTATTTATCTCCCAGTTAAATGTGCTCAAGCGGTGTTTATTTATTCAGTTGCTTGTGAGCGAGTTTGTTCAGGGCTCTGAAGCAGGAACGAACGATTCAGTGTATTGTGCTGATCTGTGATCTTCCTAAGCTGACAGTGTAAAGCTACTAGCTTCTATAATAATAATAATAATAATAATAATAATAATAATAATAATAATAATAATAATAATACAGTTTTCATATACATAGGTCAATGACATGACACATTTTTTGTCTTGGTATATTTTTGTCCAAGTGGTGTGGCTGCCTGTGTTTTTCACTATAAACACAATAAACAATTGAAGGGTTGTTTAGACATAAAAAGACATTTTTACATGTACAATTATGAAGGATTTTATGTAACAACCTTTAAAATCATAACAAAATAATGTTACTAAATAAGGCAACTGTGAAATAAACTGTGTCCATTAAGTCCAAGTCTGTTTGCTAAGCACATTATCCTATCACACCAAGATATGCTAATTAATAAATGCAACATATTCAGACTCTTATAACGGATGGGTATGTACCCTGATGGCAAATTCTAATCATAAATCATAATTCATTCTTTATTGTTGATGGGTGACTGTTTCACTTTCCATTACTAGTGTGGCCAGAAGGCTGGCTTTGCTTCATTGGCTACTCCTCTGATAGAGTGACCACTGGAGGACCATGGAAATGTGTTGTGATTATAATAATGTTTATTTATTAGGAAAATAAATATTTGTGGGGTTGCACCACCTGAATCATTACACAATATATTCAACACACATAAATACAGTGAACAGTTTTACACGTATTTAATTACAAATGTAAATTTAATTCATTCATTTATACATTTGAAGTGAGCATTTTAAAGCCTTATTTGACATTTATCCAAAATATTACATCAACGCAGTTATTGCCAAAAGGAAAAACATCTGAAAATACTGAACACTGTATGTTCCTGTGGAAATAATATTCATATCATTACAAACTAGTGTATTGCCATTTTAGTAAAAGTGAAAAAGCCTTCAATCTTATTATTATGGTGGTGTTTGCTCGTACTGTGTGTGCTGTAAAAAAAAAGCTCTTTGATTTTATGGAACACTGATTTTTATATTATATGTAATAGTGCATATCCAACTAAATAAGCCGTCTCCACTGTAGCAGGCATAGCTCTTTAAGAAATCTTGCAGAATAATGAGGCAGACAATTAAGTCAGACATTAAATAAGAGAATTTTGCCCGTAAGGCCTAGCATTTGGTTTTAGTTCAGCTATTTTCGCAGTCATTTTCTATTATCAAAACATTACTATGAGCACTAGGAGACACTGGCACAGGCTGGGTTTAGTTTCTTTTTCCTGAACCTGTGCAGGGCCTGTGTGACCAGGGCAGGGGACCAAGACTGCCAACCAAAAAGAAAGCATCTGTTTCAAATGAATGCTGGCACATGGTCTGCTCTGTGTGTGGGACGTGTCAGCGTATGCACACACCTATTCTAATCACATGCATGCACCAGTTAAGATTTAGGATTGTTTATGGCCACTCAACATTGGATTTGGTGCATGTGAGTAATGAAACTAAGTACAATTAACAATTAAGAAATAAGCTAGCCAACCAGACAAGCCAATAGATGATTGGCTGGAACTAGAAGACATAAGAAACACCCACATATGATCTTACAATAGCGATTTCTATATGAAAAAAATTCTTCATGCTTCATGTTCTTCATGCACATTTCCATCATAATGCACCAGTGAGCAAAACATTATGACCACCTGTCTGAGATAGGGGTTGCACATCTTTTACATTTTCTTACTAGTTATGCGTGTTTGTGCTGATCACAAATAAATATACTTACAAAAATCTGTGACGAAGCTGAACTCCACAGGTCAGTAAAGCATGACATGTCCTTTCCAATGAAGATTGCTAAGTTTCAGGAATCTGGAGATTCTCAAAAATAAAAAATTGACACTCTACGCATTACTTTTTTGTTGTAGTCTTCAAGAAACTGGAGATAAATGATGTTCACTATCTGATATTTTAAACACGGCAGAGAAGCCAAACTCGACAGGTCAGTAGAGCATAATGTCCCTTTCCAGTGAGCCCTGGACTGCACTGCCAGCCTTCAGGAAACCTAAGATATGGACCCCGGTCTTGTCACCTGTCATTATCAGTGACTAATCAAGCTTAAAGCGTCATTCCTGAGCAGCAATGTTGACAAGTGGAGAACTCTAGTTGCTTTTCCTCCTGTTGCCCAAACAGCTTACAGATACAGTGAGACATGGACTACACGAAGGTGCCCTGTGGTACCTGGCACCAAGATGTTGGCATCAGATATTTAGATTCTCCTAACTTGTTGTTCCAGGATACACCACAGATTTTTAATCAGATTGGGATGTGGGGAATTTGGAGACCAGGGCAACTCGTCATCATATTCCTCAAACCATTCGTGCATGTATGCAGTATGGCACTGTGTATTATCCAGCTGAAAATGACCTCAGCCATCAGAGAATACCATCATCACGAAGGCTAGGAAGTGGTCCGCAACAACATTTCAGCAGGAGGTACGTGTCAAACTGACATCTGCTTGAATGCACTGTGTGTTGTGACACTTTCTTCCCATAACAGTCATTAAAAATTTCTGTGCCACAGTAGCCCTTCTGTCGTTTCAGACCAGATTGGATAGTCTATGTTGCCCTCCTGCCCTTGCCTGTTCATGAGCCTTTGGTGGCCAATACCCTGTAGCTGGTGCATGGCTTGACTCTCCTTGGACGACTGCTGATCTCACTGTTGAATCCTAATGTCTGAGAGATGCTCTGACCATCTAGCCATAATAATTTAGGGCTTATCTAAATCTTCACGCCTGCCCATTTCTCCCACAGACCAAAAGCCCATATGAGTTGTGTGTGTGTTAATGTGTCTGTGTGCCTATTCTGTGATGGACTGGTGACCTGTCCATGGTGTTTCCTGCCTTTCACCCAATGAGCTCTGGGATAGGCTCCCCTTTTATGAAATAATAGCAATAAATGAATTCAGTCATTTTTATTTTTACAAAATCCAGTGTGACATCTTAAGTCACATCTTGTATTGCAGTGTGAGCAATACAAAATACTAACATACTGTTAAATACTTAATGAAAACTTACCAGTTGAGACACACTCATATCAGACTTATGCACTGGGTCTTGTGCACATTGAAAGAATCAATAGTATTCATCAGCCATCAAAGTCTCTCTTTTCATCTGTGGATTTTTCAACATTTCTCATTTATGACATAATCCTCCATTTTTGTCAGCACTCATAAAATCCCCTGCGTTAGTAATAGCTGATGAAATGGCTATGACAACGTGAATTTTTCAGAGGCGGCAAAAATGACAGATTGCTCGGAAAGGCAGTATAGCCTTTATATTCTTCCAGTATAAACATGAAACATAAATGTATTTTTACTCGCTACACACCCACAAGAAACAAAACCTAGACTGCTTTCATATTTCACTTCTTTATGTGCAAATCCCAGAGATACAAGCATGACATAATTCCCCACAAACGGGCTCACTTCCAATCTTCAAACAGCACGGACTCTTACTCTGGGAGCCCTTATTTTATATCCACATGACTTCTACACACCCCTCCCTCGCCACCAGCACCACCACCACAAATGCATTTTTTCCCCTTTAAATCAATATTGTACTTTCTCTGAGAACTTTCTCTGCCTTTGGGGTCTCGAGCTGCAAGGCAGTTCATTTTTCTCCCTGGATGGCTACAGAAGATTGTGCTTTTGCTCATGTCTCACGCTTCCTTCTTTCTCTTTTTTCTGTCTTATCAAAGCATCGTTTTATCTTAATAAACTTTAATTTGATGAAATAGCAATTTGGTTCCCATATCTGCGATCTTCTTTGATATCCAGGATGTCTGGCAGCTATATAGATTTCTTAGATATAAAGCGAACATTAATGTAAAATATCCTGCTCTCAGAGCCATCTATTTCCATTAAACCTCTAGACGAGGGAAGATGCGTTGTTTGTTGTCAGATTTTGAGTCCTGTTCTATTGCAGTTTCAGAGATTCGGTCAGTGAATGGGAATTTAAATGGTGGACTGGAGCGTGTCCAGTCATCTATTCATCTTTCATGATCATCCTCCCTCATTCCTTCTGCTGACCGCTTTTTCCATTTTGCCAGTGTGCTTGCATCAATGGAAATAAAAACACGCACACACACACACACACACACTGCTGCATTCATCTTATTCTGACCAATTTGACATGAGAACCAAGACGGACTGTTTGTATTTAATGTGTTTCTTATCCTGTTTAGAACGAATCAGGTGAGCTATGAAGACATTGATGCTCCTTTGGTGTTTGCAACCAATTTATGTAGGCCCTTCCATGCTAATGAAATGAAAACCTAAAATTCTTCCATATGGCCATTTTAGTATGACGAGTTAACAGCTTTACTTGATTAGCTCAGTCTCAAGGTGTGAGGTTTATGAAAGCGGCCGCTCTTTAAGATGTACCTTGTTAACTGTCGCCTACAGGCTCGGCTTATGCAGGTGATTTGTGAGGGCTTTAATTGGGGTGGGTGTGGGTTTATTAGCCTTAGCTGCCCCGATCGTGTTGACTTGGATGTGAAGCCGCAGTCGCCCCACCGCCTCCTCCTACACCCATCTAGCGCACCAGCCTGAATCCTCATCAGGCTGTGAGGGCCCACCAGCTGCTGTGCTGGAAGGCCCCCGAATCTGGGTTAAACAGAGGCTGTCTGTAATAAAGGCCAGAGCCAAGGCCTTTGGCTGGTTCCCAAGTGCTCTGTTCAATTTAGATATAACTGGAGAGCAGAGCAGCAGCAACAGCCATCTAAGCCATCTTATAAACAATGCAATCGTCCACAAGTACATGCGAGCAGGCATTCTGGCACATGTGACGTGCAGTTGTATGCAGGGCTGGAGACGGATATTCAACTTTTTGGATTTTTGTTTGTTGGGCATGTGTTCGATATTTAATGTTTAGGATTTTAAATATCTGTGGATTTTTTGCTAAGTGCATATATTGATGAACTGTAAAACACTTTGAAGCTTGGAGTTCTCAAGAGAAACCTAGACGACTTTATTTTTCATTTGCTAGAAACAGCACTAAACACAACTCTGCCCCCTGCTTAGAGCTAAAAACGCAGTGGTCTGTTCTACTTCAAGAAGCCCACCACTCCACCTGTATTCAGGCACCAGTAAAGTCCTTGTATGAATGAACATGTTAGAGCCCAACATATGCATTTTTTCTCTTTAAAAAACTGAACTGCTTAAAACGTGATGTTCTGATGCAACAATATATTTGTCAGCTCATTCTTTATTTTATATTTACACTTTATTAAGTTAAACTGTATGGAGTGCTAGACAGTATGTATTTCCAAGGAAGCTGCAAATAGTGCCCCACTCTACTGAACCTTAGTAGGACTGTATTATTTGCTCATCGTAACCTTGTGTTAGATCACCTCTGTCAACCATTGGCTAACCTGTACATGAAAAGTGTTATTACCCCATAGTGTGCCACTAAGAGAGGCTAGCTAGCCTGGTAGATTGTGCTGCAGTGCTTTGTGAGGAAAGCAGCTAACCTGGAGATTTGATTTAACAGTGGAATGAGCCGCTGAAGTGCTGTCAACTTGGGTGTTGGATGTGACTATTCGGGGAAAGTCACATCCAACACCCAAGTTAACTAGCACTTAATCCAAAAGGATGGTTTTATGTCTGCAAACATTTGGGCACCACTTTTGTTGAAAGGTAAAAAAATGCATATTTTGGTTGTAAAGTATTCTGAATTAGTTTAATATTTAAGATTACTCAGTTTTCAACCTGATGCTTGTGTTTTAATTTTTTTCCATCCGGTCTGATCTCTGAGGAGAGAGTCCAGTCTAGAATTTGTGTTTTTATAGATAACATAGCTGCACAATTTAGTTTATTTGTTTTTTTGATTATGCCACTATGCAGTTTATTTGACAGATAAGTTTTGTGGCTGTGGACAAATCTGATGACTTATCTGAACATTTGGCTTTTTATATATGTGCAATGTTATACACTCGTTTGTAATGTTATACAATTTTTTTTGGACTGCATTGTGAAAAAAATCATTTTATGGGATTGTGAAGATGTTTTTAGCATTTAGCTATACATAGCTGCTTATTTCTTCTACCTGTATTTGCTAACACCAGATGCAAATGGCCCATAAGCACAGCATTTTGCACTTAGTTCATGATTTAGCCAAATTTGTTGCTCATAGCAAGCAGCGGAAAACTAGCCATGCGCTCACAATTTACACAACCTCGTTAGGACGAATGGTGGCTAATTTAAACACAGTGGAAACACTGGAGCAGGAAATATTTCACATTGTAAGTTTTGTCTTTGAAACAGTTTAACACTGCAGATATTTAAACCATTTTGTTACTTTGTGAAGCCTCGTTGCTGCAAGCTGTTGTTACTGTTTTGTAATGGCTGTTCTAAGGCAGCAAAGTAAACAGAGCTCAAAAAAGAAACAAGGAATTGGAAATAAATCAGACTTACTTTAGCCAATACCTGACCCAGTTAAATATACCTGAACATCTCTGAAGTTCATACTAATCATAAAAAATAAAAAATTTCTGTGAATTTTCAGTATCTGACTTTTTAAGGAACCACAGGAATCCTGATGTAGTTTGGAAAGGTTTTGCATAAAACTACTACTACCTACAGAATCCAGGCATCAGTTTAAATTTTTTATTTAAACTTACATATTTAAAATAAGCACTATTTAGTTATTATTTCATATACAGACAATTTCTGGAATCTTTTGTATGATGAGAAAACATCCTTTTACATATTTGTGCTTGAGAGCCTAAAGACTGAAGCTGTAGCACAGATAGATAACAGTTGCTAAGTCAGCGTAGTCACCTACAATAGTAAGGATTTTTTTATATTTATTACAAACTCAAGCAAACACATGCACAGGAATATAAATCAATCAAGAGACAGTTTTTCATTACTGTGAATAAGCAATAATGATTGTGTACGGATCTAAATTGTGCACTGAATAAACTCTTACATCAATTCAGAAAAATGAAAAACTGTCATGCATCTTTTATACAGTAATAGAAAACATAGTTTCTACATGCTATTAAGTTTCACTCTTGAACAACTTGAACAAGGACATGCTGTGACTCCTCTAGTGGCAGATTTAAACCAGTCAAATTTTTTTTTTTTTTTTCAGAAAAAAAACGATGACACTCTTTGCCCACCGGATGAGGCTGACATTGATGTGAAAATAACGTGTGAATCAATGATGTGTTAAAAAGTGGTTCCCAACCCTGGTCCTATAGTAGGAGTGGGCAGGACACAACCTTATGCAGAGTGAAATTTAATGTGGATATTTTATGGAGTTAAACAGTTTCAAATACTTAATTGTGTTCCCATAGTATCATCATCTGCCAGTTTTGACAGTCAAATGACATTTCTCAAATTTTAACCTTAAAGATATAAAGAATTAAGGTGTCTTAAATTGTTTAAGCCACCCTCCACGCTCCTAATCAAGCACTATTTTAAAACACATAAATAGTTACAGTGAGAGCTAGCCAGACTTAATTAATTGTGTTCTGCACAAGTTACTGACTTTGAATGAATGTAACAGCTAGCCCCTCAGTCTGTTTACAGCTAACCTCTTGTGTGGTGTATGCTGTAACGTTTGCACGTACATCATTTCTGGCTGAATTGTTGAGAAATGGTAGGGGCTTCGAGTTAATGGGCACAGCCCCTGCACAACAATATTGATCTTGCTTAAATACTTTTGAAGTTGTTTAGCAAAGCCATAATGTATTCTGTTTTTGCCTGCTCGTATCCCCTCCTGCCCCACATATAGTCTTTTTTTCCTCTCCTCTAACACACCTGATACCTCACAACTAATCTCATCTCATTAACAAGTCCCTCCTGAGTTGAAGGGGACATTTTACAGCAGGAAAAACACTAAATGTGTAAAGCAGGGCTGCTTCAGGTCCAGGATTAAGATTCACTGTTCTAAAAGCTCAGGAATTAATGTGCTACAGAAGACTGGCTGGCCATGAGCAGGTCTGAGGGGGAAACATCAGTTGGAGGAGCTACGGTGTGACAGTGGCGGTCCGCAGCAAATGAAATTAATTGAAGTTAAATGCTCATATTTGGGACTGGCCAGCAAGACAGTAGGCTGGTGTCATGTCACATAATGACCCGAAAGTGATGGAGGGTGGTGCTTGGGGGAGTTGTTGCTGTATATCAGGCATACCAGCATTCATGCTGATGCCTCTGAGTTTTGGCAGCTAAATTTGAGCTTTGGAGGACCCCAGAGTTGTACAATGGCTTGGCCATGATATTAACATGCAAAATGCTAGTGTGATGATTTCTTGTCTTAGGCTGCCTGTTTTCAGCAGCAGGGGTTACTGGGGTTTAGCAAACTAGCCTACATGTATAGCACTGTTAGACGGCACTGTCAAACAAGTGTTAAATATAATAAATATTCTCTAGGGAGCAGATATTAATGCACTAAATGCTAGCACATGCTAGACTGAGAAAGAAATCAGAGTAAGAGCATACATGCACAGGTCCTTATCACATTTTCTTAATCAGATTTCTGGGCCTTGATCTGACCTAATAAATCAGAGCATGCTATTTACATGTCCACCTTAATGATCAGATAACTGTGTTTTGACTTTTACATTTTTTTGCTACTTGGTCCTGCTGCCTGTTTGGAGCTTTTTTAGTCAGAAACAGTTTTACTGAATTCTGCGTTGGAACTGCATGTTTGCAAAGGTTTTAAAAACTCTGTTAGTGTTCTTTGTTTGCAGTGCAGTGAGATTCAGTCTGTTTTTTATTTGTAGTGCAAGTCCATTCTAACATTTAGCTTTCTATATTGCCTCTCTCTTTATTCTGTCTCCATTGACTTTCCACATGTGGATGTGGGCGCTTCAAACACCCTGAAATCAATAGAAAAGCCACCATTGTTTGAACAGGAAAATAAGTCACAAAACAGGGAAAAAGGCCCATTTCAGAAGAGACAAATCTTTATGAAGATGAAAAAACAATTGGAACTCAGTCCGTTCTTGTCAGCTAAAACAAAAGAGATGTTCATTGCCCACTGTCGAGTGGTGCAGCTTCAATTGTGCTGAGGGACAGCTGTGTGTCTTTATGGAGACAGACTGATTGTCTGGCCATACCTTGACAGCGCATATGGAGGATAAAGGCCTATTATCCTCAGTCACCTTCGTCTGTGTCAAACACATAATGGAGACTTTCACAAAGGAGGAAGAACTTGCTGCAAATGTTTCAGGGAGAATGTCACACAGCCAATGCTGCACAGACATGAAGTAATGAGGAATATTCATGCGAAGTGAATTTTCTTTTCCATGTTTTTCATTCCTCTGACGATGTTTTAAAAATCTTATCTTTCATAGCTTTTGCTCTTGAATTACATTGATTATTAACACTAGAAAGGCCAAGAAGGTCATTTATTAAGAGTGTGGGTGTGCCTCAGAACTATACAGAACTAACATTATTTACTTATATGAAGCTAACTGGAGATATATGAAGCTAAAAAACAGACTAACAGATGTGCAGATGGATGGATAGATGAATGAACAAATGAATAAATGGGCAGATGATGCAACTTGTGAAAGGAAGAACTATGTCAGTGTATGGATCTGTGCATTTAGTTCGGCATGTTTCTCTGACTCTGAAACTGTTTTGTTTGGGCAGGGCAAGAGATGTCAGCCTTGTGATTGGTCAAGATTAGGACTATTTAGTTCACATGGGCAGGCATTCTTCAAGTTATTCAAAGTTTATACTTAGTGCATGTTTACTGTTTGCCTACAAGACCAGGATTCATGTAATTAGAAAGAAAACAAAGATTTAAGATCCCTGGGTTTAGATGTGATAATTTTGACAAAATATAAGCCCCATGTACACTGTTCCCTGATTTGACTAAAATAGTGTTTTTTTAATCTCTTATTGTGACTATTTGTACCGTCTTTAGTGGCCGTTTTGTCTGTATGCATTAGACTGTTTCGTCTACAGAGAATGGCTAGTTTTCATGCTATTCCTGTAAGTCAGACATTATTTGATCACTTTAGCACGCAAATCTTCATCTCAGTTTCTGGGGTGTGCTGTTGCAGGTGCATTTCTGAAACTGCCTGGTTGTTCAGTGAGAGGACTGTCTGCTCACACTCGATTCCAGTAGATGTTTTAAGACATAAACTTATGGTCCAGATTTATGTGAGGACACATTCTGTTTGCTAACTGTCTGGTCTGTAGCATTATTTTTTACTGCTGCTACTATGATAAGCTACCATTTGTTGCTCTTCACAAATGCTAGCTACCAGTTAGCCTAGCTACTTGAGAGGGCAGCGTAATGAACGAGTGAAGCAAACAACGCTGTTTGTGAAAGGGTTTGTTTGAGACATGCTTTTACTTATTTACTTTAATATCTTCTTTTTGATTTAGCATGTGTCTAGACATTGTCACTAAAAGTCTTATCATATCACAACAAACAGCTAATATGTGTTAGCATGGCTAAACAAATGCAAAAAGGAAAAACAACTAAATTTCAGTATCTCAAGATCTGCAGGATTAATCATATTACTTTATAGTTCTAACCTTGGCTACGTGTAGTTCTAATTTAGGTTACTTGTTCATCTGGCTCTACAGACAATGACCCAGATATTTCTGTCAATCAGAGTAGAGGAGATGATAAACCAGTCACCACAAGTGAACTGCAAAAATATGTTAGCTTATTTGTTAGACTGCTGCTACCACTTCTGAAGTTTATAGCATCTTTGTTCATCAGATGTGAAGACGGATGTTTATTTATATTAAATACATGTTAAAGGAATGGGTTCATATTGTGACAGGTTTACACACTTTTGAAGGGAGAGAATAACACATAACCACAGGGTAGAATCTAAAAAAAATCACAACAGTTTAGAATCTAACAAAGATCAGTTGACATCATTACTGGTAAAAGTAACCAGGGATTGCCATGTCTTCAATGCAAACATAGCCATTTTATTTACTGTCCACAAGCCTTATGTATTCCTGTGCCTTATGTATAGAGAAAGAAACAGAAATCAAGTTCCTCTGAATAACTTGTTTCTAATTACTCATGTCACAAGACATGATTCCAGATTTCAGTAGCATAAATTTTGCTCTGCCACTTTTGGAGGTATGGTGCCACCCCTGCAGACAATGGCATAAAACCCCCCAGATATGTTATTAAGTTTTGGTTGGCTGCAAACATCTCCCTGCTGTGAAAAAACATGTTACCTAGGACAGCACTGTTGTTTCAAATTAGATTAATGTCTTATGTCTTATGACATATACCAACATAACATCAAATCGAATAGTCAAAATGACCTCTATGGCCATTCTGGTGTTAAAATCGATTCTCTTCATCAAACTTCATCTTTTTTCCAGCAGGCATCTTCCACTAAGTGTTTTCCCTGAGTTTGACCTGGAGGGCTGCTGGCTTTGTGTTTTTGACACTGTGCCCTTCATGAGTGAGGTGGATTTAGCAGTTTTGTCCTCTGTCTTCTTCTCTGCCTACATCATGCCACTGGTATGTGTGAGTGTATGTGACAAGAGTTAGCCCATCTCACGCTAACACAGATGCGCTAACATCTGTGCATCGTGGCTCCTGCGTGCGCCTCGCTCCCTCCTATCTGAGCACAGCCCTCTGACGGCCAGCAAGAAGAGAGAGAACAATCTGGAACTTCTGTTGCATCCCTCACCCCCTGGGAGCCTGTGCTTATCTATTATAAATATGCTGAGATTACACTCTCTAGTTTCCCGCCTCTTTACTTCCTGTAGTTTACTCTACTTTGACATCCTTAATAGGTTAACCTGAAGTGGGACCTGCATGTTCTCTAGGGATGAAGTATCAGTTGCTAATTTTATGATTTTAATGTGCTAAATGCTTGCATGGTTATTTTTTGTCTTAGACCAACATTAGTCTGTTCTTCACAGCAGGGGTCTGCTGGAGTTTGACAGGTACAGTGCTGTTGGTGGGTACTAACCCTTACATTGTTAAATATTCTTAAAAGGTCAACGTGAAGTGTAAAGTTATAGCACAGTTGGACGGTACGCTCAAATATGCTTAATGAGTTGACCTGAGTTGGGACCTGAATGTTCCATGGAGATGTATAATCAGCTGCTACTTTAATGATACTAAAGTGCTGAAAACTAGCACTGGTATTTCTCATTTTAGCCTGTTATTAACCTATTTTCCACATCAAGGGCTACTGGAATACTGAGGCTGAGCCGCAGCAGCAGTTGGTATAGCTAGATATGTTTTATAAATAAGCCTGGAGCCTGAACACTGTCTAAACATGTAGAAGCAGTTGCTACTTTCATGATATTAGTGCACAAAATGCTGGCAAGACTGTTTCTTTTGTTAGTTTACCATGTTTTCAACAGTAGGGTCTACTGGGACAATGACAGGAGTGTAGTGTGATTATTATTATAACACTGTTGTCCACCATGGTTCTAAATTGCTGACTAAAGTGGCCAGTGGCCCTCTTGAAATCTGATTGGTCACCCAAGATGCCACCCCAAAATTTAATTGGTTTCCACTGTGGCAAAAGAGTTGTTTGCTACAAGTGGAATAACTTAACACCCCCTCCACCACCACCACTGCACCCCCTCACACATTTACCTAAACGGAGCATATTCTCATTGTGTATGTTCTTCCGACTTTGCGTTTAAGGCAATCTTGCCCCCCTGTGCATTTACACTGCCACCCTGCTGACAAACCCCTGATTAAAGCTTGCAGATTGCCAAGCACTGTATGGCATTGTTGGTTGGTACAGTTACATATGCTTAATAGGTCGACCTAACCTGAAGTGTAACCTGAATGGTACAATGAAAATCTGTGTTTTTGTGATATTAATGTGCTTAATGACAGCACCAATATTTATTGGCTAGCCCAACATTAACCTGTTTTACACAGCAAGGGCTACTTACAGCAGTGGTTGGTATTGCAAGATATATTTAATAGGGTAACCTGAAGTGGGACCTGAAAGTTCTTTAGAGATGTAGAATCATTTGCTTTTTTTTTTTTAGTAACATGGTAAGTGATTGTGTGATTATTTCTTGTATTAAGCTGCCATTTGCCTGTGCTACTGTGGTTTAACAAATAAGCCTAGCACTCTACAGCCTTGTTTTTAGGTACAGATTACTATGCCTAGTAAGTCAACCTAACCTGAGATGGGACCTAAATGTCTGCTTGCAATGTTTTGTAATATTCAATTAAATAATATTATGTGTAGGTCTTTGTATGGGTATGCATAGTTATTTCTTAAGCTAGCTCCCCTCTATCCTAATGGAAGATGAGGCTCAACAAATAATGGTTCTGCGCTGTTGCGTGGTACTTCTTCCAAGCTGTGAAACGTGCTTATAAGAAAGGAATACATTGCTCTAGTGTAACAGTCAGATCACATTTTGTGAGGGTACAGATTTATCTGACCCCTGATTGATTGCCTGTGCTGTTGTAAAGGGGCTACTCTTGTCCTCTGTGCACCTTGCCCAAGGTCGTAAAGTTTTCTATGGAGGATTTCATGGCAGCGTACCTGTCCCAGCTCTCAGTGAGCTAGCATGTAGTTCCCGAGCCCCTCCGGCAGCAGCAGCTGTGCCCACGTCCTTCAGCTCAGGGCTAATGATGGAGCTGACTGAGGTGATTATTATCAGCTCACTGTCTCCAGCTCTCAGCAAGGGCCTAACGGGTGAGGGAGAGCCAGGCTACATTAATAAAGTGCAAAACTGATAATGACTTTAGGATTGGATAATTAGACAAATGTGCGTAATTGGGGATTTCTCTCCTGGCTTTGCAGCAGTTGTTAGTGGTCGAGGAGCAGGAAGACTCCCCACCAGCAGTGCGAGGCTGTTTATGTGTGTTTGCATGTGTGTGAATGCCGCTTTCACAGGCCAGGTGTGTAAATTGCCCAAAATTACAGCAAGCTGTACTTTTTGTCAGAAAATCATTATTTTTTCAAATGTATGTGTTGAAATGTTATTTGGCCCCAAGGGTACATTGGTCTCACAGCAAAAATGCAAATTATGTGTCTGAAAGTCTATATTATTTTTTATGTCTATATTATATGCATGTACAGTTGTTGACTATGAAAAATTACATAGAAAATATGAGAAGACTTTTCAGCAAGTGGCAAAGTAATCAAAGTAAATTAGGAAACATATATATATATATATATATATATATATATATATATATATATATATATATATATATATATATATATATACATATATATATATATATACATACATATATATATATATATATATATATATATATATATATATATATATATATATATATATGTGTGTGTGTTTGTGTGTGTGTGTGTGTATGTGTGTGTGTGTGTCTGAACAAAACCTTGTAAATGTGATAAATTCACTAAATTCTGAAATTGCGTTGAAATTTATGTTGTTATGTTTTATTTCTTTATATCTATGTAAATAGAGAGTCTGACAATCTCTTCGCCCGCCCCTGCTGGAAAACTAGGATGCTGTTGACTTGCTGTGGAAAAATGTTACTCTGTGTTCAGCTGCTAGCGAGCAATGAGGAGTTAAAGGCCTGCTGTGAAAACAAAAGATGGCCTTTCCACAAAAACAGCCATGTTTTCTACATGAGATGAAGGTTTCACATAAAGTACAGCTGCAGCTGCTGTGTTCGAATAAAATCTCTTTCCATCTATTCAACCCTAGAATAAATGATTGAAGGAATAAATGAAAGTATGTGTCAGAATTACTAGCAGCCCTGAATTGAATACTTTGTACACCCTCCCTTTGCTAAGATAACAGCACTGAGTTTTCTGATATAGTCTCACAGTGCCGGTTATGGTAGGAGAACACATTTAAAGAGGTCTGAAACCCGCTCCGGATCCTTACTCAAACTGACAGCTTGAGTAAAGCTCTGAGTCTGTGAATGTAACTATAAGGTTTCAGGTGCAGAGAGAAGCACTGAAGCTGCAGCATAATCAAGTCTTTTCTAATCTTCTCTTATGTCTAATCACCACAGAGCTGACAAAAGCTTCAAATCATTTCTGCTTCATTTATATATATATATATATATATATATATATATATATATATATATATATATATATATATATATATATAAAACTGACAAAACACTCAGAGGACAGGTGTATTTTCAAAGAGTTGAGTAACAATTTAACGGAACCGTTAAAGCGCCATTTAGTAATACATCCTCACCACGCTAACAATTAACTAAATGATGAATAGCCCGGAAGATGAAAACGAAAGGAATGTAGTGTTTTCTCTGCTCTCCAATGTGACACGCTTAAATTTTTTGATTATTTCCCTGATGCAGGCATTCCGACAGCCGGCCCTGCTGCTTTTAAAATGCTTTTTAATCCGTCGGAAAATTACTCTCGAGCTAACGAGTTCTCCTCAAACCAACTCCAGACATCATTAAGGGTCGGCTCTAGCCCGGGGCTGTGCATGAACCTTTTCTTCAAACTGTACACTTTATCCATAATTCAGCTATCTTCCTTAAATTATTCAAGCAAATAGAGGAGGAAAATAATGGAGTTCACTGAATCTTACTTACACATAAAACAATTTTAATGGTGATTTGAATTTGCAAGGTTTCTTTTCTTCTCTCTCTCTCTCTCTCTCTCTCTTTCTCTGTGAGTATGTGCTTGGTGGAAGAGGATAAGTAGCGTATGCCCTCTCCTGCCCTGACCCCAGCCTGCCTGCCTGCATGCCTGCCTGCCAGTACCCATAAACACGTTATCAAAGAGCCAGCGCAGTAAATAAATGATCAGTGAAACCAGAAGCCTAGCCCACCAGTGTGTGTGTTTGGGGCGGGTGGGGGTGAAAACAAGGGAGTGAGTGTGTGAGAGAGAGATTAAGTTCTTAAGTGCAGCGTTAATTATTATGTCAAAGCCGGACACTTAAAATGTTGCCTCGTTAAATTCGTATTCATATTTGCAACTGATGCCGCGCTCATCGTTAATATTCTTCAGCCATGTGCCGGTTTAGAACATGTTAGAAATACTGATTAATGATATCTCTCAGGACTGGCCCTTATTAAGAGCCCTTAAAAGACGTTTTAATTATAAATAATTATATACCTGCACTTTTGCATCAATGTTGTTTACATACATTAAACTCTTTCATTAAAAAAGTGATTACTGAGTGAGGTTTTTCTGATATGGGCTCTTGTAAATGATACAGAGAGGGAACTTCTGTATCATTTACAACCATGTTGTAAATGTTAATCAGAAACAAATCAGATTATAAGTGCAAAATATAACTAAAAATAATGGACGTTCTCTGATGTTGGGTTTCACACTATAGCCTACACACCGTGATGCTTTTGATACTTTGTTTATTGTATGTAAATAATTTATTGGCAGCCTGATTTTGTTCATTGTATTTTTCTTGATTATCTTATAGTTTCGAGTTTAAATAAACTGTGTCTTAAATTTCGGCTTTTGTCTCGGCTGGGAAATCATTCCATCTAACGCTATATGAAATATAACCCATAGTTCGGAAGGAGATCTGCGATAATAAAAGGAGTTGCTTCTGCAGAAAAGTAAGCACACCCTTCCGCTGCGACATATATGGTGCTTTCTGACAATAGCTCATGTCGTGTTAGCGTGGAGGAGAGCCTGCGGTTGTGGCAGGCTGGAAGGTGGCTGCAGACAGTGTGAGTAATATTTCTCAGTAGGACAGAGACAGCCCGTATCTGGCTGAGGCAGCGTCTAACTAATGGCCATCTGTGTGCGGCAATAATGAAAAATCTCGCTCATGTCTGGCCACGCCAGCTCGTTAAGGGGCCTCAGCGCTGAGCAAAATAAAACAGATGATGGGCTCCGACGTGTGAGAGCCATCCCACTAATCTCTCCCCAAAGGATGCGCTGCAGCTCATCCGGAGAAGCAGAAAAACCCAACTCCTTCGAATTATTCGCCGTGATTTATACAAGGCCTCCAACTCATGCACTGCCTGTTAAATGTTTGAGGAAACCTAGCACACATACTTTGTTAGGTTTAAATTCAAGTTTAGTCCAAAGAAAACTATATTACCTATAAGACAGTATTTGTGAAAGTACTACCTAATCACCTAATAACCAAACCCCACACATTGTATCCTCATGTTGTGATGTAAGCTCCAATCAGCACCTCGGGTTTTAATTGTTTTACGTCTTATGATTCGGTCCTAGTATAAAATGTGCTTCTTTTTTGTTTTTGGTAAACTTATGAATAATTTCTGCTCTGATTGGTTGGTTTACAGGGAAAAATGACAACAGTAACACAAATGCAACATGTCGAAATAAACACAGACAACAAAATAAAATGAACCTCAGGGTAAATATGCTCGGCCCTCATACTATTTAGTCATTTATTTAGTTTGCTAGATGCTAACGCTACTTACTTTTGATCTCAACATCAACACAAAGTAAACTAACGTTGTTACTCACTGTGAAGCTTTCAGTTAAAGATGATCTCCTTAAAATAAGAAACAATGATAAAATCACACAGCAGTTAGAAGTCTCTCTTTATGTGCACACTACAAGTAATCAGATCCAAAAGGATGTACATGCGTAGTGTACCACAGCCCAATCAGAGCGAGACAACCAGCTGTAAGTTACCTGAGCTTCTGTTGCTTCTATTGCTTTAAAATGATGACAGACTCTTAAAGTCTTTTAAAGTAAAGCATAAAATTCATTTCCGGCTCCCGCCATGTTGAACATTGTAAACCTCCATTAGGGTGTAAATGCACACTTGCAGATTATACCAGACTTTTCTAATCGGGATTATAATCAGACTAAAATATTTCAAAATGAATGTCAACAATACAGCATGTTAAAAAATTTCCATCACTAGCTCATAACATTCCTGTTCTGAAAATGCACAACAGAAACGTACTGTAGTGTCCCACTAGTGGCTAGCATGAAGCCAGCTGCAGGTAAGAGAGACTTAAAAGCATGTATATAGCTGTTGTAGGCTTCAGTGATGTGTATATATGTTTAGGGTGCTATTCTGTGCTGGGCTTTGGAGAAGTTTTAATGTTGGTGTTCAGCTGTACCATGGAATGTGTGGCTGTCACTGACCTGACTGCTATCTTGATCATTCAGAGAGTCGAGTGCTGAGAGCTTTCATCTTAAGTACTATGCTTCTTGCATCTTCTTATCCTTGGCCAACGCCACAATACATTATTTCCAGTTTACTGTATTTGTGGCCAGTTCTGGGTTTCCATTAACTGCCCGGTTCTGTATTGGTCTTCAGTACGTATGGAATGCTCATTTAAAAATGCCGTCTTGCCTGTCTCTCGCTCCGCTGCCTCTGCTGTGTTTGTCATGCTCTGAGCCCTATTGTAATGTCTCACACATGATTCCAGCTGCAGAGGAGCTGTCCGTCCCGCAGGCTGAGGGCGAATCAGAGCGCTCTCACCCCTTCAGTCCCACTGCATGGGTGAGGGGGCTGGATGGGGTGGGGGGTTTGAGCGTTAAAGCTAAGCGCAGCCCCTGAACGCCGTGACTAATTTGACACATATCTCGGAGCCTCCTCTCTGACTGTCTGCCACCATCAACACTTTCTGACTCGCCCGCCTGCCACGGACACGGTCCCTCTGAGGCCTGCAGCCTCTCTCTCCTAATGGACGAGCAAGTCTCGAGCCATGCCCCAGTCACTTGCCTTTATTGTGGCAGAGCAGAGATTCATTTGAATGCAACGAGTTGGTGTGGTTGAAGAAAACTGAATCTCTCTTTCTTCTCTTTCTATCTTCAACTACTTTCCTTTCTCTGAAATATTTTTCCCTTGGTGGTCCCTGTTTTTCTGCTTACGCAAACAGATGCAGAAGTTGGTAGGCTGTTCTTGTCTTTCAGAGGTATTTGACTTCTATATTTCTGAAGCTGCCATGCCGGCTACCTCTTCCGTGCCCTGCATTGTGCCTCATTAAAAAAAGCCAGGTCTTTAAACTTGAGAGTGAATGTTCAGAGCTAACATGCTTTAGACAGCATGGGTTGGGGCATGCATAAATGCATTAATTTCCACAAAAACAAACCTTAAAAGCATGTTGTTTTTGCAATTTAGTTTCCATACATCCCAGTTTTTGACATGCCTTTTGACATCCCCTTTACATTGTGTGTAAATGTTGTGATTAATAGACCAAAAGAAATGGCCCAAAATAATCTGGAAAAACATTTGGTTGCATATACCTTCATTAATTATCTACTATGCTCTACTATTTCAATCTTCCTAATTGCTTTTTTGGGTAAAATTTACATGCTTCAATATTCCCCAAACACAATACTTTTCTCATTGTGTACATCTTTATTTACCTGCTGTCTAAAACGCTTTAAGCCCCTCCTCCCAGTAAGTCCAGTGTCCTCTAATTGGTCAGCTCACTCACTTTTTTTTGAGAGGTCAAACTCGAGAGCAACATTCTGCTACAAGTTCTTCTTCATACTGCTATGGCTGTTCTTTCAATGCAGTCAGTTCATAGTTTGAGCGAGAGTCTGATCCTGAAAGTCAAGTAGAACAAGTTGGCAGATCCATTTTCACAAGCTACACTGGAGCAGGGCATTTCCAGGTGGTAACATTTGTTGACATTTTGCTAGTTTGCTTTTAATCTCAAATATTATTATGGCATTGGATGTGACATTCATTTTCCATGAGGAAGTGTCCCCACACCATCAAATCTTTCTTCATTCTACAAAGACATGGTTCTCAAAAGAGCTATTATATAAACACAGTTATATGCACATTGTACACACCTAACATGAGTGAAGCTATGGTAGAATCGTTTTGATAGATGATATGTATTAGTGTAAAAACCTTTTAAAGCTGCAAGTTTTTACCAATTTAAGAGCTCCTCCTACATAATTTTCTGTTATGTGGTGGTGCTTTAAACTTACTTGAACATCTCATTTCCCAAAGTGGTTTGAGCAGCCCTGGTCAAATAACAAGTTTAGTTTATTTTCTGAGTTAAAATAAGTTCTTATATCCTCTACAGAGAACATACTTACATCTAACATCTTTCTGCAAATATTAGTGTACAATTTCAATATATTTGATGAGTTTTGCATATTGGAAGAAATAAAATGCAAAATCTAAAAATGTGCTACAATGTTTTTTTCCCTGATATGATGGGAAAAATAAACAGTAATGGTTCATGAAAATATGCAGAAGTGGAAAATAGAAAATAGAACACAACCGGGCGCCTAAAACAGCCATCTGCATCTTTTAAAGCAAACTGCAGTGACTGTGATGAGTCATAGTCACCATCAAATGTGAAGTAAAACCATCCAGCTTAGCTATGAACTCCATCCTACCCCTTTCTCTGTATCCATCCTCAATCCTAAAGAGATACACGGTGAAGACCAAATGAGAACCTTTACGACAAGATCATTACTCCACAGATCTGTAAAACATCACTGAAACACTGGAAGTTTCACATTATCCTTTAACGACAGAAAGTCAGATCATACCCTGCTGAAATCTTAATTCATCTAGTGCTGCTCAGGAGCAAAACTGGCCTTGTCTTCTTTAATGAGATGCTGTGTGAAATGTTAATTACACACCGGGCCAGGAGCGCGAGTCGCTTCCTCCAACGATCCCATTTTTATTCTTGTAATAACAATTACTCCAGCGAAAAGTGGGTTAGGGAGTAATGACACCCCACAGAGAGCTTCCTCTAACTTACACAACTGAAACAAAGAAAACCCAACTGGAACATGCCTACAACACCTAACCTAACCTATTGGGAATTTGTTAAGACTAATGTTTATTCATTATAAACTGTATTAGTATATAGTTAGTGGTATGTGAGACTCACTAATAATCACATTATTCATCTTAATAATGCTGAATAACCAATTTGTTATGCAAATTATAAAAGTATGAATTAGCAATTAAACTCACATCATATGAATGTGAAGTGGGCAGCATTGGTTCTCATAGGCTCAGTGCACAGTCAAGTAATGTTTGGAGTTTATTACACTAGAGCTATTACGAGTTAAATAAGTTGCTAATAATGCATTTTTACTACTGAAATTTACATATAAGGCCTATTAACATTGTTAATTTGGACTTTACTAAGCAAATAACATGACCATAATAAACTCACAGTAAAATGATGCCAAACACATTATTGGCATATTGTAAAATAACTATACACATGTTTTATGCTTTACATGTATTTTCTGTTTCTTTCAGTATTTTAACTTCAATTCACAGAAAATGTAACATATTTTGTATTATTTTAAATTATGTGGTAAAGCATATGCTGCTGTAAGTCACCCTGAAAACCCGCCAAAAATTACATAAAAATCAAAGGCATTGGGTTGGATTTCATAGGACTTTCTCAGACTTACGTCATATGTCTTTACATATTAACATCACACGCACAGGCTCAAAATAAGGTCCCAATCGTTGTACTGATGGAGACATTATAACAATAGTAGACAATTCACTCATATCCTCAGAAGACATGCCCTTCACAACATGCTTGGAATCGTTAGACTTATCCCCTTGGGGAAGGAGTCCAAAGTCCAATGCATATTGGAAAATGTTCTTCCACACATTGTATGCAATTGCATATTTCCACCAGTGAGGTCCCCAAATCTTGCATAGAGCAGCTTTAAGTTTGGTCACTGTTTGGTCACTTAAAACTTATCTTAAGCTTTTTCCTTTTTTATACAACTCACAAGTAATGGAAGCCTTTGGACATCATTTAGCATCATGCAAACTGCATACCTACACTGTATGCCTGCTATTCTCGATACGAATAAAAGTATCAACTGCATCCAAACTTTAATCACTTTAACACTTGTGAAGTTTTGCACACGACACTTTAAACTGTCACTTTCCTAAACATTTTTTCCTCCTCCCTTCCATATGAATATTAATAAACGACAGTAGGATAATCAGAGAGTAGAAAGGGCTTCCTGGAGACAGCAGCGCAGATCTATTTTTCTTTTCTTTAAACACGTCAAGGCACTCCGCGTGTGTATTTATAACAGACGTGGATTGACAGGTAATTAAGAGCATTTCTGCAGTTTGGATATGTCTAAATGCAGAGCTGTGCCATGAATCCGGCTCCTATGTGTGCAGCACCGGGCCCCGCACGCTGCCTCTGTTATGAATAACAGTAATTGTTTCGGCCGCTCGCGCACTTTGTGCTGCTGCCAGCTGGCACCTGCTCTCCCCCCGCGCGCGCATGTCACATGACACTACAGCTGTGTCCACATGTTCCCCCGGTCAGCCACATCGGCCCGGATAATGCTCGCTTTTGATCAGCCCCTCTGACTTTTTCCAAATGATCTCATCATATTACCGCAGATTGCTACCTATTACCGAGCGATACTTATTTAGTAATTTAGCTGCGAAAATTGCCCGGCTCTGAGGCTAATTTTCAGCGGTGACATTTTGCCCACTGTGCTGCTGAATGGACAGCGGATGAGCGGCAGAGTAATTAATACTAAATGAAGCCCTTGCATAGTTTTTCGTCACGTGTATGCATGTGCACCCTGGATTCTGAAGCCGTCCCCTGAGAGACGCTGTTTTGTTTGTGTCTCATTGTGTCTCATTGACCCAGATGCTCTTCAACCTTCAAACAGGAGAGGACACAGCGGTGAGTTTAGCAAACACATGAGGAGCAGAGCACAGTGTGCTGCTTTACAGAAAATGAGGTAATTGGTATGTCTCGTGTGGCTCAGGCACACAGACCATCCCCTTATACATACGCTAAACAAGCCTTCAGTCACACACACAAATTTATTGCACTGGCTGGTGGTTTGCAGAACACAGGGCATTGTTTAGTTAAAAAAAGATGAGTGATCATCTACAGACCACCCTTTATTTTTACTTTCCAGTGAATACAGCCATTATTCAAATAAAGGTCTTTATTTTTGACAAAAAACACTGTAATTACAAAAGCATTCATCTTTGAGGAGAAGATCAAGCCCCTCTCTTGCTTCAGATCAAAAGATGTCCATCCTTCCACTGTGAGAAGACAACTTAACGCTATGGGTCTGAAAGGTGTGTAACTGTCAAGAAGCAATCAGTGAGAAAAGGAAAAACTACTTTTAAAAAACTACTTTCAAAAAACTACTTTAGAGAATCAAACAAAGAAGTTACTGGTGTTTTCAGAACAATGGACTGGCCATCCCAGAGTCTATGCCTCAATATCATTGAATGAGGCTAAAAACTAGCAGTAAGCAGCAGTGAAGCACAACTGCATCTTTTCACTGCTGTTAACTACTGCCAACACAACTTTGATGAGTGGAGAGGGAGGAACACGGGTGATTGTGGCGTTGCCGAATATGGCACTCTCGATCTCGCTATGATAGGGCCAGTCATTGGAAAATCCCAGTTCCTCCAGATTCTAAGACTGAACTTTGGAGGTGTGGTAAAACATCCCTAAAGATTTCTTATGCCAAAGGAAGAAACTCTTTTCTCAGCTGCCTGAAATGCATTGTTGGAATTACAGCTCTTTGCTGTGTTACAAGGTGATGTCATCTCATTATATACTCCTTATTGCATGCCTACCAGCATTTGACACACCCTCACACAACACATAAAGAGTTGAAGAAGCAAAAACGTATTGCTCAGGGTCGGACTCTGGCTTCAGCAGAACCGACACCAATGTAAGAAAAGCCACAGCTGTGTGGGGACGGAACTCGTAGCAGTTGACCAGTCACAACAGAATGGGTGAGCTGACCAGAGCACACTTAATGACACAAGAGTTCAGACAGAACGTTTCAGACAGAGGGTGAAAAGAGACGTGCAGTATGAGAGGGAAATTGAAGCATGTTTAAATATATACTAGTAGCCCCCCAAAATAAAACTATGAACTGAAAAGTAGCATACTAGGTCCCATTTAAGTGAAGGCTCCTTTATTGAATACAGAAGCAGGGAAGAAACACCAGAGCTGGCTAAAACCGTCAGGAAGCAGGCATGTCAGCTCTAGCATAACGCTCACTTACGCTGCATTTACACTGCTCCATCGCGTCGACGCGCTGCGATGTATCCCATTCATTTTCAATGGGAAGTGTTGGTTGCGTTAGACGCAGCCGCGCGGTGCATCATGGGTGCGGCGTGTCGAGTTCGGGGGGTACGATGCGACGAAAAGTTTAACCGAGATTAACTTTATGCAAATAAATCCGGCAAACGCAATGCGTCTATCCAATGAGAGGAGGGCGGGTGGTCTCGCGATGAGTGTCCTCAACGTATGAAATATTAGTTCCATATTCAGAACTAAATTAAAACACCCTCTTTTATATTTACATCTGATTCAAAAATATAAAATGATATAAATATGGTATGAAAAAGTTGAACACGAGCATTAATCACCGCTGCCCCGTCACCCCTGGAAACGCACATACCAGATTCCATTGGACGACACAGGGAACACCCTTGTTACACCCTCATGCGGCCAGCTGAAGGGGGGGGTCCGTTGACGGGACGGAGCTGTGTAAATGCAGCGTTAGTAAAATACCACTGCCCTGAAACCCACCACTAAACATCACAATAAGCGCATGTGTAAATTCTTATTTAAACTTCAACAACTTATTTATAACAAAAGTCTCTTCCATTCCAAACAGCACTTCCCAAGCTCCTCTGCATCGTCACACCTCCAATGGAACTGCAAGCCAGTAGTTACTACAATAAGTTTTTTTAAACAAACGTGTGCTTAATGGTCATTTTTCACTGGAGATTAAATAAATAAAGGGTGGTCTTTGCCTTTTTGCATAGTCAGAGACAAGTCTTGGCCCACTTTCCTGGCATTTCATGACACAGCTGCCTGAAGCGAGTGAGAGAGAGAGGGAGAGAGACCCAGCCTAGCATCAGACCCATTCTCTCTGACATGAGGTAGCACTTTTTCCCCTCGCCAAAGTCAATTACACCGCTGAATGAACGATCTGAAAGCATGATTGATGTCGTTGTATGACTTGCACCATTCTCCCTCTTGTTTTCATTTCCCTGTTTAAGACCAAAGCGAGTAGGTTTCGATGACTAGATTCTGCAGACAATGAACCCTGCCAAGGCAAAGAAGACCTCATTCCCAACCCCCGCTCACCTTTTTCTGAGAGGTGTTTATCCTCCGATAGGGCCCAAAAAAAGCGAGAGTGCAAACAGAGCAACGCTTAAGGAGTTATGAACTGATCTGCATTATGGACTAACTTCAGGATTTATGGAAGAGGAAGTCAGCAAGAGGTAGTAAAAATGAAATCATGACATTTAAATATGCTGCCTATTAAACGTATGAAAACAGAAGCTCTGCCTGCCAGAAATAACTCAGCGTGGCCTGCTGTCCAAGTCCAAAATGTGCTCCATCGATTAGGCCGATGGATATTTCGCCGTATATCTCTCAGGCTGGTGGAATTTTTTAGGGGTATGGTTATATATTCCAAATATTATCTATTATGAGAGATGAAAGCTATGAAATATCCATCATGTAAAAAGTCCTGAAGATCAAAAACAAAAAAATAAGAGTAAAGAGAAACGGCGCTGCCGCGGTCACAAGCTGCTGCCACTGGACTGGGGGGAAAGGGAAAAGCAGGCAGAGATGCCATTATTAGATATAACTCCACATTAGTGAAAGAAAAGCAAGGGAATGATTGCTTAATGATGGCGGTCCTACAGGACCCAGCTGCGGTTAGGGGCAGAAGGATTGGCCTTTGATGAGCTAAAGACAGACCATTTATTGGTCAGCGCTCGGCAGCAGAGGCCAGCCACCAAAACATATATGCATAATGGAAAAATAATGGAATTTATAATAATTTGTTTAGCCGGGGAGGGAAACAGAGGGAATTAGAGCAGCTCAGCGCCACTGCCTGCAGACTACATGCACCTCTGCCATAACAAGATTAGAATTTAAACTATGGGGCGAGAGAGTCTTTTCTCTGCGGCTAGATGAAATATTAAAATAGGCCATGCCTCAGCACTGGGTCTATCTCTCCTTTCTCACTCTCTCTCGCACTTTCTCTGTGACATATGCCTGCCAATCAAAGTGATTGACACAGAACATGACTGGATCAAAGCAGGCCACCTGAGCGGTTTGTTTTGCAATGTGCTGTGTTAATCTTATGGGCCATTAGGCCAATGCCGTCAGACTGGGTTCTTTTCTGGAACTGTCTTAAAAATGATGCGTTCTGCAATAGAGCTGATGTCTTAGGCTGACTCAAAATATACAGCGTTGTAAGTGACTGGACACTGGCAGTTGACCTTTCCTTGTTCTGCCTATAGATGGGTTCTTTTGTAGCAACTGCTGCAAAGCTGGACAAGTATAAAGAAGCCTGACAATAATCACACTGAAACACCTCTTTCTGTAAACTGGACAGCATGCAGTGCTTGTTTAGAGTTACTACGTAGAAATTTAGGTTTAAAACACTGCGGTACTTTTTTATCTACACTCATTTTATCAGCTAGTAGGTGTTTCTAATATAATGCTTGGTGAGTGTATGTTGTATGGAAATGAGTTGTAGTTTTTGTGATATATATTATGGGTAGTGAGAATTTATGTGTATGTTTCAAAGTTATATTTAATTCATATGCACAAGTGTAGATTTTAGAATATTATTGGGAATAAAACCTATGAGTTAAAAACATTATACTCATACTAAAGTTATATTTAAATAATATTAAAATACATCTTATATGCCTACATATGCTTTTCTGTTCTTAGTGGGTACAAGGTCTGATTAAAAAGTCTCAACAGCCCAACATCATATTATTGGTGGGAGATCACTGGGACATTAAAAAAGGCAGATTATCTCCACTATAGGTGACTTGCTAGCATTCATCTTCATGAGCAAAACTAATTTCCCATCAAACTATTAGAAACCATTGTGCAAACATGTGTGCGTTCATTAACACACATACTTATCTGTTGTCTAAATTGCTTCAAAAACTTTAAACAATGAGATCATCAAATTTCATCAAACATCTATTGCAGTCCTACATTTCACTAAGACTGTGCACTTAAAGGACAGATTGTCTTCCATGGTGTCGCCCTACACAAACATTTTTCACACTTTCGTTTGTCTTGTTTTTTCTTTATTGCGTAAGCAGTGCATAAGCACCAGTCGTCTTATCAGCTCATCTACTCGTATGTATATACATTTTGACTGCTATATACCATATAAACACCTATTGGTGTTACCCTAGATAAAAAGCATAAAACAAAGTCAATACTCATAATTAAATGAATGTGTTTTGTCATGAATAATCCAGGGCGGGCTGCTTTGTCCGGGTGGGCTTCTCTGAGTGTGTGTGTTTCATGGGGAGAGGGGTTGAAAGGTTGTCAGTGCCTCCTCTCGCGCTTGGGGGCTGACAGTGAACATGTGTTTCCTCCCTGTGATCTGCATGGCTGTAGCCCGTGCGCTGTGTGCCTCACTGGAGGGCCAGTCACGAGGCATTTGAATCTAGAGAGCCCTGAATGATGCAGGAGGTGTGTTTGTGTGTGGCTGAGGCTGGAGCCCAGCAGTGCCTTTAGAACTTCTCTACCTCAGCTCCGTCATCTCTGTCTCTATGGAACTGCATGGGAAGACTTATTAGTGTACAATGTATCACATGTTTGAACACCTGCCTTTTTTTAGCTGGCTCATCCTGTGACCTCTATCCATTATTTTACAAGTGTACACCAATCAACCATAACATTAAACCATAACATTAAAACCACCTCCATGACGTGGTGGTGCTGTGTTAGTGTGTGTTGTGAGGGTATGAATGAATCAGACGCAGCAGTGAGTGCTGCTGGAGTGTTTAAACACTGCGTCCACTCATTGTCCACTCTATAAAACATGCCAACCTTGCTGCTCCACCTTTGTAGATGTAAAGTCAGAGATGATAGCTCATCTGTTGCTGCACAGTTTGCGTTGGTCACCCTCTAATCCCTCATTAGTGATCACGTGATTCTGCCCTCAGGACACTGTTGGCTGGATGTTGCTGGTTTTTGGACTTTTCTCAGTCCAGCTGTGAGGTATTTATAAAATCCAGCAGCACTCCTGTGTCTGATCCCCTCATACTAGTGCAACACACACTAACACACCACCACCATGTCAGTGTCACTACAGTGCTAAGAATGATCTGCCTCCCTAACAGTGCTCTGTGGTGGTCCTGTGAGGGTTCTGATAATTAATGAACAGGATAAAAGGGGATAAACAATGTAATAAAGGACAATGTGTGCAGATATAAAGAGATGTTAATGTTATGGCTGATCTGTGTATATCTTTATATCTTGAGCATACAAGCTGCCTTCTGTAAAGGCCACAGCACACACTGTGTTAGATTTGAAGCCGTCGTGTTTAGTGTTGTTTGCATGCTCTCATTAAAACTCTGCGAGCAGGTGCACCACTCAGTGTCACAGCACAGCAATCAGTATTTTGCCTTTACTACACTGAATGAAAGCCATATTGAACCACAGGGAATGTTTTTAAATGTAAATATAGAGAGTATCTTAGATATATTTAAGATATATGCCTATAGTACACTACTGGTAAAGGTTTTAGAACACTACAAGTCAAAAGTTTTAGTACACTACCAGTCAAAAGTTTTAGAACAGTCCTAAAACATTTGGCTGGTAGTGTTTCTGTCCCAGCCTTTTCAGCTCCTATTTTTCAGCTGGAAAACTGACACTTTATAAAGTGGTATTAAACTGATGCCAAGCGTGATTTTATACAATTTATACAATTAATGTGTAAAATGAACTTGAATACAGCTTAAGTCATCTCTTCCTACCAGCATTCTATAGTAGCACTCTGCTACTTAACAGGCTTTGAATGTAAAGGCAAATCTACTTTGTGGTTAATCTAAGAATGTCTGCAGGACGGATGTCCAAATGTTGGTAGTGATACTAATTAATGTCCCATTGTCATCAGTGAGCTTGTGAATATGATTAGCTACATAATAAAAGTCATGTAGCTCCAGTAGGGCTATGTGGGAAAAGTAACGGTGACTGGGTCTGATATAATATGGCTGGAGCAGCTGTTTCACTCTAAATTCTTTACCCTTGCTGTAATAGTTGTAGCTTTTGGAGATATTTGTGGCATGTTTGTGTTTTCTGAACCAACTGAGTAGCTGCAGATATGTTCGTGGTGCTGTGACAGACATTTTAGCTGTGTTGCTGCTGCGCACCCAGCATTGCCTAAACATTAACAGTGCTCTTCTGGCTTGCAATCAATAAGTACACCAATAAAATATCCTCAAACATCGGCCAAATCTTGATAAAAAAAAAAAGCAAGTATTGGCCAATACCGATTTCTTCAGCCAGCCCCAGTTCTTGGTGAGGTATGCGACAAGCTTGACTTTGTGGGTTTTGTAAGGACAAGGTACCTTTATTGTTTTTAGTGGAAGAGATGAGTTTTACAAGCTGTTTACAGAATTTACTTGCTGGGCACCTGGGTGAGGACCTTCAGTGACAGTGGGAAAATGTATTAGTGATTACAGTTTTTTCACAAATCTAAACAAACAAACACAATGTTTTTCTTGTATATCCTGCTAAAGTGAAGTTCAATCAGATAGATTTTTCTGTCTGCACAAATAAAAAAACCAAAAAAAAAACAAATATAAACAAGTAAAACAGATTAAAACCAGTGTGAAGCATGACCTTTCTTACAGTACATATATACTGATAAACATGTGAATAGAGGAAAAGGAGAATGTTCTGCCAGAGAGGGTCTGGAGCATGGATTGGTAGATAATGTTTACATGACAAATATGACATATAAGTGGGTGCCATCACTGCACATGGGCAGTGACAGTGACGAAAGTGAGCTTTGAGCTTTTTCTGTGCCAGGTGCTGTTTTTGTGGCAGATGCATACAGGGTATGGTGATTTGAAAAATTTTTTGAGCCTTTTGTGTTTTTGTCTGTCACCCAGATTTGTACAAAGCTGCTTTGAGCCAGTCCCTATAAATAAAACTGAACTGAAACGGAATCGTTTAAAGGAGTGGTCAGCCTCAAAGCCGGACAGTGCTGAAGCACGCTATGTTAGATCATGTTTATATGACATACACGGCTGGGTGGACAAGTGCACACTGACCCTGCTTTGAGCTTTTTCTGTGCGTCAGAATTTGAAATGTTTAATTCTTTTGTCAGCGGTGAGTTTTGATTGTTCATGTATTTATTATAGTGTTTAGTGCTTTAAAGAGGAGTTAAAGATTATAGGATCCTTCCTGGCTAGTTTGTAATAACCACCAGAGGGAGCCAGGAAGGAAGCTTGGGACCAGGCCAAGGGAGGAATGAAACTTCTCTCTGTTCAGAACTAAAGAGCAGCAGTGACCGCAAATCAGAGAAGACTTCCATTGACAATATTTGTAGATCTCAGAGAAGCAAATATTTCTGTCGTGAGGTTGAGATTTGGTGAACTATAATTAATTAAGGTACATTATGTTTGTAGTAGAAAGCAAAAACACATTAACTGCTGCATTTATGATTGTTTCATAATGATTTGTGCGTGTTGAAGTTGAGGTTTAAGAGAACTAGCCTTCATGGTCAAGCCCGTGATGATGAGTGATCGTAATCCAAGTTCAATCAAGAGTGCTGCAGGCTTTCAAAAACAACACCGATTTGCCTTATTTCCTTGTTCCTGATCTCACTTTTTTTTTTTCGCTGACTGGTGCCGCTCCTAAATATTTGCCATCAAACCATCAAAGCCAGTCATCAGTGCAGATAAGCAGGCCACTTGCATTGGCAGTCATGGTGAATTTCCCCTTACGGCACTCCATTGCAGGCATGAAGAAAGCAAAGTCTCTCTCTCTCTCTCTCTCTTTCTCTTAAGCTCTCTCACTCTTTTTTTTTCATCTGATTCTAATTTTGATCTAAATTGTAGCCTGATGTCATGCCACAGCTTCTTGTTCATGTGTAATCGCTGAGGAATCTGTGCTGGCTTTGCCAGAAAGCTGTTTAGCAGGTGCATGACAGAGTGGACCAATAGAGATGTCCCTCTATCAGCAATATCAGACACGCTGCACACACACATACACATGCACAGACCTGAAATGGACGACGTCCAGCTGCCGGCTCTTGCTCCGCTCCTCCAGTGCACGCTGGGATGCGTGCCACCCTCAGCTCGGCCATCACATCTGTTGACGATACATTTAATTTCGCTCAATTGGGGTTCATTAAAGCAGAATGACCAGAGAGTCTGAATGACCAGAGATTTGTCTGCTGTGCCAAGAAATGATTTGACGTGTAAGTGTTTGCTCCTTGCGAGTCACCTTTAGGCTGCGTAATCCCAGACTCTCCCTCATCGCAGAGTGACCTCAGCGCTGCTTGGCTTGGGGGTAGCGGTGCAGCTTGCAGGCCGAGTCCGATGGTTGGTAATCCCCCATTCAGTCTTTAATGGAACTTCTGTGCAACTATGTGTTTCAGCCCTGCGGGGTGGAGATTAACACTAGTGTCATATTCCAAAAAAAAAAAAAAAAAATAATAATAGACTGAAGGACTAATATGTGTATTTCACAGCCCAGTGCAGTCATCGATGCATTATACAATTATAGGTACAAGTGAATTAGACTATTACTGCTGGCGTAAAATATTATGTGACTTTTTTACTTACTCCAGGTGTAGTCAATCAGCAAAGACGTGTTTGGTGTCCAAACTGTGCTTCCTGTAGCACTGGAGGCTTATGTGGCTAAAACAAGCTTTGACCAGACGTCAATATTCACCCATTTTTTTTTTCTATCAATACATGCTGAATACATCTCCATATTACTGCATCCAGATCTTCACTAAGGTCATGCAGACCTGTTGATGTGGTTACAGCATGACTTTTAAAGTCCCTAGAGATTATAAAAAAAGTAAAAAGTTGAGGATAACCCACAGCACAGCTTTTAAGTTACTGAACCGATCTGAACACATGCGCTCTCCTGTTACCAGGAGACAAAATAAACAAACTGCTGTTGTTTTCGTTGCTGTTTATGCTGGCACAATAAAAAAGCAATTGGTAAAACATTTTTCGATGGAGATCATAGATATGCAGATGTGATTACTGTGGTTGTTTTTTCATGTACATGCGCTCACAGTTGTGCTCCTGCCTTTAACCCACTTCCATAAAAAGCTTTGCTACACACTTGAATGTCTGTTTGCCATTTTGTTTTGTTATTATTTGCTATATTTAATTCTTCCCTCCTTCCAGTTTTCATTGGCTGTGGCAGAAATCTGTTCGAACTTAGATGCCGACAAATTCGAATTGGGTTGGAAAAATCCAACATTTCATTTATTCCGACTGATGTGAAACTTGGTCTTGACCCCTCCCCCGGCTGTCGACTCTGACTGCCCCCAAATCTTGCAGACTAGAGCCAAGCAGCGCAGACAGGGCCAGATTGAGAATCAGGGTACAGTCATGTAACATAACCCCAGTTTTACTGTGGACTATATAAACAAACAAAACTTTTTTTTGTATAGCTACAGACAGTGAGCCGCTTTTTACACAGTGTTGAGTTAAGCAGCCCTTGGTGTGCACACACGTAATGCAGGCGTATGAGCGCTGTAGATTCTGCTCACAATTTCTGTTGTTTCTTTTTCTAAATACTGTTTATCCTGAATTTGTAAATACAAAAATACAAACAAATTGCAAACATGTTCCAACGTCCTTATGTTTGCGTGCATGCAAAGGGGAAGTTAGACTTTAGAACAACACTACTGTCTAAAACAGCCAACTGCAGTGCACTTCTCAGTACTGTCCTCTAGGATGTACTGCCCTCTAAGACCTTAATAAAGAGCTGGATATCGTTTGTGGGGAAAAGTTTTGAGGATTTATTTATAGAAAAGATTTGGGTGACTATTGACTTGTATTGTCTATTAGCAACATTAGCCTCGTAGCTCCAGTCAATTTTGACAAATCTTGTCTTGTCAGAGCAACTACATCTAAAATAATTGGATAATTGTATAAACTAGATTTTTCAGCAACCTATTCCTTTAACAACAAGAGACATGTAGCTGTTAGTGAATAAATGACATAGTTTTGAATGCGTTTCATTTCTCTGGGGGGTGTACACTGTATTTGTCTGCTCCTGTGGAATTCAGTTCATTGATAGAGAGCACATTTATTTCTATGTATACGAGGGTGGGAGGGGGTGCTAGGGTGGGAGACAGAAAATAGAGGGGGAGCACAAGAAGGGAAGAAAGAAAGAGCGACATGCAGAGATAATGAAAGCGAGATGATTCTTTCAGACCCTGCTCTCTTTCTCATACCCCCCCAGCCCCCCACCCACCCCCTTCTGTTGCTCCGTTCTGTTTGGCGCCAAACAGTCAAGATGTGGTGTATCGTTTCCTGCAGAGAGATGACGTCCATGGAGAGGGGAGAGAAAAAGAACAACAGCGAAAGAAAACAGTGAAGGAAAAAAGGCGCTCGCCAAAGGGAGGCTTAGTGGTGTCAAACTCAGGAAACAGAGTTTTCAGATTTGAGGGGTTAGTCTGAATGTGCGTGGAGGAAGGACCAGAGCTCGCCACGGAGGGTGTGTGTGTGTTTGTGTGTGCGTGTGAGGCCGGGAATTGGCAGCTGCTGTGGCGGGGGGAGACCGGGCAGGCTCTGGTTTTCGGCCCCTGGGAAGCGCCATGCTGCCAAAGTGCCCTGGCAGAGGGCTGCGATCCACAGGAACAGAAGAGCCTCTTTGTGCTCACCTAGCCAGCAGAAACCCGGCCTGTCTTCTCTTCTGTCCTCTCGTCTACTCCGCTTTCCCCTTCTCTCTGTTTTACTCAGTTTAGCACACTGTATTCCACACTACAGGTCTATTGCAGCAGCCTCCTCACACAAGGGTTCACTCAGCGTAGCTCCCCATACACTGCCTGAAGTCTAGCGCTAGCAGCATGCTTGTGCAGGTGTTCATTCGGCTTAGCCACCTGTATACTGTGCTGCCTGAAGTCTAGCGCTAACAGCATGCTCGTGTAGGGGTTCATTCAGTTTAGCTCCTTTTATATGTCTGCTGCACTGCCTGAAGTCTACTGCTTGAAGCATGATAGCACAGGGGTTCAGTCAATTCAGCTCTCTCTTTACTGCACTACCGGGTGTCTACTTCAAGCAGTATCCATCCAGGTGATCATTTCGCTTAGCTTCCCATGTACTGTACTGCCTGAAGTCCAGCGCTACCAGCATGCTAGCTCAGCAGTCTGTTGCTAGTAGCATACTTGCGCAGTGATTTATTGAGATTATCTCCCTGTACACTGCACTGCATAAAGTCTACGGCTATTATCATGCTGTGCATTTTATATACTGCAATGCCTGAAGTCTTTTACTAGTACCATGCTAGCAGTGTAGCTCTCCATATAACTCACTGCCTGAAGTCAAGCGTTAGCAGCATGCTGGAACAGGGTTCATTCAGCTTAGCTACCTGTAGACTGCAGTCTACTACCAGCAGCATGCACATGCAGTCGTTTATTCAGCTTAGCCCCCTTAAACTGCACTGCCTGAAGTCTACTGTTAACAGTTTTACTGGAGTTTTACAATTTCAAGTGTTCCCCTCTGCTGAAACACCTGATCCCACTCATGGAGAGCTCGATTATTAACTGATGAGCTGGATAAACTGGGTTGATTGCCCATATCAGGTAATCATCTTAGCGACTTGGTTCAGGTGCACAGGGAGCTGATAGAGCAAAACTGTGGACTGGCTATTGGGCCCCGACGGTTGTGAAACACAGCTCTAAACACATCAGAAGCAGAGCCCTGCTGAGAGGCAGACGCTGACTGTCCTCGAGAGACGGTCTCCGTTTACCAATATGAGAACGAATGTCTCTAACATGTGCATCCCTGTACTTGTCTTGCCTAGTGGATTTAGATCTTCCTGTATTATACCCACTTGGGGAAACGCACGCTCCCTGCCTTGATGCATTCTGCATATTGCTCCTGCGTACCTGTGCATGTGTGCGCCTGTGTGTCTGGGAGGGCCTCCAAGGCAGGAGACGTCTGCCCGTGTCTCTCTCTGGGCAGGCGACGCAGGAGTCAGCTGTCTCCCAGCGCTTCTCAGCTCATTAAACGAAATCCCATGGCCCACACGGAGGAATTTAAATTAGAGCCCGCGTTTGATGTCCTGGGCTGCCCCCACTCCACCACCCCCTCTTCCTGGCCCGCCAAATGCACCACGGCCTGCCTCGGTGCTGGATGGCAAACACCCCGTTTGAGGCACTGACGGGTGAAGGTCTCGCGGACCGACCTTGGGGAACTTAGCTGAAACTGTATATGTGTAAATCCACTGCAAATCCGCAGCACCCACCCCCCGCTTTCTTCCTCCTTTACAGCTCCGCTCCCTCCAGAAAGTGGATCACAGCACTGTTTACAAGACCTCATGATTCATTTGGGATAAAGGGGCTTGACAAGGCAGGGCCCGGGTCACTGTTTGAAAAGTTGGTAACCTGAGCTGGAGAGGACCGAGAAAAAAAATGAGCCACCTTAGAGTGCTTTAACGAAGACATGAGGTAACCGGTATGAAATAATTGGCTTTTATTCCCGATATTTACCTCCTCCTTCACTAGGCTGAAAGAAAGTGTGTGGAAAAAGATGGGTGGTCGCCTGAAGTGCTTTTTCCGGTGTTACTTCCAAAGGATGACAGAAATGAAATAAAAAAGGTGTAAATGTCCAAGACCAACAGCTCTCCAAACCAAATGTTCTTATTCTTGTAAACATTTTAGAGCAAGTCGTAAGCAACATTTTCAGGGCACAATCTTGTCCACTACAAATAGATACGTACATATTTTGTTAGCGACCTCTAGAGCAATTTTGGCCCAAATATTTTATTCCTAAAATAGTAGGGCTGATTAAATAGCCCTCTCTGTACAATCTCAGGCACCACATTCCTTTTAGAAAACAGTGTGCTATTAGCCCTCTCCTACAAAGAAACAAGACATTTGTCAATGGTTAGATTATTTCCCCCAAATCTGCATTGCTGACCTTCTGAAGACGTAATCAAAAGCACTGTTATTCCTCAAAACAGGTTTGTGTGCAAAAACGTATCCGTTCGTTTCCAATTATATCTCTGATAGCTAAATCAATCCAAGATTTAACGTGCATCTGGGGAAATTACCTAATTAAGTCCACTTGGCACTTGAGCGTGTGTCTGTTTAAGTCCAAAAGGGAGGATCGAATAGGATTCTCTCTCTCTCTTGTCTGTACGGAGACAAGAGTGCATCTCAAATGAGCATCTTAACTCAGCTAGAGTCCCCCCTTATACACTACACCCTCCTTCCCTCTCTGGCACTTTCGGTCTCTGTATCGGGTTTTGTCAGAGATTTGCTTCCCGAATCCCTCAAATCAACAGTGGATAGATGCCCATTGTGTTTAATCAAAGCACTTCCTCCCCATAATCCCTCAATTTGAACAGGAAGAAAGGGGACGTGAAGGGGAAGGCTATGGATGAAGCCCATGAAGGCCCACATTATACAGTCTCTTTTCGAATTCGCCAGCAGTCTCTGCCAAGGACCCCTCTTCTTCTTGTTTGTTGATGTTTTATTTATCTGCTTTTTGTGTTGCTGTTAGCATACCTGACATGTTCAATTATGACTGTGTGTCAGCTCTCTCAGTCACCTCCGTTTACAGCCGACGAGAATAATTGACTTGTCACCTGCACAAACCTGCTTATAGGTTTAAGTCTGCGAGATGCTGTCTGCGGAGGTGCTTGGCGACGCCGCTGGGTTTCTGCATCAGTCAGGTGAAAGCAGTAAAATGCTGGAGCGACCCTATCGTAATCCTGTTCAGCTGGGGAATCGGGCTAATCCTCGGGGACTCACCCTGTTTGCACTTTCTCTCATAAGTCCTAAGAGGAGAAGACCCTCTCGACCTGCATACAGCACTGGGGGTACTGGGAGCAGGTCTTGTTCTGCACTATTGTATTCCTACCTTGGAATTATAATTCAGTGCACAGTCACAGACTAAACAGTAGAAGGCCCGAATCTGGTAGAAAGCAAAATATGTCTGTCTCTGAGGCCAGGCGTGAGGGGAGGAGAGAGGAGCTGAGTGGTTTAAGTTCACACGACATGGACTCTTGGTGGATCATTCATCCTTTACTCTGCACCACAAGCCTGGGCCGGGCTCCAACCAGATTCAGCCCCTCAGCCAAGGCCTTTTCCACTGGCCTGCAGTTCTCCTGAGGGATAGGTATCCAAGACTTCCCTGCTACGCAATTTCCCAAAGTCTTCGAGTGGGTAGCCCCCCTTCTGCACCCTGGCTCCTGGGCTTACAGCGACTGAGACCACTCTTTCGTCTGCTGGAGGTGAAACAGAACACCGTTGCTGGAGACAGAAGTGCATGACTGAAATCTAGTGAGCAAAGATGAAAGGCCCATCTCGTTCTCAGTTCCCATCTACGAACCTGTGGATACGAATTGGCCTCCATGGATTTAAATAATCGAATGATATCAGATTTGTCTGGTGATTAAAAAAACATATGCAAGACTATTTACAAGAAAAATTAATGAATTGAAATAATGTATATTGTAAATGAAACAGCTGACAAGCAGTAATAGCATGATTTACTTTAATGACCTTTGTTTAGTGGACGTTTTGTAGATCTTTGGTTCAGTGACTGTATTATGGTTATTTTATAATGACTTAGTAACTTATATAGTAGTATATAGTAACACCAGTCCTACAAAGATAAATTTGACAGATCTTTGTAGGACTGGTATTCATCTTTCACAAGTTCCTCTCTACGTGATTTGGTTCACATCAGTCTACAAAGCGCAGAGTGAACATTATGGATGACCAGAATACAAATCGAAGCTCGCCTGTTTCCAAGTTGACTCCATGGTGTGTGCTTTGTAAATTGACATTGATGATCAAAGCAAACATTGTGACCGTTCGTGCAGGCCTGTGAAACGAGTGTTTTGAGCTGAGAAAGCCAGATCTAATTAATGGAGTTAAGAACCGAGTCCCGAGAGCTTCATTAAGGAACTGCAGAAACTCCAGCAGCAGCTGCTCTGCCTTTTCTCTCCTCTGGGTTCCTCTCAGCCCCCTCAAGATATCTGGCACTTTCAACACAGCGGCGAGTCCTGCAGCTTTTTTCATGGTCTTAAACAAACCAGGTCAACTTTCCACTCAAATGGACTCTTGTTGGGATGTTCCAAGAGTTTGTAAAGAATTACGTTAGCTGTTTAGTGGCCATTACTCAGTTTACCAAATGGCAAAGGTAATGCAAACGCTTTCCTCATGCTGTGTGTTTATGGCTGTCGGGCAGAGACAAATGTCATCCTTCCTCAGGAAGATACATGATTGGTGGTAATTTGACAGTGGTCGTTTGTGAGGGAACAGGTTTTGATGGGAAATGTCAGATCTGCTTTGAGTGGGGTATCCTTCAGGACACAGGAAGTGGGAAGTGGGCTGTAAGGCTGCTGAGTGTAGGAGGATATCTTGTGGCAAGGCCTGAAATGTTGCTGCACTGTAATCTTGTAGAGTTTCAGGATTTTAGGGACACATTAAAATGTAAGGAGAGAAACATTTTTTTAATTCAGCAACAGAAGAAAAGGAGAATTCTAGTTAAACATTAACTACCATACAACTGAATTAATATATATAGTCGCTGTCCAACTTTACAGGAGAGACCGAAAACATACTTTACTTTTAATGTAAGTCAGTGGAACCAGAATTTTTTCCAAGCTATTTTGGGGTACTTCTATTGATCCATTAATCATAAAATTTTCACAAAATGTAAACAACCATTAGCAAGTTTAAATGAAGTAGAAAACTCGACAAAAATGGAGATCTTTTTCATTGGACAGCAAAAAAGCTATTTAGAGAATATTTTAGATGCAAATGAAACATTATGAACTTAAATATGCATACATGTGCATATTGTAAAATGTTTTTTTTTATTGTGAGGACATATTTCAGAGTTTTACATAACAGATCGTTGAAATCTCATACAAATTTAAGGTGGAATAGTTAATGTTTTAATTGGAGGGTCTCAGAATTGTTGAATGGAACATTTTGTTGCCACTGAAGCTAGCATCAACAGCACTAGGGTGAATGAATTACCATCCAACATAGGACCAAAAACAACGTTCTTTGTACACTGCTCATATACCACAGCTTTCTTTTTTTAATTACATTTTCCCTACAGACCACCTATAGCATCTGTGAGGGCTTATGTACCAAAAAGGGTCAGTTTCTATTGTGTGAGCTTTTGCCAACCTCGTTTTATGCCTTAGTAATAAACAGGCTGTTTTTGCTCATTTCCCTTTAGGACTGATATATGTAAATAACCACAGTCCTGACTGGCTGCCCCGTGTTACGTTCTGTTTAAAACGCAAACACTTCAGTGCCAATGGGCATGTCTAAATAGCTGTAAGCTGAATAGACAGGTACATGGTAAATGACAAAAATAGTGAATTCAAAGCATTCTGTTTAAAAGCTTAATGTACTGAATGGACAAGGAGACATTGGACATGCATTCAGTATTTAATAGTGTTTACATGCTGCATCTAACCCTTTAGTTAAAAAAGCGAGGAAGATTTAGTTTTTTATGATATGGAAGGTTTACACATGGACCTCTGTATCACCTAATGAAGTTTCAGAAAACATTTGCACCATTTGTATAAGGGAAATTGCCATATTTGAATATTCTATATACTGTTAGATCGTATAGTACACAAACATTTCAGTAATATGACATGAGATGGTTGTGGGCCAGTGTCGGAAAAAAAACACCAATAGATACAAATTAGCATGCGTCCATTGGGTTGTGACATTTTTATAATTGCAGTGTAAAGAAGATATATTACAAATGCATTTCAATCAAAAAAAATGTCTAGAAAATGTCTTAGTCCTGCCTTGATATTGTTGATACCGCAAAAGTTGTTGACATTCACGATAAAAACACTTGTGTTAACTAATACAGCATGTTTTTTTTCTTCATTATTTTGCCAATTTTTTAGGGCTTAACTTCTTTGAAGTCTTTATAGAGGGTTTGAATCAAGCTAATTTGCCCTGTGTACACTGTACAAGTATTCCTTGCCCAATATCATGATATTTACAAAGCACTGACAGATAAAAGATTAACAGATAAAAGAAAATTCTAAATGAATACGCCTCTCCATGCGTGCCTCTTCCATTATTATTAGCTTTTGGTGATTAAAACGAACCACCGCTGAATTCCTGCGCATGTTTCTAAAACTCCAGAAAGCAGCTTTATCCCTAGCATTATCCACACAGAGCACCACTTAACCAGGGCCTGCCTCCTGCGAGAGTATCTGTCAGTTTTGCCGTTTTCCACCAGCAATGGGATCAGCCCTAAATACTCCCTTCTTCCCAAGAGTGTGCATGGCTTCTCTTTTCCCCTTCTCCAGCCACCTCTCTTTTCGCTCCCTCCCGCTCTTCTCAGTGGGGCCTGCAAATGGCCCAATCCCTTTCTCAGCCATTGGTTCCTAACCCAGATCAAATGTTAGGGTTTAAAAAGCTAAAGTTTGATGTGGATGAGCAACTGCCTATAAAACACTTTAATCCCTAATGCTGTAATGTATTTAATTTCACACTCTCTGATGGTGTTGCCCCCTCTCAGGATTACTGAGGCTGGACGGTGTGTGTGTGTGTGTGTGTGTGTGTGTATGTGTGTGTGTGTGTGTGTGTGTGTGTGTGTGTGTGTGAAGAGGGGGAGGACAAGGGGTCTTTTCGGATGCAAAGGCAGAAAGTGAGAGAGAGAGAGAGAGAGAGAGCTGTTTGGAGGCTTTCTGCAAAGATGGGAACATGGAAGGAGGGCCACTTCACTGTTTGGATGCTTGTATGCAGATTGGAAGTGTAAAGGCTTTAGATGCCGGAAGAATGCCGTGATATCTGCATTGTCGTAACCCCAGCCTGAGAGACCTAGGCAAATCCTATTGTGTGCGTGTGAATATAGAGCTTCATAAAGTTGAGGACCAATATAGTTCTGCCTTTATTAGATGAGGCTGTGCTCAGGCAGACGGGATATTGGATGCAATAATTCCCTGCTAGAAGCGCACACATAGCCCCTTTTATATTGTCCTCTAATATCCAATTTACGGGCCCAAGGACTTCAGCCAGCCGAGCTCGCCCAAGTTAAAATGCAAAGTCTTCGGCCCGAGATGGAATTAAGGCCAACTTCCCTTTTGCTCTGTTGGCCAAAAGTTTGGGGTTTTAAGAAATATGCATCCCCCTCTTACCATCACCACCAATCGCGCTAATCCATGAAATGGACTTGTCACAAAAAAGCAGCAAATAATTTAATTTGAAATGGAGTAGTTTTGTTGAGTGTTTAGTGAGGAGTTATATCCTTTTTGGAGAATGACTCGTCGTCGTTAAAGCGTTTTAATGTTAAGGAAATCATAAACAGCTGTTGACCTAATGCAGTCGTTTTGTTTCACACTGCAGAATCTGATTACTCAGATTAGGAAAATGACTCCAACAAGGAAAAAAACCCAATTGTGCCATATGAGGCATGTTTCACTGTTTACATAAATGCTTAAGCGCCATTGTATTCAACGTCTCTTGTTCCCCTGATCCTTTCCTCTGAGTGGTTTTTCACAAACTCATTGCTTTCCATTGCTTTTCGGTAGTCTCCCATGAACCCAGATACAATCACTGCCGCCGGATGTATTTACTCATAACAAGGGCTTAGCCATAGCTCCCCCCCTAAATAAGAATATATGGTGATTTATACGCTAAGCACCAGGGATTGTGTTGCCCTGGTGGTTTAAGCATTTTACACTTTGCTAAACTCACCCGAGGCTCACTGCCACTGCAGCTGCTAAAACCCTTAACTCAGCCCTGCTGCTCTCGCCTTATTTAAACAAAAAAAGAAAGCTATACACAGACTATCAGAAAAGAGATGACCAACATTGTTTTGTAACTTCACACTTTTTCCTACCTTTTTTCAGTTTCAATGAGCGACACAACACAGTGCTACTCCGTTCACTTTCCAGTTGCCATAGACAGTCAGCAATGATTCTACATTTGCTTCTGAAATGGACAGGGTTTGCGATCTATTTATTACATATTTTCATTAGGTGAGAGGTCATAAAGACAGAGTGGAAGTCCTCCACCCCTTCTCACTATTTGGGCCATACTGCAGCCGGACAAATGAAATGAAATATTGGGTCTCGTCAATAGCCGATCCATAATGAACGTGTTGTCTGGCTTTCACTTTAGAGTAATTTATATACGTCCTGATCAATAACTAATCTTCAGTATAGTCAGATGAGATGAAATAAAGTGGTAAATGATGAGACGTGGAGTTGCAGGCTGGCACAAGTTTTACATTTCCTGGACAGAAGATGACTACAGGCTGCCAAGACCTCTACAAATAAGAAGCGCCAGGTAGAGCTATTTTCAGCATTCTTCATCTTGTCCCAAACTCATCCATAAATGAAATAGCTCTACTTGGCATTAAAGACAGTTCTGACCTCAGTTCAGTTCTGCAGTTCTAATTTCTGGCAGTAGTGGGACTAGTGAAGCACATGTCCACTAATACTGTTAAGTACATCACGTCACTAGTGATCTATGATGCCCCGCTCCACATCATCGATGTTTTAATAAATGACTAGCAAAATATCAAAATGCAACATTTTATATCATATATTTTTAATAAAATGATTCGTTTTATTATGTTTTATTTTATTATTTTAATTTTTATTTCAGCATATATCTAACAGAAAATTATACAAAAGTCTGATTAACTAAGCTACAGGTTCCATTCTTTCCAGGACATTTACAAAATTGGTCTCACCATCCTGTGATCCCGTTCAGTGATGTTGAGGTCGGGACACTGGAGTAGTCAGTTCATTTTTCTGTGAACACCAGCAGCTTCTTTGTTTGATGTGTCTCCTGTTCTTTGCAGCTACACCTCCTTTCAGACCCCTTGTGTCTGAAAGTGGAAGGATGGACTGAAACTGTGGATGTTTTCAGATTTAAAGCGAAGGTTGTTTTTCTCCTCTCACTTAAGGAGGGCTTTAAGTGCTGTTCAGCTGATGGTTTATCAGGTATTCCATGTGGTTGTTAGGAGTTTTTGTACCTTTTCATTTCATTCATTCATTCATTTACAATTTTCGATTTAGAAAAAAATTCTAAATTTCGATTTTGTTTATTTCACTTATTTTCCTTTGACTTTCTCCTTAATTATGCAAGTGTATTATGTTTCTTGTGAATACTTTATACTTAATGGAAGGAAAATTAGCAGGAAATGAGGGGTCTCTGACTTTTGCATTTTTGATTCAATATTGAATTAAAACACAAGGCATCTAGATCCACGCTCCCACCACAAGTGTATACGAATGATTGGCAAAGCACTCGAGATATTAAGGGATTAAAACTTGGATCACCTGATTATACATAAAGGCAGTCCCACAGTTCAGTGTGTCTTTTCCATGTGAATTCTTAGCAAGTGCAACATTTGCACTGCATATAAAATAGAATATATTTTGCAGTGTGCTCTAGATATATTTCTAAACCAAAATAGAGTAGTGTCAATAGTTTTAGGTTGCCCTCTTGACCTATACCTAAACTTACTCTGCAAATGCACAGCAAAGGATAAAAGAAAGGATGAGAGGCAAAAGGAGAGAGGGAGAGAAAAAGAAAGAGCAAAAAGAGGAGGAGGGCAGCGGAGAGGGCACTGTTAATTCTTCCATATCTAAGCCTCTTTGCTGAGACTCCCTTTGTCTTCAAAGTCCAAGTCATTAAAGACTAATCCTATCACTCTACCTAATCTGAAGTCGTGGAGCCTGAGTCCAGCTTTCCCTAAAACGGCCTTTGTTGATCCCGAATAGACACGGCTAAGTTTTGGTCAAGAGAGTCCGAAAGAGGGCCTCTCATCCCCTCTTCACCCCCTCCAGTCCCCATTCTCCATCGACCTGAACCCTTTCCAAATCTCTAATGAAGTGCTATTAATGAATCTTTTCCTTCCTGCCTTATTGGTCCCAATCTGCTCTTTACGGTTTAGCTGCAGCTTGTTGTCCAAACTCTTGATGGCCATGTAGCATTGTTGCCTCGCCATCATTAAGACATATTTAGGTTTGTTCGCGGCACATACTTGAGAAAGACTTCTCATGCCTTGAGAGGTTTGAAGGATGGAGCTATTAGAGAGTGCTGCTCAATAGGCCTCGCTGTTTTAATTTGGAGTGCAGTGAGAAGCACTCTGGGAGAAGCATGTTGCTGGGGCCTATTAGCAGGGCCTGTGCAGGGAGATGGAAAGGTCCTCTCTGGTAGTCTGGCCTGCTTCTTGCCAGACATATATTCCATTAGAAAAATGGTTTGTCTGTGTAAGCTTACTTAGAAATCAGTATAACTTCTATAAAATCATGGAAGTGTATTTACATAACTCTGATTTAGAAAGTAGATAAGATGGTCAGCACTAATAGCACCCAGTGAATGAAACTACTTAAGCGATGTATTGGAAATAAGAAAAAATTGTTGGAGAGGTTCATGCTAAATTTTTTATGAATGCAAAGAAAGATGTCACGTTGTATGTACTGACACATGCTTTATAAGAGAGGGTTCTAAGAGCCCAGCTGTGCCAGCAAGTTACCTTTCTGAGATGTCAGGGCCTGGCAATATGATCATTTATCATTAACAAGATAAATTACGTCACATTATGTTCTTTAAAGCATATCGTTATCTTGGATATCATCAGTGCTTAGAGAACACTGACTAACTACATACAAAAGTAAGCTTAATCTGGCCTGTTTGTAAAATATTGAATAAACATCAATGGTATTTAGGTTTTTGTTGTGCTACAGGTGCTACTTTGTCTGTTTAAACTTATTGAATCATAGTTTAAATGGAATAGCATGATGCATAATGTGTACCATAAAAATATCTGGAAGCATTGTCATATAATATTACATCACCCTGCCCTACTATATGTACAAGCCAAAATTAACCAGCAAACGTGGTGCTACTAGTTTGTCATAATTTGGATCTGTGAAAAATCTCTTCTTCATTTCACTTAGCATATCTTTGTTCTGATTGGGCGCTTGTACTTTTTTCTGCTCAGGGCCTGAACTGCTTGGAACAACATACAAAGGAAGCATGTAAAATGCATCCCTTTTTTTGAAAACAGCAGTCAAATCAACATCTGATTATTGACAGCTTTTTATAGAATTTAGGTATATTCAGGTATAAATCTGGTGTAAAATATAGACAATATAATAAGACAATATATCCTTATTATATATTAAAATGGTTACCGGGCAGGGAATAGCCCTTAGACATGTGATTAGCATATATAGACTATTTGGTAACACTTTACTGAGGAGCTGCATTGGTATGACTGCATGACACTTACATAAGCTTTTCATAACACCTGACATAGACATGCATAAATACTTAAAACGACATATTTCAGCAAGTCAGCTGTCGTAACATGTGCAAGGGTGAAATTACATCAGAATTGAGAAAAGTCTTCTATATTAGAACTTACACTGGTTGGAATATGCCTTTATATGCGTTTGGCAGTTCTATGTCAGTTTTTATGAAAAGGTGGTGTAGCTGTACAAATACTGGGCTTTTTATTCAGTGAAAGGTTAATACATTAGCAGATTAGTATTGTGGAACAGGAAAAAAACATTTATTATTTTAGAATAATGCGTAGCAGAGTAATGTGAAGATTCTATACTTAATTCTAGTCAATTCAGCAGTTACAGAAAGATAGCAGTGAAGAACATCGCCGCTGTCCAAAGAAAAACGAGTACCTCAAAAACAGCACAGCAATTTTGGAGCATGTCTATTGGTCAAGTCATTGTGTAATTTTCATACAATGTTGAGAACAGCTGCTTGACTCCAGTGATGTAGAAAAGTAAACAGAAAAGTTTTTCTTTGAGCAGCAGCGATACAGGCATTGTTACTTTCTTTCCTGATGTATTTTTGAAATAAGATAAGAAAGCTGTTTTTCAGTATTTGCTTGAAGTTGTGTGGTTCCAGTGTGTTGGTTGCTATCATTTGCATGAGGTGTTCACCTCCCTTTATGTAAACATACAGTGAGGTAATGCTGTTTTTTTAAATACTATAATCATATACTGTAGTTGTGTTTTTCAGACCTACTCAACATCTTCATGTACACAAGCTTGCTCAGACTTGGCCACGTCCCTCGTATGCTCCTACCTATTATAAAAGCCAGCCTATGTGATTTTGCTTTCATGTTTGTTGGGTAACTAAATGAAAAGCATGTGTAGTTCAAGCACAATTACGGTGCAGTAAATTGGTAAGACAAAAAGAGCGTAGCTTAACTGTGCAGTAAATGCAAGTAAGAGTCTTTATTAAGCAATCTCGGGTTGCAGCGATGCCGGTCTGGAGACCAACACACAGAGCTCCACTGAGCCTCTGAGTCACAGACCTACTCTGGGCATTATGCCAGCACCTGGGGGTCAGGGGTCAATCTCTAAAATGTTTATGCACTGTCCTGCGATGTCAAAACCCCTGGACTATTTGGGTCTGAACCCCAAATTTCAAAATGACTCCAAATGTGTATTTTTGTTGTCATAGGCTTGAACTCCGAGGGAGCACTGGGGTGTGTTTATGAAACACTGTCTCTGATTGTCAAAATCAACTGCTGCTGCCGCTGCAGTTAGCCGAGCAGTTATGGCTCCACCACTTTGCCTGATATTACTGAGAATACGAGTTGAAATGAGGGGTCATTATTTGATTTTAGATGATTATAAACTCTGCCATTGCAAATGACATTTTATAAAAAATAGGACTGCTGCTAGTAGGTCATAGCCTTTCCCTTGAGCTGTAATATATATGTAGGTATGATGCATGTGATAGCATCTTAACAATATTAGTGTATCCGCTTATGGTTATGTTTATAGGATTTAAAGTAATTTGTCGTCATCAGTTGAAACTGATATTGAAAGGCACCTTTGCAAAAAATCTGAATTTTCCTTAAAGCGCTACAACAGTACACCAATGACCCCAAACCTTATAACCGCCTAGCTGTTACAACCCTACAGTAATATGGTGCACTTGTTTTGATATTTTTATTTTTATTTATTTTGGGAGGCCCTGGGCTTGTATGCTATTATTTGAAATGTAAATGCTAACAGAAGTTTGGAGGCTAGTAAAATAAAGTAATAATAAAGTAAGTTACTTAGCACCTAGAAACTTAGCAAGTCTTTGTCTATACAGACCTTGAAAACAAGTGTTAACTCAGATACCATTTTAGAAATTGTTGTTAATGCAAAAAAGTTTTGATGAAACGCTTTGGTTGAGCTGGTTTACTCATTTCATGCTGATGGTAGTTACCACAGGGTTTGCTGAGTGTTTTCATACGTGTGCCATGTCTATAGCTGAAACTGTTAAAAGCCAGCTGAGCATGTTGTCGACAGAAAGGCTTTATGTTCAGAGAACTAATATGATGTTGGTTTTCTGTATTCCACCTAAACAGCTCTGACCCGCCAAGGCATGTACTGTACAAGACCTCTAGAGGTGCTCTGTGGCATCTGGCACCAAGAAGTTGAATACTGCAAGTTGCAGACTTGTTTTTCCAGCACATCCCATGGATGCTCGATTGGATTGAAATTTGGAGCTAACACACTTCCATGTGATCTAAAAGAAAACAGAAACTTATTGTAGCAGGTGACCTGCTTCCATTGCAAGGTCCATGCTCCTGCCATCATTAAACATATTTGTGACTTGTGCCACAGTAGCCTTTTTTTGGTTTTGGACCAGATAGCATAAGCTTTGTTCTTGCTGGTTCATGATTTGTACCTCCTCAGAACAGTAGGTACAAACCGCTACTAACTACGAGCACACTAGAAGCCATGCCGATTCTGAGATGTCTGACACAGTCATCTGGCCATAAGGCTCTGGTCTTTAAGCCTGTGCATTTCTCCTGCCTCTAACTACAAGAACCCAAATGTTTGCTTAGCATCTAATACAGTGGTTACTGACCCTCCTCCCAGAGATCTACTTTCCTCCAAGCTCCATGACCTAACACTAATGCATCTAATCCAACCAACCAAGTACCGCTGAAGAAGTTAATGAGCTCGAGGAGGTGGAGTGGGTTGTGGTTGAAATTTGACTCTGCAATAACGTAGATCTGCAGGAGCAGGGTTGGTGGCCATTGGTCTAATATACCCTAGACGTTCTTAAGAGACACTCAACGTTTTCCCCTTAGTTTATGAGCAGCCATAGCATTTTGGCTCATCAGTGAATGAATGCTCTGTTTCCAGTTTGTACCTGCAGAACCATATCCGTGGTGTAAAGTGTAAATATAGCCTAACATCAGGCAAGAGGTGTAAAACTGTGACAGCCTGTTATCTTCAAACAGCAGGCTTTAAATCAAGGGAAACCTCACTCTCATAATGTAAATCAGTGATAGAAACTAAGCGAGGGGCTCGAGCCGCCTGAGACAGAGGGGCTCTTTGTAGCAGGGTGCAGATTAATATCTTAAGCGTGTACCATTGTTCAGAGTTATGTCACCAGTGGCTGCAATGATATCTTAAATTAATGAAGTGATGAAAGTGTTGAGGGAGAAGGCCTGTGATTTACAGGATGGCTTTTAGCTGATGCGCACAGCCCCCCTTTACAGACACACACACACACACACACACAGACACACACACACACAGACGATAAATCAGCTGCTGGGAGCCAGGGCCAAATGAACAGAGGCACACGGGTTTACAGTTCAATTAGCCAAGCGCAAGGACACCAGTGCATTGTGCTTCTCAAGACCAGGTGTTAGCATGAAAGGAAGGAATAAGATGGAGGGGGGGCCTTTTACTGATGGCAGCACACCTGAAGTCATTAGCCGGTTTGAATAATGGATCATGAAATAACAGTTATTGGTGGAAGTAGACGGAGGAGTTTATGTTAAGTGCATCTTACAACCTGTGTAGTATGTGTTGGACGTCAAAGCTTCTCCGAGTTGCAGAAGATAAAAACCCGAGCCGCAATAAGGACGCAACCTAGAGTGCATTAAGGGGAGCAGATAATCCAGAAGTTTGTCCTGTGCTCTGTTTATTACTCTTAAGAGATGATGGAAGCTCTCCCATAAAACCTGACCTCCAGATGCCCTTAGCCTTTCCTGACTCCGCTGAGGAGAAAGAGGCAGTGCTAGGGTAACCAGTGCCGTTCCGCAGAGAAGTCAATAATTAAATTCAGTCATACATGGACCGGTGCCCTGCTCCTGAACTGGTGCTGATTCCCGACCCCCTCCCCATCCCCTCAAAAGTGGTCCAGTATGCTCTCTAGATTAGCTTACGCAATGGCATATGACATGATGCCTCAAAAAAACAAAGCGGCAGCTGCTTTGAATCGCTGAGAGATGCCAGTGGAAGGATGTGTATTGGAAACTATTATTCAAAAGGGCTGGCCTTTGTTGTTATTACAGCCAAACTATCAAAAGGATCTCGGCCTCTCTGCCCAGAGTGTTTGTGTGTGTTTTTTGTTTGGGGGTGGAGGGGTACATTACCATGTCTTTGTTATCACCTGATCTGATGGCCTTTTCATTGCATTGGTAGCTGTTAACTGATTTAACAAGCTTCAACTAGTGGCTGTGGTATCCACCTCTCTAATGGCTGTTGCCTTAGTGTGAAGCGTTGCCTTCAGTGCCATGCTATCGCGTTCAGCCCCCAGTACCATTTGTCTCGTGAAGTGTTACTACTTTCCCGTAGCGCAGAAAGCGTAAATTCCATCACTATTAAGATCAGTCTGCTGGTAGTGCTTTGGATTGGCGAATATTCGGTGTTAAGCAGAGACACATTGAAAGCAAAAAGTGTCGTTTTTGTCATAGAATTTTAGGAAAATATTATGATGCTACAGTTTAACCCTAGTTCTATGTTTGGGTTCCATTTATGAAATCTGAGTTTGAGCTTAAGTAGAATTAGTTAGGCTTAAGGCATTGTCTTAGATTTACTGATGCAAGCCAAATAAAAAAATACCGGTTTAAGAATTTTAGAGTTATGAATGAAGGTTTATGACTGTATAAAGGGTAATATATGTATCACTGCCGTTATAATAATGGGATAATCTTGTTCACTTTTCTACAAATTTATATGTTGCTGTGTGGTTAATACATCTATAAAAACACACCCATATATATATATATATATATATATATATATATATATATATATATATATATATATATATATATATATATATATATTTATATATATATAAATAATGTAGTTATAAGGAACTGAAGTGCTGAATTGTAGGCCCTCATACTTACCTTCGAATTGAAGTGGTTAAAAAGAGAAGTCATTTAATGTTGTATTATCTTAATTACATGCATGAAATCATCTTCATTCGTCAAGGCTCCCATTGTACATTGTATGGATGTTTTAGAGTTAGCAGAGTTTCAGAGTTGAGTGAGGGTATCCAATCTGAATGTATCACTGCTTCTCTGACAGAGAAGCCCCTCTCTCTCTCTCTGTCTCCCTCTCTCTCTCTCACTCTGCCTTTTTCTTTCTGGTTTAAGTTTCCTTTAGGGACTCAATGAGACCCTCAGCGTCAGATCCCATTCAGGTCATTGTTAATCGTGAGGGTCCGCAATCAAAGTGTGGAGTGTTTGGGTCAGGAGTCCTGTGATTGTGGCCTACCCCAGGGCAGCAGCGCAGCCCCCAGGGGACTCCGACCCTGTGGCCCCCGCACCACCGCACCGCTGCTCCATTATTCAGGGACTTGCACAATTAAAATGTGATCACACTTGTTGAACAAGATCTCGTGATATGACTCGTCAAGTCTTCATTCTTTATTCTTATTGCTTTTGTTGGCCGGAGCAGGATGGGTTACCCTTTTGAGTCTTGCTTCCTCTCAAGGTTTCTTCCTCTCGCTCTTAGGGAGTTTTTCGGACCTTGGTTTGCTTATTTGGGACTTGGCGTGGGTTTCTGTAAAGCTGATATGTGACAACAACAATGTAAAGAAAAAAGCTCTACAAGCACATTAGAAGCAAAAAGGACCCTGAATAGTGGAACGTTTTATTATAAAAAAGTGGAGGGAAAACTTAAGGCCACGTAAGTTCACTTTAAGATATTTCAAGTGACAACAGGTTTTGTAAATGTAGGACAGCTCTTTATTAATGCTGTGGGCATATTTTACAACGCTCAGATGTTCCCTAAAGTGCCTTCCTGGGTATCAAGAGCTGGTTTTACCTAAATAAACTATTATTTAAGCAATATTAAAAGCTTCTTTGAAGTCTTTTGGTACTGCCATGAGGTTCAACATACAAAACAATGAGATAGAAACTGATAAATGGGATTTGTCAGTATTCCTAGCGCTGTTACAGATTTTTACCTGATATTTCTTTGCACAGAATAAACCGTAAATACATGAAGTTACTGCAAACTACTGGTACTCCTTTGTATGAATATCATTACTGTTGTATCTGTAGGGCTACTTCTCTGCTCCCTGCTGTTCTCAGAGAGGTGGCAGAGTGCTTCACATGGGCCGAGGATCCTCTTTAGCTCACACCTCCCGGTGAATTAAGTGACATTCTCATGGCTTCATTAGCCCCTCCCTCTCGGCATGTTTATTTGGGGGTGTTGGAATGGCACCCTCGGCCTTTGGTGACAGAAGCGGCGCATCCAGCCCCCGCCAGGTCATTTGCTCCGCGAGCAGGTGTCAGCGGAGCTGCGCGTTTGTTCTAGAACCAACCTCTAATTCCAGAATGCGTGACCATGTTCCGCCTGGATGCCTGTGGGAGGGGCTGGAGCCGCTCGCATACACTGTAAAGAATGGTTCATCAGTTCAAGCTGAAAAAAAATGACTTCATGTGGTAAAAAGCAATTCAGCTGGTTCCATTCAATTCATCTTAAATAAATATGTTCTAAGAAATGTTTAGTTTAGATGAACAAAAGCAATATTTTACATTCCAGTCCAGCATCACACTTTCTGTGTAATTCAGGTATTGAGATGTAAACAAAGTCATTCAGAGCGGTTTGATATGAAGCGGTTCATTGTAGAGAGACTTTCCGACTTTCCGATCTCTTTACAGTGCTGGTGATGGGAACCAGGGGTCGCCATGTCTACAACACAAATACAGCCATTTCATTCGCTATCTAAATTGACTAGTGTTGCTCTTCTGTGCTATTTCTGTGTTATTAATGATGGTACAATAGTGGTAATGTATGTGGACTCGTTTACCGTGTACTTCTCTGTTAACCTTTAGAGGTGGATGTCTGGTTCCTACCAGTGTGATTCTAACACTGAACATTTCACATCAAACTACTCTAAAATGACTTTGTCTACAACTTATAGGGACCCTGACTGTTAACACGTGCTTTAAAACAGTATACATATCAGTTCTGTTAAAAAATGACACAAAACAAATGAGATTTTTGCTCGTTATATGTTCATTACATGACAAATAGATTTCTATTGAAAATAAGACAATGCATACAGATCTCTTGAGTAACGTGATGATGTAGCTATTGTTGGGAAGTTAAATTAGATATTTAGCTCACTGTTCCTCAGTCAGTGGTTGAGAATGAGACAGCAAACTCGGCAGCCTACAAGTAAAAAGATTTTGTCTGTTTTTAATAATATTTGAATGGTATTAGACATACTGGGGCCCATATGTCTAAACAATCAAGGTTCTCTTGAGTAAATTATGCAGAAATATTGATAAGTTGGTGAAGTTCCTCTTTAAACCACTTGCATTAAGAGACATTCAAAGAAAAACTTGCATTTAAAATAAAAAAGCAGTTTTAAATCTAACATTTTCACCACTTGTGCGTCTGACAGCTGCAAAAATACACAGAGCTGGAAGACACTTAAGTTTAACATTTACTAAGAAGTTTGTGCTAATGCAGTGTATGTAAATATAGCCCTTAGCTGAGCTAAATGTATCTCTTAACTATTTAACTTGGGACAAATATTTACATATTTATAGAGTTTTATGTAAGCAGCCCCAGCAGAGGGCTTTGATGCACAGGAGGTGCATCCAGTCAGCAGTAGACGGGTCATATCAGGAATCTAAAAATCATGGGATCATTACTGGGCTGCTTCTTCTTGTGTCCTTGCAGGGAAATGCGGGGTCTTCACACTTCCAGTGCAGAAGCACTCTTTTGCTCCTCCGTTCTCGTGCTCACTTCTTCTCTCTCACTCTCTTTCTCTCCCTCCGCCTTCTCTTCTCCTCTGCCGCTCTCTAAGGTGCTGATCAATTCACAGCCTCCTCGGGAGGTGTGAGACTCGTCCCTGCACTTTGTGATTGGCCTAGGCGTCGCTGGCCCTCTGCGGTGCTGTCGTCCCCCCCCCCGGCACACACACCCACCTCTTTCCTCTCTCTCTTTCTCTCTGTCTCTCCGTCTGTTATCCAGGGCAATGCTCTCTTCTTTTCACCTCTTGCCAGCCTGCACTTTTACACACCATGTATGCAGCCAGGACCCGAGTCATATGAACTCACAATAATCCAACATGTTCTCTCTCTCGCTCTCTCTCTCTCTTTCTGTCTTCTCGCTCCCTCTCCTCTCTTGTGGCTGGGATCCCATTAGCACACCTGAAATAATACCTCAAGTGACAAATGTTTTGGCGCTTATAGCTGAGAGACAGAGGGCGAGAAAGAGAGAGAGATACAAGGCACCCAGAGATTTAGCTATTTTCAACTTGCAATTACATTACAAACACTGTAAACCCTCAATTTAGTAGTACGCTCACTGGTGCTATGCAAAAATGGTAGTTATGGTAGAAGAAAGAAAGAAAGAAAGAAAGAAAGAAAGAAAGAAAGAAAGAAGCTTATACAATGAATGTTTTCATGTTTTTAAACTTTTGATTTAGTAGTAGGCTCACTGGTGCTATGTAAAAACGATAGTTATGATAAAAAATGGAATGAAAGAAGAAAGAAAGAAAGCACCTTGTAAAATGTATATTTACTAATTCTTTAACTGATTTTATGTTGTAATGAAATGTTCTGTAATAAAATACCATTTAAATCCACTATTTGAAATGACTGCCTGAGATATATAGAGACGGCTGAAGTAGACCTACAGCATTTCAACTTTTACTATAACAATGAAGAACATCTTTACATGCACGGATCTAGCTCCTATCTATCTGTCTCTCTTTGTTTCTATACAAAGACAGAAAGAGACAAAGGCTAGATAACGATAATATCTATAAATGTAGCCCTTGTCTCGTTCTGTCTATGTATATATGTATGTATTAAACTATGTATTGTTTGCGTGTGTGTGTTTGTATATGACAATGGATATAAATGAATTTAAATTTCCATTCATTTAATTTTATAACATTTTAAATTTACATTTCATGCCCTCCAACAGCTACATAACTTTTTACAGAATTTCTGTTGCCCTTTGCAATGTGTGTAAATCATTAAATCAATGAATGAAGCAAAAGAAAAAATTAAGTAATGTTTCGGGGATTGGAGATTTTGGTTCTGTTCTGACTATATATATATATATATATATATATATATATATATATATATATATATATATATATATATATATATATATATGACTCTGTTCATGATGACTCTGTTTAATAGTGTTACTGAGAAGCACCACTGAAGAACTCCAGACTGTAAGAAACAGACTCCTGTCTAAATTAGATTTTATAGTTGATCTCATTGCAGAGTCCCTGTTTACCTTCGTGTTGAAATGATGTTTTAAACTGTAAAACAGTCCATTTAGATCTGTATTATACAAACCCTCAGGACAACATTACTTCACTCTTGTCAGGGGAACAGAAATCACTTTAAAGCAGAACGCGAGGCTGTTCAAATCTACATGCGCCGTCGCTGAGAAGCAGAGCTGTTGTTTTGCAGTGATCAGACTGATGTGTACAGGTCATTCATTCCTGACCTCACTTCGTTGTGCATTTAATCACTAGTGAATAGGAAATTAAATGAAAAGCTATACAAACCTATTCGCGCTTTGTTGTTATTTTTTCGTGTATACTCTTTTCAGTTTAAATACCGTTTTTAAAACTAAACTGAACGTGTTTTAGTAAATCGTGTTTTCACAGTTTAAAAGCTGCAGTTCTGCGAGTGTCCAGTAGAAGGCTGCACTGATCCAGCGCTGCTGTACAGTCTCTCCACTTGGGCTGTTTCTCTCTTTAAGAAGTCTGTCCTTGTTTACTTTCCACTGCAAATGGAATCGCCTCTATTTATTATATCTATTAAATTACCTTCTAAAACGTGATCGCTGCTCCCTCTTATTTTTCATACCTTTGTTATGCCCTTTTTAAGACTTATTTTAAAAATATATGTGGACAGACAGGCCCTCAGGCTGCTTTTATTCTTTTTTAATATCAGCTAATCTTATCTATTAGCGCGAACAACAATCTGACCAAAACAAAGATAAATAAATAAATATAAGAATCAATACAATTAGCGTTAGCGTTGAGTATTTAGCTTGTATTTAGGTACTTCATTTACTTGCTTAGTTGACCAGTTTCACTTAAACGCTCAACCAAGCTCATTTTCCGAGTGATTATTATTATTGTTATTATTATTATTATTAGTAGTAGTAGTAGTTATCTGAGTTTTAATTTAAATATGTAATTAAATTAATAAACAAATACAGTACCATTGTACATTCTGTGCTGCTTATTTTTTTAGTGTTTTTAAAAAGTGCATTTAAGAAAGTGCGTTAAAAAGGCGCAAAAAGAAACACAGACTCACGAAAAAGTACACAGTAATTTCAGCATTAGTGCAGCAGAGTTCACATAATAGACAAACCAACCGCTTAGTTAACGTGTTTAGAGAATCTCTAGCCCTTTTCCACATTAACACTGACCCCTGTTTGACTCGTGAAGGCGCAGCACAAAACACTGGATCCCATAAAACAGGCAAAATAAAGCCTTCTCATAAAATCCCACATATTTCCAGGGAATAAATGAATTTGTCTCGCATTGCGTGTTAATATGTAAAGCAACAACAGACTATGAAATAGCCCCGAGGCTGTTGAAGCTAATAAACTGTGTAGCTAATTAGCGCTTTGGTTTATAAATATAGCAGTGTTGAGGAGGAATGAAGAAAAAAAAAGAAGTGAAGGAAAAAGACTATTTTTGTTGATGAAACAGCAAAACACAAACACATTTTCTTAGTCGTGCCCAAAGCGCCCAAATACACAAGCTCTTGTTTTGTTGTGGATTTATCACCTGCACTATAGCAGATTTGCAGCTTCTGCTTCACTGAGTCCTAAACTACCTCGCAAAAACAATTCAATTCAGCCTAAATGACGGTATTTAGCCAGTGAGGCGTGCTGCAATCTGCTGACCCTCACTGAAAAAAAAGAAAAGTTTAGAGTGAAAGTCCTGGCCTCCATTGTGCTCCGCAGACTCCTTTTAGGGAGGCTAATTGAAGCAGCTTAATTACTTTATAATGCTATTTCTGTGGAGAGCGGCAGCGAAGGAAAGCGCCACCTTCAACTGGACTCGCCTTAAACACAGTAGCCTAAATAGCGTGTAATTCGGGCAGCCAGCCTCGCGCACAATTCGAAACTTCAGCATGTCAAATGTAAAGCCCCGTAATACTTTAGACATGCTAAATAATCTCCCTCCACGCGTTCGCCGCAGTTCATACAAGAAACAAATGGGAAATGTACTCACACCCGCAGAAAACACTGGTGTCATGTAGACACTGGGTCGTGTTCACTGGGGTTCCTCGCTCCTCCATGGGCTCCTCTGTTCCGTCACTCCTTCCAGTCTCCGGCCGCTGGGAGTCATTTTCACGGCTGGACATTAGAGCAGCGGGCTCCTTCTTCTCTCCGTGCTGCGGTCAGAGGCAGCAGTGACCGTGTGTGTGAAAGCCGCGCTACCTGCTCTCTCTGCGCTGCTGCTGCCACAAAGCGAGCCGTAGCTGATCGATGACAGATTTGCTCCTGCAGCACTACAGCAGCACTCCCACAGAACAATCAGCCCAGCAGTAACGCACACAAGTCCCAGCACACTTCTGTGTCTTGTGGCACTTTCCAAAAAGCAAAAAGTACTGTAGTTTCTATATACTAACAAAATGCATTGCTTAATATATATATATATATATATATATATATATATATATATATATATATATATATATATATATATATATATATATATATATATATTGTTATCTATTTGAACTGTTCTACTAGCTATTTTGAACTATTTGAACATGAACATATATAAGGCATGTATTGTTAGTGTTGTTTACTAAAACTTATACATATATAAGCTAAAAGCGTCCACGTATATAAAAGCAAAAACCCTATATATGTGTTCATGGCTTTTGCTTTCATATATGTGTAAGTTTTAGCTTTTAAATATGTATAAGCTTTCAACCTTTTTACTCATATTTGGTGTGACATTTCAAGAAGAACACACAAAAGAAACAACAAAACATTCAATCCGTGCTGCATTTTGACCAGTAAAACATTTAGTAAATGTAATGAAGGACCGACAGTGCAAACTAATCTGAACACGTGTGGAATACTCCTATTACAATCATTATAATTACAGTTATTAATAGTATTATAGTTATTATTTACAATTTTGCAGTATTTAGTATTTAGACAGGTGTATTACATTTACATAATTACAGAGTGTAACTGGTAAGTATATGAGAGAAAGAGAGAGAGAGAGAGAGAGAGAGAGAGAGAGAGAGAGAGAGAGAGAGAGAGACCAATGCATATGAATTTGATAACCAGAGCCCAGATAGTCTGTGTTTCTAATATTCTCCTCTCTTTGCTCATATTATTATATTTGGTCTCAAACTGTCCGATCACTTGAACTGATGGATCATTTCTGGGACCAATAGAGGAGCAGTATCTCTCTCCCGCTCTCCCATTGGCCGCTTTACCGAGCTGTGAGATCCTACAGTGGCTGGATGAGCCCATTCTCAGACAGAGAGGGGGGAGTTTTTTTGTATGTACATCAGAGCCATCAGCTCTGCGTTCAGCTCTGCTTCACTTACAACACTAAATGTGCAAAAAGAACAGAAGATGCTAAACATCTCAGACCGTGTTTACCTTTCTATGAGTTTCATTCAAATGAAGAAACCACGTGGGCTGGAAGAGCTGCACAGAAACATGTCACTACAGGCTGAAATCTTAGTTAAGCAGCCAAAAGCAGTTTTTTTCCTGGAGTTCTGCTGATGTGAGGTTGTCATGAAACTGAAAAGAAGCCTGATGGATGCTTATAAGGTCCTGCTGTTCCCGCACCAGTTAGATGCCTGTGTGTTGCATTTGCACGTGAATGAGGGGCACGTATGGTGGTCTCAGATAACCCCGCGTGTGGATATTTCCCTGCCGTCGAGTGTAGTAGTGGACGGTGGTCTCGCGCCGCCCCCAGCCCCCCTCTCTCTGAGGGAGACTTGCATTGGCCCGCTGCGTTGTGTAAGACACGACCTGTTATGGCCACCACTACTTCCGGGTTTCAGCAGTCCGCTCGAGCCTCAGCGCCTTCAGCACACACACACACACACGCACGCACGCACACACTCACACACACAAACAGACACACACACAGGGATATACACGCACTCGTACGAGCGCGCGCGCACACTCACGCTGAGGCGGCTCGCTCGCAGCATCGATCGTGGCTCCTTTAAGAAGAAGAAGAAGCGAGAGCGAGAGAGAAGGAGAGAGAGAGAGAGAAAACAAAAACTAAGCCAGAATTATCACCCCACCTCCTGCTCTCGGTCTCATTTAGACGCCTTTTTTCCTCCTCTCCCTCTCTCTCTCCTTTTTGTTTTGCGTAAAGAAGAAAAGAGAGAGGGGAAAAAAATCAAGCGAGCGCGTCGTGCTCGTGAGCATTTGAGCGGTTCTCGCGCGGCGTGTGCGGAGGCGCAGCGGAGGATCATCATTCATTCAGCACTTTGACAAGCTTCGCCTTTTTGACTGACAGCAACTGGACCAGAGAGAGAGAGAGAGGGGGAGAGAAGGAAAGAAAAAGAAGAAGAAGTAAGCCATGGGACTCGCTGGTGGTGTTTGAGGCTCTGTTTCCACGTCGCGCCGGTTTGGGAGAGAAGCTCTGCGGTGCTGAGAGGAGCTGCTGGCCGAAGTTGAGCACCCGGGACCGGCTTCATCGCACGGAAGACGCGCTTGGATTTTTTTTGCTTCTTCTTCTGTTTTTGGGAACCAGGCGTTTGGATTTTCGTCTTCTTCTCCACGCTGGCCTCTTAGGGAATATATCTCGCACTGAACGAGTCCGAGGGAGCGTGGAGGGCGATGGCGCAGAGGGTGCGTAGCCTGCGTTCACACACACACACACACACACACACACGCTCACACACGTACACACGCACACGTAAAAAAGTTTCTCCGAACTCGCTGTAGCGGAGCACAGGCTGCAGGCTGAAACGTGGCCGATGACAGAGACTGAAAGTTTGTTTTCCTCGCTTTCGCTTTATGATCGGCTTTAAAAAAAGAAAACAGGACTGTATATTTGTAAAAAAAAAAAAAGTAGTCAGTGAACCGGCCGAGTCTGGTCAGTTCATGAACTTTTACTGAGCCACCTTTTATTAGAATACAGCCTAATGATAGAGAGTCCAGTGCGGGCTCTGATTGCAATATTTGGACTTTATTTTTGCCCCGTAAATCTGGCGCTTGGTGGTCGCAGCGCGTGCTGTCCGCACCTCTACAGGTCCAGGCTGTGCTCACTCGGCCCACTTTCTCTGCTGCCGTTAGCCCTGTCACTCTCAGACAGCACCATCAATAATTTACACTAAATTCAACAGGCTAAATTTGTTTTAGTTATTTTATTATTGCTCTTTTATTTTTTACCACTTTAGCCAAAATAACACGAGTTTTTGGAGAGAGGGGAGAATTCCACAGAGTTTTACATTTGCATGTATTGCAAATAGAATGCAAAACTAAATTAGCCTGTTAGGCACCCGTGTAGAACTGAGTAGATCTGAAAATGTATTAGTTTTAATGATGATTAAATTAAAAAATAAAGGGTTTCTATCGTCAGTCCATTAGTGAACTTTTATGCTACTTACATGAGCTGTTGTTTTTTTATTTATTTTATAGGTTAAACAAAAAATGTAGCACTGCCTAAATAGGTTCAGCTACACGCTGTAGTTCACAGACTGTTAGTAAACTATTTACTACAATGTAAAAACTCACGTGCAAAAACAATCCCTGCTCTTAACAGGCGTGTTTTCTCTGCTCGACTGTTTCGTGCTTGTTTTATTCTTTTTCTTTTCTTTTTTTTTCTCTCTTTATGGATGGCGCTGTGTCAGTGAGTGAATCTTCCTGATAAATATGAATATACACATGTTGTATTGTTCGAGTCTCACTGTTATCAGTTTTGAGAGAAATCGTGTTTTTTATACTTTATGTATTTATATTGTTATTATGTTATTTTCCCAACACATTAGCGTTGATGCTGTTCGTAGCTTCTCTGCTGTCGCTCTTTAACTCTCACTGCTGTGTGTGTTTTCGCCGCGCGCAGTACGAAGACCTGCCCCACTACGGCATGGACGGGGTAGGGATCCCCACCACCATGTACGGGGACCCCCACGGCGCGCGCTCCATGCAGGCGGTGCACCTGAACCACGGCGCGCAGCTGCATGCGCACCAGTACGCGCACGCGGCGCACCCCAACGCTATGGCGCCGGGCATGGGCAGCTCGGTGAACGACGCGCTGAAGAGGGACAAGGACGCCATTTACGGGTACGAAAACATCCACACACACACAGGCGGCTAATAACTCGACTAATAACTCCACTAACACACACACTCACCAGGTGATAGTTCCATAAAACAAATAAAAACAAAGAGGCAGGCCTATTTTTATTCACCCAGTTTTCTCTGCTTGTCCTTTTCTTTCTGCTTTAACTTGTTGCTCGGGTTAGGGCTCGCCGGTTCTCGCTCTGAGCTGTGTGGTTTGCTTTTCTCAGCGAGGGAACCTCAGATAGAGCTGAGAGTTCTAACCGTCTGGGCTGGATGGTTATTTTGCCAAACATTTCAGTTGAAGTTAATTCAGCTTCAGCTGTTTGTGAGATTATTTTTATTATATAGATTTTTTTCACTTTATTAACTAAAGCGCGTCACTGAATTCTGGATTGCTGTGCTGTGACTGCGTTTAATATAATTTAAATGCAAAACAATAACAATCATATTACACTGCAGTAATCTATGCAAATTGCTGAACCACACGTGCTTCGAGTTTTAGCTGTCAAAACTGGACATTGAATTGGACAGCGCAGACGCTAACGACTAATATTCATTTGATTGGTGCTAAATAAGAACCCATGTGCAGAAAAAGTCCTCTGTGCGACGTGAAGCCCGGTACACTGTAGGTTCCGCTTAAACAGCCTGTTTCACTTTGATTTTTTTCATATTACACAGAGTTCATGTTAGCCGGGCTCGCTAAAGCAGTGCCCTGTGTTGAAGCGCGCGCTGCTGCGTGTTTAGTGTTCACAGTGAATTTGTGCGCGGCTGTTTCACTTTTAATCAGAATTCTGCTTCTCAGATTTTCACACTTAAACTGTTATTGGTATGACTGTTATTATTATTACTATTGTTATTATTATTAGTAGTAGTAGTACTATTGTTAGTATTAGTATTATTAGTATTATTAGTATTATTTATTATTTATGTGTGTGTGTGTTTTCAGGCACCCTCTGTTTCCACTGCTAGCACTGATTTTTGAGAAATGTGAATTAGCGACGTGCACCCCCAGAGAGCCCGGGGTGGCGGGAGGAGATGTGTGCTCCTCAGAGTCCTTCAATGAAGACATAGCAGTGTTCGCAAAACAGGTCAGACACCAGAAGAAAGAGCCGCACTACCTGCGCTCTTCGCTAATTATGCGATTTCTCGCCACATTAGCGACTCAGCACCGGCGTTTTTTTCAATACGTGTAACTCATACACGTGTTTATTTATTTCAGATCAGAGCAGAAAAGCCATTATTTTCATCAAATCCAGAGCTGGACAATTTGGTAAGTGCTCTTTAGTTACGTATTTAGCTTTAAACTTCTTCAGACTTTCCGGCTCAGATTGGGCTGTTGGATAAAGTTTGTAGAGCTGTGAAACTTTTTTTTCTCCAGGGTGAATAATTATGTAAATGTCTCTGTGTTAGCCTCTCGCTGTTGTGCTCAGCTCTTTTGGCAGTCGTTTTCTAGGTTTTTAAAAAAATGATAGACTTCATTTATAAATCGCGCTTGAACCGTGAGCGCCTCTTAATGCGAACGAGACGCCATTCATTGTTATTGCTTCATGTATAAAAACCCTTTATATTTATTAATGTTGTGTTCTTGTTATCACCACTATTTTTCAGATGATTCAAGCCATCCAAGTTTTACGTTTTCATCTTTTGGAGCTGGAGAAGGTAACTTAAACTTTTTCATTACAACTTTTTAAAGATGCGGGTTTGCAGTTTGCGCAAATGTAGTGCTGCTGTCAGAACAAAACGTGGTATCTCTAAAAAAGAAAATTTAATTTACTTTTAATGCAAGTCGAATGTAGGCAGGCCTGTTTTCTAAGCCAGTTCCTTCTGGTTCATTTATCATTAAATTTACACACAGCTGATTTTTTTCAAATTATGTAAAAAAAACCCTGAAAAACAACAAATATGGAGATATGACGTTTTGTTGACTGATGTGTGTATGTACAAATTCTCGCGCTAGGTTTTTGCAATTAGTGTCAAACGCTGTGGCGCTGCGCGTTTTTCTTCCGAGTTTAATCACAACACAGGCTGCTAGAAGTGGAGGCTTCTTCTCCTCAGCAGCGCTGGTTGCCCCCAGAAAGTCAGACACAAGTCGTTCTAGCTTTAGACCAGCTGGAGAGTCCGTTTGTTGTGTTATCAACGGAACCGAGCGGAGCGCCACTCTTATTGACCCTCACCTCTTTTGGTTGGGAGGCCCGGATGAGAAGTAGTGGAGGTGAAGGGGTGACGGCAGGGTGCTGTGTTGCTACTCGCGTCACTCTCAATTACGGGCGATCTCTCTATTATTTCGGCGGAAAAAATATCCATCCAGCTCTCGCCGCGTCCCGACCCGTCCCGCCTTTCATTTACACATTTGTTCATTTCTAGGTTCACGAGCTCTGCGACAACTTCTGCCACCGCTACATCAGCTGCTTGAAGGGCAAAATGCCCATTGACCTGGTCATCGACGAGAGAGAAGGAGGCTCCAAGTCGGACAGCGAGGAGATCAGCAGATCCTCAGGGCCCCTGGATCAGGTACGCGCCTCCTTCTCCTCCTCCTCCCTTTCTTCTTCTTCTATTTCTTCTTCTTCTTCATTGCTCGCGCTTATTTCCATACGATTAAAGGCCTTCAGCTTCGGCGGGAATGAAAATGTTTTTTTGGAATAATGTAGCCATTAGCGCTTCATTAAGGGGCTGATCCCGGATCCGACCCGAGGAGATTAAGCCTGCGAGAGCGCTGCCATAAACTTGACCTGCTTCGTGTCCATTTTAATTTAGTCGTCTCCCATCGCGCTTTGCTTTTTTTCCTCTTCTTCTTCTTTTCTTTTTTTCCCTCCTCCTCTGTCCTGCTTTCTCTTTATCTATTATCGCATAACCTGGAGGAGGGTGTGTGTGAAGAGTGAGAGAGGGCTCAAATCTCCAGAGAGCGTTAAGGCGATTCGGTACGACCAGAGCGCCGAGGTGTCTTGGATTTGCAGCAGCCGTTCACGCTTCATTAGCCGACTTGTCGCTGTGTGTTTTTTGGCGTGGACTCACGTGAGCTCACGTCTCGTTGTCGTGAGAGGCTTCTCCGCTTTAATAAAACGCCTGAAGGCGCACCGCATGCGTAATTACGCACAGGCTTTATTGATGATTTTGGGACGTGTCTCTCATTTGTGCGCTTTATGGGCTGACTGGTAGTTTTAGTAATACTTCTGGCTGTGGATAAGGGAAGGTGAACGTTGGATTGGTGACATAAAACGTAATGAAGCGATTAGGCCGAACTGTTCGAATCCGTGAACTTCCATATGGCTGAGCGCGCGGATAAAAGCCCTGACCAGTCGTAGAGCTCCTCTGGCGAGAACCTTCTTTATGTGAGAGAAAGCCCTGTTGAACCGTGCCATTCATTAGACCTCTCGAGCTGCAGCTCCATCTCAGCTCTATTAGTGATTATGTTAATGAGCACATTGGCACGCATAATACTTGGTGTAATTCAAAGGGGAGAATTAAATAAGATAATTCCAATTGTGCTTTTGACTGTTTCTTTTGAGTGGAATTCTGTACAGGAAAGGGGGGGCGGCGGTAGTGGTGGCTTGTCAAGAGTCTTGAGCTGATGAATGTTTGAGATGATGAATTTCAGCGATAGAAATAGCCAAGGCCTATATGAAGCCCCATGGGTATCTAGGTATATAACTTGATAAGAGCAATTTGCACTGTGCTTGGGGGCACGGATTCAGATCTTTAATTGACTTTAGGATGAAGACTTGGCCTATATTCTCCTTGACGATGGAATTTTCATGCCAAATATCAGGACTAGTGTTATGTTTACGCTTTTCATTTTGAATGAAATTTAGTTAAAAGCCCCACTTAGGTGCTATGTGGGATAACCACATTTTCTTTTTGCCATTAGATAATAATATTGCAGTGTAAAGTTTGCCAGCAGGCTGTGAAGGCACTTTTGGTTTGACAGCTGGCACTGCACGCCAGCAAGCAGCCGAATACATTTCTTCCCTATATGTTAACTTCTGACTGCGTTTGTTACCCTTAACGAAGTTGCATTGTGTGCATTATCTCACTCCATATGTATTTTTAATATATGCCCTCGGGCATAAAGTTGAATTGGACTGGAAAAAATGTTCTTTGTGCAAATTCTCCACAAATGTTAACAAGAGGGAGAAGGGAGGCTCATTTATTCATAAACCAATTTATTCCAGCAAGAAGGCTCCGGCGCAGAAGGGAGAGGGAGGGAAAAAAATGTTTCAGGAATATACATAGAATTTATTAAACTCTTTGGTCCGGCTCTCGGCTGACTTTCTTGTTTTCTGCGCACCCAAGCGTCGTATCAATAATGTCTTCGGTCTCCGGCTCGCCATTGTTTTGCACGGCCTGCGAGCAGTGAAAGACGGAGGGAGGGCGCCTCCCGACCGAAAGAGAAAAAAGAGACGGAGAGAGAAAGAGCAGAGCTGAGCTCAGAGGCGAAGAAGTCAGATCCTCTCTGTTCGTGAATGCCGCAGAGCCGGTTTTGGAATTTGTGTTTTTGCACTTCAGACCTCACTGATAAAGGCATGGGCCCCCTCAGGTACCGTGTGAGCAGAGGGACAGCTGACCCCTAAACGTCTAAGCAAACTAAACCTAGGTCTAAATGCAATCTAGACACGGGCGATGCAACTGATTAGTTGACTTGGATATGAACCTTGACAAAATACTCTAACTTGGTCCGCTCTTATCTCAGCTGACTATTGTGCCATATCATGAAGTGTTGGTCTAGGGATGGTGGCTCTTGGTAATGGGTTTACAGTGTATGCCATTTGCTCTGGGCTGGTGCTTGCTCTGGGAAAGTTAAGTAAAGAGTGTGAAGACATTTGCATGGGCTGCAGCGTTTGCACAGTTGCTTTTAATTGCACAGAGCACAAGGAGAGGCTCCGCCATTTGCTAATGAACTCAAAGCCTTAAAAGTGGACTCTATGGCGCAGCAGTAGTTGCTTACGACTTCTGCAGCTGATCCAGCAGGCTGCAAAATGTTTCAAATAATTAAAATCCTTGACGACGCCTGTTTTTTGACAGTTTTATACTCTGTCAGTGAGGTTTGTTTGAGTTGCGCTCCATGGTAGCACGTTTCCTGGTCTGAGGTGCTTTTGTAAAATTGTTGATGTTGTGTGGTATCTGAGTCTTATCTAGTACTGTACTGTATCATTCTCACTTCCCCATTTTTGTGGTTCTAGTAGTGTTTATTACAGCGTCTGTGGTCTGGCTAATATACTTTATCTTCAGGTTCAGTACAGGCAGTGTTTAAGTTCTGGCCTTTTCGATTTGATATCTCTTTTTTTATTTGTATTTTGATACTCTTGACTTTAATAATTGTGTAGCTGTGCCTTGCTGCTTCTGTAGGCCTTGTGCAATGCTTGAACAATTACAGTGATTGTGAATAATCATAGGCTTTGTGGCAGAAATTAGAGGTTGTGATCCCTCTCTCTTTCTGTGGACAAATGTAGGTCGCTGTCGAGGATTCAACAAGTGATACAAAGAGATAATCACGTGACTTTTTGTGTGTGTGTGTGTGTGTGTGTGTGTATATGTGTGTGTGTGTGTGTGTGCTTCCTCTTGAACGCAGTATGGGAATTTTGAACGGTGGTTTCTCCAATTAGGCAATTCCAAAACATCTTTATTTAACATGATTTAGAATGTGTAAAAAACGTTTATATATATAAAACGTTTATATATATAAAACTTTCCTTTCCTTTCAATGTCAGTTAAATTAAACAGATTTTATTAGAAGCAGTATTGAAGCTTTTCTATTGTTTACTGGCCCAGTCATCATGTTTATATATATATATATATATATATATATATATATATATATATAAACATGATGACTGGGCCAGTAAACAATAGAAAAGCTTCAATACTGCTTCTAATAAAATCTGTTTAATTTAACTGACATTGAAAGGAAAGTTTTTGCCCTCTCCTGTAAAGTTATCACTTTCCTTGTTGTTCTTTGAACAGCAATGATCTATAAATACATATATATTTCCATATTTAGTGGCTTCTTGATTTTTCTCCTTACACTAGAGATAGTTTTCAAGAAACAAAGCTTTTGGATTCCTGAAGCGATGCCTCCTTGTGTAGGGACGTGAAAGCTATTGTAATTAAGCAAGATGTGTGATTATCCTCTGGTGCCATTAGGAGTGACTCTACTTGTTCTAAAACTAGATATCACCCACGGGCCATGCAGGGATATTTTTCTCTCTCCAGAGACCGAAACCAACCAGATTTCCCCAGCAATTATCAAGTTTTTCCCCCCTTTCTCCCCCTCCTCCTCCTCCCCCTCCACTCCCCTTCTTTCTCCCTTTTGCATTGTGCGATTTGGGGAAGGAGTAGGTGTACGGGGGGGAGGGGATTGTTCTAGCCTTCTCGCTCTCTCACTCATTCTCTCTCTCTTTCTTTTTTCCCCCCTTTTTTCGGTGGCTGTGCATGCCATTATCAGAATCCTTTTATTTCCAAACGTTCCTCTAATATTTCAGCATGTGGCGAGTTAGCACCAGGCCCGAGCTAGCAACCCCACGCTCTGCTGTCGGCTCACGGGATCCTGCTCTTATCAGCATGCGGAAGTAAACAAATAAACAAACAAGCGGGCATCTAGCACAGATTTGCTTTCTTGGTCGCCGTCCATTCAGCTCATGTGTGAATCCCGAGCTCCAGCAGCGACTCAAAAGGGAGCTGGTGTTAGTCAGTTTGCTCAAGCACCCTTGCAAATGTCTTCCTTTCTGTGCTTTATTTTTAGGAGGCGAAAAGAAAAAAAATCTTTATTAGCCGAGTCTGTTGACTGCTGTCTTGTAAGGGCTATGAGGGGGGAAAAAAAATCACACTGCTCTGAGGCACAGTCTGTCAAGAATGCATGAAAATGTAAACACATGCGTGTGTGTGTTTTTAACCCTATAAAGCCATGTGTAAATATATAAGCAAGAGAGCATTCAGTATTTTCTTTATTATAGCAAATGAATCGGGAGCCCAGGCATTCTTTGCCCGAGTGGTGGTATAAATGCGGGGTGCACTGTGAGAAAAGGCAGCCCTGGCGTCTAAGTCCCAACACAATGAAAATGCAATGAATTGGAATGCCTCACCGATCATAGCGGAATCAGAATTTCCAGCAAGGAAAATCTTTTCATGGTGAATTAAGTGGCGGAGGAAGAAAATGGTAATGAAAAAAGAGAGAGAGAAAAAAAGGGAGGCAGGCACAGATGACAAACGCTGCTCCCTGGGCTACGCGCTGCAGATTTAAGAACTTTAGCTAAAGCTACGCAGAATAGAATGTGGAAAATTGAATTTACTAAACAATTAAGCATTGAATTAATCTACATCCTGCACAGGAGAGTGAGAGAGGGGAGAGGGAAAATGTGGAGGGGGGAGGGGAAGGAAGGGAATAAATCCCAGCCAGCTCATTAAAGAGGGACAGTGAATATATCAAGCATGTTGTAGTGGTGCGTCCAAGCACCATCACGCGGGGTGTTTCCATGGGCCTACATGCAGCATTTACCTACAGCTGCCGTGCTTTGTTCTGGGTGGCCTGGCGGAGCGCTCCCGCACGTTTTGCTGCTCTGTGATCCGGGCGTTTTCTATTAATTAGCCGTTAGATCAGTGGTGGCCAGGAGTGGTCGACCGGTTATAAATAGACAGGAGTGTACCCTGGAGATGTCACTCACCCTCGGCTAAGCCCCTCCCCCGTTCCCAGGGGTCCCCACGGCAAACCTCCCTCAAGCCCCACTGCTCTTTTGTTCAATTACAGTTAATGCAATAGTTTGCCATTTTCTCCTTCTAATTATATTTTCAAGTGGGATTTGTTGCACGTAGGGAAAAAAAACATCCCTTTACATGGTGAAGCGCTGGGGTCTCAGAGCCTGGCATTCTCCATCCCCAGGGTGCTGTACCATTCTTTTCCACAAAGCTCTGAATAAACAAGTTCCCTCCACCCCCCCCCCCCTCTGTCTCCCCCCACCTTCATTCTCTTTCTTTCTCTCTCTCTCTGTCTCATTCTCTTTCTTTTTAGAAAAGCAGGAGTTGTGGAAGCTGGCAATTTCTGCTTTAACAGTTTGCTCTCTGAGCATATGTTCTAAATTACCTCTTACAGCATACTTTTGGTATGCTGCAGAATACAGAATACACCATTTTTTTCATTTGACTTTTTTTTTTTTACATCATTTTCTTTCTGTGCTGATACATTTTGAGTGGCTGGCATGAGCACCAGGCTTTATTGGAGATCGAGGAGAAATATTTACATAGCAAGTTTTACAGAAAGACAAATAAAAAGAGCTGGTTCTGTACGTTGTTCTGTACTTTTTTTAACACGTATCGAATATTCTTACAGTTTGCGTTCATAATATAACCAAACAAACCCATTAGCGTCGTTAGCGGTGCAGCATCTGTTGAGTTTTAGTGAAGCCTGTTATATTTCGCAGGCCTGTGTGCATGTCATTCTCAAGAACGCAGCCATTTCCTTCCAGTGTACATTTATGGAACATTGTAAATTCTTAACCCGACATTGGTCAATTCAAGGCTACAGCTCGTGTAGCGTATTTACTGTTAACATCGGTCGCTTACAGTCTCCCTCTACCTCGCGGAAGATGTCTTCTATGTGTTCTTGTTTTCCTTCTCTGCCGATGTTACTTTTAGCCGGTGATAAGAGGCAACATCTGTTGTATGTTGTATGGGGCGAGGAAGCCCTGCATGGGGCTGAGGGCTTGCAGGCCCCCAGCTCTCCATTGTCCAGGCCTCTTGCTCTTTATCCTGGTGTCTCTTCCATTTGCCACATTGCATCCGCCCAACAGCTGACACTCCTCACCCATTATACACCTAAGCGGAATTGTCAATAAGATTTCTTCATCGTTTTTTTTCTTCCTCCCCCTCCCTGCTATTCCGTCTTACAAGGAGAGCAGAGGCTCTTATTTGATTTTGTTCCGATTCAGAAGGCCTCCGCACACACGCACACACACACACACTCCCTCACACATACACACATACACTGTGCCTGAGATATAAGAGAAGTGACTGGCCGGCTCTTTTCTCTCTCACTGCTGCACTGTTAGCCAGCGTGTTGGGAAGTGCAGGCTTTCTAGCTCCATTTCCCTCATTCACTCAGCATAGCGTTGCATTTTCTGTTCAGGACTATGGATCTCCTGCCTTTGGTAATGCAAGATCATTATTTACTTCTTTTTTTCCTTCTTTTTCTTCTTTTCCTTCTGCGTATTTCTTAGGTGGCTTACACTGTTAACTTGGGTCGAAAGATTTGTTTTTATAATACTAGTACTTTTTAGTTAGTACAGTCGTGTGTTAACATTTGAGCACCCTGGTCAAATTGCATGTCAGATAAGAATCAGTTCTTCTGTACTATTGCACAATTACTGTTTGTTGAATTAGGAAAAAAAATATTTGGTTTGTGCAAATGGTTTGGTACATTTGATATTTTTTATTATGTTAAATTTAGCAAATAAATAGATATTGTGCATTAAATTTGACCTCAGAAGTCCTACTTAGATTTGTTTCCCTGTAAAGGATGTGTTAGTTTCACAACTCAACAAAGCATGTAATTTGACTAAGGGGGTTCAAACGTTTGACTGTGCATTTAATGAAAGAAGCCTCGTTTTAGGCTTGTATGGTTGTGGTGAGAGTTGCAGGGCATGGGAAGAGTCTTCTGTACTAAAAAACAGCTAAATGAAGAACATCTGATAGCACTGGCTCTCTTTGTGATGTGGGAGTGCAGTGAGCTCTTATCTGTGTGCTGAGTCCCAGCAGACTGATGCCTAACTGTATGCTCTCTTCTCGCTCTCTCGCTCTCTCCCTGTCTCTCTCGCTCGGTCTGCGCAGACCTCATGGAATAGAGACCATGACGACACAGCGTCCACGCGCTCCGGGGGCACGCCGGGACCCTCCAGTGGCGGACACACATCACACAGTGGCGACAACAGCAGCGAACAAGGTAAGGTGTCTCCTGAAAACCGCTACTGCTTTAAAGCCGTTCAACTACTGAGCTTTTTTGAAGCCAGTGGAGAGGAGCGAGAGCTGAAGCAGATGTTGCAGAGGAAAGTAGGGCTTCTTCTTTTTGCAGGGGGCTTCGCTTGAGCCCATCAGCTGGTTGTGATAAGTCTGCATGCACTAATGAGGCTTCTTCCATGCCCTGAGTCATGGGCCGGGCGGACAAGGCATCCGACCAAGCCGCCGGCGATGACAGTCCAAGCGAAGAGCTCCTCAATCACAGGGTTTTATTTACACCCTGTTTTTATTCCATCCAGAGCCTTTGGAATGTCTCTGTTCAGACAGCGGCAATGTGAAAAGCAGTTATAGACACAGTGCATCTCCTTGACCTTCATGTCAGGCTTTAAATCTGAGGGTCCGTTTGGATAATCAACAAGCAGAAGTGTGAAACTTAAAGGCTGATCAGTGTTATAGCTGCATAGCTGTGCTCTCCTTAAAACTTAAAGAGAATGTCCACATTTTGGTCTTAGCGTCATAGCTGCAAAGTTTGCACCGAAGGTACAACACAGAGTAGTTTGTTTATGGCAGTCACAGTGGGAAGTAAGAGTGCTGGAGGTCTGCAGCACATCCAGATTTCAGAATTGTTTAACTGCACCTGCAAAAGCAATAACAGAAAACTAACAATAGATTTAACATAGACCCATGTGTGCTTTGGTTTGCTGAAGTTTGTGTTTATATTTTGTGTTTTGTTCTGTTAGCAGGGATGTAGTAGTAGCTATAGATGCTAAATAATAAGTAATAAGCTTAGATTAATAACTGCCATTTAATTAGCACCCACATTTCCTACGTATGGCTGAAGGAGCAGAGGGGCTGGTTTCAAGCAAACTGTAGGCAAAAAGCAACTTAATTTATTATTGAAGCCTGTGTCAGGGCAGCAGTCCGAAGGCCTGGGCAGCCGGCAGGCAGAGCAGGACGGGGAAGCAGAAAGGGCCGCGTTACGTTCCAGATGACTGAGCGGCGATTTCTATACCAGCCCTGGCCCGGGCTTTTCTTTTCTTCTTCCTCTTTTTTTTCCCCCTCCTTCTCCCCTGGCTGGAGAAGGAGGGCGATAAGAGGAGAGCGGCGGTCAGATGGCCGATGACTAATGGTCCGGGCGGCACGCTGCGCTCTGATTGGGCCGCTTAATGAGCACATTTTGTGCGGGCTCGTAGCTCCCGCTCGCTGCTGACCTTTGCTCTTTATTGACCAAACTGACACTTCATTTTTCACATACTTCCAATTATAGCAGGGCCTTTAATGTCGCCCTGCTCCCCTCCCCTGCCTTCTCCAATCCCTCCACCTCGACCACTTTTGTGGCTGTGTTTTTGTTTCGTTATTTCTCTTGTTTTGTTGTTTCATGGCAGAAAACATGACCAAAGCCGGCTATAAAGGCATGGCGCTTCGGGATGTGTGTGAAACCCTTCATGCGAAGGGGTCAAGCTTCGCTCAAGCGCCGTGGCACTGCATATGTGTTGCTTAAAGCTGTTGTGTGGGGGGCATTATGCTAATGTGGGTTAATTACTGATTGTGGAAAGTAGCAGTATTAACCGTATTAGCATGTTCTGTAAGGAGTCACTTCATAATCCCAATAAGCGCATTATTATCCTTTTGGCTGAGACACTCATGCCCATTTTCCTCTGTCCCAAATGGCCTCTCTTTCCCTCCCTCCCTCTCTCCCTCCCTCTCATGTCTCTCATAGATTGTTTCCTCGCTGACCTTTTCCGTTTCTCCCTGCTTTCCCGCTTCCTTTCACGGCACACATGTCAGTGAGTTTCTCTTCTCTCTGTGCCTGCATGCACCTAATAAACATCTCCATGTCCATCTTCCTAGGCAGCACCGCTTAAAGAAGTGCTCTTCCACTAGGCTTTCTTACATACTGAAGCTTTGGAAGCCAGTTTTACACAATAGATGTGCTTCCACAGTTCAGCCAATTTAATACAGTAATAAATAGTAAAGTGCTTCAAAAGCTAAGTTAGCACCAGATTTTGGGGAAAATATTTAGAAGTGATTTTTCTGCTTAATATTGTGCTTTTATATTGTGAATATATACTTTAAATTTAAATCTTTTAGTTAGGAGCACCTATAATCCACTTTCTCTGGCCTTCAATTGCTGAATGTAGTGCACCGGACGGCCAGTTAGTTGGGGTTGTGTTGTCCGGCAACAGACTCAAATATAGCATTTTCTCTCTTGTGCAGTTAAATATACAGATAAAAGAGTGCCTAATGCAAACCAATGGGACAACTTTGGTATGACTATAAAACTTTAGTATAGTTTTACAACTAAGAATTACAACTCCTGTAATGTGAAAATTGCATTCTTTCAAACTGTGAATTTGATATAAAAAGGATTCGTATGATTTGAATAGTATTTGTGATTCACTCCTACTAGTAAAGGCACAGGTGAAGGGTCTTTAGAACTATTATGTTCATTTTTGGGTCTACTAAAATAAATATACATGATTCAGTCTCTCGTACTGTGCATCTGTATTCACCCTCTGTCTGAAACACTCTGTTAGGGCTTTTGTGTCTTTAAACTCCACCTGTGCTCTGATTGCTCAGCTTGCCCACTCTGTTCTGATCAATCAACCACCAGAGCAGCATTACACCCCACTCCGCTGTGTCTATTATTAAAATGGTTTCGGTCCTGTCTTATCAGTTTTAGCCAGAGTCCGATCCTGAAAGTCAGGTAGAACAAGTTGGTAGACCAGTCCACTTTTGCAAGCCAGACTTTAGCTCTGTGCATTGTATGAGGGTGTTCCGAGCTTGCGGGTAGGCGGACAATAGGGATGTTGTGTTGTGTTATAAGATGATATAATCTTGTAACAGAGAAAATGGCTGGAATTCCAGCAAGACGCTTTAGACATCTGAGAAAAGTGGTCTCTGTTGGAGAGAGTTGGGCTTTATAACTTTGCAGACTCTTTGCAAAAAACTATATTACACACTAAAGGGAAGGCAACAACTATCAAAGCATAATATATCTGTTAAACAGGCTTTTTAAAGTTTAAAAAACTTCCATATAATGTTCTGTACCGGTTCTATACCAATTAGCGAACTTCATGTCCAAGGCAAGAACCACTTAGTAACCTTTATTTTTAAGACTGTAATCATAAAAACACTGCTGTGGTTATTATTCATATTGTGCCTTCAAACATAAAACGCAGACAGAGATCCCTAATGCACCATCACTGTTAGCTACAATTACACATGATAATGTGTTTATGGCATTGTAACCGCTCCGTTATGTTTCCGAGATCTTATGAAGCACCTTCTCCATATGGAGTAGAGGGAGAGACTGATTCTCTGCATAGTTCATTTATGATTGTGCGGCTCTCCTAGCGAGCGTCCCTCCTCCTTAAAAAGAGTCCAGCCGAGAGCCCATCCAGTCCTCCTTTAATTAGAGTCTGTCTATTAGCACAGACGGCTCTCCGTAGCACATAGATGTCCGCCTTTGTTTGACTGCTGCCCTCTCAGGGGACTTGTTGTGGTATTGTATCTGGGATCCCACTTATTTTAGTGAGTGTTCGAGAGCCTTAGAGGGCAAAAGAAAACAAATCATTATTACGGGCCTCCTATTTCCCGACCAAAGAGCAGCAAGGGTTCTTGGCAAAGCCAGCGCCCGCCCAGATTAAAAAGAACACCCTTGGGCCACGGAGAGGAGAGGAGGGATAAGAATTTTAACCCTACCAGGAAGGTCCTGGACTCAGAGAGAGGGCACACACACAAGCACTCAGACAGAGCACGCTGAGTGTTTTGAAAAGCATAGGGTTTCTTTCGCGTCTTCAGAGAGCACGGGGCTGAGGTGATGACTACAGGAGTCCGATATGTATCAGCAATTACCAGGACCCATTTGCAGAAGCCCCCCCACCCCAGCCTGCAACTAAGCGTGCCAAGTCAAATAGTTCCTGGGAGGCTCTTGTTATTGTCTGCATAAATTTACATGCAGGCCTGCAGACTGAAAGTATATAGAGAGGCGTCCACATGTAAGAGACCAACTTTATGAAACCAAACCACCAAACTCAACTACAAGGATTATTGATGAACGTGGCTATTCAGTCATGGAGCAAACAACAATGATATTTCAGCCTCGAGCACGTACTTCTTACCCAATACTGGGTAGCGGTAAATGCCCCCATCTGTTGGAGAGGGGGAGGCGCTATATTTCATTCTTGCATGACACTGGTTTCCAAGTAGAGGAAAGCGCTGGAGCTGTATGCATCTGATCATTATTTTGCCAGTTTGAGTCCCAGTAAGCAAGTGCTGTTGTCGACAGCTCCCATCGACTCGCTTGCCAGTTTGCCACAAGCCTCTATGAAGGTCAGGCTGAGCAAGGGTCCTCATTGGCCCTGAGCCACCTCCCCCATACAGTGATTGGCTGAATTTCGAAGCTGTCTGGTGGATGTGGTTTTGTACAGCGTGTCAATCAGTCGCACTGCTCTCCAGGTCCCACCCACGAGGCCCTTGCTGCACATTCTCGTCAAAGTCACTCGTTAATTGAAACGATTGTCCAGCAGACCGGAAGAGTCCAGCCTCTCTGGTTCCCTCTGCATCTCTTTCTCTCACTATCTCTCTCTGAAGGAGCATGCACATGCTTGGGTTACTGCCCATTCCCTGGCTCACAGCGTCTGTGCCTTTTGAAATGTAAAGAGTGGGTTAGGTTTTAAAGACCCTGGCTTGGTGAAAGTCTACCCCTGATGTAGTTGATCAAGCAAGACATATTTGGTGTCTAAAGACTGAAATGACAGAAATCAGATTTATGGCCTTTTCCGTTAGACACTAACCTTGTCCACAGCTAGAAAATCTCCAAACATGTATAACCGATTACACTTGGAAAATAGTGTTAAGTTGTTTTTTTGCCTATGTTTTCAGTCCCCATATCTCTCTCTGTCTCCCATCCTCTTTGCTCCCCTTTTTAGTTTCTTTAGTTTTGCACTGAAGCTGTGCTACTGTAGCTTACAAGCAAGGGAAGCACATAATTGACCTATCGTACACTTCCCCCAAACTCTTAAATAATCTTTAATAGACTCACTTATGTGATTCCAGACACTATAGGACCAACTGCCATGTAAAGCCTATTTTTTTTTTTATTATTATTATTATTGTTGTTTTTTTTTAAATAACAGTAAGCATGCGGTTTGCATGATACCAATTAGTGAGATATAAAGTTTCATTACTTGTTAGACTGTGTTGAGACTGCAGGCAAATCAGATTTGTTTCTCAAATCAGATCTTTTGAGATGACTGCCCGCACTGTTATTTGCAAGTTATCAGCTCGGATTTGTGTGTCCAGTCATCACCAACCTATCTGCATGAGTCACTGTGGTGAGAACATAGGCGGCAATGACCATGTAGCTATGCTGGTTAAACAGATTTTAAACATGGAAACAGGAGAGATAAAGGTGCTTCATCACACCATCTTAACCATTAATCTGACAAATCTCTGCCGTAGTGCATATTAGTACAAAGATTCTGGAATAAACATGGATATTTGGTGCTCTTCTCAGCACTTCCTTGACTCTGGATTTGACATTGTCAGTGTTTATCATGTAGTGAGTAAAATGGAAGACCCTTTAAAATTTAAATTGAGTGGTCAGCGGTCACAGCGTCCATACTGATATGCCTCTGTAAAAGTGGTATTTACTAATTAATTTATTTATTATTTTGCTGTCAAAAATCAATCTGGACACAATCTGGGGATGCCAGAAATCAGATTTATGGCCTTTTCCGTTAGACACTAACCTTGTCTACAGCTAGAAAATCTCCAATCATGTATAACCGATTACACTTGGAAAATAGTGTTAAGTTGTTTTTTTGCCTATGTTTTCAGTCCCCATATCTCTCTCTGTCTCCCATCCTCTTTGCTCCCCTTTTTAATCGTGTCTTGCGAAGGCATCCATGCTTGCTGCTTTAGAGTGCACCAAAGGCTCGCCGTTTTCATTCAGTGGGAGGTGGCCAGGGTCGTCCCTGCCTGCCTGCCACGCTTTCCGCTTTGCATGCAGATGTGTGTTGTGCTGGGAGCAGAAGCTGGATGAGCTCCCTTCTCTGCATGAGCCAGCTACACCGCAGCAGCACAGTAATCTAGTTAAATCAGAGGCCTAATGGCTGATAAAAGGTGTGTGGTTTTTAGATAGGGCCAGGATCTGAGACAGGCACCAGGCAATGTGAGCAGCTCCTGCTGCTTTGCACTCATATGTGCATATCAAACGCATGCATACACAAACACAGAGCAGAAAAGAAGAGCTGTGAGAGAGAAAGAAAGGGAGAGAGAGGGCAGGAAAGAGGGCTCTGAAGCAATGGCAGCTAAGCACAGGGAGGCTTTATTGTATGGGAATGAGCGCATGCGTTGCATGAACAGGAACATCAAAACAGAGAATTCTCAGGGCACGTAAAGAGGAGTACGCTCTCCTCCAGATCTTGTAATGATTTTCTGACTTTCACACATTGCATATAATGGGCTAAACCTTGCTCTGATAGCTCGCCGATAGATGACGTGAGGTGATGTCAGGTGCCAGCAGTGCTGCAGCTGTTTGTTTAACGGTTTTCATGGTGATACTCCTTGTCCGGTTACCTGAAAGTACTTGCTGTGTCCAATCTCTACCTCCCACTCACCTGTTAAACCATCAACACACTTTACAACCCCAGCAAAATCTCGGTAGCAATGCATCAACTGACAAGTGGCCGCTCGCTCCTGGCGAGAGTTATTGCTCCCAATGGCTTTATGACCCTTGTTGCTGATAAGGCCAGGAGCAGGCCCTGCACTCCAAAGCTAGAAAAAGGGGAAACATGATGGGTTCCCACAGTAAGGGACAGTTTGACTTTGGGATTAGGCCTAGGGCCCTCCGTTGTGTGGGAACAAAAAGTGAAAGGAGAAGAGAGAAGACGAGCAAACAAAACCCCCTCCTTCTTTTACTCCCTATATATCAAACCTCTTTCCAGTCACTCTCTTTAACTGGCTTTTATAGGGCTGCTTGAGCACCTTGTCTCAGGGCAGATAATGATCATAAAGCTGCAATGATACACTGTCAGCGTGGCGTTTGCTCTGGGATTTAGCTATTTCTGGAGTACCACCTCCTCCTCCCCACACTCTGGCCATGCAAACCTTTGCAGGCATTGAGCTAGTTCAGAAGGCTCTTCCTCATTCTCCCCTGATTCCAACCCTCTCTTTCTTACCTGCTGTTTTTTCTGTTTTTTTCTTTTGTAGGGAGTCTTTGCCCTCTCTTAGTGTAATGTTAATGTAATGTTTTTGCTGGCCTGCTGCGAGAAGAATGCTGCTCCATGAAAGTCAGAACTCCTTTTCTATGGGGTGCTCATCTTGAGAGGGGAAGCAAATGTTATATTTAGCCCACATGCTATAATTGTGGTGTGTTAATGATGTAGACACTTTGTATCTCCCTCGGTGTTTACAGGAAGTCATCTTCCAAAACTCTTAACCAAGCGCTTCTTCTTTGGCCAAGACCAAATTGCTGGTGTTTGCAAAATGCTGCCTCCACAGACGCCCACTTTGCTCATTTGGTGGTCCCTTAGTCCTCTAGCTCTAAGGAGACATTCCTGTAAACAAAATATGCATTACACAAATGGCCTCGAATTCTTTTCAGACTCAATACTTGATCCATGCATCTTCTTGAATGATCCAGTGAGAATCAGCTCCAAAAACCTTTAGGCTGTATAGTGTCACTGGACAAGCCAGGGTACAGCATTTCCACTCTATCAGAAAAAAAGCGGATTTGGGGCACTAGGTCTATATGTGTGTTACCAAGTGCTGGGATTTGCTCCAGCTTGCCGGGAAAGCCCTTCTCCATTCCCCTCGGTTCCCCTGCACCTCTCTGAGCACAGCTTTGTAAGAATTTGACAGAAATCAGCTTGGCTCATCGCTGACGTGTCACAGCGCATTAGGTCTGGCTGCAGGAAGACCTGAGTGAACATTACTCAGCATGGCCCACAAGGACAGCCAGGCATGGCAGACCTCCATCAGATACATGTTACTCGGCTCTCCAGGAAGAAAACGCTGATAGCGCTGGGACGGATATGCTGTTGCTGGTCCACTGGCCTGATGGCAGAAAGAGCTAGGACAATAGGCCAGGAGAGAGGAACTGGGAGAGACGGTTAACAAAGACACTTTAACACTTTGTTCAGCCGCTTTCATTTGGCAGTGTGGCACGTGGTTTATTTAGGTCTTTGATAAGAGCTTAGCAAGGTCCACCTGTGCCAAGGAGAGATGGCTCCCAGCTAAGCTCGTCCTTTTATAAAACATTTGCCTCCTCGACCTATGCGAGAGCCAGTGTGAGGCAGGATGAGCAGTTGAGAGGTTGTTTCCAAATAAAACAAGATTAAAATGTATTAGTCTTTCAGCAGCCGTTGCAGGGAAAAACATTAACCCAGCAGGATAATCCTTTGCATGAATGTTCTCTCTCTCTCATTCTCCCCTCTCTCTCTCTCTCTCTCTATCTCTCTCTCTCTCTCTCTCTCTCTCTCTATGTCCCTCTCTGAGGAGGAGGAGGAGGAGGAGGCCATCAGGCTTTTTTTATTAGCAGTATCACAGTGGTTGGAGTCCAGCTTAAAGCCACAAACAGTATTGTGCTAATTTTAACCTCCAAAGAGGATGAGGATGAATGGCCTGCTGCTAGTTTGCCATATGCTGCCCTGCCGATAATGCTGGGTGAGGAATATTTTCCTGCAGATAGCAGCGTGCGTGAGGTCCAGAGCCTGTTTAAAAGACATGTGAGCATTTAATGAAAGATATGTGGGAGATAGAGTTGGGTAAATGTCCCAATGATCTTGCTGGTAGTTCATTTGAGTTGATTTGGCCTTATAACTATTGAGAACAGATACTCTTAACTAGGGGTGCACAGTATGACAGTGTTTTATCATTATCTTAAAGGTTTTTATTTTTGTGATACACAATATGCTTTTGTGAGCCTTTTGTGGATATTGTGTGTATTTAAAGGACACTGACCAACTGAATGTTTCATAACAAAATGAACATGATTAGTCTTATTTCATTGGTTTCACTGCAACATAGTATGAGAAATGTTAAATAGTTGTACATTCATTAGTAGTTCTTGGTGGCAGCTTTTACCTGTGACACTGCTTCGTAACACGTGTAATTATGAAAGTAAGGAAGGGAATTGTGGACACAGTTCGAAGTTTGCAAGGCACCCGAGAATGTAGGGATAGACATTATGAATATATTTTATCATTATCATGATGACAGTAACACTTTCTAAGCATGTTGTTGATATCAGCAGTACTTAAACAACACTGACTATCTATTTTTAATTCCCAAGTCAGCCATAACAGACATGTTTAATTGAATTTAGTGAAATTTGTAAAACAATGAATAAAAATCACTGTTGTTTCATTCATAATATTATAGTATTTATATATATATATATATATATATATATATATATATATATATATATATATATATATATATATATATATATATATGGTACTACAGGTATGTTCTGGTCATTTTCTTTTTTTTTAAAATTGAATCTAAAGTTTGTGAGTGCATATATTACATATCGTGAAAATATTGTAAAATTTCATATCTTGATATAATATTTTTTGCCACATCCCCAACCCCTTCCAGAAAACCTTTTTTTATGTGAGCAGATATTCTCTTCTCTGTGCCTTGTGTGTATGTCCAGTAGCTGCTCACTGTGAAGGGATTATTTACAGAGTATTGGGGGGTTGAAGGCAGTGGAGAGTGGCCTTTTTTGAATGGGGGGGCTACTACTGTGTTAACAACTGGGCAAAAGCTTGACCCGGGACTGACCCTGCCTAAACAACTCCCCCTTCAGAGCTCCAGGCTGGTCTTTTGACATGGATACCTGTTGAAGGGATTTAGAGGGAAGAGATAAAGGCCTCTTCAAGCCTTTTTTTCTGAAGATTTAGGGAGTGAAAGAAAGATAACAAACAAACAAAAGTGTGTGTGGTTGGGTGGGGAGGGGTATGCGAAGGGGGTGTGTTTACTTTAATGTGTGTTGAAGAGAGAAAGAGAAAGAGAGAGAGAGTGTGTCAGGGCTTTTAGCTGGCTTTGTTTACGAAACACGCACTCTGAGTGGTAACCTGATCGTTGCCCAGGGCTCGAAGCTTGAATGAGTCAAAGAAAGGCAGGAATGGGAGAGATTCCCAGGTTGATAACCTAAGAAATGTAAAGGTTATGACCAGTGGAGGCACAGGGGGTCCCTGGAGCTTTCTCTACTCTTTGTGCCAAGTGTGTGCGTGTGGGGGTTCTCTCGGGCGGAGGTGTGCATTGTAACGGTATCACTCGTGTCCAGCCGGACCATGCTCGGCTGTGGTCAGGAAGCAAGCACTCGGGCCGCCTCTGCTTCCTCCTCTTCCAACCCTGAGCTTATCTCTTCGGCTCACCCCCCAGCTGATAGAACTACAATTCCCCCACATCCCTTCACTGCTCCACTTCCTGTGTCCACAGCGAGTGCTCTTCGATATGAGGGGGAAGGGGCGGAGGAGAGATGGCTTCATTAAAGTTAATGTTGCATGTATAGGACTCATATGTGCTCTTTGAATGAAGAGCAGCCTATCAAAGCCCGAAGCCACTGATGGAATGTTTTACCTCACAAAAAAGTCGTCGTTATTCTATTTACAATATACGCCCCACCCCAATCCCCTTCTCATAAACAGGGGGGGCCGATTAGATGTAATTCTGCCTTACAGTGGGCCCTCCATGTTAACTCCATTGAACAATTTCAAGGGGAGCCAAGTGGGCTATTATTAGTAGCGAAACGTTCCTGTATTATCAACTGTCCTCTAGCCCAGTGGAGAGCGATACTCCGCAAAAGGGGAAAATCCCTGCTTATTAGAGCACTTATCTTGGCCAGTGTCATTTAGATAGCCACCATGTGGAAAATTATCTGCTCAGAAGCCAATAATAAAGGCTGCTTCGCCTGACCACAGGGCCTCCAGTTCTGCTTCGTTCCTCGCCAAAGCATGCCAAAGAGTAATGATGGAATAGCATAGAGAAATCCGTTTGTTTTCCAAGCGGTGGTCTACAGGCCTGGTTCTGATATTGCACAGCTGAAAGGGGAAGGGGCTTAAGCTGAAAACAAAAAGATTAATTACAGATATTTCATTCATCATACATGCAATTCCCCCCAGCATCCTTTTTCTGAGTAAGAGGAGGATTCCTTGGTCTTATTTGTACCATTTTTCAAGACGCACCTCTCCGGAAAATGTGGTGTTTTAGGAGACGCTTTCAGCAGATTAGTTTGATTCAGGCCAGATTTGTGCAGAGTTGTTGTTGTGCTAGGAGGCTGAAAGGGTCCTCAGCCTTTTTTCCTTTATTTATGTATTTTTTTAAACGCTGTGCTCTTGGCCGTCCGACCTGGATTGATATCGAACAAAGCTGGCCTGGAGAAGGTGTCAAAAGCTGTCTAAGACAGAGGGAGTGAAAAGAGTATGCTTTAGGAGTATGTGTGTGCGTGTCTCAGTGGAATCCAAGTACTCTCAAAGCGTTCCCGTTTGAACCTCTGCGGCCTGCCTTTTCTCCCGCCTTATATCTTCAGATTAAAAAAAACACATTACAAAGGAGAAAAAATCAATAGTTACACAGTAAAAGTGCTCGACATGAAAGGGTAAACTCACCGCCCCGCGCTGCCATTCGACTGCCCCCCCCCAACACACACACACATACACACACACTCACACACACACCCCCTTGACACGGGGACCAGAAGAGGAAAGAAAGGGGAGAGAGGAGGAGGAGTAGGAGGTAAAAAGAGAGAGAGAAAGAGGGGGCTGGCAAAGTTAATGCTGTGTTTGTGCCCTTGGGCCCCAGTGCGTTTTCCAATGTGTCAGGGGCTCCGCTGGAAGTGACCCTTACACAGACACGGACGAGAGAGAGCCGTAACATTTGCAATGACATTTTTGCCATCACCTATGGGTATGTCAGGCGCCTGATCCCAGAGACCTGGGAATATGCATGAAGGACTCACAGCTAGGCCCACTGTGAGTAATGAGAGATGGAACGATGCTAAATGTGGGCCACATTAAACACACATTACAGCGCAGGTACCAGCAGGCACAAGAAATGATAAAGAGACCGCAATTATGTGCCGAATTGCAATTTACCAGCTCGCTATCTGTCACTATTACTCATGGCATTTTGGATCTCTTAACGGTCATTATTTACCTCGTTACTGCAAATGAATTGCCTTTAATTGTGGATCCTAATTTTCAACAGCTGTATGTTTGCATGCATGTACAAGTACACAGTGCGATGCAGTAGAACATCACTGCCCAGGTTCTTATGTGCTCTTCATCTTTTAGTATGTGGGCTTGTAATTATGTCTTTATAGCACATATACAAGACGAGAAGGTGGCAGATTTCTGGAACAGCAGCTGTTCATTTCACTAATCACTGAAGCAAGACTGCGTTATGGCCTTTGTTTCAAAACTTTTCTTTATCAGTAACAACAGATAACACCCTAGATTCAGTACAAAGGAATACTTTTGTGTGCTAAAGTTTGAGCTCCCTGGTCAAATAACATCTTTGATGTTTTGTTCATCTTCTAATTGAAAATAAGTTCACACATCATCTACAGAGACCATGCTTCTGCACATTTTAATGGCTGTTTATAACATAATAAAAAGTGGTAATAAAATTGGTGTAAAAGTTATTATATATAAATAAATATCTGATGTGTTAATCTCAGATTATTCGTTACAGTTTGCAGAAAAGAAAATATTTAAGTTTGATCCCTGTAGAGGATGTGTTGAATTATTTTGAATTGCATGTAATTTAACCGGGTTATTCAAACTATTCCATAAAAGAAAAACTTATTTATACACTACAATCTGAAAAATACTGTGTAAGTAAACACAAAGACGTTTTACATTTAAAACACACACAAAAATGAGATTACTGACAAAGAAGCACAGAGCACACAGAGCTTCACTTCGCATATGTTTTCACACAGTATTTCAATTATAGAAGGAAAAAACACATTGACAAACTGGGGATTGCTGATTAGCTACATAAAAAACTCTGTGTAGAATGGAGTGAGTAAATCCACTATTTTCAGATTAAAGTGATCTAAACCGATTCAGCCAAAAGCTGGTGACCAGTGACAGAAAAGCTGATGATGAGCCTGTTTAAGGGTGCAAGCTGGGGCCCTGGGAGCGCAGCAGCTACTTTGAAACTGTGAGCGTTCTCTTGTTGGAAATTCTGCCGCAGGAATTCCTGCATGTTCTGAATATTTTGAGGTGGGAGGTACTTGTGACCCATGCAATAGCACCCCCCTCATAACCACCACACCATGGCCCATTCTAACCATGTGAATGGCCTGAATACAATAAATGTCGCTTTATCTTTTTTTACCCTCTCTCTCTCTCTCTCTCTCTCTCTCTCTGTCTCTCTCTCAATCTCTCTCTGCCTCTTTCTTTCACACCACCCTCCTCCTTCCTCTCATTCGCTCTCTCCTTCTGTAGGCCTGTGTGTGTTTGAGAGAAAGACAGGAGTGTGTGAATGTGTGTGTGCTGAAAGAAGGGATATATCGAGCCCTCAAGGCTTCAGCTCTGCTGGGTCGGGGAATCCGGAGTGAGTCACATGAGCGTGCGGTGTGGAGATGTGTGGGTATATGTATGTGTGTATATTAGAGATGAGAACAAGTCGAGACCAAACCTGGACAAACTGATTCAGAGTCAAAACCGAGACCAGTAGTGAACAAGACAAGAGTTACCTTAATATAACCAGTATTGGACAAAAGTAGCAGCTACAAAACATGATTTAATCTGCAGTTAAAACATTTTATATACAATATAGTATAGCATATTCTAATATTAAGAAGTAATATAGAATATATACATATCGGTTTATATTGTTTGTGTGGGTTTATGTACCCATAAATCCCAAAAATGAACTTTTACATAACCATTTTTTTTATTTGGCTGTTTTTGTTCCAGTGCTTTAAGGCTAATATATGCAAATATTCTGATAGTCCGGCCAGCAAAGTGGGATTTAAATGCAAAATCCAGTTTGGACTGAAATAATGTGAATATGAACTGCCGAAGGCTAAGTAGCTAAATATAAGTTGTATAAGAATATATACATATAGATGTATGGGTCAGGTGTATGAAATGCTACATTTTGAAAGCTTATATCTTAAAAAAGGAGGACACTTTTGAAAATGTTTTTGATTTCTGTTATATTTAATGTCTTTGAAGAACAGGAGTGTGGTTCTTCCTGCTCTCCAGCCATCGCATGGATCTATCAAAGGCACACCTGATTTAGATATTAATTGGTAACCGAAAGTCTTCTTGAGGAGAGATCTGGAAATGGTTAAACACTGAAAGACACAAATTTTGATGTATAATTTGTTTGGTTTACTTATATTAGTGTTTCTAAAATAAATGCTTATGGCACAACATGTTTATCTCCACAAAAGTCTATATGCATAAAAAAGCAGCCAAAAAACAGACACATTAAAGGCCACATGGGTTAAACCTGGAGCACAGTGCAAGCAACATGGCAGTTTGCATTACATAGCTTCACACAGACTACTCTTAATTATGTGGCTGTATGCTAATATCACTGTGTTGTGCTGATTCTTACAGCCGTATTCTCAATAATCATTTTACAACATTCTGTTACCAAACAAAACAAGTCTTCCCAAAATTGGAGACTGGTCTCGGGTACTGCAGCACCTGTGTTGAAAAAAGCTAGGAGCAGTACATAAGGAAGGAGCACAGGTTGTCCCAGTCTCTGCACAGTCAGAGGCCAGAGGTAAGCCAGAAATCGTCCATGGACTAAATGTGGTGTAAAGAAAAAAAACCTCTCCAAATCCGTCTCCATAGCTTGGCCCAATCCAACAGAGCATGGCCTATAAAATTTTGTCAAAACACTTCTTAAAATGATTTGAAAGGGCAAGCAGCTGTGCGCTGCGCTATGACAGATTGACTTATAACTCTTGGCGTGAAAACTGACGTCTGAAGCTTTTTTCAGTGAAAACCTCCTTTGTGTGGAAAAAAACGACACGTGCATGTTTTTCTTCATCTCACTTAAGTGGTCGTCTTATGTGATGGGAACGCGTTTGACGGATGGGAAGTGCCACACCGCTAATTTGTAAATCGCCAGAAAAACGGCTGACACCTTTGCAAGCCAGCAAAGGAACAGGTAGTGCCAATTAACATGGCCTTTTTGAGTAATCAGATCATAACAGATTACCCTCGATTCCTCTGATAATGTCAGGAAATGCCTTGAGTCAGTGAGAGAGGGAGAGAGAGGGTGAGAGACATAAACAGAATCATTGAAAGTAGTTAGGATTGAGAGAGAGAGAGAGAGAGAGAGAGAGGGAGAGGGAGAGAGAGAGAGAGCCTAAAGAAGAAAAGGCGAGATTGAGAATAGTGGGGTGAGCCATTCAGTAGAGTTGGCTGACAAAGGCGTGTTGAGGGGGAAGTGTTAACCTGATTTGTGTGGCAGGCGAGCAGGCAGGCAGGCAGAGCGACGTCAGCTGTGTGAATATGTGTGTGTGTGTGTGTGTGTGTGTGTGTGTGTGTGTGTGTGTGTGCGCGAGAGGGGATCATAAAAAATTCTCTCCTTGGTTAGCCGCGGGGCATCCTCCTCAGCCTCTGGCCTGCTCCAGTCATTTGCCTGCTCCCTAATTGCCACATAGACTCCACCACACATGGGCAGATAAGATGACATTTTTCCCCCTCACTGTCACTGGGTGAGCCTCTGCCCCCCCCCAAACGCTAGTTGCTAAGACGCTGTCATAACCCATTAGCAGTTGGCCGAAGTTAGCCCGTGGCATTTCCTCATAGCATCAGCGAAAAGGCGAATAAATCTGCCACTGGAGCCTGCTGCTGGTCTAATGAGGCTGTGAGCTTGTTTATGGACCGGCATCATTTTTATGATTATTTCCACCTTTTCGGACTCGCCGCTCATCCATGCGCCTTCCCCTGGCCGGGCAGGAGGAAGTGGAAGCTTCGGCGGTGTTGGCCGCTGACATTTTGCGAAAAACAAACGTGGCCTGCAGCCGCCATGTGCCCGTCTCTCGCCTTGATATTTGAGGAAAAAGGAGGGAGAAATTAGCCCCAGACCTAGCCGAGGTGAATAGGCATCAAATTGCAGCGAAAATGGAAATGCCAATAAAATTGACGGCCTCTTGCTTTTTCTCCTTTTTTCTCTCCCCCTTTCTGCCTGGAAGGCCTGGACCCTCGGAGGTCAGGCTTAAGTAAAAATATTGGGGGAAAGAGGTTAAACAATTCATAATAAGGAGGAGGAAGGCTCTTGAGAGCAACAGTGTTACCTCACAGTGTCTCTTATTCCATCTCCCTTTTTTCTAAATCTGTCTTTCTTTTCTCTCTCTCCCACCCTCACCCCCCTCCCCTTCCATCCTCTCCCCTCCTCTTCTGTTCCAGGCTCTGTCCTGATATCCAGCCTTTGCTTCTGTTTTGCTAAGTCGCATGGGACAAGCCCTGGGTTTATTATTTTAAGCTTTGCTGAACACGAACCGGTCTTTACACCGGATTGAGAGCATTTGCTTCCAATGAAAATCTTGTCTTAGATTACAAACCGGCGGTGCCGATTCCCTTCCCAGACGAGAGCAAGGAAGTCCTATTTGCCTAAAAACAGTAGGGAGGACAAACTGCTGCTTAGGCCCGACTGCTTTTGGCTTTGGCTAATGATGTAATCGAAGCTCGTGTGTTTCTCTCCGTGTGTGTCTGTGATAGCTTATGCTTTTTTCTCTGTGGGGGCGGGTCGGGAAGCTCTGGTGACTCGCAGGAAGCAGCTGAGGGGGGGGGGAAGGCAGCACTATTGTATCTACATAAGTCTCCACTTAAGAAACCCCAGCCTTTCTGGAGCTCTGCTCTCTCTCCTGCTGCAAGGGCAGCCGGAGAGGGGCCAGCCAGGCGGTTTTTAGAAGGAGTGGAGAAAAGCCCTCCACTCTCCTAATGGCGTGTATAATTCAGATGCCCGCAAGGCATGCTTTCAGGAATTCTTTTGCCCGAGGTAATGGGGAGCAAAGGCTGTTTTAGGCCCTTGATTATTCTGCCGATGCGCAATGCTGGAAAGAAAGCTATCTCCAGCCGCATTACCGTGGACATTTCCATTAATTATCGATGAGCCCATTCTGTGCAGGTGGCAGGGAAAGGGTTAACCCGACGGTGTCACCTGTCGAGACTTTTGCTGAAAGAGTGCCGCTTCTGGGAACGCTTTTTGCGTAATTAATAAATAACTGCATTCAATCCTCTGCCTGGTTTGGTCCGCCCCTTCTTCACAAAAGTGAGCTCAGCTATTGAAATCTGCAGCTCTCTGAGGTTGTTTACCTCACTCATGTTTCTTTTATAATTCATTATTTATTATTGAAAATAGCTGAATCGTCAGCAGCTTCACGTGTTTTTATTTTTTTGGTGAATAATGATAATAAAAATTATGAAAAGTCGTCTCAGCGGTGGAGATGGGTCTCCTTCTATTGCTGCAATATACAATAATTGGGCTTGTGAATAAAAGCATGGCGTGCACACAAGCTCCATATTCATCAGATGCAGAGCGGTGTAGAGCTCCCAAGCAGCCTAAGTCCTCTCTAGGCCCGGGTCCTGTTTAACTGGCCTTAATGGAGGCCTTATCGAGAACCCACAGGTTGCTGTAGGCACCCATGCTGCATTGTTATTAAAATGCTGTGCTTTGAAAAGGCGCCCGTTGCGCGGGGAGCCGTATTTCTCTCCCTTGCTTTTGTGCCGCCGTGTAAGTCTAAAATAAGTAAATAAATAAATAAATACATAAATAATAATAAAAATGAAAAAACGTGCCAGGGTAAATATTTTCCCAGGATGATAAAGACTAAATCTCTCTGTCGGTGCCGATTCTTCTGCAAGCGTCTGATGGCAGCGAAGAAATGCAACCTTACAAGCCCTTTGTGTGCTTGCCGCCCTCTTTCTTTCCTTTTCTTTCTCTCCATCTCTTGTCAGTCTCTCACTCACTCTCTCTTTCGCTCTCTCTATCCGTCTGTGCTCTGAGCTGTGTGTTTCTTGTGAACCTTGCGTTGAGAAGGGGTTTATTTATAAAAGTATTAAAAATGAATGTGTTCAGAGGTGCTGCCTCTAAGTCCTACTGATGTGAAATTGCTGCTTGTCTGCCCCGTTTTGTAGGCGAAGAGTGGTGTTTGTGGCTGGCATCTGAGGTAAACTGCCTTCCCTGGCATTCTCTCACTCTCTCTCTCTCTGTCTGTGTTTTGACAGGCGATGGGCTGGACAACAGCGTGGCCTCCCCCAGCACAGGCGACGATGATGACCCAGACAAGGAGAAGAAGAGGAATAAAAAACGCGGCATTTTCCCCAAAGTAGCAACCAACATCATGCGGGCATGGCTCTTTCAGCACTTGACGGTAAGTTATCTGTCCCCTTCTGTCCACTGAAGTGCTCCAGTCTCCCCTGTCTGACTTTGGCACGCCTCGATATCTTTCGAAGCGAAGGTGGAAAACAGCCTCCAGCTAGAGATAGCAATGATGAACATTATTAAGAGAAAACTGTTGTGTGGTACACAGGCATGAGTTAATGAAAGTGGCTGCTGTCCAGGCTGTTAGTTTGAGTGTGTACAAGGAGACAGTACTGTTTACATGGCCAGTGATGGAACAGCGGGTTATGTGAGTTTGTTAGAATCTGGTGCATGTAAGTAAGTGTTACACACAAAAACGTCAGGACAAAATATAAAATACAGAAAGCCGTGATTAGTAAAGTCTGCCTGACCAGTATAAAATTGTCTTTTTACCAGTTTTATTTAAGGGGCTGCAACCTTCGAAGGTCCAGTTTTTTTCTTTTGGCTGAGCTCTGTGGAAACACCAATGTATAAAGCTACTGTGGAACCCATATGAAATGCTCAATTAAAATAAAACCGGCGAAAGCAGGTTAATGTTATAAGCCTAAACTACAACTGAACCTGAACTACACAGGAACATCACCAACTTTAACTAATTTGTGTCGTGGTAGTTCAGCTTTAATTGTGAAATGCTGCAAACGACAGGTCTCATTTAATTGGTTTAATTTTATTGTTTTTATTGCCCCTTATTTTCTTTGCACGCTCACTGTTCAAACATCTCACACTCCTGGCCTCACAGTTGTTTGGTGGTCAGGAGTTATGATGCTGTTGCAGTTGTGAATCCTCCATAGATGTAACATTTGATGCAACAAACCAAATGGTAGATGTCCTGACATCTTCTAGGTTATGGTGTTACCCATGCTGTGGGCATTATTACACCCTTTACCTTGATAGACCCTGGATTTTGAACTTTACACCGGTAAACTATCTGGCTGGTTCTTTCCTTTTTAAGGCCAGAGAAACTATTACTTACATAAACATAGGCACATATTTCTGAATTAGTCTATATTTGTGAGAAAACAAGAGTTGTTGAGGTAAAATACTAAATAAAGTCTTTGTACTGTTTTGGTTGAAATACAGCTCAAAGCAGATTTACAAATCACTGCTTAATCACACACTGTCCTGACCTTAGATTTGCTGTTTGTTGTTTGGTGGTAGCCATGTCAACATGGGTCATATGAACAGGAATGGCGCTAGGGAGAGTTGATTGGTGGACAATATGCATTTTTATGTTATGTATGAGGGTGTGTGTTTGTATAGCAGACAGTGTTGCCATTTAGGCCCAGTGGTTAGCTGTCTGTGGCCAAGCCCACCTGCAATAGAGAAGCGTTGGGGAAACGCACCCATTGATGTGGTCTCTTCTTCCTCTTGTTTGATGAAATTTAGTTCCTCTATTTTATACACCACAAGTTTATCTGATTGTTATGAGGACGCCACTTATCTCCACATATCAACACCATTGACTTAAAGCGCCACTCACACACGACACCCGCAGGCCTTGCAGGCGCTATTACGCAACTCTTGGGGCCCTAAACACAGTCAAATGTTCCTTTTTGCATAAAAAAGATAAACAGATGATTTCACGATTGGCCACACCGGTCATTGTTTTAAAGGTGTTGAAAGGCAATGTGTTTCCAACCAAACTGGAGTCAAAAGGGAACCCATTTGATCATTTCCAAAAGCGCCCACATGTTCACCCCCATTCTCACATCTGTGCCACAGAAACTACCCCAGGGGCTCAAGAACCTTCATCTGCCCCCAGCCCCTCCTTTTACCCCCACACACAAAAACACATGCACCACCCCCTCCACTAGCCATCACCTTTAGGGGCCCCGGGAGAAAGGTGTGTGAAAAGAATGCCATTTGCTGGTTCACACGCAGCACTCTTACACACACATTAGTGATGGGCATTCCGACTCCTTCCAGTGAGGCAGATCAGTCAGCTCAGCTCACCAATAAGAGATCCCAAATGATGTTTATAATTTTTTTTTTACTCCCCAAAATGGGTCAAGTTAGCAGTATCATCTATTATTTAATATTCCAGCTTAGTCTACCCTCTAATTAACTAATTAGCCAAAAAGTACATGCCTGAAAGACTGTAAATGATGTTGTGAACGATGTTGTTGTTATATGGCTGATCAGCACTATTTTTAGCTGAGTATTGTTGTGTTCTTCACTTCACTTCTCGTTCAATTTGTTTAATTTCATTGCTTTTTCTCTTCAGTTTTTATTTGTTTTAAAAAAGAGCAAATCAATTGTTTACTGTTGTAGTTCAGTCTACTTTCTAATTAAATAACATGCCAAAAAATGCATAATGTTTGTTTAAAACCTGTCAAGTCACTACAGTAAACAGTGAAGAGATTTACAAAAAGAAACATACTTAGTAGAATTGGCTGTACTAAGTTAGCTGTTGATAAGTTGTTTCATTCAAAGTTGTGCAGCATGTGATTAAAAGGCTATTAAGCGAGGTATGAGTTTTATTAAGAGTTTTATTAAACCATAGCTTTTCCTGTGTTTTTAAACCTAAAGTGCATTTTAGGTCACAGAAAATGAACCTGTTGCAAAACCAGGGTGGTTTGTAACATCCCGATTGTGCCAAAATAGTTCTGGTTTTGACTTTGCCAACGAGACTTCTAACATGTTTACACATAAGTCTACAGATTCTCTTACACTGTACTGAAGAGCAGTGGTGTCGGTATACGCTACAGAGGCCACTGCTGTATGCAGCATTCCCACAACACAGACCCTGCTGCTAATGTCACCTGTTTTTAAACCCAAGTGGTTGTTGAAGAAGAATGGCGAGAGAGTATTTGTTTGGCAGGGATGTAGTGTAGCATGTTCTCATGTGAAAGGGATTTTTTTCTACCCTCTCTTTTAAAAAACCCTGTATGTGTGGACTAGGCCTAAAAAGCAAACTACACTAAAAAAACAGTACACTGACTTTATTTGATTCAAATGTGTACACCGGTTCCCAAAAATAAAATACATCACAGCAACCCAGTTCTCGCCAAAATTATGTAAAGTATAAGAAATGTGTTGTTGTTGTATATTTTATTAGTACAAATTTAAAGTGCGTTTTTTTCAGTCCAAAGTCCGAGGCAGGTGTCAAAAGACGTACAGGCAGACAGGCAAATAAGCAAAATGTCTGAGGCAGACAGGCAAAATGCAGGCAAATCCATCAACAAACAAAGTTAAAAGTCAAAAATCTAAAGAAACATGACTAAGAATGGCACAAAAACCAGCAAGAACCAAAACTAACGCAACAGCTTTGGTGGGAAAGCTGGAGCATTCCAAGGAGAACTATGAACAGGATCATAATATATAAAAAAAAGTTTTAAAAAGTATTAGATCTTTTGATGCAGCGTTCAATTAAAAGAGCCCACTCTCGAATTGCTAGCACACATTAGAGCTGAGAATGATTTGTGAGAGAGGTTGTCCTGGTGAGAGAATGATTGGTGAGAGAGTTTGTCCTGGTTTTACTGGCACTGTGAACAGAGCTGTGTTATTGAGCTTGCCTCCCTGGCTGGCTTGGCAGAGGGGCAGTGCAGCTAAATGCAGAGCTGCTGGCGGGGAAGCTGTGTTTTTGCCAACAGCAGCCCCCTCAACCACGGGAGGCCTACAGAGCACCCAGTGCTGAGAGAGAAAGAGTAGGAACAGCAGAGGAAAAGCAAAAAGAGAACCCAATAAGCTGGAACAGCTTTGCCTGCCAAAAGGGTGACTGTGCAGAGAGGACGAGGGGGCGTTGGGTTGGACCGAAACAGAAAAGGGGAACCAATGGCACTGTAAACAGGACTGCATGGTACTACAAACACATTTTAGCTTACACATGAGCGAGAAACGTTTTCTCAGCATTCGTGCGGCAAGCTAAACAACAAGCAGCATGCAGGCTATGGTTGACTGACCCGGCGGACAATGCGGTCCCCTTGCCTTCTGTCCCTGCCTGCTTCCAGCGAGAGGGACGTTAGCAGTCTCAGCATAAAAAAAAAGACTGGAGACTGAGGAAGCGATTGAGAGCAAGAGCAAAATGCACAAGAGAAGCCCTAGTTGAACATCTAATTCCACCGATTCAGTGTGTGAACGGGTCTGCTTCTTGTAGATAAAGCCAGCGGCAATTAACAAGCCCCACAAACAATGCAGCCTTATGATAGCCCTCTGTGTTATGGCCCAGCCATGCTGATTCCGGAGCAGAACTGTCAGGAAACAAGAAGAGACATCCTCAAGCCGGTACTGTAGATACCCAGCGTGCTGCCAGCCCCCATTTCCACAGCAGTGAGAGGGCACTTTGTATGTCATATGAGTCTAGCAGTAAAGCTATTGTATGGAGCCGGAAACGTGAGGTGGGTAACTGGAACTGAGGGGTGAGAAGAAAAAGAAAGACAAGAATGGCATGATGGGTAGAAAGAGAGAGCAGATAGAAAGGTCTACTTAGGGATTGTGGATCTGCTGCTTTATAACTGAGCAAAGAACAAAATTACCCCAAATATAATCAATCATCCAAGACACTGCCACTGTGTAACATACTGTTACGTGTAAAGATTGATACAAGCACATTGCAAAAACAATAAAAGCAGTTTTTTTCCAAACTGGGTCCATTTTCATAAGAGTATGGCATATAGTACCTAGCACACTGCTAATGGGTTAATCAAATTGTTGATTACTCCTCCTATTTCTACTTGTGCAAAACTATAGAAACAAAATTAAGGCACCTAATAGGTGTTAGGTAAATCAGTTACATCTTTTTTTTACACATTCTGCTGCTACTTTAATTATCAGAGTCAAGTTTATAGCAGAAAGCGATCTCTATTTAAGAAAAAGCAGCTAATTACTGGTCGCTCCTCAGTGTTTTATAATGCCGTAAAGCCGGAGTGTGAACACATTCCAGTAAATTTGCGGCTCACAAAGCAAAAACAGAAAGCCTTAAAACTCCTCCGCTGTTGTTGTTTTGTCCCTTCTCCAACAGTTGTTTGTTCTGTTTATCGATTGCGCCAGACGTCCTGGGGAGCAAAGCCAACCACTCTGTCCTGCTTTCCTCTTCCTGTACCTCCTCCTCCTGCTCCTCCTCCCTTGCTCCTTGTTCCCCCGCTTCTTTTCGCAAACTGTACTTTCTTGTTTAATTTAACCAGAAACGAGCAGCAAATGGGAGCTGCCGACCCAAAGTCCCAGAGCGCCTGCGGTTTTGCACTCAACCTCCCCAATGAAAAGGCAATTTGCGAAATTACGTGATAGAGTAATTAGATGGAAGCCAGGCTTCAGATGGTTGCCACGCAGGCGCGGCGAAACGCTGGCTCCGAGCGCGAGCAGAGTTAGGCTGGCACTCAAAACTCTGAGCTTCCACTTATTTGTACACAGAGCTGGCAAACAGGAGGGAGCCTCCATCGCAGCTCGTAAAAAAGCCAAACCGCAGCACAGCACACGTTTTCCTCTCCTCCCAGTTTTTTAGCACTTGCTCGTGGTAGAAATGAAGCTGGAAAGCAATAATCCATCCCTGCTAATGCAATTAGGTCCTAATTTAGCACCCTGTGAACACACACGAACCAGTGCTGGTGGAGGTAGGGTCTTTTTTTTCTCTGATTCTGAAGCACGTTTCACCGGAATAAAAAGCCTTGACAGCGTTGCGTTTTTGACCAGAACCAGGTGTGAAAAGTGCTATAATTCATCTCTGCAGTGGCTGAACCAGAGCCTTGTGGAGGGCCTTGGGCTCATGGCTAGACCAGCAGGAGGGGGACGGGGCTATGCCCTCTTCAGGGAGTTTGGGAGCGAATTTGTTCCCCCCGCAGTTTGAGAGTGGTGGGGAGTGGAGAGCAGTAAGGTTTTTGCGCCCTGCCTGGTGATGATTTCCTACCTTTGCTGGGCAGAATTACAGATGTTCAGCATATGACCTCCCTGAGAATTAAGCTTTGGAAAGTACAGTAGGCTTTTTGAGAAGGCTAGACTGCTCCCTTTTTGCCTTAGAACAACACTGGAGGAGAGTCAGTTTGGCACAGACTGATACATTTCCCTACCTTTAGTCCTTTTCTGCTTTGCTTTTAAGGATATATTAATCAAAGTTTATCAAATACAAAATGTGAAACAATGTAGTGTATGTTTGTACAGAAACATACTGCGTGTGTTAAATGAACTAGAAATACTGTGAAATAAGTTTTGGGCCACATGTTACTCTGGTGCCTGCTTTCATAGCATCAGCTTGCCTCAAACATGGCTCCTGCCTATGTCCAGTGCGGCTCCTGGCTGGCTCCTCTATGTCAGGAAGACGGAAACCCTCGTAAACAGAGTTCAGGCATGGGAGCAGTTAGCCACAGACTACTCCAAGTGGCTATGTCTAAAAAACAAAAAAAAAAAACTGCCCTGGCCATTAAGGGTCAGGGATCAACCTGGCCTCAGATGCCATTAGTTATCTGTTGTTTATTGCTGGAGCCCAAAGATGTCAGCGCTCTGGTCACCCATGGCAACCCCGGCACGCCATGCGGCCATTGGCCTGGCAGGGAGTCTCTTTCTCCTCTGCTTTCAGTCTTACCACTGTGTTCTGCACAGACCAGACCTCAGGAGACCTGAGACAAATGATACTCAAAAGACCATAGTCACCCTTCAAAAAAACCTAAAATAGGAGTTGTGAACATGTGTTTTTTCATGCATTCATTTATAACAAGAGCAATAAGTCCATTCAGATTAATATTTGTAAATTGAATTTAGTGGCCCGAGGTCTCCGGTTATTACTTAATTTCATCTAAGCACCCAGTCAGTACTGGAGGCGCCACCAAATTAAAAGCTTCAAGGGGTTTTGCAGACAAGTAGGGACGGGATTGACAATGAGCCTGCCTGGTTCTGTGTTTTATTTTTTTTAATCTCTCCTCCACTGAAACTCTGTGTGAGTTCCTTTGCTGTTTATGTTTTGGCTGTTGCAGTCGACCAGGCCTCTAAGCACAAACTTTTTTCTGTTTGTTGTAATGATGCTTGGTATAAAACGTTAACGTCAGAGGAGAAGTCAGTTTGGGGCGAGGACTGCCCGTTGAGAATGGGTGCCCCTCCACCTCCCACACCTTGTAATGAAAACATCATCAATTACCCCACTGACAGGCCCCTGGGATGTGGGGCAGGCAATTCTTTGGGGCTGTTCTTTGTGGATGGACGCCCCTTCCTCCTCCCAACCCCCCCAGGAGAGGGAGAGAGCGAGAAACCTGTGTATATCCATCATTGGCAAGCCTTCCAGGCTGACAAGCTAAAGGCATTGGTGTGTCTTTTGAAGAATGGGCTGAATTGGCAGGCCCCGCATGGGCCGGCGGCAGCCGATGGATGCCTCCCTGTCACCGGTGACGGGGGCTTTTCTCCAGCCATCTGTGCCATGATTGATGAGTGGGACACTGCCGCGGCTTTTCTCTGCTTCATCTGCAGTGGCCCAAACATCAGCTGCACCTAAACGTTAAACACCATCAGGCTGGTGATGAATAACGGACTGTTACATTGACCCCTGTCCCTCTTTCTCTTTCTCCGTCGTTCCCTCTGTCTCCCTCTCCAACTAGCTTTGCCCTTTGTCTTTAGCGTTCCCTTAAGGACAGTTAAGTTTTAATTCACATAACCTCTGAACCACTAGAGAACTGCTGGCCCAGACAAAAGTGCAGCGTCCATGGCTGTTCCCCAACCAGCTCTCCTCAGCACTCCTCAAAACCTGACAACTTTATAACGCGGAAAGGGTCGGTCGCCGTTGCTGCCAAGCCGCAGCGAGAGGCCAGTTTTCTTCCACTCTGTTTCCCATGACTGTCCAGGTGGGCTTCACTAAATCCCACCCTTTCGGCTTGTTAATGTTCTCTGCTGGGCCTGCTATTGGGTTTCATTATCTGCAGCCTGTGAAAAGTCAGTAGGGCTGAGAGGGCGGCTGCTGACTTTTGAGTATAAGATCACAGTAACCTCGCTTGGCTTGTTCCTAGCATATTGAGCAGGCCAGGGTGTTGTAGACCACTCAGACTCACCTTGTGCTGGTCAGTTCTGGTTTCTTTGCAGAACGCAGTGAAAGGCCTAGTCAGCACATGCTCCCTAGGGCTGACTTGGAGGCTGGGTATGGAGTTCCCCCACTACACCTCCGCAACTCACCAGAGCCAGCACAGCACATCCTGCTGAGATAGTGGGCAGTGGTCCTGGAACCTGCCAAGTTCTATCTTAAAGTGTTTTGTGAGGGGTATTCTCTGTAACAAATCTGGTCTAGCATTGTTTGGGGAATTTCCTATCCTCAATTTCTAAGTTATAGATCTAAATAAGTGTTACTATCCAATCTAAACAAACTACCATGGAGCTGTTATGTGCGATATGTTGGTAAGTGAGAAGAGAAGCCTGGAACTGCCAACAAGTTAAAAGATGTTATCATTTAGTTATCTTGCTTGAAAATGAAGTACTCATGCTCATTATTCTTGGTGTGTTAAGGTACTGAAGCACTGCTAAAACATGGTGTCATTGAGACTGGCTTATAGGGCACTGGTAATCGCAGATTATGGCAAGTGATTTAGCCTTATTTAAGGGGCAGATGAGGACACACAGTGCATTAGGAAGAAAAACCTAGACAGAGGAGGGACACAAAGAGTCCTGTCTGCTCCTTTAGAGCTGTAGTTCCCCGTTCTAGTTCCTATGCACCAAGCACATTTTACATTTACATTAAATGTATTCATTTAACAGCTGTTTAGCGACCACAGTCCAAGTATGCAATTATTACAGAAGCCATTTTCAACCTGTTTATGAGCTGATGAGTCGGACCAGGCGGTTTAGAGCAGTGACAGTGCCAAAACAGGGGTTGGTAAAACAGGGGTACTCTTGGACCAGGCCTGGACCCTCTGAATTTGAGTGAACAAATAGTTTGGCATGTAACTGTTACAGAGATGCTTGGGTTCAGCCTTCTCACCTATTCAGAGCAGATGCGAGGCCTGTTGATGATGTAAACACTGTCAGTTCTCACAGTCCAATGTGGACACAGAGCCACTGCACACTGGCTGTTTTTCGACTGGTCTATAAAGCAATCTGCAGTGCTTGGGGATCTTTCCGCCTGTAGTCAGCAGCTCAATACCTTTTACTTACAGCAGCTGCAGCTCATTCCCCCACAGAACACCACTCCAGCAGCCTGCCCCAGATAAACCCAGCTCTCTCAGTGTATGTGTGTATGCCTGATGGATTTAATGGTGGCAGATGCGGTAATCAGTTTGCACATTTGCTGAACTAATTCATCAATTTGGTTCCTCCTTCTTGTAATCTCAGTCATGCATGCTGCTGTGAACTCATTGTGCTTTTCATCCGCAAACAAGCACAACTTCAGGAGGAGCCAGTGCCGTCCCTCGCACTCTCTCGCTCTCTCTCTTTTTTTTGCAGTAAAGCAGTGGCGCAACTGGTGCTCAAAATTGGCAGTTCATCAGAAATAAGCTCGTGCGCTGTCCTAAGCGATATCAGGCACACCCAGACCAGTGCCGTCCAGTCGCTCTTTGAGAGAGTGGTCAGGCGAAATCCGTGCAGGGAATTTTATAGGTCGGTCGTTAGCCATGCTATCTTGGCGGAGAGATAAATTAAATGATTTTATGCCATCGTCTGTAAGTGCATAAATTGTTTAATGGACCCAGCATGGCCTGAGCATCGGAGCCGAGACCCCTTTTAAAACTGCCTGCGCCTTCAGAGACATTGATTTCTCAAGGAAGAGAACAATGGGGGGAGGCATTCTGAGACACTTTGCACTGCCAGATTTGTCACATTTGTCCTAACTTCACCCAAGAGATGGAGCACATCAAAGCATTTGGGGGGGGGTCTCAGAGTGAGTCTTGTCCTTGTCCATGGCGCTGTAAGTTGCAGTGGCTGCATGGGCACTACATTCAGTCCCTGCTGATCCATGTCATCCCCATGGAGATGCAGGCAGCAACGCAGGGATCCATCCTTACTGTGTGTGTGGCGTGGTGCAGGAGAACGTGCGTGTGGTATGTGTCTTGTGCCAGATGTGGTTCCATTTCATCCGATTAAAGCCCCACACAGGCTAACGGTAATGGTTAAAGCACTAGCAGGTAATGTGCTTTTGTCTGTGTAGAAAGAAAGAGGGATGGTCAGCAGGCTCTTTATTCTATGTCTCTCTGTTAGCGGTGGAGTGTTTTAGTAGCGGTGGAGGAGAAAGAGCACAGAGGCAAGGCGATGCTCACTTGTTTGTTACGACAGATTAAGTCATCGATTTGTAAAAGCCGTGCACTGATGGGGAAGGTCTTCTCTCCAGTTTATGGAGAGAGATAGTGGCAGCAGTGGGAGATTGAAAGAATGGAAAGAAGAGGGAGAGGAAAACAGAAAGAGCAGATGAGAGATGCTGCTGTCTTGTACATCTCCCCACCTTGTCTTTTTTTTTCTTCTTCTTCTTCCTTTTCTCCTTACAAGGAATTGGCATACGGGAGCAATTGCAAAATACTCTTACCTTCTTTTAACTCTTCTTCAGCCATGACCAAGTTTCCCCTCCCCTGCAGGCTCTCCCTTGAACATTAATTAAAATGGTGAGGGCAAAGGGGTAATTATGATAATAACATAATATGTTGTGGGTTATTTGAATTTGCCGCCCCCCCACCATCCAAAAAAAAAGAAAAATTGCTTCCTTTGAGTGTCACATTTCAGAGGCATTAGCTACAGAATAATTTCCTTGAAAGTAAAAGCACTGGAATAGTCTCCCTTGTCAAGGTGCAATACGGTAACCCGATTCTGTTACCATTTAACGCACCATGAGTTCCTGCACCTCAGCAGCCCTCCCCAGCACCCCGCTCCAAGCCTGATTTTGGCAAGGAGAGGCGGGGAAAAGAACAGCCTCTGTGTACCCAACCGTGCCTTAATAGACCTTTGTAGTGCTGCTTTGCATTTTTTTCTCGGCCCTCTTGACAATAGCCAAAACAACAATTTGTTTTTCCTCGCCATGAGAGAATGCAAGTCTGGCTTTTGCATATTCAGGCAGACTGCTCTGTGGCTGCCTCCCTCTCGCTCTCTTTCTCTTTCTTCAGAGCTGTGGGACTGACCGTATCTGTGTGGCTTCAGCCAACCTTTGGTGGTACCTTCCTCTGTGGGGCGTGGATCCCCTGTAGCCCTGATATTAGTGTCCTGCAGCCCACCTCCAGCTGCGGTTTGGCCTGCTTGAATTGCTTTTGAATGTTCCCCTCCTCTCAAATAGGCTGTAATTACGAGCTTAAAGAGGTTTAGTGGTCCAGTAAACTACATAATCACCCCCTTGAATTAGCCCAGGCTCATCAGATGCAGTCCAGCAAGCTCTCAGTCGGTGTTTGCAACGCAGCCCAACCCCCCCGCACCCACCCACCCTCATATTAGCCTGTGACTGTGAGCAGCAGGTGTGGAGCAACACGCATTCCCCTTAAACACAGGCTTCCTGCCCCACTGCTGGGATGTGATGACAATGAAGAGCAGGCAGGCACCTTGCTCTTACTGTCAGTTCACGCTGATCTCAGGTCAGTGCTAAACTTGAGCAGGCATCCCTGATCATTGGTGCTGGAATTCACAGAGCCACCACCTTGTGAAATATACATCTGCTCAGTGATATGTAAAACCATTCAAATGTTCCCCACCGCCTTCAAATGAAGTGGTCCTTAGTTCCCCTGCTGCTCTAATCCTTTGTTATTCTCTGCCTGTCACATTTTGCATATTATATGGATCATTACTGCAGGTCTATATTTGATGGTGTAGCATTTTCTCCTGGCTCATCCAATCATTGTAGACTTAGAGGTTTACTCTGGTACAGTTGACTCTTATAATGCTTAATCCAGCCCACGCCAGTGCTTTAATTGTAGACACATTTTCCCCAACTGAGTCCAAATCGAGTGGATGTATTCCCTCCCCACAGACTCCACTGCACCCCCTCACCCTTAAACCAACAAAAGATGTTTTTAATGCAAGGAAACTAATTAAAGCGGCGTAGACCAAATTTGACACGTTTCTCTCTTTATATCTCCAGGACAGATTAAATGACAAAAAGTGCTTCCATGGGTGAAATTTCTCCAGCTTTTCCTGGTTGTAGAACAAGGCTTTCTAAAAACAGTGTCTGTGAATTATTCATGTGCCGGCTTTGTGTTGATTTAGCTGGTTGTGAACCTCATGTCGCTCCCCTATGAAGATACTCTTCGGCATTCCCACTACTATGAACGAGCCAGGCAGCCTGCACCACCCCGCCAGGGCATCTTAAACCCTAGCCTCCAGTTGTTTTCTGAATGTAAGATACCCCCCCCACCACCACCCCACCTCACTTCAACCACACACAAACACATGCACACACTTTTGTTGTGTTCTTTTTCGTACCAGGATCTTAGGAAGAAATTGGGTTACAAAAGCTTTGTGCTGTTATTTTCTTTCCCCTTACTTTCCTCCCTTCCCTCACTCACCCCCCCCAAAGCCTATTTTGTTGCTGTCTAACGAGGGCCAGGACTGTGCATTTATGCCACCTACACGAAAAGGAATTTGTGGTGGCTTTGGTCTCTGAGGGATATCTCTGAAGACTTGATAGTAACTAAATATCGCTTCTTCTCTGATAGAGGAAAGCTAAGACTTTAGAATGATGGTACCGTGCAGCAACATCTTAGTGAGTAAGGCAACAATAACCACACGATTCTTCTGATGGAGCGATGAGTCTGTATGCAGATGTTGGCGGTAATCTCTGCTCCTGGCCAGGCTGTCGTAGGCGGTGCTATCTGCAACGCTGGGCCTGGCAAGCGCAGCATTAACACTGGCTGAGTTGCTGGTGGAGGAACAGTAAACTTCAGCCCTAATCCTGTTTATTCAGGAGCCCATACTGCAGGCAGGAGGGAGTCAGTGCCTTTTCCCGGAGAGGGACCGCCTCCTAGATGGGCTGTTGATATGATACTCTGAGGACACCCTGGCCAAAAAGGCCCGCGGATCCTGCCTCAGGCATTCCTGAGGGGCAGCTCGGTTTCCATGGGGATTAGGCCCATGGAATACAGAGGTGAGGTAGCAGCAGGAGATCCAGCTGAAACAAACCCATTGCAGAGGCACGCTGAAAGGGCCTACTTTGTGACCTTGGCTGTCCATGAACTGCCTGCCTGGAAAACAGTTCCACATTACATGCTATGCTGTTTCTTGGCAGCATGGACGGTTAATGGAGGTAGTGACTGGACGTCGTCTCCAGGAGGACCCAAGGGAATCAAGCTCAGCGTCCTTAAGCAGGTTGATATGAGCTTCTTTTTCCTCCCGGATCAGAGATGCTATGTGCCTCTCGTCTCGAGTTTCACTCTGTAGGAGAATCATAAGCAGCAATGTCAGCTTAGTTTTATTAAGTTAATCTTGTGCGGAAAACCTCTTTAATCCGAGTCACACAAGATACAGAGAACCGTTCCTTTAAATAGAAAAATGATAATAACACTAATGCGTATAATGAAGACCGCCAGGAGGGTGGAAGGGGGGTGGGTTGTGGCTGATTGTAATTAACTGGTTAAATGGGACACAAAAAGAGATGTCCACCTCAGCTCTAGGGTGGATGTCTTCATTCCCCCAGGCCTGGCCAGTGAGTGTTGACTCATAAAGAAATACGTCCAACACTCAGGCACGAGTGTAAAGAGGGAAGCAAGTTGAAGTAGTATCTAAATGATAAAAAAAACTTCCGAAATCACTCTCCCCTCAGACTGAACTGGAGGATTCCAGATGCTGACATGATAAGAAGTGAGACTGGAGCTGATCCAGACCCCCTCCTTCTTCCCAGCACACATAATTCTACTCCACCACGTCCCCATAGACACAAAACTATAATGCAAAGCACAGCCTTTTTTTCAAACAGCACCTCATGTTTGTAGCATCCCTCTGTTCAAGGCGACCAATCTTACTGTTACTTCTTTAATCTGTTTAATGTGCAAGTAGTTGGCTTACCTCATAGAAACATCCCTCAGCTCCACTTCATATCTGACCTACATTCAGAAGTCTGCTTTACTGTGCTGCACAGCATTGTGGGTAAGGGACAGAAGAGCGGGCTGGGGTCAGAGGGGAGCAGGGTTTATATCTGAGTTCTATGTGGAGCTGCAGTCTGCTGTTCGCAGAGGGAAAGGGGGGGGGGTTGGTCTCTTATCTCTCTGATAGAGCCTGGCCTCTACACTCCGCCCTAGCATGCTCTGGATGAAGAGGCCACAGAGGAAACAGGCTTTGAGAGTTCTTTCGGTGCTCCACTACTTTCTCTCTCACACACACACATGAAGATAAGATTCATGACAGTACAAAAACGCGCAGGGAGGACATGGCTCTGCTGGCATGCGCGGCTGCAGACGGGCTGGAAATTCTGATGAAAGGAGTAGTATATTTGGACAAGACATATCATTAAGATAGGCGGAGGGAAAGTAGGGAGGATGCGTCGAAATTTTCCATCTGTTCTTCGGCCGCTATTATTGCGTTCTCACAAAAAAACAGCGATGAGGCCTGAGAAAACACTTCTCAGCCAGTGCTTCTTGCCAAAAGGATTAAAAATACCCAGGCTTTCTCAGACTGCAGTAAAAAATCTTTTTGGTCGGTTTTGTTTTAACCAGATTTTAAATCACGCTCTTTTGACAACTAGTGATAATTTGGCATTTGAAACCCTTCTTGAACAAATGCAACCATACTCCAGGAATGCTTTGATATAATAGAATACGTCAATGGGCATGAAATCGAATGTGCATTGGGGGGGTTGGGGTGAAGGGGTGGTGCTTTAAGGGTGCAGTGAGTGGAGAGAGAAATCTAGAGGTGTGAGCAACAAGGAGAACCCATTTGAAACACAGGCGTCAAAGCACCATGGGGAGCATGGGTAATCAGGGGCCTAATGAGGGCTGTTATTGAGCTGTGTAGTGCAATCCCTCCCCTCCCTTAAATCTCTCGGCCTGCCGAGCTTTGTGACTTAAGCTCTGTGGCCCTGTAGGTGTGGTTACCTTGGAGTCATTGTGCCAACAAAGGCGAGGCTCTTGTGACGGCACAGGAGAAAGCTTCCAAGTTTTCTATTTAGCCCTTACGAAGAATAAGGAGTATTTTCTCAATACCAGTTAGTATTTCAATACTTTTTGGGGATAGAGATGATGCTTAGTCAGCTTAAGAAGCATTTTTGTCTAGTCTTCTTATGGATTTTTTTATTCCGTAGAGCTGTTTTACTGACATCATCAGACTGAATTCCATTGTTTGTCCTCCTTGTCTGTAAGAAAGCCTAAAATCCCACTCCCTCTTCCTTCAGACACTCGTATGTTGTCTTAAAATGCGGCCGCCCCAGTTTGTCCCACACATCTCACTGGACCTCAGTGTGGCCTACTATAGGATTAGCACAAGCTAAACATACCATAAACTTCATCTCAATAAAGTTACCATGCCAGCCTCCACAGTGGGCCAATGCGACGAGTTTCGGTCCAGTAATATTAACTAGTCATGCTAATAAAGGAGATGTGGAGATGAATCGTCGTCTCTCAGTCTGCGATCTGGGCTGCCCGTGTTGATGGCGCCAGTCCAGCTCTGGAGTAGGAGCTCGTGTGAAGCCGTCTGTAGAACAGGCCGCATTTGTGCTGTCATTTAGCCTCTGGCGTGGCCTTCCCCGAGTTTGGTCACGAGGCCCCCCGCTCCTACCGCTGTCCCCTGCCTGGAGTATGGTTCTGCCCCCACTCGCAACGGTGCTGACCCACCCGCAAACCGCAGCTTGGAGTCTTCTTTAACAGCACTGGCTGATTAAACAATTCCAGCTTCAACCTGGACTCCAGATAAGATGTATTTACGACTTTTGCAGGACTATGTTATATTGGTGTCAGAAAGTGGGTGTCCTCCTGTTAGAACGTTGGAGATCAGATGACTGGATGAATGCTGTTTTCTCACATACTCTACCCAGGCTGCAGTTTAACACAGAGCTCAGTATTGTGATCTGATAGAATTAGCCAGGTCCCCGGATATAAACACTCAAAAAAAGCCACTCAAAAAAGTGGCTGGAGGCGACGCCACAATTATAACTTTCTGCATGAAATTAGCCACAGTTTGTTCCAATTACCTACAATCAGATCACATGGAAATGACAGAGAGCAAAAAGAAAACAGTTCCCTTTCTCCGGGATTCCCAGTAAACAAACGCCGGGCAGCGTGGAGCGACATAAAAGACATTCCAATTTATTACACTCGAAAGAAGACGACAAGTTGTCGCCAAACTGTTTCTTTTTCTTCATCAGAGGGCTTCTCATCATCTAGTTCTCAAAGCTTATTTCATTTGACTTTTTTTGGTTCTCCTTTCGCAGTGCAATCAGTTATCACTGTATCTTGTTTTATCTCTACCAACTGTTATTGTAAAGCACTGTTATCAGTTCATCAGCCCAAATAAACCGATCATGGGCGGAACGTATAGGGCTCATTGTGTCGCACAGTGCAGGTTAGCATTTCTCTACATTTTTCTGGTTGGCCAGTGGTGCGATGCGGCCTTTGTAGAGCTTGTTGCCTTCATGTTTGAACTGATGACTCTAAGTCTTTTGGTCAGTTCTAAGCTTTCAGTGTGGGTTAATCTGTGGCAGGCTCGAACCCTGGTAATGGTTTTAGAAGAACTGGATCTGCCAGCACAACATGGGGCTGCCCACTGACCCACTCAGGGGCTAGGAGTCTCTAAGCTCACCGCTCTTTATGTGTCAGTAAAGTAGAATGGGGAAAAGCATATGAATGTAGAGGAGGTCATGCCTTTGCCCTGCTTTCTATAGGTCAGTGGTTCCCAAATCCTGTTCCTGAAGATTTTCTGCCCTGTACATTTTTGTGTTTTTCCGCAAGAAATGAACCATTTCAGCGCAAGAAAGGACCCTTAATTAGCTGAACACTTGAATCAGGTGTATTTGGATGGGGGGGTATAAGCAGGACCCAGGTGGAAACCACTGCTATAAGTGGTGCTGCATGAAGTCTTCTAGAATAGCTGTGCTGTGCACTCTGTACTCTCCTGCCATTTTACAGGGCTTGGGCCCTTAGCACAGGCCGTCCTGCGTTATTCATGACCGACGTGTTGTTTAGCCTTCCAGCCACCAGGTTCCACGCCAACTGCTGCCCTACTCTAATAGAAATCAACTCAAAATCTTTCCCCTTGCTTCACATGTATTTGATGCAGTGGGTCAGGTTAAATCAAGCCTTCATATCCCAACAGGTTCAGGCAGACTGTCTTCCACTTTGTTGATGTTATTAAAAGATCTCATCTTCCACATGAGGACAGTGTAGTACAGTGTCTCAGACATGCGATGGAGAGATTGTCTGGTCTGTAATCCAGGGCAAAGATGGCATTAGAAGTCCCTCCTCCATCACGTATTCACGACAGCGCAGCTGGGGGGAGGCGGCTGGAATAAATTGGAGCGAGCTTGTACGGCACAGCACTCTAATTAATGTTTCTGTTTCTACACTTCACTTAACTTTATAATTGGCTTGCCTTTTTCGCTGCCATTAATTACACGATTTCATATTCCATTAATGACTCTAAGAAAGAGACACACCTCGCTTTTTCACACTAATTAACAACTGCTTTGCCACTTTTGCCTCTCAAATGTGTGAGCGGTGCCTCCCTCCTGCATCTCAGCCTCTTTGCCAGCAAACACATTCATCATTAATTGATTTATTTATGATATTTCTCTGCTTTTGTGTCTCTTCTTTTTCTGCAGCACCCCTACCCATCAGAAGAACAGAAAAAACAACTGGCACAAGACACTGGTCTTACCATACTACAAGTGAACAACTGGTAAGTCAATTGTACCTTTTGTGTTTACATACAATCAATAGCCTAGCCTGTGGCAAGCAGCTTCTAATGATTTGAATGAATACACTGCTCCCCTCCACCGCCCCTCCTGTCGCCTGACCTCCCTTCCCTACTCTCTTCCACTTACCGCCTCATCTGCCTCCAAATCAATCCACCCAAAGCGCCGCTAGGATTTTTCCAGCCACGGTACGAATCTAATAGGAATTCCCATGAGGGAAACGACTCTCACGACTCTCAAACGTCCAAAAGGGCATACTTTGGCATACAATGCCAAAACAGAACTCCAAAAACATCAATGCTCAAAACCATCATTCAGCAGATCATGATTTTGAAGATGGTTACAGCCTTCTTCGCTTCTCTTGGGCTATCATATAACATTGCGTTGTGCTAACTAGGTCCTTTGATTCCCCAATTCCCATCGCATGGAGCACCATAAAGTTTGAAGTGAGCTTTTGCCCTCGGTTCGCATGTTAGCAGAGACTGCTATCAGCACGTACTTACTGTTATTAGCCGTGTCTAATGAATGGCCTGGGAGAGACGGGTAGGCCACTGAAACCGAGTCCAGGCAATGCTTTTGATGTGAGCCTTGTAAAAACCTGTGCCACCCATTTATTTTCCACAAGGCAGCCAGGAACTGACATGAAAGTCCCTGCAAACACTTTCGGCATTTATTTTATAAGTGTCAGAGATTAATATCAGTAAGGTTCTGATTACAAGCCCTAATTCGTTTTGCTGAATAAACTGGGCCTTGATGTAGGCTGCTCCTATATGTAACAAACCTTTCCCTGGCCGTGGACAACGGAGCTCAGAGTGGAGTGAGGAGAGATGTATTAACAGCCATTACACCAAATGTAATTTCTGACAACATAATCCTTGCCATTGTTCAATTTGGTACCTTGGAGGCAACGGGCTGTTCACGATATATTTGCCTTTGGAGGATTAATTTACACAAGTGCTCTATCGGCAGGGCGCAGCCAGAACGACACAAGGGAGTATTGTTGGGGTTATCAATTTCTGTGACCTCACGGCAACCCATGGGAGATCAATTCTTTCGGCTGCATTAGGCACCGGCGAGCAGGCGGGTTGCACGGGCAGTCACATGACCACGCGCCCTGTTTTACCCCTGTACCTTTGGTCACCGTGCCGGGTGGCTTTGGCTGACGTGCGGGGTGGAACAATAGCAGCTCAAAGCGAGTGTGTGTATGTGTGTGTGTGCACTTGTGCGCGTGTGTATGTGTGAACGATGAGTCGGGGGTGGTTAATCTAAGAGGTATTAGCTGCTAAACCCTGCATGCTGAGATCTTTCTGCCCCCTCACATATTGTGTTCCGCTGTGCGTATGCGTGTGTCTGGATGTGTGTGTCCAAGGCAACAGAGGGAGCGTGGATAGTGTCCGGGAAGGGAGGTAGTGAGAGAGAGAGAGGGAGAGGGAGCGAGAGACAGATCACGGGTTAGCGAGAGGGATCTGTTGCTTCATAGGCCTGCTGTGCTCTGTTGGACGTTCACCATTGGGTGTCTCCATGGCAACCCCCGGTGATGTTACCTCCTGACCCACTGATTTTAAGAGGCAATATCCTGAGCTGTGATTCTATTTATCAGGCAAGTCAAAACACAGGGCCAACACGGCTTGGAGCAGCAGAAAACAGAGTGATGAAATTCATCAAATGGAGCGAGCAACGGGAGCCTCTCCAGATAAAACCAGTGATACCTCTCCTGCACAAACACGCACATGTTATTGACTTATCTTTCAGTCCGCGTCGTTTGAAAGCAGCTACATTATACGTCTCGGTCCATATCTACAGACTATGCTTCACCGCCAATACGTCATGTTGTTGTTCTGTAGGTTAGAGTCAAATTCAAGCAAATAGTGACCACGCGGGGGTAAAGAAGAGATCATCTGGGGGGATGACGGCCATTCTTAAAAACCTGTTCTGCTGCAGACTTGTTAACACGCATGTAGGCCTTTATTATTGATGAGGGCCCCACGAATCGGAGGGCCGGAGATTAAATAAAAATGCTAAAGGGCGTGTGGGGCGCAGATCGCTCATGAATTATTGGCACAAAACACAGCATGAGGGAACGCTTCCAATCTGGATTTTCATATTCAGGGAAAAAAAAGAAAGAAAGAAAATGGATCTGCACCAGCCACATTTGGCTAGTGTTTTTTTTTTTTCTTTTTTTCTTTTTTTGCTGTAGTTGTTCGAAATCTGAATTTAAAAAATAGCACATATAAGAACACAAGGGCAGGCACAGTTTTAGTCACACCCATGTGCACAGCCTTATGCTTGTACGAGCACAGAAACGCGCACACACGCGCAGGGCACGCATGAGCGCACATCGCTGGGGCTGAAGACAGTCAGGCAGCAAGTGGAGAATGTGGATTGACTACAAGGTCTATTTTCGGCGGCTGCTATCAGGTTGATTTACTAAGATGCAGTTTTCCGATACAGAAAACTATAGTACCTCGCTCTGCAGAAGAAAACAAAGCTCAGAAAGAGAGAGAGAGGGAGGGAGAGGGAGAGGGAGTTTTAGTCTCTGATGATAAGAGAGCGAGTGTTTGCTCTCAGAACGCTCCATAAAGAGCGCTGATGTGAAATCAATGGGCGGGTCATCGGGTTTCGCCGTGTCCAGTCCTCCCTTCCTGGCGGAATTTAATAATGCCCTTAAAGATGGTGTTTAAACCTCAGGGATGGATTGTTTTGTCAATAAGGCGGCTTTTATGAAAGTCTTAAAAGCATGGAGAGAAGTGTGGCGGGGCTACTTTAGAGAAACAGCGTCCACACAAACCCAGGATCAGGTTTCTCTCCGCCTGAGAGAGAGAGAGAGAGAGAGAGAGAGAGCGAGAGAGAGAGAGAAGAGAAACAGGCTGGGTGTAAAAAATCTGAGAGAGTAAGGAGAAAAGAGAGAGAAGCAGAAAGGAGAAGGAGTACGCAAAAGATAAGCAGAACAGAGATAGTGTTCAAGCAAGAGAGAGAAAAAGAAAAAATAAGGAGAAGGGAGTGAGGAGAGTAAGGAAAGAAAAAGGGAAGGAGAAAAAATAAAGAGGGGAGTAAAGAGAGTAGTGAAGGAAAAGTGAAGGAGAAAAAAAACATTAGCAAAAGTGAATGAGAAGGAAGACAGAAGGGGATAAGAGAAACAGATACAGAGAGAGGGGAAAGGGAGAAAGATTAGGTAAAGAGAGCAAGAGATAAAGGACAAGGCAAAGGAGGTGCTTGTAACGAAAGTGACACAAAGGGTAAAAGAAGGGAAAGAGGAGAGAGCAAGAAGGGAGAAGGAGAAAGAAAACAGAAGGAAGTGAGGAGTCCAGGAAAAGACTAAGAGAGAGGAAAAGAGAAAAGAGAGAGAGAGAAAATGGAATAAGAGAACTGAGTAAGGGAGCGGACAGGGAAGGAGAGAGGGGTGAAAGAACGAGAGAGAGATAAAAGGAGGGAAGAGGGAAGGGAAAGAGAAAACCAAAGACTGAGAGGCAGAGAGAGAGAGAGAGAGAGAGAGAGAGAGACAGGAAGTGAGCATGTTCCAACATCAAACCACAACACATAAACACACTTACTCAGTAATTAACTTTTTTATTCTCTTAATTGTTATATATATAAGTGGGGTCTGAAAGTCTGAGACCACAGTGAAAATGGAAATTTGGAAACGATAAACCTGGAAATAAACAACAGACCTGCTTAGAATTTAGAAAACTGTCAAACAAAGGAAAGTTCTAACAAGTAAAATGAAGAAGAAACACTGAAGATTCTGCGTTATTTCTGGATCACTAGTCAAACGTACGCAGATGATTACAACATTAAATTTTATTTTCTATTTAAAACCAACAGAACCTACACGTCTCTTCTGAGTTTATATAGGTTATGTTCATAATGATAAAACAGTGGACACACACATATCATATCATGCATCCTTCATTTCATCACAAAACTACTGTAAAACAAAGACATCTTGCTGAGTATTCATAACCGTTTCATGTAATAATCTCTGTGAGGCAACTGCTGTGAGATGGACATCTGGTTCCTATCATCACCACTGTGAACATTTCTGAATCTGTAAAGTTTCTCTAGAACATGAAACAACTTTCAATGATTTTCTTTAAATTTCAAACGTTTAATTATGCAGAATTCATAAGAATCAGTTCCCCTCTAAGGTCTTTATGTAAAAAGATATTTTCTTTTCTGTTTTATTGCTTCCATTGAAGCTTATGTTCATCTCGAGTCATTAAAGCAGGACGCACTTTAGGACATAAAGCAGGAAATACTTTATCAAGTACAAAGAAATTCTAAATAAATATTCAATGTAATTATTTTAGAAAAAAAGCAAAAAGAAGCATTTTCATTAGGTTGACTGTTGAACCTCCCTGTTTACATGACATTCATATACATTCTTTGGTTAGACCACAGGCGGATGTATATTTTAATATGAATGTACAATAGTTGCAGTGCTTTAACACCAACCTTTGTCTTGTGTATTAAGTAGATTTTTATTTGAGTTGAACTGAGGGAGAGAAAGTAAGTGTGTGTGTGTGTGTGTGTGTGTGTGTGTGTGTGTGTGTGTGTGTGTGTGTGTGTGTGTGTGTGTGGGAGAGAGAGAGAGAGAGAGAGAACTGGATGACTGGCATGCTTCATCTCTGTGACAGCCGGGCCCGCCCATGCTAAAAGCAGTTGAAACTTGTTTCGAGTAAGCTATGGCTGATTGCTCCACGCTCAGAGTGTGTATTCTTTGGCAGACTTAGAGGGAGAACGTGACCCTCGACCCAGTGGGTATCTCAAAGAGGTGATACACCGCTTTGTGGCTGCAGCTAGAGTAGGAGAGTGTATGTGTGTATGTGTGTGTGTGTGTGTGTGTAGGTTTTGCTGTAGCAGTGGCTGCAAACACTAGTTCTGCATATTTTACTGTTTACTCTGCTCTAACACCCACGTCAATGCAGGAAACACTTGTTAATGGCACTGATGGGGAAACAAGAATTTTGTCACTCTTGTTTTTGTTTTTTATATAATAAAAAATCACAAAACCTGTTGTCTCCAAACTGATAGCTTTACAGGAAAAAGAATAAACATACTTTACTTTCCATGTAAGTCAACAGTTCATTTCTTTTAATCAGTTTATCAGGAAATGTATACACAATGTTAAGGGCTATAAAGGGTAAAGTGTAAGTGAAGAATCTAGACATCTAGAAGACCTTCTGCAGTTTGATGTAATTAGCTTTTGTTTCAGCATTTTGGCTCAGTCTTCAATTGACCAAGGTTACAAGCGCCCCTCTGATGAACTTGCAATGGCAAAATCCTCCAGACATTTCCAGAGAGTCAGGAGATTGGCTAGGCCTTTCTTTCAAAGAAACCAATCTTGAGTTGTTTTGGCTGTATGTTTGGGATCATTGTCTTTTTGAATTTGTCCCCAGATTAAGTTTCATAGTTCCCCTAATCTCCTCTGGTACATCACTCCATTCATCGTTTCCTTCAATGATATGAAAAATCCCAGCATTACCATGATGCTCTCACCTCAGTGCTTCACTGTGGGTGTTCCTTTGCTTCTTTTATCGGCATAAAAGTTTATGTGGACTGTAAGACTGGAGATGACTGCGGTGCAGATTAATGCTTATAATTCTCTGTTTAACTGCTGTTCCTAGTTGTTGTTGTGTAATTCTTTTCAAGTGACCGGTAGCTTCTCTCTTAGCATCTATATCATTAGCCTGCATAGCACACCTGTCTATCAACTTTCATGAACTTTCTTGTTGGTGTATAGCATGACACAAGGAAGGCCATGATTATGTGATTCTCATTGTTGAACACCAGAAGAAAGACACATACAAAGCACTGAAATCTCAGAGGAGGTCACCACTAACCACAGACTTCACACTACTGGTGACCCCGCCTCACACACCAAACACACTAACAGAACCCACATCCCCTGACACGGAATAACACATCGAACACACACATACCTTTTAACTAATGAACAACATCATTAACAACAAAAATGTCCCTTTTCCGGAGGCGGTGCGCCTCCCCTGATCCTCATGGCCACGCCTCACTGGCGCCAGCCCGCAACCAACTGTAATGACAGGGATGTGTAAGGTCTTTGCAATGACTCTGTAGCCTTTTCCCAATTCAAGTGCTGTTCAATAATGTTGTTTCTACAGCTTTAGAAAGTTCATGACAGACACTTATTGAAAGCAATGGAGTCATTATGATACCAAGTGCAATTTGTACATTCTGTTTTGCATCTTTAATATCTAGTACTCTGTTTATTTTCTTACACATGTATACAATGTATCTATTTTATATAGTAGCTTGAATCAGGCTACGGTGTGATATTGTTTTATTTGAAGTGTAATGCTGAGTTAGGTGTTAACACACTTTAGTCGCTGTGATTGAGAGTGTGAGCACGGCTGTATATAAATGTGTCCGTGTGTAAATGTGTGTGTGCACAGGAACATAGGTCTGTGTATGTAAGTGTGTGTGTGTGAGGCGCGGCGCAGCCTGTGCCCCGCAGCAGCTTTCACACAGCCACGCTGTCAAGGTGCTTTAGCGTGAATCTCTGTGGCCTTTCGACGAAATACCATCTCACCCCGGGGTCACCCTGCCCAACAAAAGGCATATTTACTGCGGCTCCACGCAGGCATGCTGGCCCACACTGCTACAACCCATCCTCCCCCCAACCACCCGCACCCCCCACGCCAAAAGCTGCGGGAAACTTTAGCCAGCACAGATTGATGAGCGCGGGTATTATTATTGTTTGTCTTTCTGCGCAGTTGGGCTCAGTCAGTTCTGGAGTGTTTGCTAACAATGCCATACTGGAATTTCAGCACTTGCTCAGACCTGATCTCTATCTGCGTTATGTCAACATCAGACAAGTTGGAGTGGTTCTGTGTGTGAGACTGGGTGTATGTGCAGGCATCTGTTTGAGAGTTTGCATGCATGTGTTTGTTTTTGAAAATGTCCCGACTTTGTAGGAAAACCAGAGAAAAACATGTTACATGTTTCAGTTTTTTTTTAAACTGAAAGAGAAAAAAGATTCCTGAGCTCAGGGTGAGCTTTATGTTTAAGGTTAAATTAGCATTACAGTTAGGACTAGGCTCCCGGACATGGATTAAGCCTATTCCTGGATTACACAGGATTTTAAATGTAGATTCTTCATTGGTAGGAGTATGTGCTCAATGTCTAGGCTTAATTCTTATCTGGGAAACAGACCCTGCAATGCGTATCGCTGCTGATGGAACCTAGTTTTGAACATAATTTGAAATTGTCCTTTTGGCCTGTTGTACATTTTGTGTGAATTGGATGATGAGCGGACCAAAAGAAATAGAAATGAAATAGAAATATATACAGGTTGGGAATTAGCATTTTCCTGGAGTAATCCCTGCCTGGGACTCTGGCCCATAAATGGTAGAAAAACAGTTGGGAATCACTGTTCAGACGTTTGGAATCAATGTTTCAGTTACATAAAACCATTTTCTGGCAGATACACATACAAAATGATTCTGATTTGTTCGTGTTAGTCCTGTACAACTAGACAGGCTTGAGAGAAATGGTAGATGTTTCTACAATGATAAATTCAGCTGTAGAAGATTCTAAAGTGAGTAAGAAACTTTTGAAGCATTTCAGAACTGGAGATCATATGGCAAAGGATTGTAAACAGACAACTTTAGTACATGATTTATCATTTTATTCATTTTTGTTTTCATACAAACTAACAATGTCATGTTGATCGCCTTTTCTCTGTGAGGGTTTCTTGAAAGCTACACATTCTTTCAGACCCAGAGCATTAAGTTGTCATCTCACAGTGAAAGGGTGGACAGAAACACCTGTGGATGTTTTCAGATTTGACGCAAGAGTGGAGCTTGATTAAAGATAAAAGCTTCAAGTGCTGTTTACCTAATGAGGACACTCTACCAGGTCCTGCACAGGTGTAATATTTAGTTTTTGATCTAGTTTTTTAATTCCTTTTTTAATCTTTCCGTTTATTATGTTAAATATAATCATTTCAGAAATATTTTCTAAAAAAATAAATAATAACAATGTTTTTACACAGTACTGTATGTGTAAGTTTTGGCGTTATGTAAAAACAGGCCATTTGAGAGCATGTGCATGCATGCATGTGTAAGAGTGTGTGCACACATATGTTAGAGTTGAGGAGGTGTTTTTGCTCACGCAGTAATATTTGATCTTGTATGAAGCTGTTGTGAGAGGCTGTGTGAGCGTGTTTATGCATGTTGTTGAGCAGGGATGCAGTGAGAATCATTCCTTTGTTTCTGAAAGACTGTTCCTAAGCTCGGGGATGTGGCGAATGAGCATGGACGACGCTGTGGCAGTAAGTTGTAGGAGGAGATGTCTGTGTGCATGTGTGTGTTTGCGAGTGTTTGTGTGCGTGCGCGCGCGTGCATTTGTGCAGAGTCTGTGAACCATACAAGGGTACAAGCCTCCCACCCCCCCCCCTCTCTCACTCTGTCTTACATCACATTGAGCCCCAGGCACAGCCTACATTTTTCTTCGTTTCTCTCCTTCTCTTTTTATCCCCTCTTTTGTGAAGGAATCTACACATGAAAGACAGAGGGTGGATATGCAGGGCTGCATTTGAAAAAAACGCCAGCTACGTTTGCACTTCTGTTCCTCGGTGTGGACCTCACATTAGCCCCACAACCCCTATTTCATTTCCATTACAGGTTCGCCTCGCAGTAATTGCGTCACTGTCGTAAAACCCCACTCTGGAAAAGACTCTGTATCAGATCTCTGATGGCCTTTATCCTTTTTAAGACACAAGCTGTTGACTTGGCCCAATTTGGTCTGTTAATGCTGTTTTGTGATGATTGTTTACACTGCGCTAAAATGTATTGCCACATTTTTTTACTTTCAATTTAAAAATTCCAGTTCCGCTTTACATTTGATCACAATTTCAAGTTAATTTTGTTTCCGACAGCATTAATATGCAATTATGTATGTAAATAATTAATTACGTAGTTACATAATAAATCACATGATCATTATGTTAACATTAGGGGCACAAGATGATCATGTATTGCAGATATTTGTTTCAAAATATAATGATCTTTCAAACCAGTATTTGATGTATTCATAGCATGCAGGAAGGTTTACTACTTATATCTACATAACCTCATGCCAGCCCTATTGCTTAACTCTTATGTATCAGTAGATATGTAAATAAAAAAATTATAGAAAATCGACATCAGCCCACAGTTTCAGTTCATCCCTAGGAGTAGGCCTGAGCACTTTTCAGTTTGATTCTCGTATACTTTCAACTTGTGTTTCTAGATGCTGTGAGTGAGAAATACTGATACTAAGAAGAGGCATTTCAGGATGCCTTGGGGGATCTAATAGGGATGCAGGTTTTTAAAGTGTTAAACCGTGTCTAACCAGTTCTTCTACATTCATAACTATCAGTGAGTCCTTCTAGCTTTTACAGTCTTTATGCAGGCCGTCAGTGTCGTTGGTCAATGTAGAGTGCACACCTTTAAAAGGCCCTTATTTGACATTCGCATTCGACATTTTTTTTTTCATTCATTAAAGGAGAACATTTGTGGAATTCGTTTTGACATGCCAGTGTACTGTACTGGAGAGAAAACATTGACAGAAGCTGTGTTTGCATATTACTTTCAACTTCTTTATTTAAAAAGAAAGCAAGGGGAATTTTGTTTTGTTTTTCCATGATATGGGCCCTTTAACGTATGGGTGTGGATGCTGGATGGGAAGTGTGAGTGTGCTGCCAGGCAGGGCTGTGTGTGCCTGGTGCTGCCAGGACGGGTGCTAAAGAACCTGGTGGAGACCACCGCAGCGACGAGTATGAGAAGAGGCATAAAACACACTGCCATGCAGTCATTTCCTCTCCTTCACACTCGCCTCTAATGGGCTCACACACACGCATGCCAGTCTACATCACAGTCCAGCGTGTGTGTTTGTGTGTGTGTGGGTGCCCAGACAGAGAGGGAGTGCCCCCTGGCCTGAACGCTGGCCCACAACACTGAGACACATCAGAAAGGCTCCAAAACAGGGAGAACTTTCCTGTTGAGATTGGGTTTCTCTCTGTTACTCTTTCTCCCTCCCTCTCTCTTTCTCCCTCTCTCTCTCTCTCTCTCTCTCCCTCAATATTTTGGTCTGTTTTTCTCTTGCTCTTTAATTTTTTTCTTTCCCTCACTCTCTATATATTTTCTTTTTCTCATTCTTCCTCTCATTGTCTTTATATTCCTTTCTTTCTCTTTCTCTCACACACTCTCTCTATACATATACATATATTCTCTCTCTCTCTTTATTTCTTATTCTCCTTATCTCTCTTATTCACGTCATTCCCTCTCTTTTCAGTCTTTCGCACTGTTGCGTGTTGACACTCTGTGTCTCTTTTTCTTTTATTTTTTGCTTTGTCAGTCCTCTTGTTTGTCTCTCGACCGTTGCTCATCTCTCTCTTACTATCTCTCTCTCTCTCCGACAGTTTTTTTTAGTGTTTTTAATTTGTCCCTCTTTTTAACATGTCTTACTCTATCTTATGCTCACTGTCTCCCTCTTTTCTTTTTCCTTTTTTTAGTCATTCTGTCAGTCTCTTTTTCATTTTCACAGTCTCCCCCCTCTCTCTTTCACCCTCTCTCTCTCTCTCCTTCTCTCTCTCTCCATCTCTCTCTCACTCTGGTCTGGGTGGGGAGGCAGGGGAGAGTTAGCAGACCGCATGCTGCCAAGAATGACCTCATAGTCGCCAGCTCCAGGGGAGTGCAAGACCTTCTCTCTCTCTCTCTCTCTGTATATATATATATATATATATATATATATATATATATATATATATATATATATATATATATGTATGTATGTATGTATATATCAATCATATTTAAATTAAAGAAATGTTTATTGGCATGCAGCATAATGTTGTTAAAGCACAAGAACAGCATTAACGACAGCAACAAATACATCAGCATCAATAACCACCAGGAACATTAACCATAATCACAGCAATAATTTCAGTAATGAGTAGTCAAACAACATGTGCATCTCTCCCTTACTGAACTAGTTCACAACTCTGGAGCAAATACGGGTCTATAAGCTTTAACGCGGCTGGCCACTCTCTCGGTTCACCATGCTACGTCTCTCTCTCCGTCTCCCCGACCCGCCGAGTGTTTATAAAGTGCGTCCCAGGGGCCCCAGGCGGCGGCCCCTGCGCTGTAAAAACCAGCTTTAGTGGAAGCTTCACAGCTCTGTTAATGGAAAGGTTTTAACTGTGTTTGGTGAGAGGAGCTGAGCCGGCGCTGCTAGTAGTGGAGAATAGAAAGCGGGGGGGTTGATGGAATAATAGCAGCCCACCGAAACAGCGGAGATTAGGCCGAGTCCCTTCTACATCTGCACTGTTTTCTTTGGGCAGAGGTAGAGCTGCTGCAGAGCGGAGCCAGGTAATCCCCATAATGTTTGTGGGAATTAGGGTCCGCTCCCTCCCCCAGTCACAGGAGAGCCAAAATCCCACTTCCATGGGCAAGCAGCAGAGGCAGGAGATGGACTGGCTGGCTCAAGTTTAAGTGAGAGGTAACTGGGTGGAGGTAGAGGCCAGAGCAGTCCGAGCTAATACTTTACTGTACCACTGTGTTCATAAAGGACATCACAGCAGTTGCCATGAATGTTTAGTCTGATTCTAGTAGACCTCATCTATCATGAAGGCTGCTTTTGTCAACTTTGATAAAAGAAGAATATACCCATGGTGATTTTTTCCTAACGTTGGGATGTTTTATGACAGCTAACAACTGACTTTGTAGCATGATGACATAATGCTGACAGGTTCATAGCTAGAACCTTCAGAATTGGGTGGCCAGGTGAGACTCACAGTTTTAAGTGGGGTGACACACTCCAAAAAATGGTGTTACTGTATTAAAATTATTTCAAACAAGGGATCCACTATTTTCACATAAATATAATACTGCGAGTATTGCTAAAAATAACCAAAAAGACATATTTAGTCATAAATTGTTAATATTTAAAATAAGTACATTAAATGCATCACTCACTTTGATAACTATTAAAAACATTCTATACAGACTATAGAAGTTACTAACTGAGACTGCCCTTGCTACAGGTTATACATGTTTGGAAAGCTAGCCAGACAGCACTGTATATAAACAGCTATGCATGTGTTCAGTGGCAAAAAGTAATTAGCTAAAACTCATTTTATCATTGCAGAGCTTACTTTACAATGTAGCTCACAGAGCAACACTGCTGAAGCGACTCCCATTCACTCACCTGGTTGCCCCACAAATTAGCCTCTCACAGCAGGCTATGCTAATTATGAAATGCAGCTTCAAAAACATGATACCAGATGCCTTGTCCTAAAAAAGCAGATTAGCAGATTCAGCCTTTAAACAGATTTATACAGCTTTAACAGCTATTGGAATAAGTGTTTATAAACATACGTTACCAAAAAGATTTTAGTATTTCACACTTCCAGCTAATTGTTCAGTTATTAGTAGTTAAACTTATTGTAATTATCAATAACTAGTACTATGAAAGTAATGGCAAATATTTGACCAGTTTTTTAATGAAACATTCACAGTCAACGTAAAGATCACTTAATTAAAAATCAGGGTTTTTTAAAGATTTGAATTCATGGAGAGGAAGACATGCCTCAGTTTGACCCGAGCTGCTGAACAGAGCATAGTAGCTTACCCTGGCTGGGCAGTGTTGTCGGGGAAGTGTGAAGTTTCAGTATGTGCTCTCAGCCTTTTCCCTTACACCTTAATGGAGGTCAAGTCAGCATTCATTACATTATAAAGAATTGTAAAAGTGAATGTATATGTAAAATGGCAATGACAGCTAGGTGATCAGCTTTGACGTGGCCTACGTGTGCAGCAGCTCCAGCTTCATGGCCAGCTTTCTGCCTGCCTCTCTGAGGTGTATTTGTAATAAATGCAGCCAAGCCTGTTTGAGGCTACTTTCTGCAGTAGAAGTCCATGTGTTGACTGCGTGCATGCATGTGCTTGCATGCATGTGTTTGTGTATGTGCACTGAGAGGGCAAGTGTAGGCGAGGGAGAGAGAGGGAGAGCGAGCTAGAGAGGGAGAGAGAGAGAGCGGGGTGGCAGGAGTGTAAATGGAATTTGTGCAGCAAACAGCTGGACGGGTTTATTTAAACACAAGCGGGGCTGAGAGACTGACCCCGGTTTGACTCGAGGGGGGGGGCAGTCACAGAGGTTTTTTTTTTTTTTATGACATTGAGTCTCAGATCCAAAAGGAGTGATGCTCTTATTTCTCCAACCTGCCCGCAGGCCTGACAACATGTGACTGAAGACTCGAGTAACTAATTACTTAAGTAAATGGATCTCTGGTCGAGACGCGGATAATAAAGTTGGCTTCACCAGAAGGGTGTGATGTGGGGGAGGTGTATGTGTAGAGTACAATTGTGCTCAATTGTGCTGATGATCTCTCAACGCCGATACCCCAATTAGAATTTCTCCCCCCTTGTGTCAGCGAAACATCAACCTGATGAAAACAATGCACTATATGAAGCTGCATCCTTTTTGTTTTGTCGTGCTTTTGTTTTTATTTTTAGGTTATTGCTGTTGTGACATGTACAGGAGATTCATCATTTCTCTTCTTTGCCAGCATAACCGATGTGCCCTTGTGTGGAATTTTAATATACATGTAAATGTAGCTGAGTGGGTTGAAATGTGATTTCATGAGTGAATTTAGTCGTCTGTAGTCATGCATACGCACACTGCGCTCAGGTTAGAGAGAGAGCGCGTGCGAGGGAGAGGAGAGCACAGCAAGGCGAATAAAGAAGGCTTGCTGAGGAAAATGGCCTACTTCATATGCATTTAGATAGACACGCCGCAATGTAACCTTTTGTATCTCCAATCTGGATCTTTCCAGCAACGGTTATTAAATTATCCCCTAATTGGTCACGCAACAAAGGCAGCTGATGAAAAAGACAATTTCTTGCTTTTAATTGGCCATTTCACGTGCCGTTTGGGCTACACCTGGGCGTTTGTAATGAGAATGGGATATTATGAGGGCCCCCGGCAGACGAGACAGCAATCAGTTCCACTCTCTCCGTGGAAGAGTAAAGGGAAGAAGTATGAACAAACACTCACTTTTGGAGAAGCTGTGAGCTTGTCGGAGGGGGTTGGGAGAAAAGGCTGGGCTTCTTTCGTGCCTCATTTGACTCATAAGTGGCTTTAATTCAGTCATTTTTTCTAAGCTCTGTCTTTTTTTCACCCTCTACTCCTTTCACCCGACTTCAGAGGTGCCACCGGTGGCGTTTTGCTCCAAAATAGGCCCCCATTGTCCGCGGCCCGGGCTGAATAGCGGCCTTCATTGTGTGCCGATGGGAAGTTGAAACTGAACAGGCCGTAAACGCGGCCCTATGGCGCGGTGGGGTCGCGCGGAGGTGAACTTTTTACTCCTAATGGAGGAATGGCGTCTCTAGTGCACCGGCTGTCTTTCTCTCTGCCCCCTTTTTTTTAACCGTTCGGCTAGCGCAAAGAGCGGAGCATGACCATTCTTTCTCTTCACAACTCCTACAGACCCCCCCTCCCCCTCCGCGCCCCAACTTCCCTCCTTTCCCTTACCCGCCCTCATTCCCTTGCTCTCTCTTGCCCTGCCTCCCTCCCCCTGCCTGGTATTGTGTAGCACTTGTCCTTTGTTCCAGTCTTCTGGCGCATCTGGCCTTAGATATGGCAAAGGCTGGGAGAGGAAGCTTTAGATACCTTTAAAAAATACTCCCAAGAAAAATGAACAGCAGAAGCCAAGTGAGGGGAAAACGGACAGAGAAAGAGAGATAGAGAGGGAGAAAAGAGAAAGAAGATGCAGGGAGACGCGAACGGCAGAGGTCAGCGGATAGACGGCGGTGACCCGCTTCTGACCCCAGAGCCAGAGATGGAGGCCGAGAGGAGAAGGCAATAAAAGGAATGCCTAGGCCACGACTCCCCCTGCTCTGCACTGCTGCTGCTGACGATAAAACTCCAGACATTCCCTCATTTGATGGTGCACTGCCATGTTGCTACATTCCTCTCCTGCTCCCTTTTTCGTAGGTTTAAAGACGATGTTTGATGTCGGCAAGCGATACCAGTGATAACTGTTAAAAAACAGATGACTCTTAAGTCACGCGGGCTGTGCTTATGGCGAAAAAAAATTCTTAAATAGCAAAAAAGCCTCTATCGACTAAGTCTGTGAATTGGCAAGAACCTGGAAATATTCGTCATGGTACATGTTACAATTCAGTATACTGCAACATAAGCATGCCCATATAATGCGATTTTAAAACATCTAATTTTGGTAAAACTGTCATATTCTAAAAATAAAACACACACCACCATGTGCACAGGTCTGCTAATGATGAAGTTAGTGGTGTGCTTTTATGCCACTTGCTTACATTGGAGTAAAAGAGTCCAATACCTGAAGATAGATTACAACACTGTTATCTAGCAGTCAGGGATTTAAACAAAGCACTAAATATATCACTATCTACAAAACTCTTTACATGAAACTAAGCTAAATCAATGCTTTAAAACAATACCGTATCACAAAACATAATAGTGCAGGATCTTCTTACTGGAGATTAGATCATTTATTATGTGCAAATGTGATCTGATTAATTGTATTAATACCATAGATAAAGTACTAGGAAGTAATAACTAGTCATCCAGACTTTGTAGAGGCAACTAGAGCACATTAAACAAGTACACTGGGGTTAGTGAGGAGATCCTAGCAGTTGAGTGCATTCTTTGTTTGTAAAATATTTTTAGCTTTCTTCCTCTAGAAGTTCTTCGTCTTTGCTCTTCTTCTCCCCCTCTCTTCTCTATCTCTTTTTCTCCTTCTCCACCCCGGCGCTGCTGAAAAGAGTGGCCTGGCTATTGTTTCCTTAAAAGTCTACTAATTCCTCCCTCAAAGGATGAAATGGAAGTGTCCAACTGTGGCAACAGCAGGGGGATATAAATCAAGTAGGAACCCCTGAGCTTGCTCTCCTGGAGGTCACAGGGGTCAGGGGGTCAAATCAGAAGGTTTAAGTTGAGCAGGACCATGGGTACTGGAGTGCCAAGTAACCAAAGGGTGCCAGATACTGTTGTAAGTTTTTGTTGGTGGTGGTGGTGGTGTGTTTTTGTGTTTTTTTGTTTTTCTCACAAAAGTTACACTTGGCAGAAATACAGGAAAAGCGAGACAGCCCCAGTCCAAATCCCTGCAGTGAACCTACACTCATCTTCTGTTTTCTCTGTGGAGAAGCAAAAAAAAAAAAAAGAATCTGCCTTATGTTTGCTCTTTAATGATGTGACATTCTTCTGCCAGAACATTTCCCACATACACTCGCACACTGTCACACACATGCCAACTATGTTATAAAATCTTAGGCCTGGACACACTATCCAGCTTCACTGTAAAGTAATGACAGAAAGTGGAAGAAAATAATAAAAGAAAACACGTCGCTGAAACATGCAGAGAGGGAAAGAGAGAGAGAGTGAGAGAAAAGTGCCATTTGGTGGATTAGCAGTATTTGCTTTCCTGAGGTGGCGTATGTTGAAGTCGTACAAGTTTGTACAAGCCGCTAAGCTTTGTGAGTTCAGTATACGTTTCTCTGTTGGTGGTGATTTCACTGCGACACTCCCTTCTCTCCAGCCTGAAGACTTAAAGGAAAAGGAAAATAATCCCCTCCTTCTTTACCTTCCCCGATTAGCTGCCCGGGCTGGTCCGGACAGTTTTAGGCTGGGCTTTCAGCTGCGTATTTGTGGGTGTCAGGAGTGTGCACTAAATTTGCAGACCCCTACTACACCCTGCCCTACACCAGCCATACTTTTCTGTCTGAGCTAACCCTGTGCTGTGTTTTTCTTTTCTGTCTTTCAGGTTCATTAATGCAAGAAGGAGAATAGTGCAGCCAATGATAGACCAGTCCAACCGAGCAGGCAAGTCCCCTCTAGTAACTGTGTTCAAGTCGCACAGGCGAAAGCCCTCCTTCAGCCATGCACCCGGAGGCTCGCCCGCCGGTAAATACATTGCCCAGCCTGGATGTCAGGAGTGATTGACCACTAAAATCCATCCAATTAACCCTGAAGCACTAATCACGCTGACTCAGGCCACCGTTTAACGCCCTTAAAAGAAAAAGGAAAAAAAGAATTGATGCGATTGATTAAACTATTCAAACCGTAACGCTAGCTGAGATGTCAGATTCTGAAATGCCCGATCTAAAACTGATTTGAGTCAAAGAAAAGAAATTAAATCTTAAAGGAGGATGATATTAATCACTTTTTTTGTGAATTTGTTTTTGCTTCACCCCTTTTTTGCCATGAGCGATTTCCCTGGTGCATGGCTTGTTGTGGACTACTTTAAAGTTTATTACCTGTAATGGGGTTCAAGAGGGCAGAGTTGCATTAGGGGACAGTTCAAAGGCATTCACTAAGGCTCAGCTGTTGTTTGTGATTGAAAACCTGCCCTGTTCAGGGCCCTAAAAACAGCACATAGCTACGGTAAGTACTGCCATATTAGTTCATTAGTTCAACAAAAAGCTCTAGTTAGGGTTTTTAAGTCATCACTACTAACTGTATTGTTAAGGTGCAGATTTCTGAATGTCATCTGTTAGATTTCTGGGAGGATTCTGTCTATTCTTAGTTCTACAAGTTTGATTTGATATGTATGAAGCGTAATCTCCTCAATACAGCGACAGAGTTAAGAAGCATTAGTCCATGCGTCCGTTACCAGATGATGTTAAGCGATGGAAACTTAATTAAAAGCACTAATTGACCACTGTCCTGTGCCCTCCCCCGTCCTCCTGCAGTAAGTCAAGGAGCTCCCTACAACCCAGATGGTCAGCCCATGGGAGGCTTTGTGATGGACGGCCAGCAGCACATGGGAATCAGACCACCTGGTAAGACCTTGGCGTGTCTCCTTCTCCTCCGCCATCTCCCACCTTCCCACCAAACCCCCCTCCACCCCCTTTTCCTGCCTCACTACTGCCAAACTCCCCAGTCTGGCCAGGAGAGTCCATCCTCTCACAGTAGCACAGGTGTAGCCCATCTCATTACACCCCTTTCTCTCTCTTTCTCCTCATTCGCTTAGTCACTACCCTCTGGAGTGTCTCATCCCCTTCTCACAGAATTCCCTCCTCTCTGTGTTCCTAAGCCTCTTCTGCAACAACCCCCCTTATGCTTGTGGTCATCGTCTCTGACTCTAACTCTCCGGCCCTCCTCCCCCTCCCTGCCTACTTCACCTCCTCTCTTAAGCTATAGGATTTGCTTAAAGCCAGACTACTTTCCATTGATCTTATTGTTGACTTTGGTTGCTTATTTTGTCTCTTTCTTACTGTTAGCTCTTTCATTTCCTCTTGGTAAATGTGGGAATTGTACTTTCGATTCCTGTCCTGTCTGTCCTGAGTCTCGGTCTGATTTTCTCATCCTCTGGCGTTCTTCTTCGATTGTTTTCTCTCCTTCCAGGGCCTATGAGTGGGATGGGCATGAATATGGGCATGGAGGGACAGTGGCACTACATGTAACCTTCTAGTTAACCAATCGCAAAGCAATGGGGGAAGTAAGTACAAAACGGGGCCTAAAACCTTCTAACATGTTTCACAATGGGGGAAACACATACATGCATTCATTCACTTTGTGTTGGTGCTTCATCAGGGTCCAATGCTAGCAAAATACTGGTGTTTCTACTGGTGTGATAAAAAAATTAAAAATCTTTCTGACTGTCTGTCAAAACTCTTTGATCACTGTGTACAACTGTGTGGTTTACTGTCTTTCACTTTTGCTTGAGCCACATGACTAAAGGAAGAAATAAGAGAAAGAGAGGAGAGAGAGAGTAGAAGAGGGAGGGAGTACTGGTTCAAGGAATGGCGAGTTGAGGGTGGGGGGATTGAGGTTGAGGTTTTGGACGAAGGCGGGGGGGGGTATGCTGGTGGGACGTTGCCATAGCAACAGACTGATTGGCAAAAATGTAAGCAGGCTGCAGCAGTGCAGCGAGAGGAAAGTGCATGTCCCCAACGTGTCATAAATCTGTCTCTGTGCAGCTGATGCATGAGTTCCGTTAATACACTAACCTGTATGGCAGCTTCCCAACATACGCACACGCGAGCCCCTCGGCCAAAAACTGCCGCAGGACCTTTTGAAATCATGAAAGCGTTCTTAGCACGGCTAGGTTTTTTTTTTTTTTTGAAGGTGGAGGTGTTTCCATCGATCCTGACTCGGTCTACCGTTTTCCTGTCTGCCCGTCCTAATAGGATTACCTATGGCGAAGGGAGGAGAAGTGAAGGAGTGCAAAATGGAGGTGTGCTCAGCAGGGTACGCAGCTTAGCCTGGCCTAATTGACTATATCCAAATTAAATATGCCATCACAAGCACTGTGACAAATGGATTTGACTTATTCAGTATGCGAAAATAGAGACCGTTAATGCGGCCATGCGCAGAATGCTTCTGTTGTCCAAAATATATTCCCGCTTCTCAGATTCTACTGTTCAGAACCAAGAGAAACATTATGATAATGCAGCCCTTGCTATTTAAAGGCTCCCATCCATCTCAGCTTGTTGTCATTGAGACCGTATGTGTATGAGACAGTATGTGTGTGTGGAGAGTGTTTTCTCGTGTCCAAACGCTGGCGTTCCAGCAGCTGCCATAGTTCCCAGAAGACTGGCGAGCAACCTGCTTTAAACAGCCTCAATTTGCTTGCTGAATTCTGTAATTGGGCCGTGTGTGGAATCTCAGATGAGATGGGTTGAGGGGAGAGAGAGAGAGAGAGACACAATATGGGAAGAGAAGCAGAGTGTGACAGAAATATGTCGCGGCAGTTGAAAATGCCTGGTCTTTATGGCTTCATCACTGGAATTTCCTAGCTTGTCTAATTTAAATATTGTTACTTTAGTTTCTAGGTCAATTAAATGTAAGCGATGTGTTTTATTCTTCATGACCAATTAAATTAATAGGTTATTACCAAAAAAACGTTATCTTATTTGATTAAGAGAGCAAGGGTTCATTATTTTTATAAGCAATTTTCATTAGTTGGGGAATTTACCTTAAGGCAAGATTAAGCAGTTATCTGCCAGGGAGTCCCAAGACCTGAAATTAAGGTGTTCCTAGCAGTCACACTGCAACATTACTTAAAACCAAAGCCAATTAAACCGACTTAGTGAGAGCGTTATGCTTTCTACCCATGATTATAGAGCTTATGGGTCTTGGAAACAATACACCTGTCAGTGCAGATCCAGCCTGGGTACTCAAGCAGAAGAGGGGGGGGGGAGTCTTTGATAGAAGGAAACACTGTTTTTACGTCCGTTCCCCCTTAAATTGTTCTTTTCGGTCTTTCCACGAAATTAGCCAAGGGCGGCCCATATTTGGAAATTATATTTTCGAGACAATAGTGATCAGAGAAAGCATTAATTATGGGCATGTAGACAAAAAATGTTGAATTCCCCCTTCCCCCTTTCGAGTCCAGATGCCGCTGGTATGCTTTGGTGAGCTCGCTTGGTAACCCTGGCTCTGCTGGAGATCCCTTTGTCTGCGATTTCATTCCTCCCAATTATTAAGCAGAAGTTTGTTAACCTTCCACAGGGTCAAGATCCCCCCTGTACATCCTTTGCTGGCCTGAACTTTTACTTTTAAGTAGCAAAAACATAAAAAGGCAGCATGGTCTTTCATAATTTGGCTTTTGCATTTTGCTTGCAAACATCTCCTGTTGATTCTTTCCCATGGCATTTCTGAAAAAGTGAACTGGACTCCAGTATCAATTGGCTTTTTAAGAGATCACCACTTTTTGCGTTTGTGATGTTCACAAAACCAGATACATACATACAAACATACAATTAATGATAAGTGGAAATACATGGCTGTCCATGTTGTTAAGTAAGAAGCACCGATTAAAGGAATTACTTAGCTCTGTAGTGTTTGGGCTGTAGGTTTTGCGTGGCTGCTATGGGGCCAGTGGCCTTTATGCTAGTCGCACACTCACGCATGCCCAGGTGAGGCCTCTCAAGTGACACCCTTTGTCGATTTTCACCTTTCTCCTTTAATTTGAGCACAATAGCTCTGTTTCTCAGTGGCAGTTTCGGCGTGAGCCGCAGACCTTTGCCTTTTGTGTTTAAAGAGAGATAAGTGGAGGCGGTGCGCAGGCATAAAGGGATGGCTTATTTTACCTCATTTGTCATTGTTATGAACTCTTCTGGCGAAAGCCTGACGTCTGAAGACTTGGCTCGTGCTTCAGACAGACAGCAATGCATTAATGTGAAGCTCAGTGTAGCCTGAAACTTGAAGAAGCCCTTGTCTTTTATATCTTTATGCAATCTGTTTTTTTTCTCTGCCATCACCTCATATAGAGATTATTTAAAATGTTTTTTTTTTTAATAGTAAACAAATAACACTGTTCAAAATACATTGTTCTTGCGTTCTAGCCAGACTGACAACACTTTATAAGCTAGTTTATCAGGAGGTCCCACAGGGAGTGTAATTATGTGGATTTGGCCTGCGTATTCCTCTTTTAAGATGAATATAAGATTAACAGATCAGGCTGAACAACAGATCCTTTGGGCTGACCTTAGTGAAGGGCGGCCTTCCGGTTGACTGAGCTGGTGTGATTGCGGCTGAGGCCAGGCCGGATGGATACTGCACTGGGGACGGCTCCCCGGTGAAGGCAGCAGCAGCAGAGTGCTGTGCTAAAGCCAGTGAGCCAGTCCCTGGAGACAGTCCCACACCCACTGCATGAACCCTCTCATTCCACTGCCCTTGTTTGTGACTGAGGACAGCTTTCGCTACAGCGTTACACACTCACAATAACCCAGTACAATCATACAGTGCACACTACTGAGATAACAAAATATATTTAGGGTAACATTTAATTTGGGGGTCACCTGTAGATGCTTTGTAGATGCTCAACTTGTCCTGAGCTTCAATACCTACTCAATTAACCTCAACTCTGTTTCCCAGCTTCTTTAGCTATAATAAAAGCAAAGTGCAATTTGATGTTATTTCTCTTTTAAATGAGGATTCAGTAACAATTTGAGCATGCAAGTAATAAAGTGTGATTTTTTTGTTGTTTGAGTTTCGCTAAGCAATCTCTCTGTGTTTTCCGCAGGACTGCAGGGCATGCCAGGGGACTACCTGTCTCACAGCGGCCCGATGGCCATGGGCATGGGCCAGCCGGTCTACGGCGGCCCCCAGCTCTCCCACCACTCCGGCCAGCTGCGGCCTGGGCCTCCCATGCGTTCCTACATTCCTGGACACCCCCAGCACTCAGCGATGTTGATGCATGGAGGACCACCCCACCCTGCCATGCCCATGTCAGCCTCCAGCCCCCCCATGCTTCCCCCAGGAGACCCCACCATGGGCGGACAAGTCATGGACATCCACGCCCAGTAGTTTGCTACCAACGGATCTTCAAAACGTCCGTGCTAGAGACAGGGAACTGCGATTGGTTTGTTTCCGGTGCTCACCCAGCAAATATTACATGCTGACTTGCTGCAGAAACTGAAGAGGGTCTTCGTTCTTAAGCGCGGACTCGGTTTAAGAAAGAAGCCTGCATCTGCACACCATGGGACACTTACAAAGGATGTGCCCTTTGCCAAGAATCAAACCAAGAGAAAGAGAAAGATTGAAATTATTACTATATCAGCTCCTTTGGGGGAGGGAGGAGGAGAATCTGTATACTGTTGTAAAATTGCATTTGGACTCGTATGAGAACTGGGAATTAAGTATTGTAAATGCTATCGTATTGTTCTGCATATTATGTTGTTTCTAATAGATTTTTTAAAAAAGGATGTGAACTTTTTTTCTTTCCACACTATGTGTGTGCCATCTCCATAGACTTTTGACCTCCTCCCTGAATCACCTTGCGTTTAAAAAAGAAAAAAAATATGTGAATAAATCAATAATTGGTTGAAGCGTTTATTTACTAGACCTGTTCTTCTGCTGTACGAGAGTGGCTTTATTTAGACAGACCAGGACATTTGATAATGATAATAACTATTCCTCCAACGTTTACTACTCACCGAGATTTGAAAAGGTCTGTCACCATCAAACCAAAATGTGCTCCGCCGTCTTCCGATACAGCTTAGCATGCCAGTGGATGTAAGACCTACTTATCATTTATGAATTGGTTTTGCGGAATAACAGCTTGTTTGAGAGAACAGTCTTATTTTAGCAGACTTAGTAATTGGATACATATCTTGGTATATATACAAAGTGGCTTTGTACAGGACAGTTATAAGGTTTATATTGGGCAGTAAGCATTCAACACTGAAAAAGCACTGATATTAGAATAAATACTAATACTATTAATACATAGTGATTTTATCTGTGGGTTTCCAATGGTTGTCAGCCCAGTATTATTAGTGGTCATCATCTGGGAGGCAGTTTGACAGATCAATCCTCCATGAATTAAATCAAGAGTGCTACTAAAGGAATTTAACAAATCTATGCAATGGCCTGGGGCGATAAGGAGAAACCTGGAACTTGTGTTTTATCCAGCCCACAATTTTTGAAAACCAAAAATAATTATTTTTTATTTGTATTCATATAAGTCTTGTATAGAGTTTTTAGTGACAAAATCATAAGATAAATGGTTTTGTAGCTAGTTCTCATGATCCAGGCCTAATTTTCTTCTTTTTTATTCTACTAAACAGAGAATGAAAGTCTTATGACTTTTCTGTTTAGTTCTGATTACTTAGATTTGTTTGTGTGTAAAAACCATTTTGTTCCTCTTTAACTGTAATAAGTGCTGTTAAGTGTAGACATATACTTAAAACATATGAAAAACAATGTGGTCGAGTGACGCTTGTTTGGCCACCGAGGCTTTTAGCTGTATTTCATGGCTGTAAAGTTGGTATTTTGAGAGTGTTTTGCGTATGAAGTGAGTGAAAGCTAGTATTTTATAGTTTCTATAAAGCCGAGTGGCACAAACAGTGACACTTAAAACGACACTCACGACAATCTAACCGTCTCCGCGGTGGCTCAACACCTTCGACGGCTAACCGGCTGAGGCGCCTCATACACTCACCGGTGCGCTCTGTGAAGAGGCAAACACGGAGGGGCTAGATGAGGTGGGTGGACGAATAAAGGGGGAATCGTCCCCCACCCGTTAAGCATTAAAATTCATTTAGATAAAATTGCCACAAACATTTAAATGAGAAGATTAGTTCCCCCTCACGCCTTACTGCCCACATTCAAAGGCTCCGTAATCGCAGCATTATGAAGGCGGCTCTCGTTGCCCGGATGTACCAACTTCAGCTAGCAGAAAGAGTTTCTTGGTGTAAAAAGCGTATTTAAAATTAAACAAACAAGTCTAAAATGTATGTAAAGTCTTAGGAGAGGAACAAAACGTCACACGAAGTGCTTGTGCAGACTAAAACTCTCATGATAAATCAATGGGCTCCTTTTCAGCACCCGCTCCAGCGCTAGCGGCTAACAGTGGCTGTTGTTTTTGTGGCCTTTTCGGCTCTTTTATTTTTATTTTTTTCTGCTCTCAGTGTTTTACTCCGCAGCACAAGCTCGACGTTTTAATCACAGCGAGCTCTGTGTGTCCACAGTCTGGACTCGGAGCTCCTCAGATGTGAATTCCTCAGCCGCTCGAAGCTCGCTGCTCTGGAGACGGGAGTCGAGATAAATCCCATGTTTGACTGCCATCTTTAGGGGATCTGGAAAACTGTCCTTCGGGGGTCTCGTTTAGCGCTGAGAAAAGACCCGATTAAAATCACTGCTCGCCAGACAAATTCGCCTCGGTGGTTTTGTAACCACCCCAAAAATGAAGTAGATTAATTAATTGGTTTATTTAGAAGATTTAATGTGCTTCCGTGTGATAATTAAACGAGACGGTGCTTTTCGGTTTATAAACTGTAATGAGAGTAGTTGCTGTGCTCTCGCTGCTGCTGCGTGTTCGTTTGGGTGGAAAGAGACGAGGCGCGCGCTGCACCGCGTGAACTTTCTTCGACACAGTTTTTCTGTTCTCAAAAAATAATTATAAATATAAAATAGTTATTAGTCATTATTAATCAAAAACCAGATGTCGTCTACAAAAATGTTTTAAAATATATTTAATCTGTTTCGAATAAAATAAGTTCTGACCTGCTATTGATGGAACGGGAGAAAGAAGTGACAGAAGAGAAATGAAGACTGTAAAAAGCAGGACTGGGAGAGAAAAGCGCTCTGAACAGGACCGTGATCCTATTTTAAGCTTGGCTTGAGCAGCTATTATCGTGTCTTTTTGTTTATCACTAAACGCTTTCAGGATAGAGATAAACTGAAAGAATAATAGTAATCGCGATGCGTTCACAACCGCGTGCGCGTTTAAACAGGTTTTCGCGTGTATACTGCTGAGTCGTTTATTATTGTTAATATTTATTAGAACAATTACAATACTACTAATATCGTTTTTACTATTATTATTGTTATGCTTATTATAATTATTAGTAGTAGCCTATTATTATTATTATTATTATTATTATTATTATTATTATTATTATTATTATTATTATTATTATTATTGTAGTAGTAAAGACAATAGTATTTGTAAATAGGCTTCTAGTTCAGATTCCGTTCTGCTATTATACTGAAATTCATGTTACTTTTACTATTTTATTTGTACTTTTATTTTTTTTTTCTCATTAAAAGGATTGAAGATAGAAAGCACCTGCGCTTGGTATAGATAATAGAATCGATATTGTGGAAAATCTGTTTTTTAAGACTTTTTTAGTTTATAGAAATTTAAATGTAGTGAAATTTGTGGAGGTCAGCAAACTACTCAACCAAATGAGCGACAGCCTGTCTGGAAAAACCTAGACACACTCACACACGTGTACTGTACTAGCAAAACTGGTCTTAGTACTAAAGACGATTGGATTTTTGTTCTGAAAGAGAGAAGTCTATTTCTGTGTAATTTTTATTATTTTTATTATTGTTTTATTATTATTATATGTTCGGTGTGGATGAGTGCACTCCTGTTAGCCCCCCTGGCTTAGCTGGAAAGAGTACCCACCATCCCCTTCGCCTCCATTTATCACTGTCACCACACAATGATGCCCCTCGCAGCTCCTTATTGATGTTTGTAATTGCATTAGCTCATGAGGGAGGTGATCAATGAGAGAGCGCGGCTGCTGGGCCAGCAACACGGACACAGACGGGATTTTTTTTACTGGAAATAAAAGAAGTTTAATCTGAGAGAACGAGCGAGCAAGGCTAAAGCTAAAAGAGAAATGAAGAGCTACTAGGATCTCTAAAGTTGGCGTCCTGTTCACCAGCTTCTGGTCGGAATGTCCCGCTCCACCGTAAACGATCCAGCAGTTACATTCGGGCGCTGACAGTCAGGTGTTTTTCCTTTTGTGGTTATGATGATTTTTTCATTTATTTACATATCGCGTACGTAACGTCACGCGTGTTTACTCGCGCGGACCTTTGTTTTTTTTAGACAGTTCACATGTAAGTCGTCCAATCAGAATGCATTTATTTCACCAAGTATGTCACACGCATACGGATAGTTAACAAAAAGTATACTAAGGAAAGCATAAAAATCAATGAATAGAATAAAGACGGCAAATAATAAAGAGCCATGGAAAGGCGCAGATGTGTGAGGGTCTGTACTTATGCATATTACTGCTTTCGGAACAAAACCTTATCTATTACATTCAGTTTGGTCATTTTTAATATTTGACACAGCCTGATGGTACCTGATGCCCTTAACACTGTTTGTACATTCCATGACGAATGGACAAACAAATGTCATAAAATTACTTGTAGAAAAGTCTGGTTACATTTACTTACATTAGAAGTAACAACATTTGGGAAATACCTACTTTGCAGGTCCGATATGCAGGTCTGAGTAGACCTATTATAAAAACTATTATATACAGAATATTACAGGATTATATAAATGATTGATGGTATTTTTGGTCCACATTAATGTCTTTTTTGGCTTGCATTTTGACAGCTGACAGTGCTGGCGGACATGGTGCTCATAGGACCATGCGCTTAATTCTATATAGGAATCATGGTTCTAAGTAGAACCATTGTCGTGCACCATACAAAGAACTATTTAACCATGGAAGGTTTTTAAACGTAACTCTAAGCAGAACCATTTTCTTTGGTAAACAAACTTTAAAGAACCATTTTGTGTAAGTGTGCACCAAAGAGGGTTCTTCTATTGGTAACGTGCTTGACATTGCAACAATACATGTGCTATACTTAATTCTTTTTAAACATTTTACCATACAGAGAACCATTTTGTATGGTTCTTTACTAAAGAACCCTATAAGACCAGACTTTTTTATAGTGTAGCATTTTTCTGTTTTTGTGTGCTAACATACTAGACGGACTGTATGAACACTACCAGTTCAATGTGTTGAGGTGATCAGAACTGACCACACTTTGGGTTTACTTCTGGGTAAGACCTGCATGTCCTACACAAGTTCTCAGTACAGGACAGTAAACTCACTGAGTCCTGAGTGGTAGCATAAATGTGTTTTACAGTCCATCATTGCTTGTGGCTTAAAAGGGAATTCCACAAGTTTATCAAAATGTCTGCATTATTTGATATTAACGATGAAACAAAGTAATTTAGTGAGGTTTGAGGTAAAGAATGTTATATTTTACAGTGGTGGTAATAAAAGCCAACATAAACATAAATTTAAAAAAAAACCTTAAAATGATTAGTTATAGAAACACTTGACTACTGGATCTCTCTCTCTCTCTGTAAAGGTCATGCTGCTAAAGTAGCTTCAGATATCAGGCTATTCTCTCCTCACCTGCAGAGATTTTTTCCACTGGCCGTGTTGGGTTCATCTTTAATGAGAGGAGAAGAGAGCTAAACACCCTCAGCCTCACCTCTCTAGCTCTGTGTGTCACCCCACCATGCTAATATATTCCTCTAGGGAAAACAAAGCAAAGACTACACTACAGATAGATAGATAGATAGATAGATAGATAGATAGATAGATAGATAAATAGATAGATAGATAGATAGATAGATAGATAGATAGATAGATAGTGGCCCTTGTACAGAACAACCCCACATTTAACCTGTGAAATGTCTAAAAACACGTGACCACAAGTAAACGTCCATGTAACATCCTATAAATAATACTGCTGTGATGACAGGTCATGCCCTGAAACGCACGTGTGTGTGGAAAATAATCTGTGCAGCGTCTTCGTGGCACGTGCTTTTTCACATGTGACTTTCGTGTTTTTTTTCCTGCGAGGAATTTGTAATTTTTGTTAATTGCGAAAAGTTTGAATACTTTCCGGCTCGATTTACAGTAGGAAAGCGCACTGTGAGTTAATTTGGGTGGAGAGTTTACAGCGAATAAATTATGAGCGTGTTAATAATGATCCTGTTGCGCTGACTGCATCTGTCACGCTGACTTTCATGCGCATTCACAAATAATCCCTACAAATAAACCAGCGCTGCTTCGTCTGAGTCGGAGGTGAGAGCAGCTTCACTACTGAGCGAGGAGAATGAGCTCTCACGTTACTGACTACAGCAGCGAACCCTTAATAAACTCACTCGGTCAGTGTTGTCCGGCTGAGGGGCAGGCTGAGCTGCAGCGTGTATGTGTGTGTGTGGGGTGGGGTGGGGGTCGTGACTTCTAAAGGTAAATATGTGAGCTGCAAGCTGAGACAAGACACAGAGTCACAAATTCCACTGGCAGAGCAGAAGAGTGATAAACCTCTGACCTCTTCATTTATTTATTCTTACAGCAGCGCTGCCCATCACATCCTACCATAATAAAACCCACTATTACAGCGATTAAGTAAGGACGTGTTTTACTGCTAGTCGTATAAGGTTAGCAACTTTGAGCAACGTGAGTAAAACGGCTAAATATAAAATGTAAATAATCATGTACATATAAGCAGCAAAATTATTCAATATGTTTTAAAGACATTTTACACCTTACATTATTGTGTGTATATATATATATATATATATATATATATATATATATATATATATATATATATATATATATATATACTGTTTAAAAGTTTTAGGCACCTAAGTGCATTGCCATCTTGGCAGTATATGATAAAACACCATATATTATTAAAATAAATGCAAACAGACATAAATAATTTTTGCCAATAAAGTAGCTGATGTCTTGTGAGTTTTTTTTGAAGAAAAAAATTTGGTTGCAGGTTTCCCTGGACGCCCTCAGCATGGATCTAATACATTCCCTCAGCAGCACACTCGCACACTTGAACTAAAATAATAAAGCACTAATAGGTGGAGTGTGTGTAATAATTAGTGTGTGTGTGCGGATAGAGAGAGAGAGAGAGAGCCTACAGCCAAGTAGTAGTATTGTTACTTCAATTAAATAATGAGTAATAAAGTACGTAAAGTGTACACACAGCATCAAATCGCATGTATGAAATTGTGTTATTTTAAAGTTATTCTTGTGTAACAGTCCTAAATAGTAAGAAGTTGTTTTGGGATATATGGTCTTTGTTAATAATGCTACTGTAGGTGTTCTGTATTTAGTCTGTTTCTTCGTTTTGCTCATTGTTTTTAACTGAGTGTAAACTGCGGGGTATTGGTGAGTGGTCGGTCTCGTGTGTTGTGTTTGGTCTCGTGCGCGCTCTCGGGCTGAGGGCGCGGATGAAGCAGCTGTTTATTCTCGCAGCAGGAGCTGCTTCAGAGCGAGCGCGCGCTTCACTGCGCTCTCTCACCGTCTCACCGCGCGCAGACGAGGTTAGACATGGCAGAGAGACGAGGAGATGAGGAGAGGAGCTCTCACCCTCTCCACACGGCGTCTTCACTTTCACACCCCTACTGGAAGCCTCTCCTCAAACCACGAGGCGGCTTCTTTCACATATCGCTGCTTATTGGCGTTATCGACTCGAGCGCACTGAACACAGCGCACTACGCTCTTACGCGTTTCTGTAGCCTACATAAACCCAGCCTAGCCCGAGTTGGTGTTGTACGTGTTTTTATACGGCAATTATCACGTTCCTGTTGTATATACTACCTAATAAACAAGTATCTACAAAATAGCGACCCTGCAGGAGATGACAAAACACCTCTAAACTTTTATTGTGAATGAACGTAAAGCACTTTTTTAAATACATACTTTCTTTAGACAGTGACTAGGGAGAGAGAGAAAAGGAACGGAAGAGAGAGATTTAGCCTATACTAAACTTTACAATACTGTTTTAGTCTGTATACATAATCCTAAACTGATAGTTTGGTTTGTAAAATAAAAGTATTGTTACTTCAACTAAATATTGACTAAAGGATCATTATAGTTAATATGTTCAAGCATCATGAAATAAGTCTGTATAGAAACTTTGTAGGGGTAATTTCTTTCTATCCATTTGGATTTCTACAAGTTTTTGGTCTCACTGTATATGAAAATGTGCGGAAGTCTGTTCTCTGTAGACGATGTTAACTTTTATGTTTACAAAATACAAAATAAACAAAACATGTCAACTGAATGGGGTGCCTAAACCTTTGCGTGTCACTGAATTTTAAATGCAGAAAGTTAAAGTAACCTGAAAGCAGTCTTTTACATCATTGGAGCCTCAAAAAACACTTCAAATCTGCTCCTGCCTGGTTTCACTGGTATTGATGTGTAACAGTAATGAGGAATGAGTTTCTGTGGCAGATTATGAGCTGTTAAAAATGCCCTCCTCGGGAGGGTAACTATGATGGTTACGACCCATTCTGATATCACGTGGCCACCAGTGAACCAATAACTTGTCACTTCCACAAATGTGCCACTGCCTAATTTTGGAGTTAGTGAAGGTTAACCTGCCTCAAAGAAACATCTCAATTAGTCATAGTTGGGCGAGATCAAAACACTCGTCATTCGAGTCTTAATCCTCAGCAGACGTGCGTTCTGCTCTGGAATTTATGGTCCATAGACAGTTTAAAGGAAGCAGTGTAATCTGTCAGAGAGGCTGGCGGATTGACTACAGGGGAATATTCTGAGCAGGAAGATCAAATTTGGAATAGTGCTCTGGATGATAGAGATATTTTCCCGTTGAAGTAAAACAGTGGGGCTCTCGCCAAGCACAGACCATTTAGAAGCCAGAATTAAAGACTGAAAAGGCTTTCTTTCCCCTCCAGCTCCCTCAGAGGAGAGCGAATAAAATGATAGTAGAGAGCTGAACACTAAATTCAAGCAGTTCTTTTACCATGAAGCCCCATTCAGGCCTGCCATGGACCTCTAGGGAGGCCACTGCACTAATTAATAAAGAATATTTGTTCCCAAAATTGTGCTCAGGCCCTTTTTTATATCTTTTCTCACTCAGTCAGTCTTCAATCTACTCATGGACTATTGATAAACAAAGGCAAATTAAGTTTTGATAGTTCATGGAAAATGGCAATAGTATCTTCACATATGTGGAGGTTTTAACCCTTAAACTTACAGTAACACTATACTTTACTAATTAGTTAGTTAGTTTTAGTTTAGTTTTGATAGTTAGATACAGATAAACATTTAATTACATAAATGAAGTTATAACATTAAGAAAATACTAACAATAAGTTACGCAGTATATGTAATCAATATAAATATTTGTTTATTGTGATATTTATAAAGATCAGATATATTGCCTATTAATAATTGATGAGCTATGAGCCTTTATGAGAAAGTTAATAGTTAATACAGTTAATAACAGTTAATAAATGCATTTTTTACCTTTACAAAAATATTTATTTTATAGAAACATCTATTGAAAATTTCACTAGAGAGCCAAAACTGTTTTTTTTTCCTATGGCTTTGCTTCAAGGAACCCTTTATTTTTAAGACTATATTTCAAGTCTTTCATATCGGCCACCACCCCAAAACACACACTCACACAAAGCCCTGAATCACTAGGAGCACACTTTTTTGATGTGAGAGAGTACTCGAAACAGGACGCCCAAATATTTGAGGCTATTCAGAGATGTGCCACCTCTGTTCCTGCGCCCCCCTAACTGTTTATCTTTGAGATAAATCCACAGCTCACTTAGATATAAAGGAAACAAATCCATCTGATAAGCCGTCCAAATACCCCTTTTCCACTTTAGCCCCGACAAGTCGGCATGTTTCACATGAAAAGCTTTTAGGAAAGCCAGGGTCCGGCTGAGGAGGGCCATTGTTAGGCCACTGTGATGGATTAAGTTGGAGAATGTTAGTGTTAGCCACTATAACACCTTTGAGTTTATTAGGGTTTGTGTAAGCAGGGTCACTGGCGCTAAATGGGATGTCAATGACCGAAACACAATTTCAAGGTAAATAATAAGCACTTAAATGAGTGAGTAACCTGAGTGGACCTCCAGAGTGGGGTGGGTGGTTGGCAGGGCCAGGGAGGGGGGGGTGTGTGGGCAGGACTGGTTGTACTGCTGAGTGTCTGGATTTTATAGTCAAAAGATGGTTTAGCAATTTATGTAGATTGTCTTTAGTTTTGATTGGTTTCATTGACTGTTGGTTTATAGTGTTTCTAAAAAAGATGGTTCTTTAAGAGTTCTTCAGCAAAAACAAACGAGATGGTTTTATGTAGCCCCCAAAAGCGTTCTTCCAATTTATACAAGCTGGATATTGTAACAGTAGAACCCATTTTGGTGCTATTTAGTTAAAACACGTTAAAAACATTCTTAATAGAATTACATTCAACATATTCTCTATCAATCTGAAGAACCATTTACTATGCAAAGAACCATTTATGCATGCACACGATCTCAGAGAGTTCATGGTTGCATATAGAACAACTGTCTTTACTTAAGAGTGTAATTGCTGTTGATTTGAGTGCTGACTTTTCTATGTACCATATATCTGAGCCATGTGGTTCTTACTATAAACCATATCATCGCTATCCAAGAAAAACAAGTATTTCCATTTTTTTAGATTTTTGTTTTCCTGTGTAGCATGAGGTCAGCAGATGCTCTTTACATTTTGTAAAAAAATCCACAATAAATGAACCAATGGAAATGTTTCAAAATTGCATGGAATAAAATCTATTTACATTAACTACAAAGAATGTTTTTGTCATATTCTGTAAAGTGACAATTTTAGAGATGCCACTGCTGGTTATGATATGGGACTAGGTTAATGTCTTGATAGTTAACTGTTTATTTTAATATTTTGTCATCATGATCTTAAAGCAGTTTATGCTCAAACCTGTTTCTGTAAATATATTTTGGGTGATTTATCCCCCTAATTTTCAAAACCGTTCACATAATTTATGTTAACAAAGGATTACATTATTTCACCTAGTAAATCAACCTTGAGAACAGATCCTACACTACTGTGGTCAGATAGAAAAGTACAAACCAAAGCTCACGTCCTCTGTGGACTAATTTCTCTAATCCTCTTCTCAGATTTCTCAAGAAAGCAGCTTAATTTTTTCATCTAGCCTACCTCTGTGGTGAATAGACTGGTAGTGTAAATAAAAGCTAAATTATTTAATGATAACACTATTAATCATTTCTACCTTTTGAAATAGAATAACTATTTATAAGTTTTGTTTTGTGATAAAGTACAAAACAGTAAAAAAGTAATTTAGAGCTCATTAATATGTAATGTTCTAGTCTAGAGAAATGTACAGAGTCAGAATAGTTCACAGGTGGTGTTTGAACCAAACATCCAAAGAGTTAAATGCCTCTAATGCCTAAGTTCCCACATAGAAAGTTGTTACATAAAATGACTTCTTGAGGCATTCCTTTAGGATAGATTTGAACTCAGCTTTAGTTTTAAAACATACATTTTTAAAATCCATTTAGGTACAGTACATGCAAAACACTATAAGCCAAAAATAGTCTGTAATCTTGCATATTAAATATTATTATATTTATATTACATGTAAATACTAAAAAGACATGTGTAGGTTTACTATAAAGCTATATTTGTGTTGTAGAAATGGCAACCCCTGGTTCTTATCACCACTGCCGTAAAGAAAACAATTTCACAATAAACCATCACAACAATTGAAATCTGGAGAAACTTTGAAAAATCTGTGAAATTCCCCTTTATGTGGTGTTGAGATGCACAGTAGAAGCTTTGTCTGTAGAGTTCTGTAGAGGTTCTCTCTCTCTCTCTCTCTCTCTCTCTCTCTCTCTCCTCCGGGTTAAAGCCATGCTCCTCCTGGGACAGCAGACCTTGATCTCCCCCTCGACTGCAGCCGTTCAGTTTACAGATGAATTGTAGCTGGGTGCTAAACTGCGTCCGAGCCGCCGTCAATGTTTATGTCTACCAATCAACTGCAATGTGCTTATGTTATATGGTATTATGGACACAGCAACCTTAAAACATGCCAGGCCTTTTCAGAGGCCCAGATTTATGACATGTTGAATTTCAGGAGTTGAAAAAAGAAAACACGGCGGAGATGTATGTGTGAGGGAGCGTTTGTGTTTCTGTAAAGAATACCGTTACTGTTTACCGCTTACTTGTTCAACTTCTGGCCAGATCACAAATAGCAAAGCATTCCCATGAACAGATATTATTGCTAATTATTTAATAACACCTCCATAATTTTATCATCTCCTAATTTTATTGTGTTTCCAAAATGCAGTAAACTCTGGATAAAGTTTTGGTGTCTAGTTTATAACATTTCAGTTTACAGTGTTTTTACTGAATAATAATTATTATCATTTTGTCCAGTTTATAGTAAACAGTGGTGGACAGCATACACAATGTCCTGTACTGAAGTGAAAGAACAGATATCTTTGGGAAAATGTAGCTTGAGTGAAGGTCTTCGATTTATATTTATGCTTGAATTAGAGAATGTACCTGAGTATTAAAGTTATATAAAAGTACTGCACATAATGCTCTGTTATCTGTCTAACAATGCCAACAGAGCTATTATTTGAGGAGGTTCATTGGTAAAGCAGTATTTCATACTGTTTAATCCAGTGGTGACTCTACCATCCCTCTTTCACACCTGCTTCACCTAATGAACTTCTTTTTTTTTGATTGGCTAGATCAAAACTCAGCCGGAATGTAGACCTCCAGGTGGAGGGCTAGTCACCACTGCTTAATCTGGATCCTACACCTCCTTTTGTGTCTTCATGGTAGGAAATCAGTAAAATGTCCCTCAAAATAACACTGAATTTACACTTAAATCTGAAAGCAGGATTCTTTACAGTAGCCAAGCTACAAGTGGGTGATTGGTTAGTGAAAAGTGTGACGAGTAACGACACACATGCAGAATGTAGTGAAGAATAAGGAGGATATTTTACTGTGAAATATAATGAAGTAGAAGTAAAAGTCTTTTAAAAATATGATAACATTAATGAGGTAGATACTTAAAGGGCCCATATTGCAGAAAAGCAAACATTAATGAATGCGTAAGCAAGCACTGTAAAGATTTTAAACTGTGTGCCTTTCACCGCCCCGGTCTGATCAGTGCATATATAGACACTACACTGCAATTTTTTTAGTGTGTGTTTCAGCTCTGAGTGCTTCTTTACAGGAGAAGGAAAAAAACATACTTCACAATGTAACCAGAGTTTTCAAGTCATTTTGGTCATTTCTTTTGGTCCAGTCATCATGAAATTTACACACCATTTAAAGGGCAACAGTCATTAAATTATGCCAAAAACTGAAAAAGGGAGAGACAAAGTTTTGTTCCAACAGCACATCAGTCTTAAAGGCACAGTAACAAAAGCAGCCTTTTAAATTCTGAAGGATTACTATGCATCAGTGGTACACAGTATGTCATTCAGTATGAACAGCAAGATTTGTGCAAGGATTTAGACATGATGCTATTTTGTAACCTTGTAGGTTCCAGTGCAACAAAAGAAGCCAACTTTGAACACCAAAAATTGTGCGTAAACAGTGTTTCAGTGTGAATTTTAGAAAATGTGGTTCCTCAGAGAATACAGTGTTATAGCACTTACTAAAGCTGCATTATAACAGCCTGTGACATGTAACGCAGCACTGAGAGCTCAATCCCAGGTTTGAAACAGAGCAGAGAAGAGGAAAAGCTCAGTGTGGTGGATTAGAGAGAAAAACAAGCCTTTGATAGGAAAACAAAGCTGCTGGATCTGTCCCTTTGATAATGCCTTTGTAAAGGATGACCAGCAAAGCCCCCCAATTCAGCCATGCCTTTAAACGGAAGCCTAAGGGGCCAGGAGAAGGAGCGAGCATATGCCGAGATTAAAGTTTTCCTTCCATCCTTCTTTTTCCCCCTTTAAACATGGGGCAAGTTGAGATGCTTTGTTCAGAAAGCGAAGCAACTTGAACCGCTTTGTGCTCCAGTTGCATGTGAACAGACGGCAAACGAACACTTAATCTTGACAGACAACATAACTTGACATCAATTTGTCCCCAGCGGGAGAAGACTGGAGTACTCTGGGATTGGTTCAAACCTCAAGTCCCCTCCTTTCCCTTGTACACACGCAGACGGTACACATGAAGCCCAATTCTCTCTTTCATTCAGAACTTCATACCCCAGTGATAAATTCATAGTCAGGGAGCTGTGTGGTTTGTCGTAACTTATGTCTTCTACCGAGCAGCTCCGCAGAGGGAGAAGACTTAAGACATCAGGCCTGACGCGCACGCATTAAATAGTCGTGCCATTTTATCTCGGACTTTGGAATGCGTTGACCTTAGCATTTGCTCTACACATGGAATACCAATTGCATAGGGCCCTCTTACTCATGAAGATGGAGATTCTTCGACTCGTAACCACATGGGAGAGGTTAGGCGTCCAGCAGAAACAGGGAGTTACCCGTTCCCCCACCCATCCACCGCCTCCCCCCTAAAAAAAAAAACCCTAACTCACCGAGCTGCCGTCCCTCAAAAAAGGGAGGCAGAGGGGTGAGGGGATGTGGAGGAGTGTATCTGAAAGAGGCCCAGTCAAACATTCCCCTTCCCTCTTCCTCTCCTCCACAAGGTTCCCCTCCAAACCTGTGGGGGTGACTGAGAGGACACGGCGTCTTGTAAAACACATGCACTTAATATTAGAGCCATAAAACTTGTTAAATTAAAAGCTATTTTGGAAAATAGAAAGGGAAATATTTATGCGTCTGGCCCATGATAGAGTCCGTTCTATTCCCCAGCCAAGAGGTTGCCGGGGCGCAGGTAACAACTGTCAACAAGTGAGAAACCCCGCGGTACCCCGGTCGGCAGTGCACTCTCATGTGTGGCATGGTTTCTTTTAGCAGGACTGCGCAATTTAACGTTGCATAGGGACAGGGAAAAAAAGTAAATCAAGGCTTTGTTAAGGATGAGGTGAGAACTCCCCTCCCCAGCACCTCCATATAGACTCTTAGAAGAGGGTGAAAAACAAAGCAAAAAAAAAGGACTCTCAGTGATTGAAAAGCTGCAAAAAGCAATTATGATTGTGAAAATATACAGGCCCCTGGTTTTAGCTCTGGCAGGCTTCATAAATTGTAGAGGTCGCACTGTTTACTCAGCGCTGGACCAGGCCTGAGCCTTCTCTGGCCATCACATCAGAGAGGTGTAAACTACTGCATCAACCCTGCAGTAGTACCCCACCATCCACGACTCAACTAGGCCAACAAATCACATACATGTTTTAACTAAACCTACTTAGTGTTTTTGAGTTTTGTAACAGGTTTGAATAATGATTATTTCTTTTGTCACAAAAGTGTAAATATATGAAAAAGTAGTATACAATACTGAAAAGTCAGAAGCCATTAATTTATTTAATTTAAAGCCTAAATGGCCAGTATGCCATCCATTTCTCTGCATCAGGTTACAGGATGTACATTGTTTTTATAAAAATTACACAAAAGTATTAGCAACTGCATTATCTTTTTCAGGGTCTAGTGTGTCCACTCTTTACCTTAATTACAGTTTCCATTCTTTTCAGGAGACTTTCAGTTTCCTACCATCCAAACAATCCCAAACACATCCAGTGATGTTGAGGACCATGGGGTGGTCAGTCCATTGTCCTGAAAACATAGCAGCTTCTTTTTTTGATGCGTCTCCTTTCTTAATAAGTGCTGAGTTGTGTTCTCTCAGTGAAAGGATGAACAGAAGCACCTGTGGAAGTTTCAGATCTGTAACAAGTGTTGAGCTTGATTTTTTTTAAGATGAAAGTTTTAAGTGCTGTCAGATAGGGACAGTTTTATGCTCTACCAGGTTTTCCAGGTGATTGTGAGTAGCTCTGTTTTCTTTGTAGATTTTCTTTTTGAACCTCAGTTTAGGGAAGTTTTTTATTTCAGTTCTATTCAAGTGTATTAACTTATATCATCGCTGTCTATGGAAAAACAAGCATATACATAACAGTAACTTCACAGTAGATGGTAAAAGTTTCTTAATTTTTAATGTAAGTTAATAAAAAAAGATCCTTTTCTATGGAGCCCCTGAAGGGACATGGTCCAAGTCTGGTGAGCACCTGATAGTACAGGGTGCTCAACTGATGGTATTGGCTGCTCGACTGATACTATCGGCTGCTCACCACAAAGAATTGGATGCTTACCATATAGTACTGGGTGCTCAACTGATAGTATTGGGTGCTTACTTGACAGTATTGCTCCTGTGGTAGTATCAGGTGCTGATCACTTAGTGTCTGGCTCTAACCTAACGTTTTTTTTTTCACGTACCTGATTTTTACCAAAAAACAAAAGTTACACCACATGCCTTCAGAAGCTCATTATCATCCAAAGCAATTTTGGTCTTTGAGTCTATCTAACACGATGGTTTCACACAGTGTAAAGGGCAGCTGCTGAGCTCAAACAGTGCAGAAACAGCAACAATATTTTCTCCAAAACATCTCCCAAAAAATGTATAACTTGTTCTTGTATCAGTTTTTTTTGACAAGAAAGTAAATAATTTCTCTCCAACAAGCATAAAATCCCATTTCAGTGTTTTTACAGCTCAGCCAGCAACCACCTTCTTAACCAATAACCTTATTTAATAAAGTATGTTGTATTATTATTTAATATATTACATTACGTGCACATATTTTCACTTTTAAATGATGCGTGTAATCACGTGATGTTGGCATGTTTAAAGGCCATTTGATGCGGGTTCTGTATTTCAGACACTAATAGACCATCGTGGAGTTCAGGTGCTAGTCATTAGGTATAATTTTGTTCTCACATCATCATGGGAAGCGTGTTATTTCTGATAAGTGCTCACGAGCTGCGGTACGGGGGCCCGTGCCGCGTCTTTTGATGCCTCAGAACGCATCTCATGCTTCGACCAGGCAGGAGTCTTTAATGTAAACCAGCAAGTAAGTGAAAGAAGTCCATGAGTTGGGAAGATTTATGGTGCATTTGATCTCCGACTGGAAAGGTGCTTTAAGGCCCACAAAGGTTTTGTTGTGTGCGCGCTCAACGAAAAACCCATTATTATTTAAAAAAAATAATAAAAACACAGACCTGCACACACACACACACACACGTGCGCGCACCGAGACACATGCACAGACATGCATTTACCCAAAACACACGGCCAAAATGCACTTAAAATTTATGGCTTTAACATTCCTTCAGGGTCAAGCTATTTATCAAATCCTCCACATTCTGGTTTCAATTACGCGGCCTATTGTGGAGAGCAGCTATTTTAGCAGGTTCATTTGGCTCAGTAGGGGACGCGAAGGCTTCAGCTTTAACGCGCCGTCTCTGATGGCCGCTCGCTGTCAGCCTGGTAGCGGCCAGGCCGCGGGTGAAGGGAATGGACGGTGGCCTCTATCAGAAAAAGGGGAACGTTTTTTTTTCTTTATCGGAGCACAGGGCGGCGGGGCCTACGACTGTGGTAGAGAGGCAATAAATCCTGCTTTTATTGCTTAAGAATTCCACTCTCTCCGCAGGCCTGACAGCGCCCCGCGTTCTCCGAGCCTTTTGGACAATTTCGACACCGTGTCCATCTGGTGCTGATTAAGATCCCGACTGGCGAGGGAGAAAGGGAGGGAGAGAGAGGTGTGCGGGTCAAGAATGGGGAAAAAGACAGCAAGGTGAGAGGAGGGAGGAAGAGCAGAGCTGGAAAAGGAATAGAGGAATAATCCTGCATCTTCTATAACTTCACTCGGTACTCCAAACAGGTTGACTCAAAACGCGCTCATAATAAAGGCTAATGGGAAGAAGGTGTTTCTGCATCTGCCCATCAAATTCTATTACAGCGTTTCCGAGACTATGGGGTTCTGTTTTTGTTTTTATACAGTGAAACACATTGAACCTATTGTCTGTGGCAATTGACCCCATAATACAGACATACAGATCTTGAAGTATTTCTTTTAAGCAACATTATGTAACAATTTTGCCTTAAAATAACAGCTTCAGAATTGTTTTTGTGGTGCTCTGATCTATAATAATGAGAATGGTGGGTCTGCCACCACCACTCCAGGGATCGTCTGCCCTAGCAATGACGTGAGAACTGCGTAATGCTGAGAAGAAGCTAGCCTGCTTTTCCAGCATGGACATCATGGCGGAGGCTGTGAAGAGATAGAAAAAGACCTTGTCAGAGCAAGCAAGAAAAGAAAATGCGAGGGTGACTTAGCAAGAGACCAACCAGGAATAAGGTTTTGTACTTGTACTCAGTGGAACTCCTGCAGCAGAGTGTTCATCCCTGCCAATGTTATTGATGAAATAGCGCAACACACCTTACCTGTGTCATTCCAGTCTCAATGAGTAGTTTCCTGTCTCACTGTAGTTTGTCTGAATGCCCAAAGTAATTTAACTGCTGTCCTGTAATGTTACTCTACCGTGTAAGTCAACATGGAGCTTTCCTTCTGATGCTGTCTTTCTTTGACGTCTCTTTGTACACACATGTGTCACACAGGTATAAGGTCTAACCCATAACTAAGCACGATTTAATTCACAGCCTCGTTTTCTCCTGATCTCAGGATTTTCTTTACACAGTCGTGTCCAATAAAAGCTATGAATTACTCAGCAGCTCTCATTAAATTATTAAGCAAAGAACGTACAATTGTAAGACGGTAATTATGAGTAAGGAAGTCAAGACCTGCAGACAGGATCTTAGAGTTTAAGGAAAGTCCAATTAGAAAGCCAAGAAAAGAGAAGGCCACTGATGGCTGGCCAGCGTGACCACCATTATAGCCAGCCGGCACCATTAAGCCGATGACCCAGCCATGGCCAAAAGATATTATTTGGAGAGAGGAGACATCTTGTCCTGTGTTTGGGGTTTATTATCCTCTCTGCTGGCACCTGCTCTCACTCTGGGCTTTGCCAGCACTGTCCCTGCACCCCTGCTTCTCTTCTCCTCCCTTACTGCTTCCATTCCAACCCCCCAGAACCCACTGGCACTGATGATCTTCTGCGCAGGGGTCAACCAAGGGCAGGAGAGGTTCATTTGGAAGACTGTTGAAGCTTTGTGATATCATAGCCTGAGTGTTCCTGCGAGAAACGGCTCATCTGCAGCACCTGGAGAACTGGGCCTTCCCCCCACTGATAACACAGGGAAAATGACCATACGATCAGAGATTAGCCTGAGCCTCCCACACCAAACTGCTCATACTCAAAGCAGAGCCTAAACATGGGGTAAATAAAACACATTACACCACTCAGCTAGACTTCAGAAGTGGGTGGAGAATTTCTCAAGTCAGGGGATTCATTCTTTGTGAAATGATGACTAAAAACTACTTACTGTGTAATTTACAGAACCACAGTGCACCTTCTAGTTCCATTCAGCATCTAGCAGCTATGAATGAACTAATGTTTTCTAATACACTTTCAAAGTAAAATAAATTGTTCAGCATCAATATGTAAAGATCAATTGTACATACATCATCGGCAACAAAACAAAATAAAAATATAAAACACAGAATTCTTAAGTAACTAAAAGGAAATGGGAAAAAGTAGAGATGTGTAAACACAAGTACACATCCTCTACAAAGAACACACTTCTACACATATGCAAAAGTAATTTTAAATTTAGCTTCCATGCACCTCGTGACCAAGGAGCACAAGGGATTAAGTCTTGGCAGACTCTGTATTTTGTTATTTCTTTTAAAATTACATTTAAAAAAAGGAATCAATAATTAATCAAATTCAAAACAAGTAAGAGACTGACCGACAGACAGAGAGATAGATAGACAGATGAGTAAAATTATATTCACACGGAAATGCATACATTTGCAAATATATAAATCCGTCAAAATCTACACTGATATGAATAAATGATATGAAGCTGATGTATATTTGTAGGTTATTTAGTTTAAGAAGTTTCTAATGTACAGTCGTATGCAAAGGTTTAAGCTCTCTGGTCTAATTACACTTTTTTTTTCTAGATGAAAATATGTTTACACATGCACTTTTTGTTTTTTTCTCATTTACAAAGCACTTTGAAAGACTGCAGTGTAGGAAATGTGTTATATAAATGAACTTGGAAAAATATATAATATCACTTTTGCCCAGGCCAATTAAATTTAGCAAATAACCTGTAGAAGAGAAATGCTATATTTAAGTTCACAATTTGACTAGGAGTACATTTGCATACAACTGTATATCAGAGATAATAATTCATAAACCACCATATATACATATATTACAGTAATGCATGGACAGGCTGTTAATATCTGTAAGGAGAGAGAGAGGGAGAGAGAGACAGAGGGGGCAGTGAGGGGCCAGTAAACAGACGGTGGAGGTGGGAGGGTGTATGTGTGTATGTGTGTTGATGTTCCTGACCCTGTGGAGACCCCGTGCCTCATCAGAAGATGAAACTCACCTACTCAGCTCTCTCCTGCCTGGTGGTGTGGCTTCCCTGTAAAATGGTGTTATTAATAAGAAGCACATGTTGACAAAGGGTTCTTCAGGCTTCATCTGGCTTCCTTGCAGCCAAATAGAAAAAATACATTTCACAGAATGAAACCTTCTACTAATTACATCAGTTTGCACACATGCCTAAAATACATATATAAGTGAAGATAAAGTCCTGAACTAAATAAGATATTTCTGATAGTTTGCTTTAATGTTTTTATATCAAATTATTTCTGTAAAACTAAGTTGCTTGACAGGTACACATCCTGTCAGACTGGAATGATGGACAGAAACACCCATGAAAGTTTTTTTTAGATCTGAAGCATCTTTCAAAGATGATAGATTTTAGTGATGTTTATCTGATGGGGACAGTTTTGGGGGTCTTTCAGGTGATTGTTAGGAGGCCCACTGTCTCTGCAGCTTTCAATCTTTTTTTTTTTTGGTCTCCAGATTTGGAAACCTTGGTGTCTCTAATTTTCTTTGACATTCTCCTTTATGATACCAGTAGATTGTCTTATATCTAATCTCAACAGAAGTATCTCAAACAATATTACCAATTTATAGTACAAACTCATACTTCAAGAGGAATTCCACCAATTATTTGCAAAGTTAATAATAATTTGTTCCTCGGGAAATGTTTGATTGTGTAGATTACTTTACAGTGGTGTTGATAGGAACCAGCAGTGATTGTGTCTAAAACACAAAAATAGCCATTTTGTGTATTTGGGGTTTTTATTGCCTCATAATGCCCTGAATATATGCATTTGCCAAGAATAGATTAAAATAAATAAACTTTATCACAAAACTGTCATAAAACAACTTCCATACATAAACAATAACGATTTAATTTACTTTTTGGGAGGAAGTTTTTAGAAAATGTTTAAAAATGGGGGTTTTACATGCAACGGTGACGGTGAAAATAGAAAATAAATTTTCTCTGAGAGCATATTTATTACAATTTTTTAAACAAGGTTTCTGCAAAGGAAGCCGGTGGGTGTCTGGTTCCTATCTCTGTCACTGTAAACAAATCTGACTTCACACCAAATCACTCATTGACATGTTGACCAAAAGAGTGGTCTCTGGCTTTTGCACCATGCCGTACATCCCTTCTTGTTTGTGAGCAACATATTAGTGGAGCTAGTCTGGTCACACGGCGCAGCGTGAACCAAAATCCTATTCCATACCTGTAGCCTTTCAATAGCACCCATTTTTCCTTATTATTCCACCGGATTGTAATAGAAATTTCTACTTAGTGTACCTTTAAAGGTTAATGCCCCACAGGTAAAATCAATTATCTTTTATCTCCCAAATCTAGAAGTGCATGGCATATAAAGTGGAAGACGCAATAATAATTTTACAAATCATTTCACCGCCTAGAGACCAAATAATGTGCGGGAGCGTTTACTTTGTCACCGTACAGGGCTCAGGAGGACGCGGGTAACTCGGCAGAATAACAATATCATTAAAGCGCAGGCTGGAGAGATAAATCATTATTGCCGTTAATGTCTGCTAACCTATTCAAATGGGCCTCTCCTTCCTAATGTCCACCCATCTGTGTGGCTTTGTCTTATATTCAAATCAGCGTAATCAACTTTGCTGTGCGTGCTACATCTGGAAATAGAAATTAATGGCATTGTTCAAAATCAAATTGTTTTGCATGTGTGATAAATGGACGTACAGCTAATTGTGTTATTTGAATAAAAAATGAAAGCAGAAACTGATATGATTATGGGGAGAAGGGGGGGGGGGGCACATGCTGTTTCTCATCCCGAATGCTGCTGTGTTTGTGGTCACCTCAAGCTTCTGGGCCGTTGTTTGAAACACATTGGTAAATAAGGGATGTAGTGATTTAACTCGGCGGCTAAAAATAGAGTCTGATCAGACTGATCCGACTTTCAGGCAAAGCTTTCAGGCAACCATCATCATTACTGAGCTTTTAATTGCCTGCCAGTTTAGACATGACTGGAGTCGTATCCCATAGGCTGCTAATTGCATTTACGTTCAGTTTAGCCTGAGGTTTTTTTATCTAACCCAAAAGTCATATACTAACCACATACTGTTTGGTAAAACTAATTTAAGGCCTGTCACCAGTTTTGCGATGAGCTACATCTGGGACTGTTACTGAATTACAGTCTCTTTTTAAACTAAGAGGGAATGTATTTAACAAACTAACAAATCAATAGAAAACATTTAGACGTGCTGTGTTCAGATCAATAAGGGTATATTAAAGTGGCCTTATGCTACACTGTTCTTGTACTTGTTTTCCACTGAGCTCTGCTTATGATGTACCAAAAACAGTCATAATTCAGTTTTTATATGACTCTCTTTATCCTTTGGAATTAAAAAGGCTGCTCGAAACACTATTATAACTTCCATGTGAGCAGGCAGAGTTAAACTGCCATATAGTGTTCCATTTCCACTTTACCTTTCTGTCATTTAGCAGACACTCTCATTCAGAGTGACTTACAAAAGTGTTCTGTCTTCAGTCACAGAGAATGTATCTCTAGCTAGTACAAATAGGTTAGAGTCCAAACTTCCCTTGAGCTCAAACACTGCCAGAAACAAGGGCCAATGCTGATACCTAGAGAGAAATACAGCAGATATTTTTAAAATACCTAGCAATGCCTAGCCAGTGCTCATACCTAGAACGATGATTTAAGAGGGAAGCACAGCATAAGTGCAATACAGTGCATTTTAATAAATACTTAGATTAGTGCTCACTTAAGCGGTTCTCAAAGAGATGGTCTTCAGCCTGCGTTTGAAGATCGAGAGTCTGCTGTTTGGACAGCCAGTGGAAGTTCATTCTAGCCGTCATGGACTGTCTGGACTGAATGGTACATTTGGAAGCTTTAAAGGAGCAATATATAAGATCTGTCGAATTCATGCGCCACTCAGTCCTCCCCCTTTCACTTCGTTCCCAGTTCACTAATTAGAACTTTTGCAAGTTCAGCATCAAACTTCAACCCTTTGCAGATATTTTCATTTTCTGCTTTTATTCCCATGTGGACATGGTTCTTCCTCATTACCAGACAGGAGAAGCCAAAAAAGTTAGAAGCCAAAGAAGCTAAAGTTAGTAAGCTAATATGACAGATGTCTTTCATATACTGACACATCCTGTTATTTTTTAAATGTTTTAAGCTAAAATATATATTCAAATTGATTGTGCCATCTTACATATGGCTTCTTTAATAATATTTACATACTACATCAAACTCAAATAGCGAACGAAATTTAGAACAAATTCACTTGATATGAAATCAAGACATGACTTCCTTTCACCTTTTTATTGTTATCCTTTTAATGAGATAAGTGTGCTTGTTAAATCATTCGATTATTTGGGAAATTAGGGGTTGGACAAGCAAGTAATCGATTAAGCACAGCAGCACCCTCGAATATAGGCAAAATAACAGAACCGTGCACCTAAATGTGTGAATGTTCAGGAGCTGGAAGGCTCAGCCTGACTGATCTCCCGCCCTGGCGATGGCAGCCCACTGTGATGACACTGATTATGATTTCCAGCCTTTCAGAAACAGATCCGCCTGCCAGTGAGGCCAGAGCAACCTACTAATGCCACATATCTGGAACAAGAAGAAGCCTGTGGATGAAAACAAAACCAGGCTCTGCTCAGATTCTGCTCCCTGAAGCTCTGTCAAATTACTATACCTGTTGAGATTTTTGACAAGGCCACCAGTTTTTGAGAAAAGCAGGCCGACTGAGATTTGAAAGCAGCCAGAAAGAAAAGGAAGCTCCTAACGCGAGTGACTGTCTGTGGACGTGGACAGTGAGGGCAAGTCAACCAGACAAGTGCAATTTACGAGTCAGGGCAGGGTCTAGCCAACAGCAGCCATTGGGATGTGTGAACGAATTCATTTATTTTGATAATCTCTTTCTCTCTCTCTCTCATCGCACTCGTTTTTTTTTTTTGGTGCTGTCTTTGTCAAAATGAATGACAACGATTTGGTGGTGGATCCGGGATGTGCAGGCGGCATTGACAGGCGAATTATCAGGGGCCCAGTGCTCCTTATTATCAGCGGAGAAGTCATCAGAAGGACGGGTGTAGGGGCCCTCTCTGCTGTCACTATCTGTCAGTGGGACGAGGTCTGCTGCAAGGGCCAGCTGACAGGTAATTTCAACAATAACAATTACTCCCATTAGTGGTGTCATAAACAATTCACCCAAGGCAGAGCAATAACAAAGCTTTATAATCCACCGCCATATAAATAAATGCCAGCAGGTAACAAGTAATTTAGCAGAGAAACGAGCCCCAGTGTAGTGCATGTTTTAGCGTTGCACTCCAAATGAAACCAAGGCGCACATGAGATCTAGAAACAGGAGCCCAGCTATTAACCAAATAACACTGCAAACCAAAACAGAGGGAGAACTGCGGGGTACATATGTTAATATTAAGAGGAATCAGCCTATGTTTAAAAAGTTTTTTTATATTTAATACGTAGATGTATGTACAGTAGAATAATCAAATATATGATTAACAGCATCTAAACCAATTTAAGATATCAGACATAATGGTGAATTAAAAGCAAATAAGCTAATATATAAACATAAATATTATAAAATACTCTAACACCAATTTACAAACACATACATCAGTACTACATATTTAAATCAGCCTATTCTTATCAAATATGTCTTATTTATATATAAGAAATATACCAGTTTAAACCACTTGCAGGTCAATTTGAATTTGAAAAGCTGTTACTCATGTGTTCTGTAGCAGGTTCTTATGTTGCCTGTTTTATGTGGTTCTTTAAATAATTTTATTAATGGATCTATAGAGAACCAGGGCACACTCAAGGAACTATTTTAATGCATTAATTGTTTTATGCAAGGTTAAATGATTCTTCTACAACCTGTTTTATATGGTTCCCTAAATAATCATTTTCAATGGTTCTATTATAGTTACTGAAAGTGTCTTTTGGTGCACTCCTAGCAAACAACAAAGAATTACTTAAAAATAACTATATATAACAGGTTCCCCATCACAGAGAAAAAACATTAAACAATGAATAGTACAGTTTGTGCACTAAGGTGGTTCTGTAATTGTCTGTGGTGTTTCTTATTTAGACAGCCTCCATAGGGTGTATATTATTATAATATTTCAGTTATATTTATCTAATTTAGCATATCAAACACATACATGTATAAATTCACTTAAAGTTTATATTAGAAGAGCCACTCATACATGACTATTTCTGCTAGGAGTACTGTCCTGTTATTCAGGCTATTTACATAAACGGATGCATAAATATAACCACAAGTACTAAAATGTTGTTTGAATATAATTGTTGTTGCTTATTTAAATCCACATTAGGGAACGTGTACAGTGGAATCCGGTTATATTAATAGGTGCTGCTGTCCTGGTTTCTGATCTTGCCGAGATCAGTTTGTTCAAGTCGCTCGAGCGTGCGCGCGTCTGTGTGTGTGTGTGTGTGTGTGTGTGTGTGTGTGTGTGTGTGTGTGTGTGCTCTATTCGTGCAGGGCGCAAACAGAGCTGTGTGCCCTGCAGCACCAGGAGAAAGTGAAAATCCCTAATGAGGAGAAGCGAGCTGCAATTAACACCGTGTCCCACCGCACGCGGTCAGGTGCTGTCACACACACACACACACACAGGCAGGCGCGCGCCCGCGCGGAGACACAGCGAGAAAAATAAGTGTTCTGCTGCCTGAGAGGAGGAATCAGTATAGATTACATAGTAGCTATTTTAAAACCTCTCACTCTCCGTGTCTCACACTGTGTAGGATATACTGTAAGGCTTGCTGACCTGTTTGTTTGCTGATTGTTCTTTTATTGTGCTTTGTTTGTTAAGGACGCTGTAATTGCTACAAGCCTTACTGTAGTAGACATGCTAAGCGATGCAAGTCTGTTTACACAAAAATTTGATTAAACTAAATTAAATAAAAGTAACTCATATAAATTAATGAATGTAATGTTCCTGACAAACAGCAACTCAGGAAAAAAGTAATAACAATGTAAACAAATCAGCCCCCAACTGTTTAATTATAATAAACCCATTTAACGATTTCTCTGAACAAACGTATATATAAACGTATATATATATATAAAAACATTCTTCGGATTATTTGCTAGTACTCTTTAATCAAACGCTTCTTTGCCAACCCTGTTTCTCAATCTTTATAATGAAACGATTTTCCCTTTAATCAAGCGTGATGTATTTTGTATATCATATTTTAGATAAACCGGTTAATGAGCGAGCAAAAATATATAAAGCATTGGTTTAAATAAATACTATTATGTTTGCAAAACTGATTTATTAGCCGTAGTCCTGTTGTATATGACGTTTGCGGATGTTTAAATAACGCACAATGATTTTATTCTTAAACTGACCTCACCTATAGATGATACGCATTGTTATTATTATATTATTTCACACTAAATCATTGTCCTGTTTTAGGACTGCTGGTATAATGCCAGGTGCGTGGAATAAAAGTTCTAGAAAGCTACAACAAGAAAAAAGAATATTAATAATAATTCTAATAATAAGTAAAACACGTGAATGCGCCCGTTAACCTCACGCTGCTAATAAGCATTAAATTCCCTGCTTAACTAAAACTCCTCTGGCTATCAGAGAACAAAAGCTGCTCAGCTCGTGTTTTTTCCTCCCTGCAGTGGAGAAGCCGCTTTTGTCAGCCAGCGAGGTGGGCGGGGCTTCGTCGACATCCCTTTCCGTCAATCACAGACCAGGCCCCGCCCCCTCTCCAGTGCGACCCGCGATGCCTTTCTTTGGCTGCGCATCCTATTTGCATATATTAGTGGCGCTCTAGCTCAGCATGGCCTCCGCTAACCATCCCTCAGTAACGCTAGGCTACCTGCCGAGGAGGAGAAAGAGAGAAAGAAAGGAGGAGACAGGAGAGGAGAAAATGAGGCAAAACAAAGGCAGGACTTTCTATAGTGATAAACAAACGCGCCATTGCGGGCGACATGGCTAGCTGTAGCTACTGTACGAAGCTAAAGTTGGCCTGCTGTTCTCCTGCTTCTTGTTTGAATTTAAGGTAGAACAGGCAAATTCCAATTAGAAGCTCTCATAAACTTTGTTGCTGTTGATGTGTTTCTCACTTGTTGTGTATTGTTTTCTCGGCTCTCCTTCTAGAACAGGGCGCCATTTTGCTGTTAAGCGGCCTCCTGTCATGATGGATATCTCAGCAGGTCAGGAGTCAGAGTTGAGCTGCAGGTCAGTCTGTAACACAACATGGACGTCCAGCCCCAAACTGGATACCTATCTGTCACTGGGCAGTGCTAGTTAAGACGCAGGCCTGTGTTTTTATTTTACAGCCTCTCCAGGTAACAGTACTGTGTAAAGACTGCCCATTATTTCATTTTAAGCAAAGCAAACCTTCACTGCGAAGAAAACACACATTTAACATAAAGCTAAACAGAAGCCTCAACAACTGAATAGAATATTATAATTATCAATATTTAGGATCCAAACTTAGTGTTTATTCCTTTCAAATTTTCAGGGATATTTTTTTCACAGCTCCAGAGTTCAGTCAAGTTGGTTGTGTTTTCTGCTTCGGATGATATAAGCAATCCCAAACACATAAAGGACACACTTGAAAAAGACGGGTCTTCAAGGGTTTTTGCTAAAACTATGGTTCTATTAATAACTATGAATTCAGACTGGTGGAGATTGTGTTGTGTATGGTTCTGGAAGGTGATTCTGCTGTTGGTATAATATCAAACTTGCAACAATAGCAGAAACCTTTTTGGTGCCATACACAACCATTACCAAAAAGGTACTATAAAGAATAACTACAACACATAATCCATCGATCTGAAATATTTCATATTGTGAAAAAAACATACATACAGATGGTTCATGGTTCTCTATAGAACCATTCTCATTAATAAAGAAACATTGATATACCATTTTTAGTGTAATGTTAAGGCCCATTGTTCTGAGCACAACAGCATTTTCTATATCTTTTCTTTGCTGAGTTTACTGCTACACTTTTTTTGAGACCCACAGCACTGAGTTGTCTTTTCTTCTACTTTTAAAAGGCGAAAGCTTTAAAGAAGAATAGCATAATGCAATAATTAAGATGAAAACAAAAAAATGTATAGTGGTTTGATGAATTGTTGATGAATTGATGAATTGATGGTGATAGGAACCAGACGTCTGCCTCTAAAACCTCCGTTGCAGAAAGTTGATATAAGAACTGGTTTATAAATATGCTGCCTGATGTCTAAGACATTGTTTTATGATAGTTTTCAGAAGAACTAAAATATATTTTCAAGGTTTATTCATGCTGGAGAGGTACTGCAGGTCCTGGTAAGACACAATAGCTCCCACAGACAACTTATTTTCTCAGCTTCAATAGAATTACATATAAAACATATTGTTTTGATTTTTACTTTTCTGCTTTATTCTGAGCACAGCAGCTGCTCTCATAGTGTGTGAAAACACCATAAAGAAGGTACCAATTAAAATGCTCCAAATTTTGCCCTCTCATGTAATGGCAATGCTTGTTTTCTTTTGGACAGTGACATATGTAGTCTCATTGATGATTTTGGACAGGAAATAAATTGCCTATATTCTGTAATGGTCATTGGGTTTTTCTACAATAAACTGTTTCACATCAAAGCATTTTGAATTTGTTTGTTTACACTTTGTATTAGATTCGTTAATTTAAATATTTAGCTGTTTTTCTGATTGGGCAGTTTGGTGGTCTGTCAGGTCTTGCAGGTGGTTGTTAGGAGGCCTGTTTTTTTTGTTTATTTATTACTTAATGATGAAAAATGAATAACTTGGCAGAGGGTGGTTTCTAACTTTTGCACAGTGCAGTCTGTGAAAGTGAAACTGAACTAGGAGGAGGAGGCAGCAAATGGCAAGGAGGTGTTAAAAACAATCTCGGCCCTGACCTCCACATGCGCTCTCTTTCTCACCCGCACAGTCTTGAACCCGCAGCTTCACATCAAACAATAAACAGTCCATTAAATCTCAAGGCAAGGATAAATGCTGATATTGGTTGGAGTGGTGGAATGAGGCAGGGGGGTTTATTTAAAGCGTGACGACCCCTGGCCAAAACCTGGTTCAGTGGAGAGATGAATAAAAATTTTAATGGCTCATAAAACACAGCGATTCCTCTCAGCACAGGTTTTTTTTCTCCTCTCTCTCTTTTTTTTCCCTGACTGCATTATTCCTGGCGGTGGTGGCGACGCCTCTTTTTGTCTGCCGAGTGAAAAGCCGTTCACCGAGGCCTCTGCTGGAACTCCATCAGGACCAGAAAGAGAGGGAAGAGAAAGAAGAGCCATGAATGCAGCTGCGTGATGGGTGAGCAGAGAGTCTCTCACACATACACTGTAAAAAAAAAAAACTTTTTCTCACTCTCTGCCTTTCAGATGCAAAGTGCATAGTCACCAGCACAGCATGAATGAAATGGAGGGGGTGGTGGGGTTTTGAAGAGAGGGAGAAAAAAGTGCAGCATTGTCTCTTGATTAAAAACCCTCTCAGCCATATTCTTGTTTGCTCCACCCCATGACATGCGCCATTTGCTCCAATGAAAATGGCCCTAGTGTTGATTCACTCACCAGTCGAGCTGGCCTCAGGGCTAGATAAATAAACAGGCATCTGTTGTTTTATTTAATGCTCGCTCCATCTCATCCTTCTCTCCACTGTGGCTGGGCACCTCCAAAGGAGTTCCCTCCCTTTAGCAGAGCATCCAATGCTCCATCACTCAGAGACAGAGAGAGAGAAAGAGAGAGGGAGAGAGGTGTAAGCTGGCATTAAGCTGGATCTCTCCACAGGATTGCTTTGTTCCAGTTTGTGTGTTTTAGGGGATTATTAAGCCACAGGGTCACAGCAAAACTCACTTCCAAACCCACTGCCGCTCGCTGCTTGTGTTTGAGAAGCTTTGCCTGGTGCACCCAATGAGATTATGTACTTTTGTTACAAACGAGTTGGCTCCTATTTTGTCATAATCATGTTGCTGGATTTTCAATAAAATTAATAGTACATAACATTCTAAATAGCTTACCTGTTTAAAGGAGACATTGCTCTCAGTTACAAGTTTATCCACATCATCGCTGTTGCACAATGGCATTGTATCTCCATTTTTCTTGTTTTTGCTTTTTTATGAATTTGTAATATTCTAGTTACTCTTTGAATTTGTTCAAAACTTCACGATGAACAGAAGTGGTCCAAAAGTAGTTGCAAAAAAACAAAGATGTAATTTTAACTTCCATTACAAGTTCGGAATGTTTTTACAAATTTAAAATAAAATACCGACCAAATGATATACAGCCCTGTGCAAATAACGGAGACAATTCCTCATTTATGTAATCTTTTCAGAGGATATTTCTGAAAATGTTAGATGTCAGGTTGTGAATCACAAAACCTAAAAAAATTAAAAAGTAAAAACAAATCAATAACCACCAACAATGATAAAGATAAAGTACTTTTTATCAAGCTCCACTCTTGCTTCAGTTCTGAAAACTTCCACAGGTGTTTCAGTCCGTCCTTACACTATTAGAAGACACCTGGGTTGGGGTCTGTTGCTCATAGTACAATTGACTGACCAACCTGGAGTCCAGACCTCAACATCACTGAATGAAAATTCCACCAGCTTCTAAGACTGGATGCTTCAGCTGAGGAAAAATATCCTTGCAAATTTTATTAAAAACCTGAAAAACATTGGACATTCAAAATACTGAAAATTATATTAATTCATTATTAACATTGGCATACTGCTTAGCTATTAAGGGCTCCATGTAGTTTTCTATTAAACCTGCTGAACAAACTTGCGGAAAAATGAAAAGTAATTTGGGTATAGTTGGCCATTTTTACACAGTAGAACCCGAAAGCTGCCTTTAATCCAAAGCAAAACTTCACAAATATATAATATAATAATCTGTTTTATAATATAACTTGCCTAGGAGTGGGCTCTGACTTCAGAACAGCACTACACAAAAATAGTTATATTTAAAAAGTCTCAGTTTATAAAAGTCTCGCTTTTGTTAGAAATTGTTTGGTTCTGTTTTTCCATAATTAGTCAGTTTTGCTGCTAAATAGGCTCTGTGTGTGTAATTGATTCAACACGTACTCAGAGTAATTTGTATACTGTATTAGTAAAATCATTATTATGGTTTATTATTGCTCGCTGTGCACCTCTGTTACAAATGGGTTGGGTCTTATTTTGTCATAATTCACTTTAAATCCATTTAATTTGCTGAAAATCAGCAGGAATCTAATACGGTCTTTCCTTAAACCGTTGTCATGACATCAAACTGTTTTACATCAGTATTAACACAGGTTCTGGTTTTTAGCGTGGGCCTGTTTGTATGAATGCACGTTGTAACTAGAGAATATATGTCTAGTATGTTTGTGCACGGAGCCCTGCTCTTGAACCATGGGTGCCGTGCTCAGGTCATGAGACTGTAAATATACAGGCAGAGACCCGAACCCATAAATCTCCCTGAGCAGAGCCTGCTGTCCCTACATACTGCCATTACAACACAGCACACTCTCTCTCTCTTTCTCCCTCTCTCTCCCCGAAAGATCACAGCACAATACTATATCTCAGACCACAGCCCGTGGCCGACGCTTCATTCAAACACTGTTTTACTTGTCCTGTGTTCACATAGAAAGCAGTCATTCCTGGAACGACACATGAGATGGCGGGCGACGGCCACTCTCCACTTTCTGTGGATTTTCAGATAAAACCAGACTGATATTGAGTTACGCTGTGCCGTACGCCACAGGACCTCGTATTCCACCGTTTTTGTGAGGTGTGAAATTTATTGTGCTACAGACACAAGTTAAGTTTTTTTTTTTCCGTCCGCAATGAATTTCAAAGGTGCTTCCAGGCAGCCTTTTGTCCTTTTTAACATATTTATCTGTCAAGTAAAAAAACCCACACGTCTTCAATTATTCCCTGTGTTTTCTCAAGGGCACATGTGCTAGAATGAATGGATGGAAAAGCGTTCTGTCATAATTAATAATGTGCTCGCCTAGGCTTTGGCAGCCTCCTCGTCTTAGGCATGTTTTGACAATTCCAGCCTGATTGCAGGCTCTACTTTGTACCTTTGCCAAAATCTATCATTACAGAAACACAGGTAATGCACAAAAAACAAATGTAATTTCCTAGATTAATTTATTTATGGCTTAATTTGATAAAACAATAGCTTTTTAACCCCCTCTTATTTTGAAGTTATGAATTCACTGGAATTATAACAGGAATAATTGTCATTTTTTAATTGGTTTTCTTTTCTTTTTTCTCATCGCGTTTTGACCACATCACCTGGTGCCATTTTTTTCTTTATTTTTCACTAATTGCTTGTATGTTTTCAAGGTGCTAAGTTTCTAGATTTAAAACTACGCTTGTTCCTCCCACTCTCTCTCTTTGTTAACTTAGTATGTTTCACTATTTTAAAATGTGCAGTAAGTTGGTTTAGACTGTATTACAACATGTAAAACATAAGCTATAATTATAAATAATAGATTTCTGTTCCTTTCTGTTATTCTTCTGTGGGATTACAGAAAGGTTTTAAACATAAATTTATAACACTGACATATATAATCTCCCTTCTACAGGCCGTTTATTTTTTATCAAAATGTTTAAATTTCACTACTTGCTTTGTATACCTTTTATCATGAAAGCAAAGCCTGCCTTAAGGCCTGCTTCATCGTTCAACAATGTTTTTCCAAATATAGCAAACAAAAAAGAGACCGAAGGGATCCTATATTACATCAGCATGTTAGTGTCTCGCTGAGTGCTTATGGTGCACGGCTGCTTTATCTCAGATTTTCTCCCCGCATGTCCAGGATTCCTCGGGGGCACAAAACACTGATCTAACATCTCTACAGAGAGCGACTGCTGTTGGGAATAAGATAGGACCCCTGCTGCCCCCTACAGAATCGCAGACACCAGATCAGCAGCTGATATGTTGCGGGAGCATTTACATCGTCCCTTCTAATATAAGATTGTACTCTTCAGACCTGTTTATGGACACAAGGCAAAAACTCAAGTTAGCATAAAGGCTATATAAAGGAATGTATTTGTATTATACACAATGCAGCACCGTACAGCACTGGGCTTATTTTAACGATTAAAAAAAAAGATCTATAAACACGCATCTCTTTAAAGGCAGGGGTGACTCTAATGTGCTCATTAGAATTCATTGTAGTCACACAATTAGCAAGGTCACTGATTTGTACTGGGTGAAGAGAAAAGGCAAAAAAGGAGAGAGATAGTTGAAGAGTAATTACTTAGATAGTGCTACACTTAAAACCTTGAACCTGTACCTTTAAGTTTAAAGCAGCTTATCGGCCAAAGAAAGAGAAGATGAGTTTGTGTGGTTAGAGTCCTTTAAATTTTTCCTTTTTTATTACAATATATATATATATATATATATATATATATATATATATATATATATATATATATATATATATATATATATATATATATATATATATTGTAATATAAATAAAAATATATATATATATAATTACATTGTATTAATAAATTGTAATTTTATTTTAGTAAATATAAATATATATAAACTATAATTACACACAATAAATACTGTACCATCAGTACCTATACTGCATACAGATCAGCCAAGTATAACATATGAAGCAGCTCAAAAAGAGGAATTAGCAGAAAAATGTTTTGGTGCCCCTTGAACTTGTAGCACAGTTCACGGGATTTACATGTAATTGTAGATTTAAATTTCCTTCTTTCTTCCAGCAGGGCCTGGTGTCACGTTCAGAGTTCAAGTCTGCTCCTGTCCGGGAGACAGAAGGTATGCACATCCAGGGCTGCAGCTATTGTCTGCTCGGGAAAATAAAACAGCTCAGAGATCACTTTCCCTCAGCACACCTCCTCTGCTGCTGAAATTGATCACACCAACACTGGTCCTCGCTGTTCATTCTTAATTTGTAGCCCACAATATAGCAAAGCTCTTGAGTATGAGGTAACGAAAATAAATATGATTAAAGGGAAAACCTGTATTTGACTGGTGAGAGGCTAATAATAAAAAGTACTAAAAAATAGTCATGCTGTTAGACATCTAAAAACAGGAAGAATACAGCCCTGTATTTTCTTTCTATCCATGTTTAAACTTGTTTTGTTGTTACAAGGATCCACCCTAAAACATTTTGGTGCAATTTCTATTTATTTGTTCCACAGGCCACATATGTTTAAGTTGTCTTCAGCAAATCGACAGTAGTTGTGTGTTAAACTGTGCAGAAGGATGTGTACAATAGTAAATTTTGTAAATTAGACTTTTTGTCCAAACTGACGCTTTTATTTTGCAATATGGGTTTTGCAAGTAGGCATCTCCTATCGCACTCTGTTGAGTGGGACTTCCCGTTGAATAAATTGTGCTAAGTGCTTTCTTCTTCCGTGTGACAGAGCCGGGAGGCCATTTCTCAGGGTAAAGACCTGTGTGTGCCGTCTTCTCCAAGAGCTGGAGGAGGAGCTGCTTCCGCAGAGGAAAGACCCAGCAACGGTCACAGCACACCACAGCCCCGCTCCATGACAGCCCATACATCCGCAGCCAACAACACACCCATACACGCGTGCACGCTCTGCTCCAAGCGTTGCCCTCAACACCACCAACCACCAGGACACACCAAGCCATGATGGATGCTATCAATAGTGTAAGTCAAGCAAAGATCGATTCAATACGAAGGCGTCCTGCATCTGTCCTGTATATCGGATCTTGGAGTAAAAGAGCTAGATCTGATTGGTTGTAAGAGTCTGGTCAGGTTGTCAGGGCTTATGATGAGAGTTAGATAATAATAATAATAATAATAATAATAATAAAGTTAGAAATCATGTCTAATCATTATAATGTGTCAACAGCTCAGTCCAGCTTCCAGTGCTGAGGCTGTTTATCACAGTGTTATCACATTCTATTTCAGCTTTTCTGTTAGTCAATATGAGCAATGTATGAGCAAAATATGAACACAGAAATAGCTTGTTATAAAGATACTGTACAAAATCTAATAATAAAAAAAGCCATCAAAACTAGCCTGAACTCCCCAATATTAGTAAAGGATTAGTATTATGCAGTTGATGAGAAAATAATAATTATAAGGAGTGGTGATAGAAACCAGGTGGCATGTTGCCCACAACACAAGTAAAACCTATGTATTTAGTATCTCAAATAAAAGTGATTCTGTTTTCTATATGGTAAAGTAATGTGAAATATATCAAACGATTTTTGAATATCAAATTAAGTAGGCTAAAATCTCAAAAAAAAGCAAAGTCCTAGTCATGCTATTGATAACAATTTTAAGTATTAACATTCTGTGAGGGAGTGTTTCACATTAAACCACTCTGACTTTATTTAATGACTGAATTATGCAGAATTTCAAAAAAACAGACAAACGCATGTAATAAAATCATATTAGCCATTGTAGAGCAATTTAATTGAAGGTTGAAAACTGGCCTAACGTGACAAAATGCCCAGAACTGGCTGCATTCTTTAATGTGAAGGAGCAATTCAATTAACTGAAAAGATTAAAGAATGATTCAGAGAACAGTAGAAAAAGCCTAATCAGACCCCCTCATTAGTAAGTGTGAATCCAGTCTGGGTCATTTAAGCAGTGCAGCGAAGAACAGAGTGTAGTGGAGTGGATCGGCGCCCAGTCCGCCTTTGCAGCCCTGCAGATGCACAGCAAAAGCCATTACAAGTGACCTTTGACCCCGCCGCCACCCTGGGGTGAAACGGCGAGCCTGGTCTCGCTCCCCACATTCAGCGGAGAAAGAAAAGGAGGAAGGAGAAAGGAGGAGTTAGCTAGTGACCCATCCTTTAGACGTGTCCCAAACTCGCAGACCCTCATGGCTCCAGGGCTCTCCTGTGGCTATGCAGATGAGAGAGGAGGCTTAAAAAAATGAATTTTAATCACTCCGGGAATCTCCAATTACCGAGCTGCTTCCCGCCGTGAATCTGTCTGCTCAGGACTCATTCCAGAAATGACAGAGGAGCTTCAGTGAAGCCTCAGCACCCTTACATATACACGCACACACATAGACGCACACGCCTCCAGACAGCAGTGCTGCAGCCAGAGCTACAGCAGAGCTCTTAAACCGCTGAAGGTTCCCTCTGTTCGCTTTCCACTGAGCTACATGTTGCCCCAGTTCTCACCAGGTCAGTGTGTCAGTTTGACACACTACATAGAGTTCTCATTAATTATGATCAGACTTGTTTGGATGGCAAGGGTGACCCTTAGTGGGTAACTAAGTTGTGGTCCATTGAGGGCCAGTGGGACACTCCATGTGCAAGATTTCTTTCCTCCAAGGAGCTTCATTAGCATACAAAGACAGGCTAAGCGTTCGTGCATTTCTTGGATGGGAATAAAATTTGTTTAGGTAGTGTTTTATGTCGTTTTTAAAAATGTATTTTATCATAATTTTATCGTTTACTTGTAAACCAAGTTATTTAGAGTAGTTTGATGTTAAATTAAATCGACCGACTCCAATGACCAGTTAACCTGTACTTACATATACTTAAATATTGGTAAAATAATGAACACACACAAAACGATTTTTCTTTATGGGCTGTTTTATTTTGGAGGTTCTTGCAGGTATTTCTCCCCTATGATTGGCTTTAAAAATGTATGTTTTAGGACAAACGATTATTGCAAATCACTGTTCGAAGCATAGGGCAGCACATATCTTTAATCATTCTATGTGGAAGATAACAGTTAGCAAACTTTTCTCACCACCACTGTTTACTCTATAATAGAGCATCTTACATTAGATCTCTTTAAGTGACTTTGTCTAAAACCATGGAGTTACACATATTTTTTTTTTTTTAAAAAGGGGGTGACTTTTCAATTTAATAAGTGACTATAATGCAAATGATGGTATTATAAAAAATGCCACATGTTGAATGAGTAATTTAATCTATTATAAGAATAATTGAATTGCAGTAAACAGTTTCTCCAAGCAATGTAGTTAATTAACGGTAAGCTATGGTTGCTAAGCAACAATGATCCCATAAGCCGTTTTTAATAACTTGGTCTATAAGTACTGAATTCAGATTTATGTATTTTTACACTATTTATACAGTTGTATACACTGACTTAAATTTACATTGTGTTATAAACCAAACACACAATATTAATCTAAACACTGTTAGTACCTAATATAACAAATTTACATTTTCTTGTTTAAAAGTTGTTTTAGCTATAACATACTACATATTGTGACTTATGTGCAGGTGTTTTTATTAAGGATCACCATAACTACCAGTTTTTATCAGGAATGGAAAGTGCTATAGCACTTGATTAAAGAAAAAAAATCCTTTCTTGCATGCAGCTTTGATATCAGCGTGGCAGTCGTAAGCTAATATTCAAATGTAAATATTAAACAAGGCGAAACAGAGCCCCCACGTAAGGGCCTTTTGTTGAGAGGCACTGAGAAAGCAGTCACCCTGAAACAATGAGCGGAATTAGCATGCGGCAGCCCTGGAGCGCAGGGCCGGCTCGCGGTGACGGATGCTCCCCTCCTGCTGTGAGGGTCACCGCCGAAGATCCGTCTCAGGCGCTGGCAGCATGTCAGCCCGACAGAGTTCGTCCCGCAGCGCTCGGGCCATTCAGGCGGCCCCTGGGCACAGGGAGGGCCCATTAGCATGAAAAGAAGCCATCTTGGAGGAGAAAAAGAAAGGAGAGGAGGACATGATTAATTTGAGGGCTACCTGGCATGTGAATGAAGGAGAGGAGCCTTCGGAGAACTGACGTGTGGGGATGGTGGATAATTACCCAGCAGCCTCTGGGACTGGGTGATAGATCAGGTCACCACCTACACGGTTATCATGCTTTAATCTCATTGCCCAAGGCCGATTGACCACCAGACTTTCAGCCATAGGTACGAGCTCCAGAACGACATTTGATATAGGGTAAAATAAATAAATAAATAAATAAATAATTTGGAGAAGTACATGAGAGGCCACATCTGGAATAGGAGAAACCCTTTTCTTTGGGGAGCCTCACATTAAAGCCTGAGTGAATTTTACTCAATGTGATTTCTTTGTTAAATTAGTAACAATTATAATTATGGCAGTCATAGATGAGACATCTAAAACAGTTCTTAGTAATTCCGAAAATATTCAGAGGAAAGATGAGGTAATGCCTTAAGGCTGCCAAAAGGCTTTGTGGTGGCAGAAGCAAAGAAACGCACACCCGCTCAAACCTCCACCCACCAAGATAACCTGCGTAAACAAAGATGACAAGTTGAGATTAATGAATGTCCTGTGGAGAAACCACAGTTTAATTGTCAGTCATCAAGACAGCTGAACTTCACCAGCATGTTCATAAAGGGTTCCCAGGGTTTTATTTGTTTCTAATTGATTAAGACCAATAAAACAATTATCATAATAAATAGGAAAACATTCACAAATGCCGCATGGCTCAGCAACATGTGGTTTATGAAAACAGCATCCTTAATGGTCTCCATATGAAAAAAGTAGGACTAAAACATACAAAATTAATAGGCTGGGGCTGAAATAGATTCTTTTGTTAAAATGAAAAAGTAGCATTTAAAGAAAAGAAACATGCTAAAATATGGTGTGCATGTGCTGCTGCAGGTGCCCTGTAAAGCCTGAAATAGTCATTTAAAAGTGAGAGGTGTTAGGACTGGTTTTATTGGTGTTTTTGTAGCGTGGTGTCGTTTGTCTTTACATATTACCGTCACACTGACAGACTCAAAAAAAAGGTCTTACTTAATCTTTGCATCTGTAATACAAAAATCAGCATTATACTGATAAAGATATGATGATATTAGTTAATAATTCAGTTATATACTCTAAAAACATGTCCTTCACCAAGTTTTGATTTGAGTTCTCTTTGATTTCACCAAGCACTCACAATCAGGGGGGAAGGGGCCTGAAGCACAACTCATGTTATAAAATGTTCTTCTTTCGCTTTATGTACAGAAAGCAAAAACAGTGGCCAGCACTGTATGATCATAATCCCTGAGAGAAAATGTGAATGAGAAACTGCAGAGCTTTAACTGAGCCTGAAACAAGCCTGCTACCATGACCTCCAGGTCTACACAAACATGTCCGTCGTGTGAAGGAGGCTTTGCTTTTCTTTTCACGTCTCCCACATCTGTAGAGTCTCATATTTAGTGAGCCAGAGTGCGCGTTTGGAGGGCACAAATAACAAATGTGAAATACGACACGGAGGGGAAAAGGTCACTGAAATAGCCTTCATCATATCGATTGTAGTAATCATGGTTTGTTATTGTGGCCATGAGGGCCGCTCTAGCACTGAAAATTTGTCTATTGAGCTGTCTTGATGTGCGTAGACGAATACCGAACTTACCATATATCTCACATCCCTTATCAACAACTCATTGAATTAAGTGCACAAGGGCATGAAAGGTTAGAGCCTTGTACATTTCTGTCATTTTCTGGCTCGTTCGCCCGTCTCTCCCATCGGCCAGAGAGCAACATATTTCTCGCCAGCTCTCCAGAGTTTTAACTGAAGTCCAAAGCAAGCTAAGCTGACAGCGCCCTTGCACTTTTGGCTTGGAGCAAGAGCCCTTTTGGCACTTTGTGGCCCTGCTAACGTTGGCTCAGTGGGAAAGAATGTCAGAGACACACTGTAAATACTCACACACACACACACTCACACACACATATACATACAGTACTGTGCACAAGTCAGAGACCACCCTTTATTTATTTATACTCAGTCAAAATGGCCAAGTACAAGTTACTCATTTTTCATTATACGTTTCTGAGAAGATTAGATATAAGATAATCCACTTTAGGAAGGGGGAGTCAAATGAAAAGTGAAAAAAGGTTTCCAAGGCTGCAGTTGATTAAAAAGAAAGATTAAAAGATACAGAGAAAACGGGACCCCTAACAACTGCGCGAGATGTGGTAGACCACCAAAACTGTCCCAATCAGATAAACAGTACTTTCATCAGATAAGAGAGAAAATTAAACTCATGTCTTGCTTCAGATCTGGAAAAAATGCAAAGGTGTTTCTATCCATGCTTCCACTGTGGTATTGTGGGACTGAAAAGATATGTTGCCATTATTGTGAACAGGGAATCAAAGGCAAAGCTGCTGGTTACCTGTATGCGTCTGAAAAGATGTATAGCTGTCAAACAAACAAAAAAGAAAGATGGACAGACCCCATACCTCTACGTTAGTAAATGTGGTTGAAAGAAGCAGAAAATGTTAAACCAACTTCTAAGACTAAACTTAGGAGGTGAGGCTGCAGATTTCTTTGAGAACCATACGTGTCTTAAAAAGAAGAGAAACTGCAATAAAGGTCAAAAATGACATTATATTTAAATTATGAGTTCTGTGCACTGTGCTGAGCAGGTACATTTCTCAGTGGTGTTTAAACTTTGTACCTTAAGAGAAGATCACATATTTTTAAAAATCAAATACATGAGAGAGCTCTCTGACATTTGCATAGTACTGTACATGAGAAACAATACACATAAGACTCTAAAGCTGAAGTGACTACTACTCAACTTACTCCTTCAGGAAAAGAAAACTACATTTCCCTCTGCATGGCCTCTTCAAGTTTGAATCAGGGAATAAGTAAAGATGTCTTAGAATTCACAGTGTGCAGTAAAGCTTGTGTGAAAAACCAATTACTCATCCTAACTGGTTCATTATAGCATAGCACCTACAGTGTGGAAACAGCAGCCAGGATTTTTTTTTTCTTTCTTAAATGGCACCGGAGAACAACGACTACAGTGTTTATAGCAGAGCTGCTTTAATAAGCCTGCCATAACTCACTCAGTGGCCTTCTGGCTGCAGAGCCATCGTCGCCACTTTGAAGTGGAGGTTCAGGATGGAGTAGCACAAATGAGCTGGACGTAGGTAACTCCATCTGCAGATCAGAAGTAAACAGAAGCGCTGTGAAGACCCTGCCAAGCACCGTGCCCTTATTTGGCTATTAGTGGAGCATGGGCTAATGCCGAGCTACTGCATGAAAGAGCTGGCAGTGTCAGTTAGGGAAGTGGAGTCTGTGACTGTGTGTGAACGTGTTTGACTGCATCTAATAAGCCGCCCATTGCTGGACAGACCGGTGTCAGCGCTTGCGGTAGGTTTACTACTAAGAACCTGAGTAAAAAATAATGCATAACTGGAGCCCACTGATCATTGTTATTAAGGGAAATTTCATAAGGTTATGTTTCACACAGAAGGTAAGAGTGGCCCAGATCCGTTCTTCTTCATTATGAGAGACGTGTTGTCTTTGTGGCAATGTGAACAACAAAAACCTGATATTTTCCGTTTTGATAGGTGTCCAACACAGTGAGAGTTCATGCAACTTCTATGTCAATCCAACTTCACATTAGTCATCATTTTACAACCACTAGACTGCAAACGTTAGGGTTTATGTTTCTGTACACATTCTGGGTGATATGCCCAGCGGTCAAACATTGGAACTTTGTGATCGCTCCTGTGATGCTGGTGATGAAACTGAACAGGAGAATGGACAATGAGTGTAGATACAGGGAAATGTACCCAATGAATGTACAGATCACATTTAATTATTGTGAACAGCCTTGTGAGAAATTTCTAACGAGTAATAAAAATGTGGGATTTTGGCCACCTTTACCTGATTCGTAAATAAAGTCTGAGTCACAGTTGTGGCCAGTCAAAATCAATGCTTTCTAACTCTAATATCTTGTTAAAACAAAACCAGAAGTCCTACTAAAAATGTAAATTCTAAACTCTCTCTCTCTCTCTCTCTCTCTATATATATATATATATATATGGATACAAATAATATGACTACAGATATTTGGTATTTTAGTAGAATATCTCAGCATGCTGTAAACATTCTACTCCTACAGAGTATATAAATATTAGATATTAGCTTAAAACATTTAGAGATACACTTATATCTCTGATATCTTTGTGCATCACTACTTTCAGCCATATTTGTGTTTGTTAAAAGAAAATGTTTTTTTTTTTTTTAGCTTTTTTTTTTATGGCCAAGTTTTTATCATTATCTGGCATCCAAACAAATGAGAACATGCAGATGTGCAGACCTGTTAATACAGCATGTATATGGAATGTAGATGTGGTTGGTTATAAACCAATGTACCCATTAAAACTACTATGTAATTACATTTAAATAGTAGAACAAAACAATGATATCTCTGGAGTTTAAACATTTTAGGAAAAGTTAGTTTTTTCAGCTTTATTAGAGATCAGTCACCAGGCCTGAATTTACTTGCACATCTTTAAAAGCTTTTAGAGGCGAGAAAGGTTGAAACATACTTTAACTTCTTTGTACGCTCTCTGGGATTCTCTGAAAGAATCTGGAATAATTCCAATTCTGCCAGAAAAGCCAGAGTTTAAATTGTAGACATAACAGATATTAAGATGTTTTGCTTTTCAGTATGTCAGTGTGTTCAGTATGAGTAATGAAAGACTTAATTATATTTGAAAAATACAATTCAACAACAAAAATGTATTATCATTACACAAGTAGTGGAAAACAAACAGTTCTTGGTAGTGTACTCACGCTGTGTCTGTGTTCTACCGAGTAAAGGATAACTGACTGTTGCCAGAGAGCAAGAGAGGAATATGACTCACGCGGGGTCTATTTAAAAGTCAAAGACAAAGTAAAATTGTTGTTTGAGTGTGCTTTGTGGGGAGCTTAAGCTCAATTAAAGTTCCAAACAACAGCGAAAGAGGAAAAAAGAGATTGAGTTAGCATGTGATTAGTGGTAGTGTTGGCACTGTGGTACTGACACATTGAGAAATGTGCTATAGGGAGGGCAGGTGAAGACAGCTCTGGCAGGCAAAAGCAATGTCATTGTATGTAAAGCGGCGCCGTCCGTGACAATATTGACGTTTCCACGCTTCCATCGACCTGCCATGACACGCCAAGTGCCACGATTACCCATTCATTTATTCCAGCGGCAAGTGCACAAGGAGCACGTTAAGATTCATAGCTAAAACACAGATTTTAAGGTGTTTTGTGTGCTTTTTTGCTGAGAGGGAGTCTTTGCCCGAGCTGTATTAAGAGCATACTTGCTAATGATTTATGGCTGCACATGTGGGTGTGTGAAGAAAGGGTGCTGGGTGAAGGGTGTGTGCACTTTCTCCTGCTGTGGTGCGAAGCAGGTCGCTAAAAAGAGGAAGATGGTGTGTCCTCACCGCTGACACAACACACAGCAGGTCTGAGTGCGGCTAACACAAGCCTGACTTCATCACCCTTTCCAGCCCACGGATAGGCTACCCACTAGGGATGTGGGAAGTGAGGGTGCTGGGAAGGGTGCAGCAACCTGACATTTCAGCATTGTTTAATGCAACTCAAAATTAAAAGAAGTGAACTTTGGGACAGGGTTTGCATTTTTATGTTTTAGATTTATATGTTGAAAATATTCCATGCGATAGCTAAATGCATCAGCAAAACAAATTGTTTCCCCTCCAACATCTTGCAGTTTGTAGGCTAGTTGTGTGTAAACCAATGTAATAATGTCCCATATTTGGAATGTACATTGTTATAGCTCTCGTTTGGTGTGCATTTGTGTGTGAAACCCAGTTTACAGCAGACATGATATGCCATGCTCAATAAGCTTATATTAATAATGTTTGCAATAATGTTTGTCACTGTAGCTTTTCACACCATTTCCATTCCTTTTTTGCATAATTTGAAAACTACAGGGACCCTTTGAGTGTAACATTTTGAAATGAAATGGTCTAAAAAAACGTGTTCCATTAACTTACATTAGAAGTTAAGAATGTGATTTCCTTCTCCTATAAGGTTACCACTTTAGAGGTACAGGATTTGTGTCTTGATTATATGCTTTTTATCTTTTTTGATGCTTGTCATGCACATGGTCTCAGTTTCTAGCTATCTAGCTTTTTTTGTTTATTTATCAGTGTTCTTAGGTGGGCTCTGTATTGGCAAGAACCTGATAGTATGGCATATATCATTATATGTGGGATTCAATATATTACAAAACTGATGGCTGGCATATGCATAAGTTTTCTAATGTTAACATTAGTGGTGTGTTGTGCTACTAGTTTACAATGGAGTGGGAGACTGTGGGAGATGGTGAAAAACATTAAACTATTAAATAAAAATCAATCATTTGTTTTTCAGAATCAACACAGTATAACGAACATGACATAATAGACATGTATTAAAAAGGTGTATCAGTATTTTCCTTCACATTTAGTATTGAGCTTAAGGCCTGTTAAAATATTCTCATTTCAAAATGTTTAACATAGCATTAACTAATACTAATGAATAGCAATTAAATCCGTCTACAGTACCATCAACCGATTAAATATTCAAACATTGAAATACTTTATATTTTATAAAAACCTTTTATAAATATTTTGTGTCATGAAATCTTATTAAATATTTTTTTTCATAGACCCAGCATAATGCAAGAACCAATGTGGTTTTGTTTTTCTTTTTTGAAAATGCTTTTGTATAAAGTTAGTCCAGACTAAGAGACCAGAGTGAGCATTAGTGGGCTATCGGTCTCTGCGTAAACTGCTGTATCTTGGGACATAATTGCATGTTACGGCACATTCTGTATTATACATTATTTGGAACATTTAAAAAAGGATTAATCCTGTTGCATGCGATCATTGCTTGTGCCATGTATGTGTTGTGTATAATGTCACAACTTAAAACAACTTCCCGCGTCCCTGACATTTACACATGCTTGTAACTATATCATCTTTACAAAGTCGGATCTTTGATCAGAGTTCCTACAGTGACAGTATACACACATACAGGTTCAGAAGTCTCCTAGGTACATGACATACAGTAGAGCTAAAGGAAATAAAAAGCACCTTATTATGGCCTTGGTGCTGTGAATAAAATGGACATTAATTAGTGGAGACAGAGCAATTAGGCTGTGTGTGGGGATGGAGATGGGCAGTAGACCCCCTGCTGCTCCACTGAAGCTCCACACTGTCAGATCACCTCCAATGAGTCTGATGGATGGCTCTCATTTCCATAATATTGATATTGTGCGCACAGACATTAATGAGCGCGATAGCTCAGACAGAGCACAGACAAGTGCACACGCCCTCACACACATGGACAAACACACACACACACATATATATATATATATATATATATATATATATATATATATATATATATATATATATATATATATATCTTTATGTGTGTGTAATACACTTAAAACATAGGTAATATATTTTTTACACTTCTTGGTTGTTGTTCTTATAGAATGCCCCGCTGTAATAGGTTAATGCTAACTTTTTTTTAAAAATTTATTTTTGCCTCACACTATTTACAAAAGCCTACTTCCCTTTATCTTCCTATTATATGTTGCACTCTTTGTATTTAAATTTATTTTAACAAGGCAGTAAAAGATTAATAGCACGTCATGTATTGAATGCTATACAGAAACCTTGACTATTGGAGCTAGGCCTTCAGCTCAGGCCATAAATTCAGGTCAAAAACAAAGAACAAAGCTATGTATGTTTTAGATTTAGATTGTCCTTTTTGTTGCTCTTTACTTTTTTCTGTTAGAATTTCATTATGAATTGACAAATAAAAAGTTCGAAATAACTTCTATAGGGGCTTTTCTTTCTCTTGGAATGATACATTTTGGAGATGCAACAGTTTTACAGTGACTCTTGCAGTAAAGACTCCTGGCACAGGACTGGTTTGGCTGTATCTACCTAAATACGAGTACAAGAGTATTACCACAATTTAGAACTAAATACAATACACAAGATGACAATTGCAGACACTTTGTTTCCCAGATATCATTAGGCCTTATCAAAAGAGATCTATTTCACATTCGTCAGACTAGTTCTACCAGAATTTGGTGTGAGTCATATCCAACATAAAGCCACAGTCTATAGTTTCACGATTTCTAATGAGCAGCGGTTAATTGGAGATGAATAAAACATGGCAGCGCTATCAGTAGCCGTGCGTTGGGGATCGGGTGGCCGTCAGGGGATCCAGAGACCGAGTGAGTCGCACATCAAGGTTATTCCAAAGAGCTCCGATTACTATGTACTAGACAGGGATATGACCCACAGGAAGTCAGCAGCCTTTAATGAGAAAACGATGGGTTTACACAGAAGTCTGCAGTGGTGTACCAAAACAGGAAGCACCCAGCATGACGAGGTAGAATATTCATTTGGAGCAGGGTCAGTAAGTCTCAAACTGTCCTTAAAGCACCTACTGTCCTTAAAGTGTCTCCTACTGTCCTTAAAGTGTTTCCTTCTGTCCTTAAAATGTCCCCCACTGTCCTTAAATCACCTACTGTCCTTAAAGTGTCTCCAACTGTCCTTAAAACACAGACTGTCCTTAAAATGTCTCCAACTGTACTTAAATCACCTACTGTCCTTAAATCACCTACTGTCCTTAAAGTGTCTCCAACTGTCCTTAAAACACAGACTGTCCTTAAAATGTCTCCAACTGTACTTAAATCACCTACTGTCCTTAAATCACCTACTGTCCTTAAAGTGGCTCAAACAGTCTATTAAACACCTAATGTTCTCACAGTGTCTCCAACTGTCCTTAAAGCACCTACTGAGCTTAAAGTGTCTCTAACTGTCCTTAAAACACTTACTGTCCTTAAAATGTCCCCAACTGTCCTTAAAGCACCTACTGTCTTTAAAGTGTTTTAAACTGTCCTTAAATGTCCTGATTCTGTTCTAAAAAGTTCTGATTCTTTATAGATATCAACATAGGAATTTAATACAGGCAAGTTGTTTGTCCTGTCTGGTTAAAACATTTTTTAAAACATTTTTATTTTTGTAAGGAACAACAAACAGATCAAGACAAGTTTCAAGAGAGAAATTGAGCAAGTTTTTGAAAGTTTTGTCGATTTGCGTTTATTGTTTGGTAGTTAGAAAAAGTGACAGAAAATTTTCTTTTTTTATATAATTGTGTGAACAAGTGGAGTAACTTTAGCATAATGCAAAGTTAATTGCTATGAAAATCCATGCAATACAACACTGTGCAGGAGTCTTCTAGTCAAAATGAAGTTTAAGTACAATAAATTATTTATTTATAAGGAAGTATTTCTGCAGAGATTAGATAAACTTGAATCTGTTTCTGTTCACAACTCAGTGCTATTGAATCGCTCACTGAGAAAAAGAGATAAGAAAAAAACTGGACAGACCCCAGATTTCAACATCACCTACTGTGTTTGGGATTATTTGGATTGTGAGAAGCACTAACTGCTAAATCAACTTCTAGGATAGAACTTTTGATGTGTGACTTGTTTGTTAATTGTGAGTCTCTTAAAAAATGGAAGCTGTGGTGAAGATAAAGAATGTATGTTAAGCACAGAAAATTGAATGTGAAATAAATATTATTTTTTTTAAAAAATCCTGCTTTTCTTCCTGCCACTGAGAAAATGAAAATAACTTATATAACTTAAACAATGCGTGTTTTGACTGGAAATTAAAACGATGGTACAAAAAGATTATTCTTGAAGCATTTTTCTAATGTTACATGCTTGACACTGTAACAATACCAGTACCTTTTTTCAGGCTCTGTACAGCACCATCGTCTACTAAAGAACCCTTAAAAAAGCTTAAACATAATGTGTATATATACAGAATATAAAGAAGGTGTTTATTTAGTCAGTGTTATAAATGTAACCAATAGATTTGCCCCAACATTAAAATTCCATGATAAAAAAATGATTTCCTCAACAGTTTGAATAAACTAAACTTCTCTTGGATTTAGCATATAAATTCTTTTGGTCTAACCAGCACAAAGTCAAAGGTGCCTATTAATCAAAAGAATGAATAGCAAAAGTGGGTAAGTGGAACTGTACCATGCCCACTTCAAAGCTTTTCTAATGCACAGTTATGTGCAAAAGTTTGGGTACCCCTAGTTATTTTGTTGATTTAAAGTGAAAAAAAAGAATACCTCCTGTAACAGAGAATCCACTTTTAATGGATAATTACTGCTTAATTTGCTAAATTTAACACAAATAAAAGCAAAAATAAAACAAAAATGTGGCACATTCATATATATTATAAACAGAATTTATCCTTCAAAATATCCGCTTATTTCTTTTTTTAAACATGTCATTAAACCGTGGGTGTGAACTGTACAGGAATGAATCTCCAGGTCTTATTCTGAGCCGAGTCACAGTAAGCGGCACAAGGCTGTAATGAGTTAAGTGCTCCCCACATCAACAGTGTTCTCATAAAGCTCTTGAATTTATTATTTGCACGAGATTTTTTTCTTCCATATGCTTGTTGTGCTGCGGAGCCGTGTGTTTTCTGAGACTGTGCTACATAGAGAGGAACTCTGGAGACTACCAGAGGCGATGCAGACACAAGCTGCAGGAATGGGGTCATGTTTTTAGATTACTCGCATAATGTAAAGGAGGGGAAACTGCAAACTGACTCAGAACTAGTGCAACATTATTCAAAAGACATCCAAATGTTTTTACATGCGAGCTGAATTTGTCCTTTGAGATGAAATTCAAATAAGATTTTAAGAAATTGGGACAAAGCGCTCATTATCTTCAACAGGGGACTTTATGTTATTTTTCAGAAAGCAGAAAAAAGCTGGAGAGACTGTTAATTATCTTGCATTCTGGAAATATCAACAATATTGTTGACTCTAATTAGATCAATGTTGCCAGTGCATTTTATATTAAACATCTTGGGCTTTTTTCCTGTTTTCTGAAAAATAACATTATGTCCACAGCTGTGTGTATGTTTTCTGATTCATACCAACACCTGCTCATGCTGATATCATACTCGTTAACCTGTGTGCTCTATAAAAATCATAATAGAACAAATGATCAAATAAAAGAAGGCAATTAAAACACAACATATATGCGCAATCAGTCTTGGAACATGAGCAGAAAGCGTGTAAACATACATGATGTAGAAATACGATGCACACATATGAGTACAGTTGTGCCGTTTCTCTGAAATTAAACCATAACTCATGGAAACACGCTACTCTTACAGTCAGAAGCACATATGGGAGCTCCTTATGAGGAGGTTACTTGATAAATTGTTTTTTCTTCTCACATTGCAGTTGTTTCATCACCTGACAGAGTGTCGGCTCACTCGTGCTATGAAAATACAGCTATTGTAATTAAAAAGGTGCCGTGGTTCAGCTCTCTCTGGGCTGTGACACTAAATTGATTGGGGGAGTTGAGGGAGTGCATACCCTCCACCTCCTCAGGGTCCTGCCTTAGAGATATCGCTGAATAGCACTGCTGCACACAAACCGAGCACAGCTCCAACCACACGTCACATGCAAAGTGAAAAGTTTATCACCTTGGAAACACATCCGTAAGCACCAAGTCTGGCACGCTGAGCATCCAGAATGTGTTAAAAAATGTGTATAAAATGGTAAATAAACATGTCTCCTTTGTTCGTGGATCACAGCCATGACATCCACTGGCCCACTTAATTACGGTAATAGTTGATTATTCAGCTAAGGGTCAGGTGTGTCATGTGTATGCCTCTCATAGTCGTGTGCAAAGGGAGTAGCTTAAATGTGGCATTTTTAGTTTATTTAATTTATTTGCTAAGAAGGGATACTTTTTATCTTCATATTATTCCTGATACAGTAAAGACATCAAGAGTAATTAGCAATAATTTAGCAGTTAAAAGTACATTCTTTCTAGGAAATGTACATTTGTTTTCACAAAACATGTATTTTGAGCCAGAACGCCCAAACCTACTTTTTCTGCTTCTTCATTTTGTAGAAATTGAAACCTTGTGCCCTGTAAATTTAAATGAGTTATTGATAAAATGTATTTGTTCATTCATTGTTTAAAGGAACACCAACATGTTCAAATCAGCAAATAAGCAGGAATATTTTCTTAAAATGTAAAGAAGTGTATAAAGGATGATTTTCCCTTAGAAAATTGACAAAACAGCTTCTTGATTTTGCAGAAACATTAAACTTAAGCCCTAGCTATCTGAGATATAAAAAAACCCAAATAAAGTCTAAAATTCAGGCAATAAATGAGTCCAATTAGTCTTAATAGTGCAAAGCCCAGATTCAAAGGATTAAAGCTCTTTTCCTGCTACACTGATGTTTTAGAGATTGAAGGAATATGTAGCAATAGACGGCAAAAACAAATAATCACAAATTTCAAGTCAGCTCTTGCTGAAGTACAGTAGTTCACCTCAGCCTGATTGTAAAGCCTGTTGTAGAAAACAAAATGAAAAATCCTCTCAAAACAAGCCCAAACAGGGAAAATAGTATTTCAATTAGGCAGGGAAGCTCAGCACCATAAAATAAGTCGTGGGCTTTGAGGCTGCCAGCTGAAAGCCGGGCCTGCTGAACAGGCCCAGAGAGCACGAAGAGGCTGAAACCTAAGCCTCGGCCTCGCCTTTGATGTTTGTCTGGGTCCAGAGGTTCCCACTGTTGTACATCTGTGTCTACCTCGGCGAGTGTTGGCTTACTCCCCTGGCGCGCGCCCCAGTCTGCGTGGCACTGGCCCAAAGCTCTGCACAGAGACGCTCCTCTCCTCGTACGGAGCCCTCATAGGCAACCCAAGCGTTCCCAGGACAGAAGTCATCCACCAGCCCCTCGCCCAAAGACCATTTGCCCTTTGTAATTTATTACGTTTAGATTAAATCTGCCGAAACTCAATATTTTAATTGAATGTTTAGAGCCGACCCCCTCCGAGTAATAAATTTCCTTTGGCACCCCGCATCTCACTATCATGTTTCTGCTCTAATTACATTTACATAAATGATGTTCTGCGGAATTATAAGCTTGTATTGGGACTTATGTAAAGACAGGGCAGTCGTGGACAACAAAAAGACCGTTCCACATCTTCACAGTTCTGTGTAGATTTCTGTTGTGATTAATTCTACAGAGATTCTCAAGTTTATATCGGTCAACATGCACCCAGCAGTTCGGATCGATATGTCAGCTTGGGCAAATCAGATTGCAGCGGCCCAGGCTTGGCCCGAATGAACTCGGGCAGTCAAGAAATAAGTCAATATATTAGCCATTATCTTAAATCATAAAGAAATAAGCTCCACGTTTCTAAAACTGTCAGAGAAGGGCGATGAAAATACAGCCACATTTACAGGTTTGTGGTTTCGGCCTTCGGAGTGGACATGGTTGTCCATCGATCAGCATCATTTTCTGAGAGATTCGCTGTCTTGGGCTGCGCTATCTGCTGCACCTGAACTCTCCATAAGCAGCGACGTAGACTGCTCCAAAAAGTAGTGGTCATTAAAGTCAGCATGATTGAATCAGCACAGGGTTTTACGGCGTCGACTTCTGCGGGTCAGGGTCACAGCCCCAGTTATTATAAGGGCGACGCAATTAGAGCGGTGTTAATTTGCTCCGGCAATTCATCCCACGTTTAAACATCAGTGTCTAATCTCCTGCCTCCACAGCATGTGTAATTACCGCTCTGTTCCTGCAGTTATCTGACTACAACGGGGCCCATGCAGGGGCTGCCATGAACATGCCACTCAGTTTCTGGCAGAGGGAGCACGCTGACGTAAAGATGCTTTGCCAAACTATAAGTAATGGGCTGGTGTAAGACGATCCGCTGTAACATTAATACCACTTGTGCCGTATGTACACACTACTTCAAAGATCTCAAGTGGATGTCAGCCATTGATGCCGGCTGGATCCGAGGACAATGTGCGCTTCAGGAGGAGTGGACCTCAAGGGTAGCTCTTCATGTCCAGAGGGACGCCAATCTTTAGAGGACATTCTCTGAGCTGGTTATTTCTTCATTTACTACAGGGACACATCGTCTGGGGATAGTTGAGAAGATATAATGGGGACAGAAGATGCCTTTGGAAATGTTCAATGTTGAACCGTGACTACTAGAAATTCAATTGGGGATATCAAAACACCTCTTCTAGCACCCTTATAGTATGTTAGCCCTAAGCTAACGGTGATTTACATGAACATTGTTGTGCCATTCTAGACTAAACATGGACATCTGACGCTTGTACAATACAGTTAATGACATATTTAAAACTTCCAGAAGAGTGTAGTTTTTATAATGAAGTTTGATCTGACAATTGGATTGCCTTTGAAGACCCAGGGAACCTAAATCTGTGTTTTCTTTCTAACGTACTTATTTCACTGGGATACAATATGAATGCACAAAGTATGGTTTATGAAGACCTTCCCAAAGTCTAATTAATGTTGCTGTAGTTCACCAATTTTCTTACCCTGTCCATGTAAACTGGATGATCCTAATCTTGTGACACATTTATTTAAGCAGTTCTTAACCAAACACAGGGCTGACATCTAGTCTAAAGCTAGCAAGCAAACCTACCTCTCTGTGGCTGCCTGTTGGCCATTCATTTATTTATCTTACACCAACTTTTTTGTATTGGTGTGTTCCTTCAACTTCGTCCATCTGTTCGTATGTCCAATTATCTGCATGTCTGTCCGTCTGCTCTTTCGTTCCATTACTTTGTGTGTCCGTCCATACATCTGTTTGTTTGTCTTTTTTCATCCAGTTAGTATCACATAAAAGCTGGATAATGAGTTCAGTTCTGTATGAGGGGCAGTGTTGGACAGAAAGCTGTTAATCAAGCTGAGCTGCTCATTAGCCACACCAACACAATTCTTAGTTAGATCGGACGAGCGTTTTTAAGTCGTGTTTTTTTCATGCTTATGTTTTTTATTCATGCTTTTGCTGGATGTTTAATGGAACACACATATATCATATAAACATTTCTTAAAGTAGGAACCCATTTATCTAACATTCTTGTGTTTTATGTAAGAAAAACAGAAGAAAGGGTGTCATAGTTTATTAGCTAGCTAGCATCTGTTGCTTTATCATTAACATATATTACATTTGTACAGTTTATCTGATTGCTTTCAGTTGTTTGGCTCTTCAATTATCTCCTCCTGCATGATGAAAACATTACACACGTCAAATGGCAATGTACGCGACTTCATCGTCCAACTTCACAGGGCGTTTATGTGGTGCCTCTTGGTGGCAAACGTGCTTTTCAGATAAAACCGACATCACTTGAAAGCATCAACCCACAGCAATGTAAATCAAAATCTGATCTGTCGCTTCCTAATTATTTATTATTCTTAAATAATTAGTGGTAAACTGACACATTAGCCACTCAGTCCAGCTTCTAAAGTGCTTTACTATGTCTGCCTAGATATTCTTCAATACTTTATACTGTAAAGTTCCATACTGTAAATTTTACAGTAAATTTTACAGTAAATTACTTCTTTCACAATTCGACTTTGCAGGGCAGTTTCTAAATAATGCTGGTTAGAAAGTAAAGCAATGTGCTCTGTCTTACAGTACCTAGAATTAACAGCCATCATGACCCCTCAAACGCTCAGAGGATTAAACATACTTGCTCCTCTTCTTGACCACGTCTCCATTACCGTGTTTTCACTCCGTCTAAGAAAAAGGGCCTGTATTTTAGACCTTGAAGATGTTTGGAGACGAGTAGTCTGCTTAAGGTCTCAGTGCTCTGAGATCCTATTAAGAACTGCCTTGTAAGAGCTTTCCTCCCCCTGCTCTCAGGAAATGTCTGCTGTAATGTCTTTCCCTCACTGTTTTGGAATGCTGCTAGGCTCCCATGCTGGGAAAATAAGTGAGAAAGAGAAAAATGATTAAATCATTTTTTTTCCTGGTGGTAGGGGTTCTTAGAACAACATTGGTTACATCGTCAAAGGGCGATTCAGCACTAGAATTACACACTGCCTCACTTACTTCCAGGCAGCTTAGCGCAGAGCAGTCCATATGAAGGGCAGCTAAAATATGACGGCGCTGGAGTGCTTCTTACGGTGATTGAGCACTACTCCCTACTGCTAGTGGCAAATACAGGTTACGCGGAAAGAGAAAATTTGCAGCGCCCTGGCTCCGCTGGAGACGATAAACTTCTTTCAGACTCTCGGGCCCAGCCTGGAATCTCATCTTTTTCCATAGAGGGCAGCCCCTTCCCAGCCCAGGCCGGCGGAAAACCGATATCATAATTAGTGATCTGAAGGAAGGTTGCTGATGTGCAATCGGAGTCCAATCTCCTGCTATTGTCATAATTAAGGGCACAGTGCACCGCCCCGGGACGCTCTCCCCTCCTCTGAATAGACCGGATCGGGTTACGGCCCCTGCACCAGACAGACAGGGCAGGTAGCCCATCAACAAACTGCTTTATGATAGCGAGACAGAGGGAGCACTGCTATTGTCGACGCAGGCGGCTTACGCTTGGGGCTGCGAGCGTCGCGTCAAAAGGCCCTCTTTTTTACCCCCTCTCTTCCCCCGATCTTTGAAATGCCGACCGCCAGGCCCATGCGAAAGATGAACCGCTCTCTCAAAGAACCCACAGAGAAGGAACAGAAACAAAACACTTTGATTATCTGTCTCATCTGATCCGATTACCAGAGTGTTTATACTCCTTTCGCTTTAATGCCAGTGTTGTTGTGAGGGGAGCGACTCGCTGGCCTCACCAGGCGCATGCAGCTCATTCTGCAAAAACAGTGAAAACAAGGTCAATGTAAACACAGAAAATTCTAGAAAACATTTTGTACATGTGTAATGATCTCTTTAAACTGCAGTCCTCTGTATGTTTCCCACACTTAAACTGTTTATCCTAATAATTATATAACTAGTTTTATAGTAGTTACTAAATACTATATAACAAATATGGAGATACTGAACAATTCATGATATATACTAAGTAAATCATAGCAGTTGCTGAATAGTTCATAGCAGGTAATTAATACTTAGTAGTTACTGAATAATAGCAGTTACTGAATAATTCATAGTAATTCATGTTGCCCACACTTAAACTGTTTATCATAATAATTACATAACTAGTTTTATACTTAGTAGTTACTGAATAATAGCAGTTACTGAATAATTCATAGTAGTTACCTAAAAATACAAGAAACATAACCAAATATTTTTGGTAGACACTGAACAGTTTATATGAGATACTGAATAATGTGTAGTAGGTAAACAATAATAGCAGTTACTGAATAATTTATTGTACATACTGTGCAATTCATATGTGACTAAATACTTGCCTACCAAATATTACGCGACTAGCAACAAAATCATAGTAGATACTGAATATTTGCTAAATGATAAATAATTTTTGTTGTGGTCTTAATGGTTATTTTTATAGTAAGCATGTAAATATTTACAGTGTTATTTATTATTTAGTAGATACTGAATAATGATTTATTACTGAATAATTCATAATAGTTACTAAATAATGTGTACTACATATAGAGAAATTCAAAGTAGTTAATAAATAATTACTAGTAGTTAATGAATCATTTCTAGAAGGTACTGAAACATTCACAGCAGTTAATTAATTATTATTAATACATACTGAAATAAATATATTGTAGGTATTAAATACCATGTAAAAAAGATATCAAATGTTGTTAAAATCATAATAAAATACCTGCAATTCAAGATGTGATAGTAAATATTGCTGTTTTGCTTTGATGACAGTGTTTAATTGTTAATTTATATATTTCATTTACTTCCTGTATTTGAAGATTAAAGACGGTTCTTCTCATCTTTATCTGTTATTAGATTTCAAGAAATGGCAAATAGAATGTGTAGCTCGTATTCACAAAACTGAAGGATTAGAATCTGCATATTTAACTGAATCTCTCTACTTGTTCCAAAAACTCTTTGGCCCTTTTTATTGTAAACACAGTCCCCAGAATCTAGCAGTGTGTGATAAACTGTGAGCTGGGAAGTGTTCTCTGGCCTGTGTTTGAGCGAGATCGACGTGTGGTAAAGTGGGCCGCCAAGTCTACGGGTCACCCATGGAGAGTGGAGCTCAGCAGAGGGTCAAACACAGGAACACACACGTGTGGTCAGCTCCCTTTCGTTCTCTTGCTTTCTCTTTCTTTCTTGCTCGCTTGCTCAACCCAGCCCAAACCTTTGCTGTCATGGCCTATTAAAAGCAGTTTACATGTGCGTGTCCAATCTGATGAATATGTATGTGACCTCCTTCTCTAGCGGCTGCCCACTCGGCACGGGGCCCCGAGGCGCCAAACAGCACCTCTCATTGAGCACAGCGTGCATGAGGGCGGCACTTTAACGCTGCCGTAAAGCAGCTCCCCCTGCGCTTCGCCTGACCTTTAACTGTGCGGATTTAACTCTGCAGTAATGCAAAGAGGGATCCGGCAACTCCGAGACAGGGAGGGCAGGACAAAGGTGCAGCTTGGAAATTTAGCTATTGATGCATCTTTATCAAATTAGAACTTTTTTCTTGATTAATCTTACTTTAAAAAAAACAAAAAAGTTACTTTACCAGAGAACATGCAGCGATTCTTTGGTGAGCTGCATGATGATAATGCATATATAATGCATATATAATGCATATTGAAAATTTTCATATTTTTTGCTGCTTAGATTTGATTCAAGACTTTCTTCTTCAAAGTGCTTTGCGATCTTCTTGCGATGTTCTAATTTTTCAGTTCATTTTATTGTATGACCCATTATTAAAAAATTAAACACTTGAATGATCATCAAAATAAAGAATAGATTACTTGGTAATATAATCTATACTCACTGGCATAAATTAAATAATCACTGCTTAAATCCATCAGAAGACCTGACTAAGGGTTCCAACATAAAAGATTCTACAAAACAAGTAGTTGCTTGGTAATAATGTCTCATCATATTCAAATCAGAATACAGCTCCTTTTCTACTTTCTAATGTAGTATGCATAGGGGACAACGAAGAGGACAGCCAGGCAGTCAGTCAAACTCACAAACATAACTGTCACTGCATTCTCTCTGTTGAATAATCCTTTATTACTATACATGTGCAATAATCTTAAAATAGTGTACTTTTAGGCAATATCTTTCTTAATCTGTGATGGTACTGAATGCAGTCCAGCGGCGATGTTGACCACCCCGAAATGGCAGCGTCGTTGCTGTGCCTGGCTAAACCCAATGCTGAAACTGAATTTGCATCTGTTTTGTTTTGTGTCTATAAGTAGCACATGTTATTTCAATGCAAATTATTTTATTATGTAAAATGATATAGTTATGTTTGATATATTTCTCCCCATGATTTCCACCTGTGGGGGCATGGATTGAAAGTTTTAAATCCATGGAATCCAACAGAATTGATTGTTTTAGTGAGAAATACAATAAAATTTGCAGGAACTGCAGGACTAAAAGACAAACAGCAAAGAAATTCTTGATTATAAAACAAATAAATAAATATTGTTTCTCCAAATTGGTCACCCGGCAGGAGAAGATGAAAACGTGATTAACTTGTAATGTAAGTTCATGTAAAAAGGTTTTATTCCGCATATGTAACATGGAATAATGCAATTAGACAAATGAAACTGATTGTAGCGTTAAGAGAGTAGCACCTCCCTCACAATGTGCTCGCACTTTTAATTGGAAACCTTAATAACAATTGGCTCTTTAAAGGGCTAATTAAAACAATAGCCAAGGTTAGCATGACTGTGGTAATTAGCGCAGAGAAAGAGCTGAAGTTAATGATCTTCAGTCCTACGCCGGCACGCACCATGTCAGAGAGTGCGCGCATGCGTGTCGGTGTGGTCTGTCCATCCGCTACCATGCTATAGAATGAATGTGTGAGAGTGCATGTGAAGGAGAAGCAAGCAGGCTCATTTACACCCACAGCTACCTGAGCAGATCGGGGGAGGACATCAACCCCACCATCTGTCTCCCTGAGTATGAATGTGTATGGGTGAGAGAGAGAGCAAGAGAGAGAGACAGAGAGAGAGAGAGAGAGACAGAGAGAAACAGTGCACTGCTGCTTCTTGACTCAGTCCCATCTGATAAGCAGATTTCACAGACAGTGAAAACAGACTCTTAAGTTTACGGTGTAGCATTTAGAGGAGAAAAAAACAAAACAACACATTTTCATATCTTGTAACATTCTCTTATAATGCTCTTTTTGTATCACACTGTGAAGATGGAGTAATATGTAACTTGGTCCTTTCCAGCGAGGAAGCTGAGAGCACCTTGATTGTAATAATAGCTTCCTTACACTATGTGCTACAAACACACTGCACAAAGCCCTTGCGATTGCTCTGGGCTGTGTTACAGCTGTAGCCGTGCTGTCCCGCCAAGCAAGAACAATGGCACAGATCTGGGAGAAGAGGTAAGAGGCGAGTCCCATGCCATGCTTACAACATCAACAGACACACTGCGCTGCACAAGCTCAAGAAAGCAAACATCTTCACAGTGCGACTGCAAAATATGCATCAGTTCCTTAAGACGGTAAAACTTTATTGTATAAATAAATACGTATAAATAAATGATAATTATGTGCAACTAATGGTGATATTCCAGCACCTGTACAACTTTGTGAACACATATCCAGTAGAAGGGAAAATCTATGCTATAAAAAAAAGAGAAAGCATAGTTTTGCTGAAATCTGAAAGGGAACATATCATGAAAAAACAACTGTTAACCATTTTAAATCTGTGATGTCGTCCGAATCAGCTCATTTATGTCTAGCCATTCACAACGTACAGCTGTTTAGCTCCATTCATGTACATCAGATCTGTAATAGGTCTTCGCGAGTAGGCTCTTATCACCACGCCCCATTGCACAGAAATGTGATTATTTTTTAAACTGCACTATGTAGCTGTCAACTAGTTGCATGAAAGTTCATTCATCTTTCAAGTCGCTTATCTCTCTGGATATTGGGGGTTGCTGGAGCCTATCCCAATGCTCATTGGGCGAAAGGCAGGAAATACCCTGCACAGGCTGCCAGTACAGGCCAGTTACACGGACATACACATTCACACTCACACGTAGGGATAATTTAGTGTGTCCAGTTCACCTGTCTGCATGTCTTTAGGAGAAAACCCGAGCACCTGGAGGAAAACTGCAATATACAAGCATGTCACTTGAGTAACTAACATGCTTCGAATGTCTGTGTTTTAGTCAAATATAGCATCAAACCCTGTCATCATATACATGATGCCCATCTAGCATCTACACTATTTTTTGAGTATAGATGTGGCTGAATCCTAAGTGCCGATTTTTAGCTATACTATACACTGTTGGGCTTCAGTACACTATATAGGGAGCAAGGAGCCATTGGAGAATCAGCCCCAGCGTGGGAAGAGGGGCGTTGTTGGATTGGCACTATATATGACTCGCTGTAGTAATTTAGTGATAAAAGTTCTTACACAGCGAAGGTCGTTGCCTTAAACAGTTCTATGTTATCATAAGTTCATTACTGTATTGTGAAATGACCGCAATATACAGTGATATCTTATTTATTAGCCATTGATTGCATGGAAATTATACCATACAAACAAAACACCATTTCTTGGTGAAATACTGGTTTGTTCTTGTGAGTAGTGTGGGTTGACACCTATATGGTTCTGTACTAGGTTATTCTATCTCTAGAATGTTTACAATGAATATTTAGCTAAACAGGCCTTAGCTGACGGTTCTTTATGAAGAATAGCTCTTATGTGAAGTATAGATGACGGAATGTATTGACTGCACTGTTAAGAAAACTTCAACTCCCCAAGTGACCTATTGTGCTTTGGCTCAATACATTTGTGTTATTGTTCTTTTCTCTGAGATGTATTGATCCCTCATTAAAGCCCTGTTGGGTTCCTAGCAATGCCCTCCTCAATATTTTCCCAAAGTCTGAATGCAGAAGAAATGGGAAAGAGGGAATTATACTTGTCATCTATAAATGTCCTCAAGCAGGCCTTTCCCAAGCCATGCCGGACAATAAGCTTTCTGTGCTTGTCCGTGACACTGAGAGAGAGCACTACTGTGTGTTGTGGCACAGAGAGAGAAAACATGGCCGGGAGACTGCAATGTAGGGGGTGAGTCATCAGCCAAGCATGTCAGACTTATCTCTGAGCATATATACACAAATAAATTGGGTGTAGTTACACACAGGATGTGGAGGGTTCAAACGGGCAAGGCCAAACGGGCCCAGCTCCAGCCCGTACCCGCTGCCTGTCATACTGCAGTCGCCTCACACTTATTCCTTCACGCCGCTACGTCATCTGCGATTAGCGGAACGGCGCGCTAAAGGCTAAAGGCTAAATTCCTCTGGACAAGATTTGTTTTCTTTCCCATTGATCAGCCACGGCTGACGACTGATTCACAGCAAAGGCAAAATACTCCAGATATTTTCTTTACAGTTAGCCATGACGGCCGAGCAAGGGGAAGCAGAGGCAGGGCAGAAAACGCAAGGCTCAGAGTCAAGGACAAGTCCAAACAGACAACTCAAACATTTATGGAAGCATGCTGGGTACATACGTACAGCCATGTGCTACAGGTCTGGAGAGAGATTTTTTTTTCTTTCTGGATGCGTCAGACATCATGACAAAGGACAGAAGGAGAGGACACTGTCCACGGTGGCCGTAGTGACCTATTGGTCAGTGGTTGTCCAGCCCTGCAGACACTGCTGCCATCCGTCCTGCTTTAATAAAGCAGCATTGGTGGTAATTGCCTGGTCTTGGAGCACTCTATTATTCATGCAGATATCTAATATCGGCGGGAGGGAGGGGACCCGAGCACAAATGAAATCTGCACATGTTGATCCATATGATTGATTTTTTCCCCCCTCCCTCTAAACTCAATTTTTCATACTCAATGAACGACTTGTAGATTGCATCAGTCGATACAGATACGTCTCAATTAGAAGCCGGGAAAAGGACGGGCTGCTCAGCTGCTTGTGGAATTAACGCCTGCTCCGGTCAAAAACGAGAAAAAAACACAGAGAAGGGACATTAGTGTTCAAACCTGATCAATTAGCTCTCACAACCATTATGATCTCGTAAAACAAGCTCTGTTCCTCATCAACGCTGACCTCAGAAGTTGCTGCTTTATCTGGCAATAACAAAAGCATGGGGGTAACGGGTTATTTTTGGGACACTGCATTTTTGCCACTGTTTGAAATTTAGTTTGATACAAAACATAAAAAAATACAATTCCTCATGAAACCATGCACCTAGGTCCATGTGCAAAGTTATTGTTATTTTAGCTGTATCCTACCCCATACTGAAGTTTGACTTAATTGCAGACTTTCAGCTTTAATTAGAGTTTTATTTGAGGCTGTTTAAAAAAATGTGAAAAGGTGAACAAGGTAAGAATTCCAACCATTTGTATACATACCACTCCTTTTCAGTGGCTCAAAGCTTGTCCTCTTTGTCTTATATCCATTATTAACAAAAATTACAAATTAAATGTTTTTTTTATTACAGAACTTCAGTACATGTTCCTCTGTATCAGTACTTTTTTTCATGCTACTTGTTTATAATTTCTAAGGTAACTTTACTTACTGCTTACTTTACTTTAGTGTCTCTCACAGAGTACAAAATGGTGGGTAAAGTTAGTAAAGACAATGGTTCTATATAGAACCATGAATACCTAAAGAATCATTTGCATGCTTGAAGAATGGTTCTTCAGATGCACTCTTAAAAAGGACAGTTCTTCAAGGGTTTTTTCAGATTAATCAGTATAGAACCATGAACATTTAAAAACCATTTGCATGCTTAAGTGTTGCTTTGCATGGTAAAATGGTTCTTTGGGTGTTCACGGTTCCATGCAGAACCACTGTCTTTATTAAGAGCCCCTGAACCACCATGTTTTTTAAGAAGACTTTTCTGAAAATGGTTCTATATAGTGTTCTGCTATTGTGACAAGCCTGACATCATAACAATAGAAGAACTCCTTTTGGTGGTATAGAGAACAATATACAACACATTCTCCACCAATCTGTAAAACGGTTTTTCACTTTGTTTTTTTAGGATTCACTGGCATAAACAGTAACATGATGAGGTGCGAGTGCAAATATACAGATTTACATCAAGTTCTTTTGATGTATGCATGCTGTACACAGACAACACAAACATCGCCCCAACAGCGCATCTCTCAGCAGAAACTTTAAAAGTGTTGTGGTGTAACATTCAGATAATTGTTCAGTTGTTCAGTGAAACATACTTCAGAGGCATAAGGAAAGATACATTTACTCCTCAAGCTCATGCTACAGTTGGTTCTACATCATCAGTCTTTTATTATTAGTTTGACACAGAACACAGCCTGATTCTCTCTCTCTTTCTCTCTGAGTGCTGTTGTGTTTGTGTCTTTAACTGTACGAGAGGCTGTGAAGCTGTTTAACTGTACCTGTCAAAACTAATTACTATGACTACCAGAGGAACATGAATCAATCAAGAAAATTAAAGTTGGATACATTTGTTGTTAAGAACTTAATATCAGTAAATTTACACAGTTTAAAGGCTGTTTGTGTGTTTACTGTCATAGAGGTTCATACATAATGCAAGCTAACATTTGGGAAGCTGATGGACAGCAGGACTGTCACATTACACTATGAATGGAGTAATCTATCGGTTATTGTGACTCCAAATCAAGTAATCTGTGTTTTTGAAATGGCACACCAAAAATAAACTTAAACAGTAACAAACTCTGCAGAGCTTGTCAGGGATTCTACAATACTTTATTATAAACAGATAAACTAGACAGTCTTATATGATCATCTACCTGTGAAATGCATGTAGTAATGAGGCACACTGTGAACACTTAGAACTCAAAGCTTGTAATGTAAAAGTTTATGTGATATCATGTTTTGCTTTAGTTGTGTCTGTACAGATTATTACCAGTAATGGAGTCAAATATTTTTATGTGATCATGGATATACTAAAAACTGACCTGATTACTTGTGTGGAAAAAAAAAAGATTATTTGTAAAAAACTATTATTTACTCTTACTTCAGTCATTTCTTATAGTAATATTTTTACTTCTACTCAAGTAAAGTATGACTAAAGTAACAAATCCTTTACCTAAAGCTCCAGATGACCTAAACCTGTGTTTTCCCTCTAATAAGGTTCATCTTGTTCTGACAGGTAAACAGTGCACTATATCCTTTGAATAATGTTCCAATGATGACCAATGTATATCACCAAATTTCTCTCCTCTCCATGTAAACTGTCCAGTCCTAATCTTCGTTAACACCTTCGTTAGCATATCCCGACCAATCACAAGGCTGATGTCTGTTGCCATGGCTGTCAATTAAGTTGGTCTTTAGCCACACCCACACACACAGTTCTAGGTCTTTTTGATGGTTATTAAGTTGAGTTTTATCATACTTTCATATGTTGTATGTTTACTGTAACACTCAAGTTTAGTGTCATACAAAGATTTATATTTTACTCTGTGAACCCAACACCCAAGGTGGCATCTTTGGAATGTGTACTCCTGAGGTTGTACACTGTGATCTGATCTATGTATATTCACTTTAGTTTATCTTGTCCGCTGTACAAGTGAGAGGAGCTAATTCACAGATACATTTGCCTTGTATTTTGTGCTTGTTTGATGTTGAAATGAAAAATAGGTGCAGACTCAGGCCTCCCAATACCATGTTCCCCAGAACAACAGGAATGAACTGAATATATAGACCCCCACTGTGCACCTCTACTACAGGATGCTTATATCCCACTAACTTCTCTAACCGGATGGCTCATTGGCCTATAGGTATGAACAGATGGAGAATCCAACCAGTTGCAGACCAGTTAAAATATCTACTCCTGCTTAGCAATAAATAAAGAAATAATTTAGAAATGTATTAGAAATAATAAATTATATGCATTACCTTGCATCCAAGCTTTTAATTTCATTGTTCTGTTTTAAAACATTAGGCTATAAAGTGTTGTTTAAGTTATTTAAAGTTATGGCAAATGTGTTGATACACATGTGAAGTTAAAATTGTTGTTGTACATTAAAAGTACAACATAGTTTGTACCTTGATTAACAGAACATGTACCTGCCCAGAACTTTTCTTTTCTGACAGTATGCCAGTTAGCATGAGTCATTCTGCATGATGTTTTTTCAGCAATGTTAGCATCTGTAGGTAGTCTAAGTATTACAGACTTGCAGCTTGCATGGCCATGTCCCGCTTTTATTCCCAGGCACACTGCTCTGTACTCTAATCCCTGTCTGCAGTTTTATCCTATTCAGCATTTTTTCCTTCGCCATGCAAGCGAGAGGAGGTAATTCACAAACATGACACGGCTCACCACGATCTCTGGCACGACACTCCATCACTCCTGCCTCTGGTGGAACGGTTCTCTCCCCCGTTCAGAGGTCAGCGAGGGTACGGTTTGAGGAGGAGCTTAACATTGTTTTTGGGAAGCGGGGAAATGAGGAGCTCGGCATGGTGTAATTGTGCAAATGATACACACACTCACGTCCAGCTGGACTCAGGAATGCTGTCGCTCAGCCTCTTTTCTAATCAAGAGAGAAGAGAGAGAGAGTTGGCAGCTTGTCATTTACACAAATCTTGAGTACTTTGAAACGTCTGTGGCTCCAGTCCACAAGTGGAGTGTGGCGATGAAGAAAGAGCACATTCATGTGTAAGGATGCTCTGTCTGACCCACAAGGGACCACAGAGTGACCTGCAGCTGGGGCCTCATGAGGCCAAGCAGAGATACACACACGTTGGTGTTAAAACATTTGTGAGTATAGACCGTGGAGGGTTGTAATACTTTAGTCTCAGCTTCTATAACATGTTGTTTGTTCTGCACCTTTCAGACTTTACATAAAGTGTGTAATGAAGTCCAGTGGCCCCACAGTAAAGAAAACTATTTTAAATATATGATCACTCAGATCTTAGATATTCAAGGATTATGTTATACTACTTATACTCAAAGCATTGAGGTAGTAATAAAATAAATATACACAAAATCATCATTTATAGACCACTTGCTGTTGAGAGGTATCTTGTTCCAAACCCTAAACCCTGTATTTTGACCTGTAAATATAATCATTTTTGCATGTTGCATTTTTCAGTGTTTTCATTTATAGTTAAGTTCATTTATTAAGTGAGCGTTTTCATTCGTTTCATCAGTACGTTATTTAGATTTGTCATAAGTTTAATTAAAATCTAAAAAAATATTCAAGAAATGCTGATGCAAGTTTTCATGTCACTACAAAAACACAGTTTTTGTCTGTAAGCAAACCCACTAAAATTAAGTGTTGCACTAAACATCTAGCAAAGCTTGAATATAAGGAATGCAAAGTAAATATAATGAAACATGGATTAATAACTCAGTCAGATAGCTATAACCAGAAGGTCTGACTTGCTAGCTTTTGGTTATGCTGGATTAGCTTTAGCTTGCTAAGTTTTTCTAACTCTAAAATTTGTCAGTGATTGGTTAGGAAATGCTGATGCAAGCATTCCTCAAGATTATAATTGTCTAGTATACATGGAGAGGAGAGAACTATAGTGAAATACAGCAGACATTCATTAGATATATTTTGTACATTGATAATGTGGCTCAGAGGATCAAGATTACCTTTCTTAGAAAGAAGACAGATGTAGGTTCATTGGGGCTTTAAAAGACAGAATACTGCAGCGTCAAAGAAGAACGCTTCATTTATTGAACAGGCGGCGAGGGAGAATTGCTGTTCAGTACTGATCAAATGGCCCAGATAGTAGATAGGTTTCTTCCAGCAATACACTTTCACTTTATAGATACAAAACCCACACTAACACAGCCCAATACAATAAACCACGTCTTAGCTAATAGCAATAACATAACCTATGAACAATAGAGTCTTTCCTGCTGTGCATGGCAGCTTCCCAAAAGCTTCTTCGTATATGTCTAACATGGCTGTGTTTTGCTTAATAATCTTGTTAAAATGCTTGTCTATTGTAAGATAAAGATTTATCATATGTACCTTAAACACAATAACCAAACTGCAGTCTTGGGCATCCATGGTTTAACCAGCGGTTTTCCCTGAAAGAACCAAGTGTGCTCAACAACAGGTTTTTTTTTCCTGTAAGTTTTACCATTGTCATAAATGACATAAAAATATAGCAACCACCTGGGTTACCACAGCAGCCACCTCATAAACCTTAGCAATCATTTGGCAACATCCTAGCAACCACCTAGAAACTGCTTAAGCTGCGCGATAACTTGTTTCTATTCTATGAGCTTGTCTGATTTGTTCAGTGTGGTCACAATTTGCCAAATGTTCTTATCCAGAGCTACTTAGAGTTCCAATCACTTTACAGAGAAACATCAACATGGTGTTCAGAGACTAGCCTAGCCCAAGAACTCTTACTGTAATAGCTAAATGTGCTTGCCCACAGTGGGGATCTAATTCCAGTGTGCAGCATGGAGGGCAGAGCTGTTACCTACTACACCATAACCTACACAATGTGTTATGTGTTACCAAAATAATTTCTCTGTATGTGTAACTCACATGGCAAAATATAGGAATTCTGATTCTAATGCTATAGACATTTTTCCTTCAAAAAAAAACCTGCATACACACAAATCCACTAGTGATGTAACTTTCTGTTTCAAACATTTTAAACCTGCATATAACTGCACCACCTGTCCATCTGACAACATATCATCTACAGCCCCAGCGGCCTAAGGAAGACCCTGGTGAGATGAAACGGTGGAGAACGAGAAGAGCGCAAAGACAGAATAGAGGGAGAGGGACAGAGACAGGCATGAGCCCTGGCCACGGCTTTCCCTGCAGCCAAAATGTAAAAGAAGCAACAGTTAAATAAAAGAGGAATGTGACATCTTTTACGAGAGGACTGAAGCGAGTAAAACCACGTCGCTACATAAAACGCATGTACTGTATATTGGATTACAGTAAGTTCAGCTGCTGTTTGCTGTAAATCTCACTGACGGGCGAGTTAAGAGGCCCGGATGAAAGAATTGATCTGATTATTTTGACTGATCTGCAAAAGGCAGAGTTATTTTGCCCGTGGACAAATCTTTGTGAGGCGCTGGCCATTTATCACAGTGGAATCCAGCCATGCACTGACACCACTATTTGCGGCCTGTAAAAGCGCTACTGTTACCGCTGTGGAAGCGGTAAAGGGATGAGAGCAGCTGGAAAGCAACTCGGCAGTGAAAAGAAGGATTATGGACTGATACAAACATACAAAAACATTGTTCTGCGACCTCCCATGGTTTGGTTAGCTAGGCCGCATGTATGGAGAGCCTCCAGCATTTGAATAGAAATGATGCATCCAGCACCAATGAGGGAGAATAAGAGGGGAAAAAACAAAAGAGTTTAGCTCAGTCTCAATAGTCATAATAGTTACAATATAATAATACAATAGTTATAAATCATATTCATATTTATAAGTGATCTTAGTGTGAAAGACCTCTGCCTACGGCCCATGTGTTTTAGTCTTTATAACCAACTGCCAAAACTGGATGATGATGACATGCATGTGCAGTGACCACAGGCAAATGAAAAACACTAAAATTCTGATTATCCATATTATAGTTTCATGACCACATGCACACAGTGACCAGTTTATTAGAAACACCCAGCTAAACTCAATGGACCTTTGATCAGAAACGCCTGCCATATAGGTGCACTGTGCAGGTTGCGGATACTCACCGTAGCCCATCTGTTTCTGCAAGATTTATCAGCCACCCTATACCATCTGATGGAAAGGAACTACCTTAAGACCACTCCTGAGATGGTTTAGGTAGTCTACCACTCTCAGTACACCAGTGACATCAACATATTAACCAATCAGTCAATCAATCAACCTATATCTATACTTCTTGCAACCACCCCCATTTACAATGTAGCTGAGCATCATCCAAAAACCAAGGAACTGAAAATCGTACATGTACGTTTACATGTACATAAAAGTAGAGCAAAGAAGATTAAATAAGACAGTTATTTTTGTAACAGTAAATAAGACAACCAAAAAAATAGGAAACTTTAAGACAAATAAAATGGCCAAATTAAAACTATCAAGCAAATCAGTAATAATAATAATATAAAACAATTAAGTAATGTTAGATAAAAAATAAAACAATACACCAATAAATAATTATAATATGATTATTATAATATAAATAAAAATAGTAAACCAACCCTAAATACCAAAAATAGACATAGTAAGTCTACTTCTCTTATCAAAGTCTCTTAATAAGAGTGCATTGCTTTTTATAATATCACGCTTTGTACAGAATGGGAACGTCGGAAGTTTATGTGATAAAGTCATATGCCACTGCTATGCTACCACAGGTAACTACCTAAACCAGACTATGGTATCCCAGTTGGTTGCTAAGGTTTTTCTAAGCTGGTGCAATTGTATCCTAAATGGTTGCTTACAGAAGTGTGTAAGAAGTGTTTATTTCCTACAGGTAAAAGAAAATTCATGAACACTGTAGAAGAAGCGTACACTGCAATAGGTCCCGAAAGCACATGTAGGACTAATCCAGAATCATAGGATTATAGAAAATAGCTTAAATCTGATATGAAAAGATGTGCTTGTAGTGTTCTTATCACATTTATGCCACTTTTATTGTGAACATAACCTATAGATGACCTAATAGAAGACAGTAGATCTTTAATTGAACACTGTTGACTGTAGAGCTTAATCAGCTCCTACCAGGAGGTTCTCAGACACCATCCAATATTCACTGCTCGTTATCTTTCTCTCCGGCAGACCCTTCCCATTCCCACTGACATTCAGCCCCAGACCCAAGGCCCCGTTCGCCCACCCCCCCCACCAGCCTTCATTTCACACCTTAACCATTCCCTCATCTCTTCTCTTTCTTGCTCTCTTTCTTTTTTTTACGGGTGAGAGGAATGCGGGGTCTCCTTAGTGATTTATAAACATACACATAATAAATGGGAGGCTGTAGTTTAAGCAGTGATGAAGCATTCGGAGTCGAGGCTGCCGCGCTTTGCCCGTGATTTAAAGAGCTGACATTTACAGCGCGCTGGCCTATTATTCAGAGTGACTGTCTGTGTACAGACAGTATTTTACGACAGGCCGTGTGGAGGTGAGCCTGGGCCCGGTCCGGATTCACAGAAATCTCACGGCCCCTCTGCCTCCTGGACAGCATAGCATTATGCAGTAAGAGCTCGACCAACACAACATCGATCTGCTGCTATCAGTCAGGGTTGTATCGAGAAAATCTGACTGTCAAACATTATTTTAATGTAAATCATGTAAATCTTTTTAGAATGATTCCATTGAAAAATAAAAAAATTCAATTTTTTTCAAAATTCTGCATAATAAAATTTCTTAAATGTAAATAAAGTCATTTAAAGCGTCAGATGTAAAATGCTTTGTTCCAGAGAGACCAGATGTCCAAAGTCTTTAATGTCTCTATAGACTCCCTCACTAAAGGTTATTATATAAATGGTTATAAATATGCTTACTTAGATCTAGAGAGTCATTGTTTTATGCTAGTTTTGAGATGATAATCTATTTGCATTATGTTACCTCTGGTTTCCATTATGACCTCCGGTTTCCATCACCACCGCTGTACAGTGTCAGTAAAATTCCATTTCACTTCAAACCATTAGAAAAATAGCTGGAATTCCCCATTAAAAGAAAATTTCGTTATTCTTTACCCTAAGCCTCGTCTGTCTCATCTGTAGTGTACGGGCGTTAACCACGGGAAATCATTTTAATGCTTTTACCTTGTCCAACCTAATGTTGTGAACCTTCTCAAAGAGCGACACAGTGTTCTTGTGTGCAGACCTCGCCGTTGCCAGAAATTCATCAACTCTGTTTTCACTCTTCCAGGCCAATGTCCTGTAGATGTCCTGGCTGGAAATCTTCTCACGTTTCTTTTTGATTGGTACGGAACCCAAACCCTTCGCTCAGAGCTCAGATCCGCGGCGCCATGCTCTGGATGCACAGAAATCAATACAGCGGACAGAGAAACCCTTATTTAGCCTTGCTCTCCAAACTCAAATCTCATTCCAGTCTGGGATGAATCCTCTAATTCTCCATTTTGGGGGTTTCTACCCCATTCCAGCTCAATGCTAAAGGGGCTTCGCTACACCAACTTTGAGGCTGGGACATACTATTCTGGCGGCGTTTCCTGGACAGGAGCAGTCTCTAGAACTGCATTACGCCCCGTCGTAACTTAATTCAGGCAGCTGAGTAAGGGAATAATTGAATCGTGTATCCCCGAGATGGATCCTCGAGAGCAGGCCGTGGCAATCGGCTTTGGCCGCTATCTGGCTTAACTCAGAGGAGATTAGGGGCTAACGATGCTGCGCCACTGCCATGGAGGCTGATTGCTGATTGTCTCTCAGGGCTAATGGTGCAACCCTTTGGCCACCGGCAAAGGTCTTACTGCAGATCAGAGCTAGCTGCACTTAACATCTCAGCAGCACCTTGAATTGCAACTATAAGTTCATCTTGTCACACTCTATCCACCGTGAACTGTGCCTGATGTTTTTGACTGCACGGCTGGCTTTGGGCTCTAATCCTCTAGCATATGTACTCATGCCATATTAGTAGAAGGGGAAAGCACTTTTGGTTGCTGCAGACGAGGCTAAACGGTAGACATTATAAGTGGGACAATGTGGGGTCTTGGAAAATGTCTACTTTGGCTCACAGTGTCTTGACACCATAAACGTAAGCATAAAAGCCTGGAGCTTAATGGAGATGAAAAATAGCTGTATAGTTCGTTTGTTGACTTGAGTGAACCAGTAAGCGTTCAGGGTTGGCATATATGACTGGAATATGACTAAAGTAAACTATATGTCTCAGCAAGATGGAGACAGAAGTGTCCACATGGTAAGACTTTCCCTTTGATGGTCTGATATTATCCTACATTTGTTTTGTATTTAATTTTTTTACCCCCAAGGTCCACCTGTGATATTTGTTGGCTTTATGTACCAAAATAGGCATAATTATTTGTCACATGGCCATTTTTCCTTTTAAAAATAAATGTGGTTATTGTTACTATAAGCAAATAGACTTTTTTGAAACCTATACTACTGAAACTATATTTACATACTACATTTAAAATGTAAAAAAATGTGTTCTTCCATGATATGGGCCCTTTAAGGCTTGATAACAGACTGTTAGTAAGATTTCCACAATAAAATCCCATACACAATAATCCTTATAATTTGTTATCATACACATATATCATAAGTATGATAACATAACATACAAAATGTATCAAAATATACAAAAGGCCACTCCCATGGGTTAATATTCCACCTACAACCTGGAGCTTCTTTTCCCAGAGCCGTGCACTGGCTGGCAATATTCCGGCCCAGAAATAAATGACATCCAAATAAGAAGTGGCACATAAATTATAGTGACAAGCTGATTGATGAATCAGCGGGTAGGGGAAGAGATGTTTGCAGCTTTTTTTTCCTTCTTTTGGATGGGTGTGAGGGGGTGGAGGGGAGGTCCTAGCCTTGCGCGGCTCTCACAGAGCAGAGAGCCATCAATCGCAGGCTTCCCGGCGTGGTGAAGTACACCCCAGAGTAGAGTGGCTCTGGGCTCCTGCCCATCCACTAAATGAGCCACATGCAATATTAAAAGATGCAAAACGAGCAGGGGCCAACGTTGCGCTAGCTAAAGCCCACTGGCAACTGACCCATCCACTACCAGGGGAAATAAACAGCAATCACATGTGTCTGCTTTTGTTCAACATATTACGACACCCATTTTTTCCACCTCGAAATAATTCCTTTCTCACTTAAATCCCTTGTTTTGCAGTGCAAAACATATTGCTGTGAGACTGCATACAATATGAATTTTTTAGCAACTATGAATTTAACCCCTCTTTCTTTCAACGCAATAAAAACAATAAAGATTTGAAGGTAGAAATATTTTACACAAACTATGTCACCATTGCTAATAATGACTAAATGCCAGTAGGTGCTGGTTATCACTGCCGCTGAGATGTATTGCAAAACCTTAAACACATTACAGTTTAAAAGTTGAAGGTTAGCAGTGATGAGGTATGTTCTACAGTAGTGTGGGGGTGTGATGGCAGAAGCAGGAAGACAGAGGGTAGCCAGAGCACTGTGTGTGTGGATTTGTGTGTTTGTTTTCTTACATTGCAAGCACACATTGTTTTTCACTCATGCCCACATGCGCCCCAGGGACTCTGCTTAGACTTTGTATTGTCACCAAGATGGACAACGCCTTGAATCGGGGTGCTGTATAGCATCCCACTGGTGGCTTGTACAAACATGGATGCACAGAGGCTTATGGGAAGCACCAGACTCGCAGTCAGAGAGATTTTAATGTAAGTTGTTGCTGGTCTGTTGGTGAATTAAGGTGAATTAAGCAGTGCAATGAGGCTCAGCAGAGGTTGGTGGACGGCTCAGTTGTAAAATGGCAAAAAAAGAAAGCCGTAAGGGCACCTGGATGCATGGATGTATGGATACTGCCAGTACCTTCCAGGTGGACAGCATAGCAGCCTGTCAGCATTGACTGTTGCCCTCCAGCCATGCTTCAAGCAATCACTGGCGGCGTCGCTAGCCAGGAGTCAAGGCTTCAGTGGACATGTTCAGCACTCTTGCTGGCATCTATGGCACAGTAAGTGGTGGAGGAAGAAACACCTGTGGATTGTTTCAGTAAAAGTAGAGCTTGATCTTCTCATCTCTCTCTTAAAACAGACAGCTTTAAGTGCTGTGTATCTGATGGAGACAGTTTTGGTGATCTACCAGGTCTTCCAGGTGGAGTTTCATTTAGAAGCTTTTCTTTTCGTGATTTTTGGAAACCCCCACTTTTCTCTTGCTGTCTTTTCACTTTCACCTTCCTTATGCAAATCGAGTATCTTATATCTAATGTCCTCAGAAGGATCAAGGGAAAATTGCAGTAACTTGCAGTTTAGCTGGAAAACAATACAATAATAATACATATGGGGCATACATATGACCTCATGTCCTGAAAACATGTGTGTGTGTGTGTCGGCAGAGCGCTTTAGCACTGTAGGAGTTTGTTTGGCTCCTGTGCTAATGAAAGGAGGAGTGTGGATGAGATCAGCGCTCACCTCTGCGAGTGCAGCCTGGCTTTTACTGCATCTCTGAGGAACAGAGATGAGGGCAGTGATGCTGGGCCAATCACCAGCAGAGACACTTTTTACTGCCCATTCCAACAGATGAACAGCATCAATCTCTAGCCCGCCACCGGGGGAACAGCCACCCTGCTATCACTGCCAGCAGAGCGCAGGAGTCTCAGCTAGGACATAAATATAAAACACACACTCGCAAACCATGCACACACACACACGGCTTACTCAATTAAACTGTGAAAAGGCTTTTTAAGCGGCATGAACGTTATGTACTTTCATTTGTTTTGTGTGACTGCCATTCTGTTGTGGCCAATCAAAATTTCCAAGTTATTCCTAAACAAAATCCAATTAGTACTCAAATTTACCACCTGTGGACATATATATTTTTTAAATCTCCAACCATGGTCAAAAGATGTTTGTGAGGGACCTGTAAAAGTGAGACTCAGTACCCAGTGTAATATTTTCTACCCATTTCCACAGCCAAAAACTAATTTTCCTCCTTTTTACAGTATTCAACAAGTGCATTTTCCATCTGTTTGAAGGTCCCTCAGCAGCAGAATACACAATTATAAAGATTTTTCTTCAGTAACGTTGGTGGAATATATTTGTATGACGGAAATTGTGCTTGATTTCAGAAGACGGAGGCTAAACTAGACTTCATATGTGAATACTCAAAAATGTATTCACTGTATTTACTGTTTTTGTATTTACTGTTTTTGTATTTTTTTTAAACACAAGATAGCGACCACTGGATTGTGTTTTTCTCTGCACTACTATCTTCGTCGAAAGGTGCAAACTGTTTTCACAGCAAGCGGTTCTTATCCCCCTTTTTCACCTTATATTTCTTACTAGCAGCTCAACAATCACATTTCTCATACATTTAGTCAACATGTTTTTAGTCAGTCTGGTTGCATTTGTCAAAGGTAACGAAATCCTTTGCATGCGCACATATCATGCATCACAAAGGCATATTTCTTTGCATGCTAGCCTAAAACAGGACTGATATTAGATGATTATCATCCAGAAAATCTACAAAACTCAATAAGACAGGAACACATATGGTAAGACCTACATTTCAATCTTTCATAAATAACACTGGCAGATGAGCACTCTGCTGGCAGATTTTCATAGTTTTCCCAGTAGCTGTGAGCCTGTCCTGCTCCCTTTTATCTTACAACAGTTAGTAAAAGCCTGTCCGAGAATTACTATTGTCTGGCCTCTTCATCACTCTCTCTTTTTGTCCTCCTCCTCCTTAGTTGTCTGATTTTAGAGTTGACATTCTTAAGTCTCTGCCACGACATCCATGCTGGAAATACCAAGTTAGCTTCTTCTCATAGCCAGCTGAAGACCCATAGTTGTTAGTGTGTGACGAGTTGCTGTGAAGCATTACATATTTCTCGAGGGGTCTCGTGCAAGCTCCTCCGAAGTTACATAGCACTATAACAGGCATTCCAGGCCTGGGTGCCAATGACAGAGACGGACATCTCCCTAATAGGGCACATGTGTTAGAATAGGTAGGATTCTGTCAGAATCTCTGTACAATGGAAGGCCATTTTTAAATATCCGGCCATTGTCAAAATGTTAATATTTTCCATTATCCATTAGCCAAATACATGGTCATGCATGCACAACACCAAAGCTACATTGATTAATTGATTAATTAATTAAAGAATACATGAATGGTCCGCACAGGCATGCAGTAGATAACGTCCAGTCCCTTAATGAGCTCAGGCAGAGACAAGGTCTTCTCTCTAGTTATTTAAACAGTGCCAACATTCAAACTGAATTTTGATTCTGCTGAATTATTAAGAGACACCGTTGGGTTGACCCATGTCTTTGGTCTCTGAAGGGACGTGTTCCCCAGCTTCTGCTCTCACTTGTGTACACATTGTGTATTAAAAACAAGCATGAGAGGACTTGGGCCTGCAATACGCAAATAAAAAATGTTTTGCATTATATATTCAGCGAGTCAGTGACAAATTGTGAGAGGGAGTTTTCATAAATCAAAAGCTGTGTTCTGCTGCCTAAAGAGGAATTGCCTGGCGAGCAGACATGATTTAAGAGCGTGTTCGGGCTACAGCTGAACTACTCCACTATTCCACCCCCTGGGAAAGTACTCCATCTGAAGGCTGCCTCCACCCTCTCCCTCCTAACATTCTGCCTCACCAAAGAGGAGCACAGTGCACCTCTAACAAACTCAGCAGTGGAACAGACTATGCTTCCTGTAAATTAGCAAGGAGATTCTTATGCAATGGCGTAAACATAATGGTGCTTGTTGAAGTCATGAATCTGTAAGTAGTTGTGGAACATTAAAGAAATAGAGAAAAAAAGGAGCACCATACAAAAAAAAGGCCAGTTTATGAGACTTGTCCTCTCAGATAATCTTTACCCGGATCTCAGACATTAATAGATTTGTGAGGTCTATGGCTCATTCACAGTCCTTGTCAGGAAAATCCAGGTGATGCAGCCAACAGTCAGCAGGCATGGAGTCCTACACAGCTGCCTGGCAATATAAACATTAAAATAAGCTACAATCTTTGTGATGTCCACAAAGCAGGAGAAGCTATAAGAAGATACCAAATATACCAAATATATATACCAAATATATATTTTCATCTTTTAATGTAATTCAGACATGGCAGTTAACAAGAGCGGTAGAAGCCTGGCAGCCCAAGAAAACCATCCGAAAGAACTGCTCATAGTATTGCTTGAAAGGCCAATCAAAACCCATGTTTGAGTGCAGAAAACTGTGGGGTGACTTAACAAATTTACAAATATACATCTAAACAAGACTGGAGCCCTTTGGAAATTTGGGCTAAAGTTAAAATAATAAAATGTGTCAGCCACAGTAAGCAAAGATATGTGTGAGAAAAAAGATTGCAGGATTTTATGTGAAGAACACCTCTAGAACTGTTAAGCACAAGGTTGGATCAATCATGCTTTGGGTTTGTGTTACAAACAGCAGCAAAGACGGTATTTCACTGGTTGAGGTAAGAATGGATTCAATTAAATTACAGCAGATTGGAATGCTAGCTTCTTTTACTCACAGGAGCGCACAAATATAAAAGCATCAGTCTTACCAACAATATGAGCACCAAAAGTCACACATGCATTAATACAGAAGTCAGCTGTATATTTTGAGCCGGCTGCGCTCCTAGTATCTGCATAAAACATGTAGAAGGAAGCGCAGTCGTCAGTCCAGGTGATACAGTAAGCGCAGTGACCCTGACCAGGGTTGGACAGCTGTCCAGGAGCAGGACAGGAGCTGGGTATTCCCACCAACCTAGGCCTGATCTCAGTCCTTCCTGCCATAAATCAGTCCTTCCCGAGGCCCCCCATGTTTACTCAGTGATTAAAAAGCACAAGGTAGAGCTGTCTGCCAAGCCGAACTAGATGTTAATTAGCACAGCTACCGTCAGGGCCTGTTAATAAGTAACTACGTACTTCACTGTGTTGTGCATGGGAAACCTTTCAGCTTCTCCTTTTGCCTGCAAATAACCACCTCCACAAATACATGTGCACACACATGCGCTATGCAACCTCATAAAACTTTACACATACACACATTTAAACTCAACAAAGAATCCAAAAGTGAACTTCTTTTAAATGTGTGGGTATATGTAAATTAGACTTTCCATAATTAAAGCTTGTTATTAACAGTAGAGCTTCATTAGCTGCGACTATTTTGAGCCGCAACAATTATGAGCTACCCCTTAGAAGTCCAAACCTTTAATTGTGCTTTTGCTATTATATTTAAATGTAATAACATCACAACATGATCAATTACACATTTACATAATGCCTTATTTTTATATTTTATATAATAAACACATTTATGAACAGAAAAATTACAACAATACATTTTCCTCCAATTCAAATCAAATTAAAATATCCCCTCTACTACTTAAAAACGTGACTGTTTAACAGAACTTCTTCACTCATTCTTTACAGCCAGAAATAATTACTGCAGGAATATAATACGCTTGTGTTATTGCTGGAGAATCGTGTGAGTTCTGAAGGTTAAAGAGAGCTTAATTAGCTGGGGTTATTTTGAGGCGCACTAATGCTAATTGTGCACTAATGAACATCCACACTGCTAAAGGCACGCAGCTATAGACCAGTGCTGAATAAAAACAGCAGTGTGTAAGACTTGGTGGGTTTGACACGGTATAGAGACCTTGACGGGCCTCAGGCAGTTGTCTTTCATGCACTTCTCCTTATGAAGTAAGAAAAGAAGCTTTGGGCGCAGCGCTTGGGAAGCCTTCTGTGATTCTACACGTGGGCTATGTGTATTTTACCTATCAGTCCAATCCCCATAGACAGTCAGGGCTATTCAGGCCCAAACCCCACATCAGGGGGTGGGGTTTAAAAAAAGACATAACACTACTACTTAGATCAATCATTTACATCAAATTCATAATGTAGGTCAACCATCACAGTTTTGGGTCGTACTGCAGCCATGTAGCCGTGCTGTTTTTTCATTATTATTCATAGTGATATTCTAATGCAAGCAGACTAGGAGGACAAAACTAACTTTTCTGTAAATTAGGTGACTAGTGTAAAACTGAAATAGAAGTGTTGATATTTAGTTTAGTTTCCTAATGTACTGTGCTGCTTGTGTATATAATATCCACTAACTTTAGTTGGTGAATTTTGGTCATTAAATCAAAAGGAAGGTCTGAAAAGAAAATCATCTAACAGCTCATACACTGCAGCAGTGATAATCCTGCCTATTGCAGTTGTGGAAATTCCGTAAATGCTTTTTACAAAGCAAAAAAATCAGCATTACACAAGCAATATGTAAGGCAACCAAATCTGCTGAATTCACACTCTAAGTAAGTTTACTTACTAGTCTGAAGAGTCGTAGTTAGTTCAACATCAAACTTTAACTGTGCAAAGCAGCGCTAATGTTACTACCTTATTGTAATTGTTGCTGACGTTATTGTTTTATCATGTTTTGAAAGTCTTTTTGGCAGATTCGACACTATAGTGACTTACTATTGCCTCTATAGTTAGCAGTTAGCTTTGCAAGACAGGTCGGGGCTGGTTGGTTAGAGTGCTCTCTGCAACACGATACATAGACGTCTTTGACATGCCAACCAAACCTTATATCTTCACATTCAGTTGATCATTCTGGTTAATTGTGATACAGTCAGACAGTCAGTTCCTTCCATGTCTTTCAGACAGAACCGTGTAGACATGTCTTCACTGTGCATGGACAACGGAAGGTTCCTTTTGCCTGACTGGTCAGGGCTGCATGGTTGCCTTGTGTAATTTGCATAAGATGAAGCCTGCTGAACTTTTCACGCCTCACAACACAATCCAACAGTTCCTTGCCCGTTTTTTTGTTTCGCTACTACCCATTGAAAATGAATGAGGGTGAAACTTCAGATGATGAATCAGTGTGCAGTTACCAGTAGTACCAATACACTTGCCATTTATTAAACAGCTACAGTCATATGCAAAAGTTTGGGCACTGTTGGTGAAATTACATTTTACTGATTTTCCAAGTGAGAATTAACACACTGTTTACAGAGAATACACTTACGCACATATCAATACACAATTAGTGTTTATTTGCTGAATTTAATATATTTGCACCAAAAAAAATGGCCACACAATATTTTTTTTCTATTTGTTAAACTTAGCAACTAAATAAAAATAGCAGATTTAAATGTGTTCTCGGTAGAACATGTATATACTTATTTCTGCCTAGAAAGCATGTAATATGATCTGAGATGTTTAAACTTAACTGTGCAGTATTCCTTGTACAATCATAGTGAGGAAAACCTCCTTCTCCCACTAGTCTTACGTTTGCCAGCAACTGCTGCAGCCATGACTGATTCTGCCACTGCTCGGCGACAGCTTATAACAAATAGTGATGAGGAAGCCATTGGGCTGGGGGTTGGAGGTGTGTGTGGGTGGGTGGATTGCATTGTGCACAGGACCAAATGAATCTCCCAGATAAATAATTGAGCGCCGAAGCTCCGTAGTCTCTGGGCGACTCTGGATTCGTGCCTGGCCCATCTCTCTAACTACCCAGCCGAAAATCAAATATTTTGTTTTTGGCCCACACGTTAATATCAGCGATTTTTACGGTCTTAATGGCATTTTTATTGATCGGGCTCTTAATGGGAACGGCACGGATTTTGATGCTGCTCATTCGGAGTAGATGTGAGTAATGGACGGCTCGGGCTTGGCCATAAAGTGGCTCCTGTTCTCCGTCAGGAGAGGAAGAAGAGAGGAGAGAGAAGCAGTAGTAACCTACGATGAGCTTAGGTGAGGAAGGTGATAGAGAGACTGTGAGAGCAGGAAGCTAATCGAACTAAAAATGAACTAAATTCACACAATATTAAAGCCATTCATACACAAACCCAGAGTTGCACTCCGTCTCCCACATTCAAACCAGTGAACGACAGAAAGAATACGGCACAAACACTCTAAGTGTGTCGCTGTGCTTTTGTCCCCCCCGTTCCCTTTGCTGGTCATCAAGCAGCAAAAACCACAACAAAGGAGGAGGAGGAGGTGGGGGGGCATTGCTGAAATGACCTTGGCTGTGACATCATGTGCCGGCTGAAAGAAATGAAGCCATTAGACTGAGGCAGCAGCGAGCCATAAATCAAGCCATTTCCAATAAGCTGCCTTAATGGTCATCCATCATGGAGGCGAGGCGAGGCCTTGCCCGGCCCGAGCGGCGAGCCCCGGCAGGCCCGAGCCGGCCACAGACATAAACAATAATAATCCCCAGCTGATGGCTCGGGCCTGCAGGAAATTTAGGAACATGCTCCGCGCCTTTTGTTTTGTCAGAGGTGATATTTACCGAGGAGGAAGAAATGGATTCTCATTATCAACAAGCAAGCACGCGCTCGGGTCTAACGGCACAGTGGCAAGGGCTAAGGACGTCAGGAGGAGACACGCAGCCGGAGGATTTGATTTGCTTTGCTGGTGATAAAGGATGAAGACGGAAGCTGATTACATTACTTGCTTTGTGCCTGAGATGAAAATATTGTACCGCATCTGACAACTGCGCATTATTCATGTGCGCACTAATTTAGCCCCAACGCATGATGGACTAATGTGATACCTTCGCTCAAAAGCAGCGGAAGAAAGTGGAAATAATTGGTCTTCGATTATATGCTGCAGCAGAAAAAAAACTAGATTTGACCGGTTTTGTTACATGCAATCAGTCCTTTTTTGCATTGCACACATTCTACTCCTCAGCTCCATTATAATTAGGTCAAAACAGTGGCAAACCCAGATGTTTTTCTTCTCTCCTGAAGAAGTGCTGTTTTGAAAACGAGAGCTCTTCTCACAAAATGTATTGACTGTGAAACAATAGAGCATGTACATACTGGACATACATGTTTGGGAGCACTCTGTAGAGCTTGTAGGTATATGCTCACACTAGTAGACCTCAAACCCATCAGTACGGTAAAATCAGAACCGGTAACACCCAGACAGAAACATCCACAGCAGCGGTGCGGCCCCACCACACCGACCTTCTGCTGACAGCATCACTGCAATGCATTATGTTTACAACTTGTAATTATGGTTACTCCTTGTTTTCCTCCCTTGCTCCTTTTTGCTCTCAGTTTCTTCAGTTCCTTTGGTTTTTAAGCTTTAACAATATTAGTCAAGAGCTCAAATTTCATCTGCCTCCTTTCACCAATAGACTAAGATATTTGTTTCCTTTCCTTGCATAAAAAAACATGAGCTCCTAAAAACAAGTGGAGCCAAACAGGATTCTTTGGAACACGGGTACAAGTTTTAATGTTTGTAAACAAAAAAGCACACCAAGTACTTCCAAGTTCTACCTAATAGCTTGTAAATTATGTTACAGTGTGTTTTTCTAACAAAACAGACACTAAAATTGATGAAAATGTGCTGTGACTGGAGTTACAGAGAGAAATTTACAGCAAGAAATAGATGTATTTGGTCCCTCTTGGTATTACAATGACAGGCCCTGAATTAAATCAGTTGTTGATTTTAAGTAAGCATGTATGTCTGCAGCCTAAAACTGCATGTAGACTAATTGAAGCGAAGGTTAAACATACTCAACATAAACAAAATGTTTGTTTAATGTTCTGACATATAGCTAACTGACAAATATAGCTAATATTTAGAGTTTATTGAAGTTTATTTATTAGTGCAAAGAAAGCAAAGGTTACAATAAATTTATATATTACCAGTGGCAAGCTAAAGCTGCCTAACGCAGCATTAAACCCAGTCAGGCTAAATGAATGTGTCCTGCTATACGCTTGGTGCTAGCGCAAACACAACATTACAAATCCCACTGAAGCAGCAGCAGGAAAAAGCATGATCATAGCAAAGGATGTGGGAAATTATAAATAATAATAAAACACTCTGAACTTTATAATTGTCAGATCATTGTAAAGACTTGTGCAAGTTTGTTCAAGAATGGAGTTTGTATTTTTTTTAGTTTCACAATCTGCTGTAGCTGCATTGTTTTTTTATGTTATGAAGTTGTTAAATGTGGTGGAAAAAAGCTCTAGCATAATATTACTATGGCTTCTATGGGTTATAAAGAAATCTTATAATGGCTATTTAAAAAAGCAAGAGCATAACATCTGAAAATCCCCTAGTATTTCTGACCATTACAAGTTGCAGTAGCTTGTCTTGGGGGATGTCTAGGTATATTTTATGGATCAGGTATCAGCAATAATAAGGCAGGTCCAGTTCTCATTTGTTCTTTAGGTTTTGTGTTCATAGAGGAGTCATAAAAGGACACCATCCACAACCTGCAGTGGTGAGGAGTGTTTTTAGAAGTTAACAAGTCTGTAGTTTAGAACCTCTTTTTAGCGGAAATTGAGAACCTGCAACATCTGCAGGATACATGTCTTCACTGCTTTTTAATTAACCACTTTGCTTCTGCACACTGCAGTGTGACCACTAGGTTTATCTGTTTCTCGTCACCGGTGAAAGGCTAGAAAATCCACGCCCAACACAGACTCTTTAAATGTTTTTAACAAAACTATTATAGGTATAGGATATGCTGCTTCTGGTTTTAAACAGTAGCACGTTCAATTTTATATAAAATACTAAATCAGAACAGTCAGCTAAGCAAAACTTTGCAGCCAACAGTGGTCCTGTGGTCAGAAACTGGGCTACCGGATGGCAAAACTGATCAAGTTAAACTCACTGTGCAAGGATCCTGAAATCTCAAAACAAATTTTACAACTTGTCAGTTTAAATACAACATACATTACAGGACCCATAACATGTATTTCCTCTTGCTTTCAAAATAAAAGCACGTAAACACTGTTAAAACTTTCAAGACCTCCCATTTCCTTCCCAATCCGTGCAGTCCATACATGAAAAATATTCAGCATAATCAGCATATGGTAACCTACGTCCACCTATTCAACCTACAGCAGTTTAGCTCCACTAATTTGCGTTGAGGTTATAAGAGCGGTTTCTGCTCTGAGTGCTTTGTGAATGAGGCACAATACAGGACAGTCAATCAGTGAAGAGATCATTCATATTCATCAGTCTCAAAGGCACAGTAAAAAAAACAGCCTGTTTAGTTTTAAGAGATAAAGACAGACTGGAAAATGGAATGATGATGTAAAAATGAATTCTGACTGCTTTTAAAGGATATAAAGGCTCTTTAATACATGCTGTGTTTGAATGTGTGTCGTTGTGTGGTGGAACTAAGATTATTTTTGTTATACTAAAGTCTAATTTTAAAATGCTACAACAGTGAAAAATGTCTGAAACAATTAGAGACTGTCTGTGCAAATGAACTCTTGTTCTGTCTCCTTGTGCGAGTGTGTGTCCCTCCCTGCGCGTGTGGACGAGAGAACATTAGTTCATTGGCCTCTGTTTTGTCCACGGTGGCTAATCCTCATTCAGTCGGGTCCTAATCCCCTGCTATTGAACATTCTCCTACTGCTTCCTCTGGCCCGGGCTGGCAAAGCACCGGCCACTTGTCTCCTGTTATTCGCTTCCCCTCTGGGGAGCTCCACTCCCTCTCTGAGCTGTTATATGGCCCATATGTTGTTGTTGTTGTTGTTGTCATCGTTGGTGTTGTTTTCTTTTTTTTCCCCCTTTCAAAATCCTGGCGCAATTTGACATGCAGATCCATGACAGTGTCTCGGCTTGCGTCCAGGACTTGTGGCAGAGGTGTGGGTGATTTCCTTTAGCCAGGGGGAGCGAGGAGGAGAAGCCAGCCATGACAGCCCTTCACACAGCCTGCGCAGAATGGGCAGCCACCCAGACACACACGCACACACACACACACACACACACACACACACACAAGCTCAAGCAGCCAGGCATATTAGATTGGGTTACACTTGACATACGCAACTGGGAACCGGGGAGTTTGCAAATATGGCACGCTGAAGGAAGTGGTGCAAGATGCCCGTGTCATCACACTTACACAAACAAACAAAAGCCGGCACTGAGAGAGAGCGTGAGAGAGAGAAAGGATCTGTAAACACTGTCCCTAGCTTTATGCATAAATAAACTCTTTCCAGTTTATCAGTCCATCATATCAATACATTATTTAGAGCAGGGCTCTAATTGGCTCTCCATAATACCAAAAGTCAGCTTGCAGAATCGGAATGATCTTATATTCCTATTCCTGTTGTCACTTGGTTCTAATGGTGGAATAAGAATATGCCTACTTTGCGAAGCAAAACATCATCACTTTTGCAATAATCAGGAACCTTTGTAACATCACACGTCTGTCATTTATAGATCATTTTGTTTGAACAGAATCATAATACCTGTTATATTTAAAGTCTTTGCACAGCAGCAATAAAATGTGTGTTCTGAGTTTGTAACACTACAGTAAAATGTGTTACGTACCTGCTGAAGGTGCTGAAACCATGCCCAATCACTGGAAATGTGCAGCCTCTCTTAAGTGTCAAATAGCACAAAAAAAGGATGCCCCATCTAACAGCTATCGCAGATTTGTTCATGCTTCAGCCACCAGAGTCAGAATCCAGTTCAAAGTCAGAGAAACTGACCTACCTGAGAATCAACCTCATTCCTCTTAGTCTGCAACAGAATGGTAAAAGCTCAGCTATGCAAGGCCTTGCTAGTGTAAGCTAACAGAGAGGTAGTAGTCTGTAGCTGGTTCACCCTGCTCCGTAATTAGACATTCCAGAACACAAAAATGCTGAAAAACAGTTTAACAGCCTAACACCACAATTCAGTACTACACAGTTCACAGCCTCTTTACAGGAATTTCCTTTACACTGACTTTAACCTCTGCAAGTACTGTAATAATACTCTTCTTTTATTGTTATTTTTATTGTTGTTGTTTATTTTGTTTGAAACAAATTGTTTGTTTGTAACATAATTTATCTCCCTGTGGAATGTAGTTCCAGACAGACAAACAGGATCTAACATTGGTCAGGCCTTCAGAAGCCAAATTGAAGGCCTAACACAAACTACCTGAGGCGTCAATCATGCACATGTTCATAAGTAATGTATGGCAAGATGAGAGAAACAAAATGTCACTACAGGCTGTCAGAAAGTCCTAGATATGCCATCTACGGTGAATACAAGCAGAGATCTAAGCAGGTTTCAGTTATTAGAAACAGTGATAGCAATTCTTCTGGAGTCTCTATAAAAATGACTACAAGGTAAATTATAGGTTAAAGCTTTAAAGCTTTACATGTTTGTGATTAACCAAAGAATTTTCATGTAAATTGCTGATCGCTTATGTACTACCATAATCCCACAGGGGGACTAGCAGAAATAAGCATTATCGTAGACCCCAACTGAAGGTCTAGCTAGTAAATCAGTACTGTCACTATATCTGCTGTAACAGACACCTGAAGGTCGGTCCACCACATACAAACTTGGTTTATTTAGTAATATGTAAATCAAAACAAGTGTACTCATGCAGTACTGGCATAAGAATAAGGCAAGTATTATGCGAAGCTTTCTATGTTACATCAAGGTTGCTAAGAAGCAAGATGGGTTCACGCTTATGAGGCATGCTTGAGTGTATCGTATGAGCATGATGCTCATTTTCATCATTTAATGTGTTAGATTACATAATTACACTTCCAACAAAGAAGTGCAGCTGTGATAATTTCAGCTTAATTACATTAGCTAGCACATTTCTTAAATTTAAATAATTCTCCCAAATAACATATCTCATCTCTAGAGATACAGATGGCAATGATTCAATTAGAGGGAGGGGAAAAAACACCATGAATAATGTGGCACACTGCTTCCCCCTTCTGAGCTTTTAGCACCAACCTCTTCGCCCCAGATTTCACTCAGAATTTCCCCCTCTCCCTCATCAAAGGTTGCCTTTTGTCTCCCGGGATGGCACCAAAGATGGCTGCATTTTAGTTTTAGCGCTCAAACATCCCACCTCCTGCCTCAAAAAAAAAAAAAAAATAAAAGCCTGGCTGCCCACCTCCAGCTTCCGTTTTTTTTTCTTCTTCAATTTTACAGTGTCTGTGCAGGCGAGCGGCTTTACAGATCGTTCCTGTTTCATTGTTTCAACCAAGTTCAGATAAAAGCACCATTTGTGGAGTCGAAAAATTAGCACAGCCCCTGCAAAGGACCCATTCACCCTTTGGGACTGGAGATGGGCGTCATAAATCAATAAAGGAGATGTAATCTGCGGTGTCCGGAAAACAGGGCCAGAATGTGGCGTATAATGCCGCTGGTCCTCCATTGTCATTCAGACACGAGCTGCATCAGAAAGAGAGCCTTGCATGCACCTGATAAGGCCCAGAACCCGGAGTGAGTCATAACTCAAGTCAACCAGCCACCATTTCACCGATTTCACACAAGTGCCCTGGCCACTCGACACCAGAGAGGGAGAGAGCGAGAGTGAGAGAGGGTATGAAGTGATAGATCTGCAATTTGCTTTCTTATCTCATCTGGCAAGATGTTTTTCAATACAAAAGCCTGACCTTCAATGAATAAACACCTTGGTTTCCCCATACAGAAGGCACACCTGGGGCAGCATGTAAATATGGGGTTGCTTTTATGCCAATGGCAGTCACTAGTTATCTCTGCTATTATTCTTATGGATCACGATTTTAGAAACTGACTAATATGGATGTATAGAATACTACGCAGAGGTCATAGGGAGCTATGCATACTACTCAAGCCATTTATTTAACAATGTGCTTTTGCATCAAACAATGCAATACATACCATTATAATGAATGCAAATAAACAAATACAGTGAAAAAAGCAACACATATATTTTATTTTGCTAGGTTTGTTCCAGAGTTGATAATGTAATTGGTGTTAACTATAAATAATAAATAATATACTATAATATATTTATACTATAAATAATATTGGGCTGATCAAGAAAAATGTGTCAAAATGATCCCATAATTATCATAATTACTTTTTGTATTGTGGCAAGTGCTACAGGACAAACTTCCTCTCATACCTGGCAATGCAATGAAAAAAACAGTAAAAGAAGCAGAGCCCAGAGGAAGACTGTGATGGTGGAGACAGCACTGCGAGCACCCCAAGGATGACAGCGCATTGAGGCTTGATGTTAGAGCCAGACTGGTAAGACCTGACAATGGGATCATTACGGAAAGGCTTGACTACAAGGCCAGTAGGGCTAGATGCCGGAGGCAGGATGGAGGTGCCATCACAAGGTAGCCAGTAAAAAAGAAAGCAAAACTGTCAAACGCAGAGTGGGAGCACCGAAGCAAGCAGTTGGTTAGTGGCTCTGACTCGCGTGCTGTTCACCTTGACGTTCTTTGAAACGCAGTTCCACTCCAGACCACTCGGGTGCTGCTACACTTCTGTGGCACATATGCAGAGTAAGACACAAGAAGGGCCATGTTTCTCCAGCAAGTAGCTTTTTATTGAAACATCAGCAGAAAAGCTAGTGCTGGGTGATATGGGCGATTATCATATCAGCCAATATCGATAATTATTGTGATAAATGTCAAATCACACTTAAGTAAAAGCTGAAGACAAGTTGTGGCTCAGACAAGACAAACACTTTCCAATCAGTGGAACATTTCACAAATCTGTTATGTACCACACCCATGTGAGAGCGTATCATAATATTTAAACACAAGCTAGGAGATATTTGGATTTCTCTAGTCTATCCTAGTAGTTTTAGGGGTGTTAAAAACGCAGTATCATGTTTGTGTAAAAGAGTCCTTACCATAGAACATTCTTCTTTAAATTTGTGTTTAAACTGAAATCAGTGCTTTTTGGTCTTGTATGATTACTGTTATTTGTGTGTGTGCTGTTAACCAGCAGCTAAAAACAACTAGCCTCGGAAACATTTTTAAACATTATGCATTACTGGGCTTTTATATAGGTTTGTGGCTTATTCTACTGTCAGGTGGCTCTCTCTCTCACCCTCGTAAAGTAATTTTGAAATCTCAAAAGTGTGTCCTCTGGTGGCAACAACAGAATAGTGTTGCAGAATAGTGGAAAATGTTCCAATGGCTATCTAGAACACCAAAGTCTAATCATCTATCATATCAAACCTTTATTTTACCGGTTTAATATTTCTATTGAGGAAAATTATAGCACGATAATTGTCTGTATTGTTTTATCGCCCAGCTCCAAGAAAGACCCATGAAGACACAGCCGTGGAGCAGATTCTGTAGGTCACTTTCAGCCACACAATTCCGGCAGACAGTAAACACTTCCCAAACCTTCTCCCCCCCGACACAGAATAACTAAATATCCATTTACACACAAACTAATGAACAACAATTTAAAACCTTAATCGTAATGTAGGTGCCTAAACCTCTTTTCATGCAAAACAATTATTGAATGAAATGTAAAGCCACAGCTTGGCTTTCAAATCAGATATACACATTTTTCCCTTTCTCCTGAATGTAGTCAAATCAGTCTAGACAGCCATTGCTGTTCAAAGGTTTCCTTCTTAAGCTTTACTGTAAAATCAGGAGGCTAAAGTAGCTAACAATTAATAGTAGTCCATCAAAGAAAAACACAAAATTATCATGAATGTCATGGATAACTCTCTCTTTAAAAAGTACTGTATCATTATGCAGGCAGAAAAATCAGAAACCCCATTCACACATATTCCCATATATACATACCAGTAAATGACTAAATGCAACGAAGGTTTTTTATCAGTATAACAGTCACCATCATACCTTATGATCATTTTGGCCTGCTTTATCCCTCTTATACATATTACTAATCCACTACAAGAGACAGATCTCACTCCTATCTTCTGAGCCGCTCTCCAGCAGCCCTTTGATTTCTTCATTCATATGCTAAGAACTGCATCAGACCCTTTGGCCAAACACACTCCATGATGGATGTTAACACGTGTAATCCTCTCTGTTAATGTAAGCACGCTCTCACAGCCTGTTTCTTGACGCCTACTCTCCCAAAGGGATTAGCCCCCCGGTCTCAAGGCTTCATGGGTAATAGCACAGAGATGCTCCTTACTCTCAATCAGCCAGAACCTTCACCCTCCCCCACTCTCCACCATCATGTGGACTGACAGAAGAAGAGGCCTTCCTATAGATAAGACACATCTACATGTTTCGACTAGGGCCGGCCAAAGTTGAGCTGAAGGGCCAAGTACATTTCATTTGGCCCATCAGAATGTCACCCTACATCCCCACTTCCTCAGCCAATGAGAAGACTTTTTACTTGTATTTTTTTTATCTAAATGTTTTATTTTAAAGCACATTTAATAACAAAACATAAAATCTCTCTGAATCATGACGCTAGGCAGATGTCACTGACCACACCACAGATGTAACAATTATGTAGCTAGCGGTTATGAGCTAATAGAGGGCATTTGGAGACCACCTGTGTCAACATTACATTTTAAATGAAGTGAAAGGGATTAGACTATTGTAGTAATATTTGTATTTGAATATTAATTTTTGTTTGAAAAAAAAGGTTTTAATTAATTAAATGCCCAATAGAGAATGATCCAATCCAGATTTTCTTTTCTCTGTGGTATCCATGTAGAGTTTTTCTATTGGTAAACTAAAAGTCTAACAGATTAAGCGACATCATGTTTTCTTTTCCAGTGGGGAGGACAAACTTTTAGAGAAATAGAAGGAAATCTAGGTATACTAGAAGTTCCAGTTAAGTCACTGATGTCAACTATGTAAACTGATAACACAATATTTCAGCCAGTTATAAATTAAAACAGTGGCTTGAAAACTGTATTATAGCCCTGGCAGAAAAGTAAATGCAGGATGCCATGATTCTGCTATAAACGCTGAACACCAAGCAGATAAGGCATTTACAAAGCACTCATGGGGAAGCCACACACTTTACCCTGCCAGTGACCCCCCCTAAAGCTATATCCAACACAAAATAGCACAATAATCACATATCACATAGCTTTAACCAATTAACTATAACCTTAAACACCATAAAGGCGTGTGACTCCCATGATCCTCCTGGCATGGCCTTCCGGTCAGCATCAGCCAGTAGCAGTTTACTACAATATGATACTGTTTGTTACAAGTAAAACATGGAATGCCTTCTACAAGCTTCATATGACCTTGTTTAACACAGAACTGTCATAAAATATTCATGTTATTCACCATTTGCTTTGTACTAACACGCTACTAGGATCCCAAAGGCTGGCTAACCGAAATTAGCATTCATAAACATAAAGCTAACACATTTCTAGGTATTTTGCCTTTTGGTACCTTAGCTCACTTGAAATGTTAACCAAATCCCACACCACAAAAAGTTAAATTATCTCCTCAGTTAATACTATCTGCTCTGTCAGATATCAGCCGCAAGAAGAAGTCGAACCAGTTAAAGACAATATTTAATCATAAACCCGCTGCCAAAATCTCCAACACGTTTGGTTTGTTTGGAAGCATTTGGCATTTCAGGCGATTCAAAACGTCAGATTTGCGTGATCGTATTATACGGCTTGAAACACACACAAGACTGATTGTGTAGCGGGCTGGAGATGGTACAGTCAAACAACAGCGATACAGTAAAACGGTCTTGTAAGATTTTTTCTTCTAGCAGCCAAGAACAGCTCTGCAGAACGATGCACTAGAGCAGAGTAGAGAGCAACCCAGATGCCAAGTGTCTGCCTAACGTAGATTCTCCCTAGGCCAAAACAACTGTGCACCACAAATGATGGTGGGCGGGTGTGGAACTTGAACCAATCTAAAAGCCATTAGCTTAAAGGACAATTGGAGAACCCTTTAGAGTGTCACCCTAGTCTTGAGCCAGTTGGACTCTTTTGCCACACTGATGAGCACACATTACTTACAAGGCGAAAGCAACTCAGACATCTGACATGGATTACATTTGAACGCCGGCAATAAACGTTTCCCAATAACTCCCACCAAAGCACGTTTGCTGGGCAGGACAACTTGGAGAGCAAGTGTGCTTTACAACAAGTTCATAACGATTAATCTCCTCTCCTCGAAGGATCTGCCCAAACTGGCATTTTGTATAGTTTATGTGCCAGTAATGAAATTTTAATAGGAGTCATTTACACACATTAAAGTAGGCACAGTGGAAATCTACTGGGTCACAGGCAACACAATATTCCAAAGCCAGGATGCTGTTACATTGCATCAGTCTGGGAAATCCAACAAATGTGTTAATTTGCAGGGTTCCTTTCATGTCATGCCAAGTGCATCAAAGCCTGCATATCATTTATTATATAAAAAAAGGGTGCCCCTCTAAAACACTGATTACATCATGTCTGCCACATTTCTGCTCAGAGCTCCACACAACAGACCTGCTCTAACGCCTCACTGGGTTTTATGTTCATATGTTCTTTAATTCTGCCAGAGACAAAACCAAGGGAACCAAAGATAGAGCACTTTGAAGTGGTTTTAGACACTTTAGTGTCGCTGCTCTTGGTTGTATTTAGAAGATATTCCCCTTTAATCGGTCTCATTTCTTTCGTAATTACAGATGAGGTCCTTTTTGGCACTAGCAAAGTCATTTAAAGCCTCTTATTTATCACAGTAACAGAGAGTAACAGAAATGTCCTTCACACACAGTAATGATGTTCCAGAGTCGGTGCGGATAATTTAACAAAATAAATAAATGTGAACTACCATAGCCCCTCTGTTTCTGTTAGCAAATGTTCTCCCTATCTGCTTTCTGGAAGAATTAACTGAAACACGATGACAGTTATAAGTGGACCTGGTGCTAAAGATCAGGGGACCGAGAAAATAAACCAGTAAATCTGAGTGATCCTATAAAGCGCTCTGAGCTAGCCACATTTCTTCACACACAAATCATCTCCAAATCATTTGTAAGGAGGTATTAAATTAATTGTTACAGGAGATCATTAACAATTGTCTTTAAATAATAAAACACATTTAAAAGATCTTTATTCATGAAACCAAAACTTAAGTGGAACATATTCATACATATTCATTCTCAGTAACTTGTTGTTAGTAAGTGCTTGTATTGTTATTACAAAAGTAGAACTTTTTTCTGTTCTATCATTTATTACATGAAATTTTGGAAAAATAATAGATTATTGTAAATTGTATTGTAAAATTACATTGTTCATGTGTCAATTCATGTACCATTTGGCAGAAAGCAAATACCACATGTTTGTGAATTCAGAATTCACGCATTTGTCTTTTTTTTATAATTATAACTGTTCAAATTATTTTAATTAGTATATCACAGGTTTCACATATGTTTGCAACCGAGGGCAAAATCTTTTTGGGTAGAACACTGGAGGGGTTGAATGTTAATATGGTATATTAGGCATGCAAGATCATGAGTTGTTACTTTATCTACATATTGCATTGGTTAAACTGGGCTCTTACAAAGGGAAAAGAGCCCAATTAATAAAAAAAGCCTGTGTTTGTTAGTAAACAATACCAATTTTTTTAAATTATTTTTACCATAAAAACACTAATTATTCAAACATACACACAGACCTAACATCACCCTCACTCACTAATGGCTGAATACCTGAAAGCATCAATGGACAATAAAAACAAAATAAAAAAAATGTGAAAACAAAGCCTATTATTTGCCATTTATCTTCTAATTACTTCATGAACAGGACATCTGAGACAGGAAAAACAGGAAAAATCTATTACAGGCAGTCAGGAGAGACTTTAATTTCAGATATTAGTGCTGGTTACCACAACCACAGACGATGTTAATGCAAATTTAGCTAAAGTTGATCTCAGCCTCAGAAAAAGTATGTATTGGTAACACAATATCTTACGCTTGTATAATATACGCTTCTAAAAACATTCAAAGGCAACTCTGTAGTTAAATACAATGTGCTGGACAAAGGAACCTTTTAAAAATGTTTGAGCTAGTTTTATTAATATTTAAGATCAGTAATGTTTTTAAGGTAGCATTTATTATATCAGAACATTCTATATTTTTGTCATGTTTAATAACCAAATAACTATTACCACAATTAATAATTGAGAAAGTAACATGGTCAAGATATTATTATTGGTGGGGTGGATTTAACACCTTAGTAAATAAACAGTTAATAACTAACATATGGAACACCTTATTATGCATAACCATGTAATTTGCAATCAGTTATCACACGAAAACATTAACCAAATTTTTAAGCTCACTTACAAATGATATGGTTCTGTTTACTATTAATAATTACTATTTTATTAATTAGCTATTAATTACTTAATAATTGTTCATTAGCTGTCTAGATGCAGACCTTAAAGTGTTACTGAATACGGTTGTATGTTTTAACACTTACGGATATGAGAAGGAATGCGATGGCGCAGCGTTTCTCATTACAGCACTTGACAAACAGTGTCTGAGAAGTAGTGTCGCGTGAATGAATTATTTAGCCAGAGGAGCTGAGGCCGACAGCGTGTGCAGGGTTTTAGTGCGCCGCAAGAGACTCCTCCGAGAGACATCACTGAGGCCTACAGCCGTAATGTAAACCCACTTTTATAAGGCCATAGGAGGAGCGGGGGGCTCCAGCTGTGAGCTTTATTTAGTAAAACAGACAGTATGTAAAGACGCACTGTGTAGGCCTTGGATAGAATCCTATATGCTTTCTCAAAGAGAAGAGCAGTGGTTCTGAAACCCCCGCTGAGAGGGGGGGTTAAGTATAGAGCCACTGAGCTTACAGGCAAGGGCATCATGCTCTGATTGCATCTGTTCTGCTCCCCTGAAAAGGAAATTACGCTACACACATTACACTTGACTGTATAAATGGTAGGAATTGAGCAACATAGAGAAAATCCCACTGATTAGCTCTGTACTGTCTAGGGTGATATTGTTAGGTCATTAATCACGGCCCTCGATGCTAGACTTTGTGTAAAGCACTGCCGCACTTGTACCCTAGTAACTGTCAGTGGTAATCAACATTACAGTACAAACATAACTCAGTCTCAGATTCTTTGGGCATTAGATTACAAGATCCTTGGTCGTGATAATTATGTATCAATGTTACACGTCTTTATTTTTAACCTTGATCTGTTATACTTGGTACATATTCTACTGCAATTAGATGCTAAACTATTGGATGCCAAAACGTTGCTCTGTTAAATGCAGTTAAGCTGTTTCAAAGTTCCATTACTTTTGATAATAAGGCAATGTAGCCTAAATTATTATAACTCAGAAAGATAAATCACTTTTAAAAAAACACAGCTTACAAATAATTTTGGAGATGCAAAGTATGGTATGTATGTTATTGTACTTTGTCACTGCAGTAAGTTTTGTTTAGGAAGATTTGTACTAAATATGTTTAAAATAGTACCTTAGTATCTTAATCAGTGACATAGTGCTGAGACATAGACATTTATTTCGACATGGACATGACAGTTTTTTCTAAAAACATCCTTTGTTACAATACAATACAGTGAATATAAAATAAAGAAGTTTTTAGATTAAGCAGTGATAACAGATGACTACTGTTAAAGAAACGCTGAAAATACTTCTGTGAAAACCTGCTTCACACCAACAAAATATGCTTTAACTTATGTGATAATTTATCATTACTTTTACATATTTGTTTCAATTTGGCTTCTGTTTTACATTCTTCTAAGTATGTTTCATCTGCTCTTTTTCACTTTTCATTGAATACATTTGAATAAAGTGGTCATACTTTCATTTAAGTTTATATTTGTATATAATCTTATTTTCTCATATGATTTATAAATTATATGAGCAGATAAAATAAGTTTGGTCACAATGTATTTATTACCTTCAATGTTACCTTGAGGGCTCCAGTGCTAATGTCACTGATATTGCAGCATTGGTTATGTGTTTTGATTAAAAAAGCGTTAACAGTAGGTTATAAAGTATTAGTGGTGTACTTTGTGATGTATTGCAATTTAACGTTGACGTATCTATGTGGAAGTAAAGCTTTCTGTGTGCTGCTGTGTTTTTCTGCAATTATATAAAAGAAGCACGATAGTGGTTTTGCTGTTGGGTGCAGTGAGATCTGGGCACACATGCGTTTACATCATCTCTAGTCAATCAGCAGTCAGTAGCAGTAATGCTAACCAATCAGCAGTCAGTAGCAGTAATGCTAACCAATCAACACTCAGTAGAAGTAATGTTAACACTCATTAACTGTTTCAACGTAACTAATTTTTAGCCATTTAGCTTCATTTACCCCTTTTCATTGAGCGCTTGCTCGTGGGTGCTCTCTGAAATTTTACAGCCACGTTTTTGGTTTAACCGGAGGAGCAGGAAGCGGTCAGGCTCGCCTTAAAACAGCTCTGGCTAAGCAGTGGAAAATAGAACATGTTAAACGTTTTCAACTTTTGCATGACATGCTTCAGCAAGCCTTTTTGGGTAGGAAGTACCAAGCATCCCAAAATGCTCCTACTGGCCACACTGAGGCCAAAGAAGTACTTTTGAGTTGAGGCTAAAAACCAGCAACCCTCCACTGCCAATCTGTTAAGCAGAGCAGGCGGAAGTTTGGTGACGGTACTATTTACAGCTGGATGTGACGACGCAGTGCCTAAGGCATGAAGTACAGTCTTATAAAAAGAAGTGAACGAAAGCACTGAAATAATGTTATTGAAGCACAATGAGTAAATCAAACAGTAGAAAGACCAACCATTCTGCAGAAGCACTGTAGGGTAAACCATTAACATTAATCTTTTAAACCTCTAAAACCTGCTCCGTTTCTCATTACCTGCTCCATACACCATTGTTTGCCTGCTTTGAACGGCTAAGGACCTGGCACAGTGTGGCTCTGGGTCTATTTATAACAGGCGAGGTAACAGCCGCTGTGGTGGCATCTGTGTGCACCGGGCACAGACGCTCCTGTCGCCTGCCGGTGTCTCTCTGGCTCAGGTGGTGGGAATGACACACGCAGCTTGGAGGAGAGCAGCTGAACCCGTGCCAGCTTTAACCCAGGTGAAGCCAAGCTTCAGATGAACAGAGCAGATCCCCCCACCGGCTCTCAGTCTACCTGGGCTATGGCCACTGCAGTCTAATGGCACCTTATTTAGAGCTTATTTCTTTCTGTGAAAAGTGGATAGTTTTGCTTTGATTATGATTTGCCTAGATTTTTTAATTTAACAATGAACATATGTTCCCAGTGTAAAATTTCTCTGGCACAAATTTAGAGATTTTCAGTTATTTCCCTTTGGAGCCATGCACAACAATAATAAAATAAAATTAAAATAAAGTGTTTATTAAGATTCTCAGGGAAGTTGTACTACCTCATGGGTGAATAATAGGCTATTAACTTTAGCAAAATGTTATTGTCAACTCACCTTTCAATGTGAAGAGGCCTGTGTTTAAAGGGCCCATATTTTACATTTACATTCTATATTTGTTTATGTCTTATATATTGTAGCATCCTGATGCTGGCTCGTGTGCCAGGCTCATGGCAAGCGCCATACTTACAGTAAGGGCAATTATAAATGTTATAATATGCTGTGGTGGAGTTGAAGATATACTGAATATGTGTTATTGTGCTATTCTGTAGCAGACTGTGGGACTTCAGTTGAGGATGCATCTACCATACTGCTGCCACAATATTCAGTATCTTTAAGACTAATATATGCAAATCATACTTTTGCTGCTCTGCATTGACTGTATGTAAATATGTTGCATGTTATATATATCTCCATTTTTACATCATGGGCAATTGCCTGTTGTCTTTTACTGGACAAAAGGAAATTGTCCAAAAGTACAAAAGTCATTATATGCTTATACTGATTAACATCAAAAGTAAAGTATGTTTTTCCTATAAAAATCATTTTAAAGGTATGTAGTTATATTTCAATTGCAGCGGGATGTGAAAAAGGTCAGCTTTGGCATCGGCTGCTAGAAGGAAAATCTTCAGACCAATCAGATCAATTTGCTATTTCACTGTTCACACAATCAGCTCACACCATCCTGCATGGTGCTCTTACGCACTTCTGTTAGATTATTAGTATCAAACATACAAACATACTATTTTGATACACTTTCACATTAAAGTTTGTATTATTGATTGATTGATTGCATTATTGTCTTGTATTTGCTGATATCTACATAAAACTGTGAAAGGCTGATAAATCTTAACAATCAATGTCACCACTAGCGCTTCTACTTCATTATTGAGCTATTCTGTTGGATGAATCTGGAATGGCATTTAATATTCCATGGCAGCATTTTGTGCTGTGAAAATGAACCACGGTCCAGACAACTGCCCAGTGCTTATGGCTCTCCTGTTTCATTAATTTCACTTTTGCTTTAATTGATCTTTATTTCCCATGATTATGATTGTAATTAAACACCAGAAACTAATTCCAACTCTGTACCATCTGCCTGGGCAGCCAGGCACCAGCAGGGCATATGGATTCCGGGATCCTGGGCATATATTGGCAGCGGTCCGCAGGCATGCATTCGACTTGTTTTCTTTTTATCAGCATAAACGCAAGGTTCTCTTTAAAGACGAGACTTGAGGATGGCAAATGTGCTGTGTGAGACATAAGAATTAAAAACTGTGGGTGCTGAAAGCTCCTCTTGACTGTTCCAACAAAAACTTCATAATGAAAAATATCATACCTTCTTTGTGAAGCCGGTTTGGAGAAGCTAACATACTCCAGGTTCTCTGCAGTGGGACAAAATGATAGAAGTTGAACTAGCCAGGCCTTTATGAATGTGTGGTAGAGAAAAATTAATGCCACCCTTCAAAAAGCATAAGGGAGACTGTACATCCTAAAACTTCAAAGAATAAACCTATAAAAAATAGCACTTCAAGAAACACAAATACTTTTTTATGTTTTCAAGTTTTAATTCACAAGTATTCTCTTTTGGTTACTTTGCGCTCTCTCTACTTTTGTGGGACACCAAAAGCATTGTAGCTCATTTTGTCTGGCTACATACAGAGCTGGGTATTTACTGAAATTATGATACTGATACCAGAGTATTCAATACCAATACCAAACCACTTTACAAGTAATGTAAAGAAATAATTAATTTTATATTCATATTATTTATTTCATTAATTTTTACAAAAATATTTTCCTCTTCTTGGCCCTCTACCTTAAATAATTCACCTGGTTGCTGTAATCATCCAACCATATATATCATCGTTGCTCAATGAAAAACCTATTTCTCCATATTTGTCGATTCTTTAGCCACAGCTACTGTTTACATTGTGCAACATTTTCATGATAAATGGACCAATAGCAATGCTCCAAAATAGCTTGGAAAAAAATCTGGTTCCATTGACTCACATTAATTGTTTTTTAATTAATTGATTGTTTTTGTTCTCTCCTGTAAAGTTGCCATTTTGGAAATACTTGTTTTTCTTTGGACAGTAACAATATGTTGATTAAGTACACTAGGTGACTTAGCTATAAATAAAATAGTTTGGCATGTTGCAAATATGGCAAATGTAAAAGTTTTTAGCTTACTGAAAAACTTCTGTTTGAAAGTTCTTACTTCTTCAAATGTCAGTAGCTCCTTCATGAAGTTGGGAAATGTGATTTTTGAGTCATTTTTCCTTAGAATGGTACAGTTAAACATGTCAGGTAGTATGACATCAGAAAAAAACTGTAAATAATTAGCAATTATTATAATGATTTACTTACTTTAAATAAACTCCATGGACAAATGGGTGTCTAAGTAGATGCCTGTTTTATTTGAAATTAATTTGGAAAAGTCAAGCGGCACAACCAGTAAGTCAAATTAAGAGCATTACAGTTTTAATAAGGTAATGAAAAGCTTTTATGCCACTTTTATTTAATTTCTATATAAAATAAAAATAAACATATTACTGCAAATATCTATGCAGATTACGGCTGGGTGATATGGACCGAAACTCATATCTCTGTGTTTTTAGGCTAAATGGTGATACACTACATATATATATATATATATATATATATATATATATATATATATATATATATATATATATATATATATATATATATTTACTATATATATATATGTTTAAATATATAAAATCTAGTGACAAGGTTTACTGACGCAATTGTAAATATATAAAATCTAGTGACAAGGTTTACTGACGCAATTTTTTTTGCTGCAGATCTTACATTTTCAAAGTCTTCTTGCTCCATTGTTGCTACAAGTGTGGTGACCATGTTTTTTGATAATGGCAGACCACTGTACCTTTGTTTACGCAAAGAAAGCACAGCACTTTCACCTCTTATTACCTCAGTGTATTCATTAAAGCACATCAAATAAAATATTACGGTGCTGTGTGACTAACACAGCTAAAACATTAGAAAACAGAAACTGAAGAGTGACGATGCTCTCGTAAACAGCAGTGTGCACTGTTACAATATTCTTAATTTCCAATTTATTACATTTAAGTTTAGATCTTTGTATATCAGTAACTGTAACTTACATTTATAACATTATTTTGATTACGTGTTTGCATTTCAGCTGTGTGTATATGGTCAGTTGCTTTGGTTATGTCGTAACAATAAATTATTAAACTTAATCAAATAGTTTAGGCTTAACTGGAGATCTGATGCTGTAACATAAGATGATAGGAACAGGAATTTGTGGAAAATTTTAAAGCAAGTTCTGTAATACAGCTCCAGGTCATTTTCGGCAGCACAGAGCTGCACAGCCTCTTTTTGTTTCTTCCTCTTTTTCTTTTAAAAATTATTCTTATAATTCTGTATGATGTAATTTTCATTCAAAATATCAGATATAGGCACAGGTTTCTTTTTACTCGGTAGTACTGTGAGGGTTTGTTTGGGCGGTTTGCAGCTCTATCAACACGAAAATGCTGAAAAAGATTCCTCACAGTTGAGACTTTACCAGTTGCTTCTTCACAGTTGAGACATCTACTATCTCCAATATACCAGCAGTCTTACAAAAGTCTCAGAAGCAACTAAAAGCAAGGCGGGAGAGTAAAATGTTGTTCATCTATTTGCTATCATGTTCCAAGACCAGAAAGAGGGATCAAGAAAAGCGATCGGGTCTGATTATAAACACCCCTGTCGACTGCATGTCCATTAGCCTCATGACCTGCAAAACATAATTCTATTTTTGCCTTCAAGTTCTCAAATTATACTCTCTAATGCCCTAGCTATGCCTTTGCCAAATTCTCCTCTTTTTGTGTTTCCTCTAAGTGAGGGATTATTTGATTACCCTGACTCTGCTTAATGACCCAGCAATATGAAGTTAAGCCTATTTAGAGCTAAAAGGAGAAATCCCCAAAGAAGACTTCATTATAAGGCAGAAACAGTGCCATCAACTTTTGACCTCCGTAAATTCAATAAGCTGAGTTAGTCATCCAAGGAGCGGTGACCTGGCCTAGGTGAGTCCTGTTGAAGTCCTTACTTACTCTGCCTTACATTACTAACATATGGCCAAACGAGCAGTTCAAATGAAGCAACGTCTAAATATCAAAGGATTGTTTCTTTCTGTTTGTTTTTATTTTTTTTCCATTTAAAAATCTTCAACCACATAAACCATCTTTGACATCAAGGGTATAAATATTCTTGCAGCCAAAAGAATGTACCAGTGGGATGAAAATGAAAGACATTAAAAACATCTACTTTACATTTTGATTTTCTGGGATTATGTACCCCGCATTAGATTTATATCCATCTCAATTTTTATTGTTCTCGCTCCATACGCCTCAAATCGAGTTATGAACTTAATCAATCGGTGCTCCGTCGCTGTGACTGTTTTATGATTGGCCGAGGTCAGGGATTTTATTGACCCGATAACCCTTGATGAAAATGGACGTGCGCTTGGGAGCAGGAGATGCTGGACCATGGCCTCGAAGGCTGCTCCTCTCGGATGCATGCACCAGTTATACGGCTCATAAATGGAAGCCGACATGAACTCATTTCTACAATAGATCCCTCAGACTCTACCCTTACTGATCGCACCCATAGAGAGTCGTCCATAAAGCCGGACTGGGCCGCATGGCATCCCGGAGGCAGAAGGAAAACAAGAAGAGGGTGATGGATGTCGCAGGAGTGGAGCGGTTAGCTCTCAGAGGCCTCTTCCTTCTCCTACCATATGGGATCATTCTTGTTGTTTTGAAGGAGTGTGAGGAGCCATTTCCTCTGATCTAAGCTGAGCATCTACAAGAAAAACTCTGCACACAGATAAGACGAAACCTTCACAAACTCTACGAAAGTCTATGCTGCTTAGTTCAGTTTGCTCCACCGTGGAAGCATAACAAGAGCTTAACTTGAGGCTCTCTCTAAAGACTTCATGGTTTTCCATCATCCAGCAGTCTGGCACTCTCAAGGCTAATGTTTTCCTCACATAAGGTCACACAATTAAGAAAATTGCTTTTAACTGAGCTAAATTAGCAATGGTGCTGTCATTGTTTCCTCTGGGGGAGGAAGGTTTTTCCGTTTACTCTTCTTTTTGACGCTAAAGCATCCCAACCCCAGTTAAATGCAGTATTCTCCTGCGACTGTCCGAACAAGTTCTCTATCTGGTTTTCAGCAGATTTTCTTTACACTTTTGATCACTGAGCAATCTTCCTGGTAGGTTGTGTTGATGCCAAGGCCCATACAACTGCTGATCAGCTAGAGGAGATGGCGGGGTAGCCCATATGAAAACAACACACCTCGCTTTCATCTAACGGATCTGACATCCACCCCCATTCAAAATTAAATTGAAAGCAGATGGAGCGGGCCTGCACTGCCCGTCCTGTCAGATTGTCATGGAGCATTAACCGTGGTTTCACATTGAGACAGTGTGCCTGGACGGGGATGAGGGAGAGGAGGATACTCATGAGGAAGTCACTCCTGCCAAGACATCAATCCTCTTGATCGTACAGCTGGAACCGGCCTACGGGGAGCACAAAGCTCATGGCCATGCGTGGAGATTGCTTACCAACATGGACTAGTCATGTTTTTGTTTGCAAAAAGTCACTTTCCATTCAGGTTCCATGTTCCCAGAATTATTAGGATGCAATTTTTTAAAATTATTGCTGCATTTACTTGCTGGCGGCACTCGAACAACAACAAACAGGATATTCCATTGTTTGCAATGGAGCCCCAGTGGAAATTTCCACAACTTCCAGCGGTAACATTCCTTTCACCACAACAGTAAGAGGAATGTTCCATCGACAGTACCATTTTCCCAACCTTTGCCATCTGCCACAACGGTGGAATTAGCTGAATGTTTTTCCAAAACACTGGAGCTGAAAGGTTGTATTTGAAACTGAGGTGTACCCATTCACCTACATCAAAAAATAAATTTCAAGCATAATATTAAAAACACTACCTGTATTCAAAATCCTTTATAAACAGTGGCTAATTTTAACACCCTGCACATGGCAAGAAATGCCCCCTTGACCACACCAACATTCACACAGCTGCATGCCACGTACTATTTGCTGCGTACCAATTCTGCAATAAAGCACAGAACAACATTTGCTCCATGCCAGCATGAGAAACATCACACCATATGATGGTCTCAAAGTTTGGTGGTGCAGAAGTTTTAGAACTTTATCGTGATTATGAGAACATCTGAGGAGTTTGATAGCCATCTCTGGGGATTACTGTGAGTTCTATGGCAACGACAGCACTGTCAAAAGCATCGCTGATGGTTCTGCCTTACAAAACCCCACTAGAATATGGAGAAGTCCCAGAGCTCTGAAGCCTGACTGCCTTAATGCTTACCTATGCCTGTACTCTCCATACATCCATACCCTCACTCGGAATGGCGTCATGGCTGCATGCTTTCTGGGACATCCAGCTCCAACAGGGTCTGTGGGGTCAGTGAGAGAGGAGGTCTGGAATGCACAGGACGATGTGATGTGTGCTTTTCCAAGGCCTGCCAGTTGACAAGCAGAGGTCCGATGATGGAAAGAGAGAGAGAGACCAGTACACTTCCAGTGTCCTTCGGTAGACCTGACCCCTGCCCCAGTCTTCCCAAAAGGATCCATAGGGGTCAGACTAAGTGAACCAGGAGACGTTCCCATGCAGCATGTCTTGAGTAAAACAAGAATTCAAATGGCTGACTGCTGGTGCCTGCATCGAATCCTCAAGTGTCTGTTTCAAGTAAATCAAATGAGAGAAAAAAATGTAAATTAAACGAAATTCAGCATTGCATTATGCACTAGTGAATTCTCAATTACTAACGAATGTAATGCATACTTAATCCATCAGAATAAGAGATTTGTGAAGAACCATTTTGAAATTTAAAGAACTTCTACTTTTTACAATGTAAAGATTCACTCGTAGAAATTACCTGTATAGGAAAAAAAACTTTAAAACCTTTAAAATTTGAAACTTCTTCACACTCACACATATTTACAAGGTCTTTAAAAATCAATATGTGGGATTTTTAGTTTAAAACATTCTAAAGTTAACTAAAATGATCAACAGAAACAACATGAAACAACAGGTTTGAGGGTATAACATATATGTATTAAGTTACAGAGGCATCTTCTAAAGTTAGTGTGCTGACCAGCTAGTCCCAGCTGGTCCTGTTTCATAATCACGACCGTATACCTCAAGAGGCAATGGGATTTCACTGTGGGACCAAGTCTGCCATAAATTTAACATAAGATGATAAAGAAGTAGCACTGCCCTGACAGCATATTCGAAACCCAGGTTGATCATGTTGAAGGTCCTCCTGGTTAGATCAATTAAGGATAGTTAAGAAAGCAAGCGTAAACACGATGACTGAAGCTCTTGGCAACCACTACCACTAGTTTATGACGGTCAACAGCAAACAAAAGAAGTGATATAAAATGATGCAAAACACGAGTTGCTTTGCACCGCTCGAAACGAGTGGAGGAATAAATTTGATCCCCAAACCCTCAGAGATGCGAGTTGACTTGTGGCAAAAAAAATCCTGGACTATCTGGTGGTCCCTGAGGACCGATTTAATACCCACGGCTTTATGGAACCAGAAGTAGTTCCTCTGCGGCATCAAGCCTAAGAACCCGTTATTATTAAAAAAGATAAAGTACTGCAACATTCTCAGTCTCATTAATGTAATTCAGTATACGCTACGTATGATAACACTCATCTCTAAGTGTTAACACTAAATTGTCCCCTGGCGTTGTAGCGCTTGATCCCTAGGCACAAAGATCTTTCATCACACTCATCCACAGAGTCATAATGCAGGAGGTGGAGGATGATATTGGAAGTTTGACTTAACTCTGTAATATTTCCTCTGCAGATGTCATTATCAGGGTAATAACTGGCAATCATTAACATGTCATTAACACGTAAGTTAAGGCTTATATTTAAACCTTTTAATGAGGCCATCATTCAAGATTATAATAGATTTATCATTAACAATGGCTTTGGTGTCTTTCACCATCCCCTTAGGTCGAGGTGGCACAAGCCTCGCTTTGCATAATGTAGGTCTCAGGCTGAGCTGGTGTGAACGGAGGTCCTGTCGCTGGGCGGATAATGAATAGCTTCCTTCTAGGGATGAGCCTTGTGCTGAGAGACAAGGCCAAAAGCCAGCAATGGCCAGAAGCATAGCACTGAGCCAAGGGCTAGGGATCTGACAGCAACGCCAGCGTCCTTCCCAACCACCTGCCGCTCCTCCAGCAGGCCTGGAGACCCGGCTCTGTCTGAGCATCCATCAAGCCCGTGTCTGGAGCTAAGGCTCATGGCCAACAGCACTGCTGTCAGGCCCACACTCCACTCTCCAGGTCCTCAGCATTACCACGCTCTCCACACAAGAGCCTTTTAATAACACGTCTGGGCGACCCGGGAAGACACAGGACCGGAAAGCCACGGGACATTGCGCCACCTAGACCCAACAGCACTGCTGTCAACCCCACACTCCACTCTCCAGGTCCTCAGCATTTCCAAATTCTCCACACAAGAGCCCTTAAACGACACTTCCGGATGACCTGGAAAGACACAGGACCGGAAAGCCGATTAGCCATAAAATGATCAATGCACTAAGGATGGGTTGCCAGAAGTAAGCCATTATAGGTGTAAAAATGCATTAATATCTGGAATATTATAATCTATGATAATAAGTCAGAAAATAATGCTCCATTTATTTTTGAATACTTTCATATGTAAAAGTCAACAATATTTTTTTTGTGTACATTTTTCTGTTTGTATTTCACTTCTATTCAAATATTCTATTATCTTTTCTGAATCATATTTAATATGAACTAAATCTTAATGAAATTTGAGGATTTCATTATGCAAGTTTCGAGATTTGGAGAACTCCTGGGTGTTCCTGGGTACTGTGCAAGACCTGGTGGACCACCAAAACTGTCCCTATTCAGATAAACAGGACTTAAAGTTTTCACCTTTGAAAGAGAGAAATCAAGCTCCACTTATATTTGAGACTTCAATCCACAGGTCTTTCTGTCTGTTGTCCCAATGTGAGAAAACAACATAACACTATGGGTCTGAAAGGACATGTAGCTGTCAAGAAACCCACACTGAGGAAACAAGAACATTTGCAAATTAAACAAAGTAGCTGCTGGTGCTCTTAGAACAATAGACTGACCACCAGGTCCAGGCCTCAATGTCAGTGTGAGTGTTTGGGATTACTGTTGCTGTTTGGGTGGTAGATCATTCTCAGCGCTGCAGTGACCCTGACGAGGTAGTGATGTGTTAGTGTGCATTGCACTGGTATGTCCTGCTTGGGTTTTTAAACACCTTAGTGTCACTACTGGACTGAGAATAGTCCACCAACCAAAAAGATCCAGCCTACAACTTCCTGTGGGCAGCATCCTGTGACTACTGAGGAAGGAGCAGAGGATGACCAACACAAACAGTGCAGCTACAGATAAGATTTATATCTACGACGTGGACCAACAAGGTAGGAGTATCTAATAGAGTGAAAAGTGAGTGGACACAGTGTGTAAAAACATCAGTGACACTTCTGTGTCTGATTGCTTCTATATAAGAGAAGAAAAAGGGCCCATTCACATTAACGCATTAACGTTTCAGTCCCCATGCTCAGTTCCAGTGCTCTGACTGCACAAGAGACTTAGAAATGCTGAGCAAATCCATTACACCAGCACTTGAAAGCTACTTTAACTTTGCTTTAACCAAATGCATGTCACAAAATACTACCATCCGCAACCAAATTGGCCACTGATTGATTAATAATGGTTTGCATGTGCCACTGCTGAAGCAGGTTTACGTTGTTCCAGTTTGGAAGGCAGTGTGGGCTATTTGATTAGGGTCCGAGCAGGAACAGGCCTGAAAGCAAGGAGACGTTTCTGGAAGCAAAGCACTGTCATTTTTCTTCTCCCTCTGATGTGAAAAACAGGTAAGTGTGCTCCCCCCCCCCCTACCCACCACCCCGGCCGCCAGCTCTGACGGCACAGTGATGGATTATATCTCAGTGCTCAGAAACACATTGTTTTCTTTAGCACAGCAGGGTATTCTATTTGCAGGGTCTCCCCGTGAAATATTATGCATATCTATCATTGGCTAGGTGCCACTGGTATGCAATTCCAAAAGGGAGCATTTGTAAGAGATTGCTGCTCTGCTTTGCTCTCAGCAGCGCACAAATGAACACAAGGTGAGAATCTTGGTGAGCCCGAACAGCTAATGTTAAATGGTTCTCGCACAAAGAAGAGAGTTGGGAAAGTTGTGGGCAAGCAGAGCCGAGGGAGCAGGATCGGTGCCCGGACCATTTGCTGCATGGCCACAGAGGCCACACACATCAGCGCAAGAGAGATTCATGTTCGCTGACAAAAGCAGTTACAGGTCACAACGGCCAGACCAGTGCTGGAAACTAAAGCCCTGCATTAGTTAAGACAGTGCTTCTGAGGATTCAAGTAGACTTACAAATACTAGTGCAAAGAGCAAAATTAATGTGATCTATATTTTTTTCCTTCATATATATATATATATATATATATATATATATATATATATATATATATATATATATATATATATATAAAGCTAATAGCAATACATAGAAATCTGAAATTACAATAGAAAATGAATTTTGGATGTTTTGTTTTTAAAGATAGACACACACATAGATACATATATTCATGTACACACACACACACACACACACACACACACACACACACACACATATATATATATATATATATATATATATATATATATATATATATATATATATATATATATATATATATATACTGTTTATGTGGCAGCAGTACCAGTGTTAAAACAATTTGAATGAAACTTCAGTCCAGACCAATTAAAGGACTTGCATATAAAACTCTTTTTATATAAAACAAACTTTCAATAAAAAACTCTGTGATAATAATACATTTGTTTCATATATATGTAATACAATTATGTTTTTCCAGTCACGTCAAATTAAAAAAGTCTGCAACCAAATAATCACTGCCCTCCCCGAACCTTACGTGTCCTGGTCTGAGATGTGGTCCAACACCAGTTCCTCTGTGTGGCTAGCTGGAGTCAGCTTACTGAGGCTGGGACGCTTGTCAGCCCTGAAGCCCAGTGAAAGAAAGTCTTGTAGGCATAGGTACGAGTCCAACCCATACAGTGGAGCACCAACACAAGATGGCTGCCACTGAGCTGCATCTGAGTCCAAGGTGACCCTGGCCGTTCAGAAGACTTCAGAAATTTGCAATAATTTAGTTTTCCTGAATAAATTCCCTTTTTAACAAGCCCGAGTAAAATCTGGCCAGTGGTTTCTCGCAAGCAGACGCAAACGTGAGCCCAGGCATTTGCACAGTTAATTAGGTTTAGTGCAAATGTTATGAGAAGCGATGTTTATTTGTTTTGTTACGTAGGAAACTGCCACGGCGGAGGGGCCGCAAGGTCGCCTTCAATCGCAGTCACGTAATGGCAAAGGTTCTGTGCAAGAACTGCACTTCTAAATCCTCTTTTTATTATCTAAAAACGGGGAGTAAATAAGACGGTGGCACTCGTTTACCGTTGATGACAGCTCTTAAACCATAAGCACTTTGTGGCTACCTTGTGTTAAGTCAAATGATCTGTTTGGAGGGGCTGCTTCATGGCATTTCCTCTTTTTTATCCATCTCTGGAGGAGCAAAGTACATATGCGCCAGTTTAGATATGTTTTGCATGTCTGTCTCTGGGGGATGAAGGTATTTCAAAACAGCAGTGACAGGCCTGTACTGATGTACCTGTAGCGCATGCTGAAATAAATTGGAAATGATCTGTAATGCAAACAGGAGCCAGTGAGAGCAGAGATTTCTGTTGACTGTGGCTTTTAGACGGTGCACATACTTCCCCCCAGGAATTAGACTGTGGAGAGACAAGCCTACCAAACAAAACAGTACCGACTACTACACAGACATTCACCATGTATAAACAATACTACGGTGGATATAGTATTTACAGAGCGCACTGAAAGAAATGACACGTTAAATTTATTTGTGCATCGTTTCCATATGAATACAATTTATTATATGCAATTTATAACCAAACGTAAATGAACTGAAAGACAAAATCCTTGTTGATATATTTAGTATATGCTGAAACAACAAATTTGTTAATGTAAAAAATAAATCTGCACCAAAACGTAATGTATAAACGGTAACAAAAACGTTTGTAACCTTTAATGTATGTTTATACTAATAGGTTTCTTTACACAATGTAAAGGGCTCTGTTCAAGTTGAAAAATAAAAATTGTGAAAAATAATTAAAGATGCAGTTTTTTCAGTGTTCAGTATTAAATATGCTTTAGAATTACACAAGGACAAAATGATCCCTCTATTTTTTTTTTAAACCATAGCCACAAAAAAAAAACTTGTCCCGTTGGACAGACAGGGGTCATTAAATGAGCCATTTCTTTTTACAGCTTGTGTGATAAATAATCGCTCACTTTCAACAACCTGCCTAAGCAGAGTTCCCAACTCCAGCTATTTTGTTTTGCGTCCTTTGTGAATGATACTGCTGCACGCTGTCTACAGGACTTGGCTCTGTTGTGTGTGTGGTGTGTGTGTGTGTGTGTGTGTGTGGGGCGGGGGGGGTGGGGGGTTATGGTGTTCCTGGTGTTCCTGTGTGAACAGCAGACAAGGGAACTGAACTTCTGACCCCTTCCTGAGGCGGGGGGCCAGCAGGCCCTGCACCATCACAGACCTGATACACTCCAGCCTCAAACATACACACACACACACACACACACACGCATACACACACATACAAAGTCTTCAGAACATTTACTATAAACACAGCACAATTCAAGCTTCACCGCATATACAAAGAATGTCATATCTGCTACACAAGCTCAGTGCACAAAAATCATCATAGAGCACCAGTTTTCCATTAACATGACTCTTATATTATTTTATTCATATTTCATTGACTACTTTTCTTCTGAGCTGCCTTTTTTATTTTGTTTATTGTAACTCTTATTAAATTAAAAGTTTGCCCATCATACTGCAGTGAATGTTTATTTTCTTTTTTGAACAAGTCTCACAGTTTCACAGTCTCTGTGCACCTCCCAGTCACATTTTGTTGACAAATAAGTTCACACGGTCTACAGGGAACACTTCTGCACATTTTAATACTGTCTACTCACTGAATCTTACATAAAAAAATAAAACATCAAAATAGTGCACAGACCACATTTTATGATTAAATAGTAATTAAATGCACAGAAGTGTGTGTTCTGTAGAGGATGTGTTAACTTATTTTCACCAACAAAAGTCATTTGACCAGGAGCACCCAAACTTTTGCATACGACTGTTTTTTAAACAGTCATTAGTCAACCAAGAATTGATTCTGATTTGCATTTTGTTTGTATAGTTGGCTTATTTTATTATTATATTATGTAAAATTAATAGGTTAAAATAGTGAATTTGCATGTAAATTTCCATAAATAGCTAAATACGCAAGCAGGCCTGCTGAGTGGCTAAAAGCTAGCTTTAGAGTACAAAACTAAACTAAACTAAACTAAACTAAACTAAAGACATATATATAGACATACACATAATGCTGTATAAAGTTCTGTGTGTATTGTGTTTTTTCTATGCATATAAAAATGTGATTAAGAGTATAATTGAGTATATACTTAATATACTTAAGATACTGGTGGAGCACTAAATAAAAACACTTTTTTAAAATTACATACTGGAAGTAATATATTAATAATAATACTATTATTGTATTATAATAATATTATTGGTAAAACAATGTGAACAATGTGGTGCATTTACAATATATATATATTTATATCTTTTTTTTTACAAAATTCTAAAAAGGTTCTTAGTTATTATTCATTTAGTAAATTTAGTATTTTGTGTTTTTTGTGATTGTAAAATAGGTTTTTTATTTCAACATTTAGTTAAACAAAGTTGGTGTGTGTGTAGCTTTCAGAGGAGATTCTGTATTAAAATTGCTGAAGAAGAGAAAGCAGTAAAGCTACATGTGAGGGGCAGGAGATTCTGTTATGACTATGATTTTCAGCCAGTGCTGTTCAGTGGGGATATTTTGTGATTGTTAAGCGAGGCTGTCCGTGTCAGTTTCTCTGACTGGGGCGCTTTATCTCATCACACAAACACAAACCACATCCACGCACAGCAGAGACACACACAGAGGAGAGTGAGTGTGTGTGTGTGTGTGTGTGTGTGTGTGTTGAGTGAGTGTGGTGGGGTGTGTGAGGAGAGAACAGATGCAAGAGTGTGAGCGCCCCCTGCTGGCTGACTAAAACCCTTGGCCCCTGTGACCCTCCAATCTGCCAAGGGCCACCCTGGAGCAAAACCCACTGCACAACAGCGAGAGAGAGAGCGAGTGAGAGAGAGCTGTTTATAACTGATGGTGAAAATGGGGAATGAAGGCATATAGCCATATCCACTGTAGTCTACAGTGCAGCTCGTCGAGACGGATAACCTCAACGAGGATCACTTCACTACAGGCTGTGGGAAGAGATGAGATAAAGGAGGGAAAATCACATTTCTGCAGACACTATATATATATATATATATATATATATATATATATATATATATATATATATATATATATATATATATATATATATATATATATATACTGTCGCTGTCAGAACAAAACCTCCAAAATGGTAACTTTAAAGGAGAAGGCTACAACACACTTGTGTCCATGATGTAGGTGTCAAAGTGTCAAAGTATATATATATATATATATATATATATATATATATATATATATATATATATATATATATATATATATATAAACAGTAACATGGATAACGTGTCAGTTGCTAAAATATTGCTGTTATCAGCAAATAATGCTTTATTTCTATTTTGGTGACTTTATTTATTTATGTATGTGTGTATTTATATGGAATTTTTGTGCACACCGAATCCATGATGAATGGACCAAAAAAGGTCCTTAATCAAAAAAAAAACATAACAAAAAAAAATGTATTAAATTAACTAAATTATAATGCTGCTTCTCTGTTGAAATATGAATAAAACTACATTCTTGCATTGTTGCAAGCTAACCTTCTCCTGCCTTCTCATGCACTGAAATAATGTTAGCATGTCAACTAATAAACAACACTCAAATGGACACCTAACTCTGTGGTATCCATGATTTTAAATTTAGTACATGGCAGTATTAGCAATACCCAAATTTCTGCTCCCTAATGGGAGTCCCATATGTACTGAAAAACAAGTTTCAAGTTTGGAACCTTTTTATTTACCACATTTATTTATTAAGTCATTTCTTTCATCATTTTCTCTACAGAGAAACCCAGAGTTCCAAATATGGGCATGACAGAATGACGACCCAGCTTCAGAGGCCTATGAGATATAAGTGTGACTGCATGTCCTCACAGCGTCTTAAAACAAGCATGTGTGTGTGTGTGGATGGGGTTTGATCAGAGAGGACACGGGACGCATCTCTTGCCTGCCGATGATCCTCCGACCCCAGATGGAAAGCCGAGCTGCTCTGTTGTTTCATTATCACTGAAGTTCACGTTCGCCTGAGCCACCATCATTATCCATCAGCCTTAATGAGGCAATCCCAACGCTGTAAAGGTCAGGCAATTATTGTGTGTGAGATTTTCCACGAGAGGCGGTTGAGATAGGGGGACAAAAAAAGGTGCACACACTTTCTCTCTCTGTCTCCCTCTCTCTTTCTCTATCTCTCTCACACACACACACACACACAGAGGAGGTGGAACCATGAGAGTCCACAGCACACAGATACCCACAGACCTTTAGGAGCTCGTAATTTCACTTCTCCAAGCTCTCCAATTCAATTAGCTCTAACGAAGAGTGGGCTGCCATTAAATGACCCCTTCATTATACCCGTTAAAGCGTTAGGAGAAGAAAAGAAACAATATCCCTTTCCCCTTTCAGACTGCAGTTTAAACTCCCACTGGAGAGAACACCTTACATACCACATCGCCAATGACCCCTATTGCATAGGAACATGCAATCGTCTGTAAATGTGACGAAAGTAGATGTGTATTTCTGTGGATATGCTAAATGATCCACGAAACAAGAGTTTAAATCATGAAGATGAAAAAAATGCAGAGACACAGAGAGTATGGGACTTCTAACAACCACCTGGAAGACCTGGTATACCACCAAAACTGTCCTAATTAAATACACAGCAAGAAAATTAAGCTCCTCTTCTGCTTCAGATCTGAAAACATCCACAGGTGCTTCTGTCCAATCTTCCACTGTGTGAAGACAACGTAACGCTAAGGGGCTGGAAAGACGTATAGCTGTCAAGAAGCCCTATGTGAGAAATGAAAACACAAACATTAGCACTAACACATGGAAACTGGATATCTAAGATATTTAATATTTTTTATAGACTGCCTATATAAACAAGAGCACCCAGAGAAAACCGGACGATCCCCGTGCAAAGCCCGTAACCGTACTGTTGTGAGGCAACAGCATTACCCACTGCGCCACTGTGCTCCCCTTAATCTTTAAATTGAACTATTAATTAAACATATATACTGTGTTTGAGAATACAGTATCAATCAGCATCATAATATCACAATTCTTAAGTGTATACATATTTTTTTAATATGGATTTTTGTCCACCATCATCCAGCACATAGACTAAACAGCTGCACATGGTCAGTCTTTTTACTTTGTTATCTCTCAGATTGGACAGGATCATCACACAGAACCATTCCAGAAAAAAAATTAAACTCAGTAATACAGTGCACATGTGACATGATAAAGGAAAAAGTATAAGACTTGTGAGATGGCACAGCATAAACTGAAGCATAATGTCAGCATGTAAGCCAGAGAGCAGGAGAGCTGGATCAGTGGGAGCAGAGACAGAGGGGAGGAAAAAGAAAACTCCCTATCCACAGTCAATGGCATTTACACAGCCGGTGGCAACACGGGGACAGCTTTATGCCATGCACAGAGCCAGAGCCGACAGTTCCACTATTTTAACGGCTGGATTAATGGGGTGGCAATGGGAGGGGGGGCAATAAATTGATAATATAACTGCTGAACATACTTGGCAGGACAATTAAGATAATACAACTGGAAAAAGAGGGCCTATGAATCCCAGCGTAAAAGAGGGATGTGGCCATTACGAGGACGTGCGCGCCCTTGAGGGAAGAGCGAGGCTGTAGATAAGAACATGGATGCGGCCACCCTTAAAAAATACAGTAAGTTAATGTTTGGGGGCAAGAATACCTAAAGCCAGATTTGCTCTGTACTGTACAGCTTAAAGCAACACTACGTATGACTGCTTCGCTAAAATTTTAAGTAGTAACTCTGGTCACACTCCACATAGCTTTTCTGACCGCTTGTTATTGTCATACACACAGGTTTAAAAAGGTCCAGCTTGATGTTTAGGTCATAAATGCAAAATGAGCTTTAAACTGATGAAAATGTGATGATACCAAGTTTTGGTCCTCATTAGATGTTTTCACTGCATTGTATGGCTCAACTCAACTGGCTTTTGGTACCAACTTTGTTTTTCACTGCAGATATTTAGTCTCTCAATGTAGCTGGACGTCACAGCAACGCTACTAAAAGGGACACTTGATTGGAAAAGCTTGACTGCAACAAAACAAAAACTGCTGGAAAAAACAGAAGAGTTTGGGAAATACCAAGTTCAGATGACAAGATGATTCTAGTGGCTCCCAGGCAACACAAGAAGGAACACTAACCCGGTAGCTAGCATTAGCATAATTGCTAATGGTGGAAAAGCAGCTTCTCACATTAAACAATGCTCTCAGACTAATCAGTTGTCAGCAGTCACCTGGTAACGACTCAACTCACTCGGAACCTCGATGGAGGCGATACCAAAAATAGTACTTTGGAATTAATCCAAAGGGTTAGTAGCGTAAAGTCGGCACCAAAAAAGTGGCTTCTGAAAGCTCTTTCAACATCCCTGCAATCATCAGATTCATCCATTTAGGGACAGATCCGAACCACCACCGACGTTACAAAAGGTTGTTCTACATGTTGCAAGATCTCCAAAACCACAAAACCTACATAGTGTAGCCTCATATTAACATATTAATCAATCTACTGCCTCTACTGAAAAATCCTAACAAACGTTATTAACATGGTTTCATTATCCATCAGCAGGCTAAAAAAATCTTTTGGATTTTAGAGCCAGAACCAATACAGTCAACCTTGCCAGGCCAACCTCGGCTCTAACCGCAATGGCCAAAGAGCACATTTCCCAATGACGGCTGCCATTCTCTTTAAAGCAGTCCTGGGGTTTGCACTAAAACACCGCGGCTGGATCCTTCAATCAGCGCTGCCAGGGCTGACGGATAATTAATCCTGCGCCCCTGCTGAAATAATGGAAACTGTTTTATGGCTTCATTATACCATTTATTTATATTACACCCAAAATAAGGATTGTGGGCTGTCTCTTAATCATGTTAAGTGCTGCTGTAAGCATGCTGGGGGAGGCCTATTTCAAAGGACACTCCAGAGCCATTTTTTTTTACATCTTCAAAAGGTATATCCATCTGTAATGAGCGGATTCCTCACCAGTTCCCATTTGCGTAACAGCGGCAAGCAAAGAAACAAAAAAGAAGGCATAATAAGAGATTGAAAAATGACACTGAGAGGTTGTAATTAAGATTAAAAGACTCTCTGTGATACTTAATGAAGATACATTCCCATATTTCTCTGACACAATGCTAATTACTGGCTACGATTCCATTAATCGTTCATGAATTATTAAGCTCCATTAGCTAATAAAGCTCGAGCAAAGGGAAAAAAAATAATAATTATTTGGAATTGCTGGGGCATTGTGGAACAGGTAAAAGCATGCACTCTTTGTTTTATTAGATGGAGCTAAATGATGGAATGGAGCAGTGGCTTCATTAATCCAGTTGCGCGCTAATGTGGCAGAGATTGATTGGCCGTGGGCACACTATTGAACAGTAAGCTCAATATAAATGTATGAATGCACATCTACATTATAATGTTGAAACTGAGAGTCAAAAATAGCAGAATAATAGAAGCAGTTAGAAGCAGAGTTAAGAGGAATAGTGTGTTATACACTATATGTTCTGCATTTCTGCAGATATAAATATACATGTATACTATTGTGATGCTGTTTTTGATCAAGCCTAGTCATGTAAAATTGCCATAAGATATTTAACACCAGTGCAGTTTTATTTATTTTACTAATTTATTTTATAAAATCAGATCAGGTTAATTATTTAATGAGCCACAGATCTTAGTCCACTTACACTGGCTAACTAATGGCTAAATTCACTTCATACCAGGTGGTAGATCTACATCTTCAAACCATTATTGGTAACATCTTCTGAACATATGTAGCATCAGTAGGTTTGTCATTATTAACTAGCAGTTAGTTTCATCATTAAAAATTATGAATTATCTGAGTCATCTGTCTTGTCGTATTCTTAGATTCAAAATATATATATTAAATATATTAGATTAACTTTTAATATAGAAATGTTATAAATATATATGTTAACTTAACTATCGACAGAATAATTACATGAAATGAAGCTACCAACCTGTAACAGCAAAGAACAGAAGGGAATACACAACTTAATATGTTTAGGACAGCACATTCGATAGTTAGCCATCCCTATTTTCTCACATGTGCATTTGTAAAGATCCTGTCCGCTATGGGTTTCTTCTCTTTTAGTGGTCCTCAGAAATAAAAGGACCTGAATAATAATAACTTCTCCTTGTGGAGAAACTTCAGCCTGCTAAACTGTACATGATACATGTTTTTTTAAGTCTGTAAAAGATTTTTGTATAAGAGATTTATGTCATTTGCATGGGGTTGAAATAAATAAGCAAATAAAAGAAGTGTGCTGGTGTAGCAGATCCATTCATGCAGACAACATTCATGCTGTTCAAAGAGGTACCAAAAGCTCTCTGAGGTTTCCTGAGAGCTGATCTGAACGAGTGAAAGTGGTTTGAACAACCGTCGACACAGATTTCTCTGAAGTAATCCTCACGTCCTGGTAGCTGGACCCCGGAGGGAATTACTCTGCAGATTAAGGAATTAATCATTAATGCTTGGGCGGTAATGATCCTGGAAGTTGGCGTTATTGGTAAATTATAATGGATGATGCCTCGTAAAAGTCTCAACCCTCCCCCTGCAGCTCCGGCCCTATGCATCGCACGTCCAAATTAAAGCGGAGAGCCTCCGAGTCAGCGAGTAAGCAGCCCCTGAACAAGCCGGCGATTGATTTTTCTTATTTTCATCTGTCAGCCTTGCTCCGAAGAATGAGTTTTAATTCGGGAATGCGTTATTAGGCTCCGAGTGCTGCTTTACTCATGCTGGAAAATGAGATTGGGAGAATTGGTGGGAGAGAGGGAGAGAGAGAGAGAGGTAGAGAGCACAGACAGGCCCTGCGTGGGCTGAATGGCACCTGTCAGCGGATGATAAATGACCCCCTCTGCCCTTCAATTCCCACCGTTGTCAGTCAGGGTGGGGTCATTAATCTTCATCGCTGCCTTGTCAGGTCAGTAGGAGAGTGGGAGAAGAGCAAGAAAGAGCAGGACTATGGTGGAGGGGGGTGTCGTTTGAACCTCCAAAGGATGCTTCTCATTGTCAGCTTAAAGCTTAATTTGCATAATTTATTATGATTCGCCAACACAGCCTGCCACTTGCCCCTCCCTTCTAGCCCCACCCTTTTCTGGGCGTGCCGGAGGGGCTGTCCAGACAGATGGGGAATGGGCCCAGAGCCCCAAGGCCTGGCCAATCCGAATGGAGTCACGGTGCTCTCTGGCCAATCACAGCCCTGCTGTTTTAATCACTAGGCAATGAAGGGACATCCATCATTCAATTAGGCATCTGTCATGGACCCAGAAAAAGTAAGGGGGAGGGGCAAAAACTTCCAAAGCAAAAACGCCAGGCTGGGAGACAAAAGTAAGTAGGCAGCTGGAGAGCAAAGGAAGGCAGAAAACAATACCTAGACGGTTAATTGCAATGCCATGGGTAATGACACCGGCATGACGAATGCAGAACAGTATTGTAATGAGAACACCGCGCGGAGATGCACGCACTAGCGTGTATGTAAAATTAGGGCAGGAAAAGTCCAGAGCGAAGACTACATTAACTACAAGACAAAGAAAGCACGTATTACAATTAATGTGTGACCTTACAGAGATTGGAGGTTGCCTTTCGGTACAAATATAGATCAGTTCGTTTTGCTGACTGACATGAGAATTACTCATAATGCTTTGATTTTAAAGTGTAAAAAAATAAGCCAATTTTTTCTTCACCAGAAACATTCAGACCATGACCCTCCTCTATAAATACACAGCTTTTCAGGAAGGCCTTCACCATTACCTTTCTCATTCTCTGTTCCCATCAAGCCTTTACTATTGCAAGTTTAACACCAGGGTTTGTCTGTCAGGTAGAATTTGGAGCTTTCCTTTGCTCATGCTCCTCTGACAATGGGCCAGGTACCAGGTCCAGAGCTGAAGGAGCTACTGCAGTGAGACGGAACGCAATCCATCTGGTGAAGAACGAAGCCACAAAAAACCTAATGAACAGGCCAGGGGAAAGAAATTGAGGGAGAAAACCAAGTGACTGGGAGTAAAGAAAGAATAAATAATTGATAACCCCAGAGTCTAATAGAGACTGCCCCTAAGTAATATCCTCCCGTAGCGTCATTAGGTAATGAAAACAAGGGGCTCCTGAACAACAAAATTCAAAGTGAGCAAAAGTCAAATGCCAATTTTGCTCTCTTTCTTGACAGGTGCAACCCAAACCCCAAAGGTTTTGGGCTCAAACCCCCATAACCTCGTCAAATTCCCCAGTCTCGTATTCACCTCCCCAGCCAGGAGACAGAGACCTTGTAAATAATATATCAAGATAAATGATAATTGCCGTGTTTTTCATTCCCGACATTTAATGAGTCCCATAAATTAAAAATGAACGTGGCTAACAGTGTTTGTTGGAACACATCCGATGTAAACACTGCCAGACAGAGGCACAAAAAGTTAGGGAATAAAATCCTCTCCTCAGTTTGACACATGACGGCTGCTCTCCCAAGCAGAACTGCATCTCATATTTTACACATGATAAGTGAAAAACACGAGAAGTAAAAAACACAAGACTGACATTGATTCGAAGAGAATTTTAGTGTTTTGAAACTTACAGTATATTGTTCTGTACTGTAAGTACTAGGAGCAGTAAAAGTTATTTAAATTAAATAATGACTATACACACCATTGACACCAGCAAGGGTGCTGCACGTATACCCTGGAGATGAATCTCTCAGCCAACTATAGTTCACAGTCAACTCCGCCAGGTCACCATGCTGTTCCGCCGGCAGGTCCTCGCAGCTGGCTGCCATCCAGGCGTCCTCACTGGCCGTCTCTTTCGATAACCTCCTGCTGGATTCCACTGGCGAGCCTCGTTGTGCCGCATGCTCTGCAGTCCTTCCCACCTGTCTTCATCACGCTACTCCTTCCTGGCAGTCCTTGGCCGAGCTCTGCATTTTCCTCAGTGTCGCCTTTAAGCTAATACACTTTATTGACCCCAACACACCTTTTCCAGTCACTAAATGCAGCTAGGAAGCAAGCAGCGCCTTGCCTTCTGCAATTTGCAAGTTGGAAAATAGGTATTTTTCAGACAACTAAGTTTCTCACACAACTTAAACAGAACATTATCCTAATTTTGAGAAACTGTTTGAGAAAATGTCATTTTAAGTAAGTCTGTGATGATTTAGGTGTGCCATTGGCACAGCGATAGTAAGCAAACCTTCCATTAGTCTAGCAATAGTTTGACTTCAGATTTAACTTTGGGGATATGAGCAGTGAGAAAATGATGTACAATTCATTTTTGTGTGAAATTCTTTCATTTTAACTTTAATCTCTAAAGTAAGTAACAAAATTTTACCTGTCATTACCCACCTCGTAAAAGTATGTGGTTAAAAAGGTTAAATATACCACCTACAAATGAGAGACCTACAGCGCACCTTTAAACTACAAATAAAGGCATAACAGCAGACCAGCAGGCTCCTCCACACCAGTTCCTTGAAAGCAGCAATGTAGCCCGAGATCTGGCTGCAGGCGAAGTGTGGGTGTGTGTGTGTGTGTGTGGGTTGGGAGAACGGCATTTTGAGCCCCGTCGTCGTGTCCCTGTCAGACTTCAAACAGGCCCTTGGACAGGGATGGCACGCAGGACCCCCCCGAGACCGCTGATTGAATTCTGGCGAGCAGGACCCAACATCTGCTTCAAACAAAAGACATCTGCATATTTCAGATTTGTTTTTCATAAATTAAAAGGCGCAAGCTGCCAAAACCTGAGCGCAAGAGTGTGCGCGTATGTCTTCTGCCGCATAATTAGATAAAGTTTACAGGCTTTGAAAGTTGAAAATTAGCATGAGGCGGCGGTGATGGGGGGTGGGGTGGGGGGGATTGTTCACCTGGGAGCAGCAGTCCCAGGACAGGAGCGGTTTCTGCCTCTGTCAGCTCACTGTCATACAGGCAGGAGAGAGCTGCTCTACCTAACTAATCCACATTAACACACCTATAACAGTGTTTTGTTGCTGTTTTACAATTGTAGTTCTTCTAATTTGCTTCAACTTCTGGGTTCCATCACTGCACCAGCGTAATGAAGAAGCCTCAACTAACGTTTCACTGCTGTCGAAAACGAAACCTCATATCATCTTCTCAGAGAATACAGGTTCAAGTTCAACAGCAGCGACTTGTATAAATTATTTGAAAATCTTTAATATTTATTTATTTAATCTTTCATTCATTAATGTATTTATTTATTTATTTATTTATTTATTAACTTGCTTATTTACTAACTATTTCAGGTCCAAAAATTAATAAGCTGGGGCCAAAAAAATGGGAAAATCAGTTATGTACCCAACTCGAAAGTGGCTACATTTGAAGCCTTCTGGGGTGTCAGTAAACATGTCAGCATAACCAAATTGAATGAAATTTGCCCTCAATCCACTGATTTCCATAGGCTCCTCAAACACTGACTCATGAAATTCAGATCCATTCTAATTTGGATACTGCATCTTAATCCATAGCGTTTTTGTTTGATTAACTGTATATAACTGAATTCCATACAGAGATAAGCTAATTCCATAAGAAAAGAAGCTTCTACGTCAGCTTCTTGCTCTTCTCTATCAATTCTAAGCCGCATTTCTCCAGACGCTCTCCAGACTCTGGTCCCTGCTCAGCCCTGATTGTGTCTTGTAATGCTTTTATGAGGTCAGATAGCAGGCTGTTACTCTTGTAAAAACTACTTCAATTATTCAGTAAAGTCAAATTCTGGTTTATTTCCCACTTGTTCCAGATAGGCCTGCTTGGGAATTGGATGAGTAGGAGAAGGAGGAGGGAAGGGATGGAGGGAGGATGATAGAGAAGGACATCGCTGTCTGTGTCCCTCGCAGATTCAGCCTGTCGAGTAGTGTCTTCGCAATGCCGATTCCACCTCTAATTACCCAGGATATAAATAACTCACCAGCTGCTCCGAGGAGGAGGAGGAAGACACAACAGTGGAACGTGGGTAAGTTTGATAGTGTACAGTTTAAAAACTGGTTCGTTCAGTCTTCTGTAACTTAGCTAATAGAACACCAGGGTTAGGATTAGAAGTCTGGAGTTGGGATTAGGACTAGAACCAACATTAGGGTTATGGTTAGAATTAGATTCAAGGTTAGAGTTAGTTTGTAAGATTAGGATTAGGTCCAAAACCAAAACTAGAATTAGTATTTGAACCAAGATTAGGGTTAGAATTAGGGCTATATCCAAAATTGGAGAACCAAGATGAGAGCTAGGCTAAGGGCTACAGCCAAGATGGGAGTCAGTATTAGAACTAAGATTAGAAGATTAAATTAAGAGTTAAATTATTGCCAAATTTAGAGAGAGGATTAGGATTAGGACTAGAACTAAGGTCAGAATTAACATTAGGTATAGAGTCAAAGTTAGGATTATGATTAAAATAAAAACCAAGGTTATGGTTAGGATTACATCCACAGCCAAGAAAATAACCTAGGATTAGGACTAAAACTAACATTGGTAATAGGATTAGAATTATCATTAAGTTTAGGATTAGAATTAAAACAAATTTTAGCATGTTAGAGAATATTTAAGAGTCATGTGACACTGTGGATTTTACACGACACCTGTTTGTACTAATTCTGAATGCCGTTGAAGATGGCACAAGCTGAAACACGTCCACCATAAATTTAAAACATTTAAGCAGTTATAAACACTTGTTTACCTTATTGCTAAGTGCAGGCTTTTGTGCTTTTGTTGTATTTTTTTTATTGTTTAGATCTAACGCACAATTAAGCACACAAGAAGTATATATACACACAAATACATATACACAGACATATATATCATACATAAAAAAGATTTTTAGGGAACATAAAGTCCTCTTTTATTGCACCTTTATTGTTAAGAGTGATGGAACAATGTCATGTTCAGAGCACTACAAGGGCTGAATGTTGGTCCAAGATGAAATTGATTTACTTTTTTGCTAACAGTGCTATCCACTGAGCTGCTGTTCAGATAGAGCCTCTGGATCCGGCCTCTGGATCTGCTCCAGTCCCCAAACTAATTCCAGCTAATTGCCAACAATACATTAACAAGGACTCGCATCCCCTTTGTCCTCCACAATCCTCGTTCACAAGGGCAGTGAGAATACACAAAGCAGTTTTCTCACCGAAACAACATTGCATGCTATTCCTCACCACTCTGTGGTGATTCCAAGGAAGCCTTGGAGACAATATTGAATATGTGCAACAAACTACTCTAAATGTGCTCAAATTTAAGACTGATTATACAGACCGTGTGGGACTATTATAATTACCTCAAATGTGGTAACGTGGCAGTGCTGGTTCTAATCTATGGTAATTATGAGTTCCTGAGTTCCTCAGCGATGCATGTAAAATCTTTAAGATGAAAACAAAAGACACATCCTTGGAGACAGATTCACAGCTATCGCATTACAGTCGTATTTGTAGTCAAAATACAAGCAAGCTTTCGGCATTGAGCAAAACATTATGCATCCATATGGGCATATTAACATGGCTTAGCCTTGCTTCATAATGCTGCTAATTAGGTTTTATTATGTTTGATACAAACAGAGGGACTCAATAGTGATTAAAAATATATACAATGATATATATATATTGCCGACACCAATATATGTATCATTGTTGTCGGAACTAAATCCTATATCTTCATTTATGTTGTTTTCCTGTTTTTGACATAATTTACAGTGCACTTTACATTGACTATGTTTACATGCAAAGACTTTCTCCAATGTGACAGAATTCATTACGACTATAGATTAAGACTGAGGTGTTTATATGCACACTCTACTCAACGATTGATGAAACTCTTTGTTCCCATTTGTTTGGTCCATTCATCATAAAGTTTACACACAATGTAAAGATCAACATGCATTTTCAAATTATAGCATAAACAGAAAGATGGAGATCTTAGGTTTTCCTATATACTTATATATCCAAACACACAGTTACCGGAACTGTGTTTTTTTGTATTTTTGAAAACATTGAGTGATATGACACAGGAACTAACCACAGCTAAAAAGAGAAAACCTTGAATCGTAAGTGTTTTTCTTTAAGCCACTCTTAATTACTCTCCGCGCACTAAATTATCAAGACTTCCTTGACATTAATTACAAGTGAAAAACAGGATTCGCTTCAATTAAAGCTATAAATTACAGCTAGCACTTCTAGCCTGCATTCTGCATTTGTCAGATGTGTCATTTTTAATAGGATAAGATGGTTTTATATAGTAAATGTTCTCTCTGATCAGCCTGTAATGATGAGATTTTACTGTTTCCAATAAAGCAGTGATCTCACTGAGAGACATTTGAATTCATGGCTGGATTTTCTTATATTCTGTAGCAAGTGTCAAAGATCAAAACAAAGCAGAGAACATGAACAAAGAGAGAAAACACTATCAAGCAAGTTGTTTTAAACAGGTGAATTAAATAATAAATAAATAAATCACTCTGTTTACCAAAACCCACGTCAGTAGTAGCAGCATAAAAAAGCATAAAGTGCATAAAGTCTAGTGCAAAACTGGTTAAAAAAAAGAATGGGTACAAATCAAGCTTTACTCTAACATCACTGAATGTGACAGAAAGGAATGAGAACTGCAATAAAGTAAGACCTAAAACAATACATTTTAAAGGTAATTGTTTATTCTGTGTCATTTACTGTTAAATATATGTTATATGCTTTATGTTTTTACTTAAAAGTATGCTATGTAAGTTTTGGGTATTTGGAGACCCCTCAGAATGACGCTTGGCAGAACATTTTGTAACATAGGGTGTAACTTGAGGAGTTGACTATAAAAGTACAGTGCATTTCTTAGCTAAAAACACTAAAATAAAAAATAAATATCTTATTCTATAATTATGCAAAGATTCTGTATCAAAATTCAAAAGAATAAGAATAAGAAAAGTTTTTGATGTATCCCTTTCCAAAAGAATAGTATCTTGACCAAATAATATGTAAATATGTAAATTTTTCAGTTTACATTTGAAACAGAGACCGGAGTAATCTAGGAAAGACGAACTGATGTTAGATAAGTTCTATTAATACATTTAAAATTAATTTCATAAGTAGATATTAAGCATAGTTTAGGGTATATAATTTTCCAGATAATTTTCCAATACTTATATCCTAAATACTCTACTTATATTTATTTCAAGGTCCCTTTCCCATAAGCTCTTCATATGAGGTAGTTATGAGACACAAGCATTAGACAGTAAATTATATAGATGTGAAATCAACCCCTTTAAACTGTTGAGACTGTCTAGGAGCTCCTCTATCTCAGTCATATCAGTAATTTCTGACCAATGTCCTGTATGGATTTGATAAAATGACGAATTTGCAAGTATCAGAAAAACTCTGTGTATGTGTGAGAAAGACTGTAAGATGTCATTTGAGAATAAATGAGAGATTTGTGATATTCCTTTTGAACTCTAGAACATCTAGAGAGTCCTGTGTTTGACAGTTGATGGAGAAGGTCGGTGTTATTTACAACTGGAGAACACATAGATAGATATGGAGGAATTTTAAGATATAATTTGGCATCTCTTCATGCTGAAAGTGTATTAAATATTATGAAATTCTCAGTAAGGCACCACATTTTATAAAAACTGTGTATAAATGGCAGTGACTTAATTGGTAGGAGTGAGCAGATAGTAGACTCAATATTTAACCATAGAGATTCCCACCTATCACTACGCCACGTGAACATTTTTTATAATTTAAACAGACCAGTAGTATATGTGAAAATCGGGCACCCCGGCTCCTCATTAATCTCTGGGTTTCATTAGAGTTTGGCTCTGGCTTTTAATGAATTATTTCAGGTTTTACACAACGTCACAGCACACTCACCATATTTAATATTTTTTTTTCCTGACTCAGCAATGATACTATTATCCATTTTAACAAAAGAACTGTTTTAACTGGAAATTAAATTTATGAAGGGAGGTCGCTGTCTTTACAGTACGATACAGTATGCTTGTGAGATGGAGAGATGGTTCTGCACTCTGGAATTGGAATTCAGTCCCCACCATTGTTCGGCAGTGCTAGGAGCAAGGGTGTTTGCCATATGCTCATCGTTTCCCAGCGAAAAGGAACTAGAGGATAAAAGTGAAAGCAGCCACGAGCCCCTTCGATATGTTCAAAGCCCATATGAAAATTACTGTATACAAGCGTTCGACAGAGGCCAATTTTAGATCAAAGGCATTTGGGCAGAAGGGAAAGTTACAGAAGATAAAGAGAGTGAGTGAAAGTATAAAACACAAGGGAAGTTCCAGGAGGATTTTAAGCTGGCTCGGAATGGGAGGCGTTTGGTATGAAAGAAGGGGGGAAAGTAGAGGAAAAAAGGATGACAAATATCCCCTTGCTGTAATAAAGAAAATGGGAACCCGATCTGGACGGTCAACCACAAATAATTCCTCTAAATTGGATTCAGGTTTCATTCACTTCACCAAGCCCCACAGAAACAGAGTGTCACAGAGGAGCATGGGGGAGACAGTTTTTCATTTGGTTTTGACTTTGAACAAAAATTTCTCCCACACTGGCACGGGAGGGGAGGCCATTGCCCAGTGGGCAGATGCCACAGCGTGGGTTTTTTTAGTATGGGACACGTGCGCTCACCTTGGCCGTCGTACAGCCAGTCAGGCTGAAGGAAGCCCCTCTCTCTCTGCCCCTGCCCTGCACCATCTGGCCCCGGGACGAGCAGACCTGCACACAGAGAGCGCCACTGCCCCCCCCACCCCCCCAGCCCACCTACAACACAAACTCGCACATTAAAGAGACACAAAGTTAGCCAAAACCCTTAAATAGTAAGACTCAGTGAGACAGACTGAGACAGGCTTTATACCTGTACAGTATTTTGCAAGACACATACATTTACTTTATTTACAGTCAAGAAAATGTTTTACATACTAAATCGTATAAACATTAAAGAAATGTGCCATAACTTTTGCACAGGCTACATATTAGTTTTGTATGTTTTATTGGTTTATTTATTATGAAAGGGCATTGTTGCTGAAATAGCCATTATTTTCTCCAAACTACATGAAGCAATGCCTATTAAATAAGAAGGGGATAGCAAAGTGAAAATAAGTTAAAAATATAAAAAATATTAATATTATATATTAAAAATATATATAAGATATTATATATCATATCTTTTAGTCTTTCCTGTAGCCACAGTTGTAGAACACCTATCCAGGCAGTCGGCCTTAACAAAATTTTGTGAAAGAATATGTATTAAGAGCTCACTGAATTCCAGTGTGGTACTGTGGTGAGGGATATAGGGAATTAAAGTCAATAACTGCCAACATCAGCACAAAAACTGTGTGCCAAAAGCTTCATGGCATGTGTTTCCATGGCTGAGCAGCTGCATGCAAGCATTACATCACCAAGCATAATGCCAGGCATCAGATGGAGTGCTGTAAAGCGCCACCACTAGAGCAGCGGAAATGTGTTCTGTGGAGTGACGAATCACACTTCTCTAACTGGCAGTCTGATGGTAGAGTCTGGGTTTGGCGACTGCAAGTAGAATGTTACCTGCCTGACTGCATTGGGTTGACTCTAAGATTTGGTGGAGGAGGGATAATACTATAATGCAAATTTTTTCAGGAATTGGGCTCTTAGGGAAATCTTAACGCTTCAGCATACCAAGACATTTTGAACAACTGTATGCTTACAACTTTGTGGGAACAGTTTTGGGAACTGGCCATTTTTCTGTTCCAGCACGATCTGATCACTAAGCAGGGCAGGGTTGAGTGAATTTGGTGAGGAAGAACCTAGAATGAAAATGGTTGTCCCTGATTATTCACAGCACTGCACATGAGACACATGTGCAGTGCATGAGACACATAGATTGGCAACAAACCAGATATTTGCTTCTGTAGTTTTGCCCTGGAGCTATGAGACTTATATAGCTAACCAGGCATGAGAGGTTATGCATACCAATTAGCATCATGCAAACTACAAGACAAAACCATCATTAAGTTCTTAAAATGATGTAATCTTAAACACATTTCTGGCTTTTATGCATACAGTTCGTAGAATGTAAACTGGTAGATATAAGCTTCCATTACATTATGCTCATTGCTCTTGTGCATTAAAGAAGCAAGCCTTGGACACCTGACCTATTAACTACACTTTGGGTAAGGGGAAAATTGTAAAATGGTTAAATAACAAGTTGATTTCATTTCCATCTGTTTCATAGACAGGGAGGCATTGCTGCCTATATGCACAAATAATGAAATATGTTATTTTTCTTTAAAATGGTATGCTCTGTTTTGTTTCTGTTAGAGGCAAATAATGAAGAGAAATGGGGGGCAGATAAAAACAGCTGTGCTCTTCTCCTTTAATCAGAGGCTCTAGATTTCTGTTTTTTTTCTCAGTTATGATTTTCAGCGGTTGACATTCCTCGTCGAATATCGTGAGTGGCAACATCAAGCTCTGTGGCTACAGTGAGCCACATCAAAGAGGCAACACTGTTTTCCTCCCATGAAACGCTCTGCTTCCTAATTCCAAAAAAGGAGCAAATTACAATTGCTTAACAACGAGCGGTGAGCAAATTAATCTCAATGTCCCACCCATGGCCTGCATATTCATATAAATATAACATGACTTGTCACCGCTTTTGAAATTTATTGGTTTTCCGCCTTTGCAAATTAAGAGTTCCAATTTATGAATATTTTAGCACATGTGCACTCTGCGGGACATTTATCACCGGCGTTGCTATTATAAACAGAATAAATGAGCAGTCAAGCTGCCACGCAGCCGGACGTTCCTGTGGGCTGATTAATGAGAGAGAGAGAGAGTGAAAGAAAGAGGGAGAGCAAGAAAAAGGCAGGTTCTCCTCAAGGGAGGAGTGTAGGAGTCACTTCTCTGCGGATGTGCTGAGGGAGGATGGTGAAGGAGGCCTAGGAAGAGCTCCTCAGCTCCTTCCATCACTCCTCTCCTCATTAGCGCACATCTTCGCAGTCAACACCATCGTACTCCTCCAGAAGGAGACGGGAAAATTGCCCATGCTAATATAAGAATTTAAAATATTCTGAACAGCAACTGCGGTGGAGCACCAGAGGAATGTATCTCAGGCCGGCTAAACCGACCTCTCTCTCTCTCTCAGTAGTGCTCACTGAATTAAAACATTTAATGTTTGAAAAAAAAAATGACCTCTTTTTACCTCTCTGTATGTTTTGTCCAAATGTGGCCACCAAACCACCAAAACCAGGCCTGGACTGGGAACTAAATTCAGCCCTGGGCCTTTGTCTAGACCATCCTACTATAACTAGAGTCAAGTGGAGTTTACTGTCATTCAACCTTCTACACAGTACACAGTGAAATGAAACAAAGTTACTTCCGGACCATATGGTGCACACAAGGAACATAACACAGACTAAACAGTGCAACATGAGTAGACAGTGCAAACAATACAACTGTACAACAGTGCAAACAGTGCAAAAAGAAGTGTTAGGAACATGCAGGAAACAGTACAGGACAATAGAACACAGAGCAGCCGGCGTTCAGTTCCAGGGTGGAATGTGCAAAATACATAATATGTAAAATATGTTTCTGTGCTATAACACAGATACAGTGTATAAATGTACAATGAGATCAAACAACAGTAAATACAGATTATCTCTGAGCTTGAACACATAAAGACGTTGCATCTTGGTAGATAAATGGAGCAGCTGCTAGTTAGCTAGCTTAGTTAATTAGCCAGTGTGTGACTGTGCATGTTATTGTACAACAAGCTACGTGATTAGCTACTGACTAACTTACTCATCATGCACTAACTCTCCCAAATTGTGTACTTTCATTTATTTATTTTTTTGCATCTCATTCAAGTAATTACCTTTCACTTCTTTGTGTTTTTCTCTTCTTTATGTTTTATTTTAGCTAGACTTCAAGGTTTAACTTTTCCAGTTATTATCAACACAGTGGGTCACTAACATGTCTAGATATGTGTACTTCAGTATTCAACTGGCTTATAGTCGCTGTCCAAAGAAAAACATGTATCTCCATGTTTGTCCATTTTAGTTTTTCTGCATTATTTGAACATGACAGCTGTCGTTTACATTGTGTGAACATTTCATGATGAATGGACCAAGAGAAATGCTCCTAAGTAAAAAGAGTAAAAATATTATATTATATTTTGTATAGCCATAGTCACAACATGAAAACATGATTTAGTGCACACTCGCACATCTTTCTGTGAACTACGAAGAGAAGGGGGGTGGTGGGCATTGGTTTCACCACTGGAGGTCAGGTAATGTAATAAGTGCCTGATTCGTATGGGATTAAGGATCTCTGGAATTTTCCCAAACTACACAAAACAGCCTGAATCGAAACATCATCACACAGACATTAACATCAACATTATGTGAGAGAGAACATGTGCCAAATTGGAATTTTCTCATCCCTCTTTAAATGGTGCAGTAGTTACTAGAACATCTCTATCCCCAGAATGTAACTGCTGCACCAATTAAGGTGAGACACAAAACTTGAACAATAAGCTGATGACTGGGAAGCCAACTTCAGCCTCGTTCATTTCACTTTATGCTGTTTTGTGATGTTGGTTTGAGCAGTACTGTTACTACAGGGGGAGTTCCGTGTTCGGTGAATTATAGGAGGAAATTAGCCTACTTCCACCACAGCTGAGTTAGCTAGAACAGTAAAAAGGGCCACAGCACGTGTTCAGCTCAGAGTAGTTAGCAGTCATCTCACAGCTGCTTCATCTGGGTGGATGTTGATCTCAGCAAGTTCCAGGAGGTGGATTTATCAGCTGATACTGACGCTGTTTTCATGAGGTCCTTTGTAAAAGAATGAAGACCACAGTTTGGATGAAGTCTGTTTTTCTAAACTGGACGTCTCTGAACAGACCGTTACAGCGGCTGGCAGTGGATATAGTAATAAAGCAGTGAAGTAAAAATACTCAAAATAAACTAAGTAAAAGTACTTCAATTAATACTAGAGTTAAACAAAAAAGTGGAGTCCAGTATAGGAATAAAAGTAAATGTAATTTGTTACTTCCTCTGTTCAGCAGTCTGCTATCCCTGTACCTTATGGATTGTTTGGCGTTCAAATGCTTGTTCCTTTAATGGACAAAAGTGGCCAAATATGTAAGATCAAAAATCTATAGGAAGATAAGAGTAGGCTTTTGGCATACAGTGTAGTCTGCTTGAGACAGCCTATAAGAAATGACATGTTGTCAATGGAAAATTATCTTAACTCAACACACACACACACACACACACACACACACACACACACACATACATATATATATATATATATATATATATATATATAATAAACATGTTATGAGACTGTTTAACTTATTTCTAGATGTGATACTATTTATCCACTACACTAACATGTGACATGTTTATTAGCAAAGTGAAATGTCATATTCACGCAGCGTAGGTGTTGATATGGTTTATTTTGATTTGTGAATTGTATGTTAGTTTCAAACATACATGCGATGACAATAAATGTCATAACTGACCAGGGTGGGGAGGGTTGTAACACACAGCATCTTGTTAGGAGACCAATGAACACCAGGCACATTCACATTTCTTACATTGACGTAAGCCAAGCTTTAACACTTTCCTTTCTTTCTTAAGGCAGACACACACATACACAGTGTATTTAAACTGACTACCTACAGCATCAGGAAAATTAGTTTAGGAAAAGGTTTTTTTTAATGTCTTTAACAAAATACCAAAAAAATGACTATATAATTAATAGGGCTGTCAATTGGTTAACTAACTAATTAATCACACATTTTGCTGTGACTAATCGCATTTTAAAGATGAGCACAGTGGCATTATATTTGAATATTATAATATCATATTAATTGTATCTTAAACTTTAAACACATTGTCTTTTGTGAATTATTTTTAGGTGGCAGTTAAATTTCAAGAATTTTTCTTGAAAGAATTATTATTCTTAGAGTTCAGATTGATTTTTTTTAGTGCACAGTAACAGTTTAGTTTGATTCTTGCTCTTGTCCACGTGCAACTTGCTGTTCTCTTAAATTTGTGTGTGTTTGCTGGGCTGGGCTTAAAGTGCCCCACAATCTTCCGACATTTTGCCAGAACATCTTCAAACCCACTGTCGTGAAGTGAGACTGTGACCGTTCTTTGCAGGCTGTGGGCTGTGCGGGGCAAATGTTTAAATGGAAGTAGCCTCGCGGTTGCAACCATGTTATGAGCAGTGTCAGTGCCAAGCGTAGTTAACTTTACAGCTATATCTCCTCTTTAGCGACATCTAGAAAAATGATCAGCAGATACTTCTGTGTAGTTTCATGTTTCTGATCCATCAGACAACTTTTTAAAGTGACTTTCCACCTAAAACTCCGGTTTGGTGCCACACCTCTCATTACCACAGGAAGTAAACACTTAGCCACGTTAATTGCGTAATTTCTTTTAACACTTTAATTTTAAATAATTAACTATATATTATATAGTTATATAACTACATAAACAAATTATATAAATATTACAAATTATACATTTTATAATATAAAAATTCATCTTAAACGATTAACACATTAATTATGACAGCACTAAAAATTACATTTCAATTACATTTATTAGCTACATTAGCATCAAAGCTAAAGAAGCAATCTTTGGATTACAAGCATGTGTTAGATGATCAGGAAAACTGTGTTTTTCTTGTCAAACTATTACTTTAGTCAATGTGAATCCAAACTCACACAGCATTAACCGTCTGTACATTTTTACAAGTGAAAATAACATTATAGCAGTTTTGCCTTCAAATTAAATGTAAAGCAATAATCCAATACCATTATAGCTACAATAATGCAAACATCTACATAGAATTTATGAGACTGTCAGCACTAAGCTAATGCCTAATAGAATGAACCTTTTTCGGCAGTTCTAGATTAAACACCAACATCTGAAGTTTTAAAAGACCTACTACTGTTTTACCTGAAGCTGGTAACGGGTACATTGGTGTATATACACTACTATGCAAAAGTCCAAGACCCTTTATTTTAGCAATGAGTGTATTTTCACCAGTAAGAACACAAAATATCACTAGAACAGATAGAAATAAGTAGAAATACAATACAGAGCAGCATGAAAATAGTTTCAAATAAATAGTTTTAAATATAATGTCCCTGAGTGCCTAAAACTTTGGCACAGTATTGTAATTTAACCACTGATTATGCTGCTGTACGCTTCATAGGCAGTGACATATCTAGGATTCACAGAAGGCCGAGACTGACAAAATTGGTCCCATCAATTGGAAATTTCTGCCTACTTGATTGGTTGATACCAATGTCGCTTCATATTTCTACGTATAGTAATTAAACATGGCTTTTTTATCCCATAAAGGCCTAACAAAAAGGAGAGCTCACGTAGATGTATTTGTGGAGAAAAAAACAACTATTCCCGACTGTCCAATTTTCATATGGACAGCATATAACCCTTTTGTTTTAAATCTCAACTTAACAATGTCACAAGAGAAGTACTGTAATAATCAAATAATGCAAAAAGAATGCTTGAATTTAAACACTGTTTTTAAAAATTACAGAAATTCTGTCATTCTTTATGGTCAGGCTAAGCATTTTCATTTGATAACTGGGGTGATGGAACAATTAATATTATTAGTTAATAATATTTTTCCTGCTTGCTGATATATATACCAGCGTACAACATGCTTGATGAAGCTGAACGGATAAAACACTTTATTCTGTTACAACAATCTGCTGTTTTAGTAGGTAACAGAGCACATAAACAGCAACAGATCAATGACACCATGTGGAACAGCCCACTGCATGGAATATTCGTTTGAATGTTCTTAAAGGCCATGGAAGATCATCCATCATAACCTGAATGCCCACGCTTACAATTACACCCACCATTCATAATCATGATACTTATTTCAAACGCTCCCTTCCAAAGCTGCTTGGCCAGGAAAGTGAGATCATTTAGTCAAAATCTGGCATAAAAGTCACATTTTGGACTCATTCCCAACCCCTGAGCATCACCACATGCTAAATGCCATCGACTAGGCTCTGCATGTCCTGGAGCATTGGTTGGGGCGACTAAAAGAAAGGGTGAAAAGGAAGAGAAGCCCTCACAGGTGATAATTATTTCTGTGTCTGCAAGCACTTACCTGGCTGCCAACCAGGGTCTTCATGCACGCCACCAGAATGGGAAATAAGAAAGTACTACTTTGTTTGTTAAGCATAATTCAAGGAAATTGGTTTATACACTAACATTTCACAGGTTTCCTCATAGTGGGTATTCATTGTCAACTAACATTGTCTTTGCACAGTGAAACTGTTGCATGTGACTGAGTTGCCCATGACCTAATTTCTGACAGTTACATGAAGCAGCTGCAAAACAATCAGGTTCAGTTACTTCAATAGTTAGCCAAATAAGACACATCACACTGTTTGATCTATCCTGTCAGTTTTGCTATATAAAGTCATCTGCAACATATTTTGTCTACACAGGAATAATAAGTAGCGCTTGCAGATTATTAATCTCAAGAGCTGCACATGTGGTCATTCTGCATGACAACACACGAGCCAGTAGTGGATGCTACACAGTCCCCCTATTACACGCCTGTTACTGTACTCACCAGGCTGCATCTTCTCTGCAGTCCTTTCTGCTGTTCGTGTTTTAGTTCAAGGTATGTCAGCAGTCTCCCTTAGAGGTGTGGTGCTGGCATACAAGAAAATATGGGTAACACTGCATTTTAAGAGGAGAACCACCGCTAAGTGCTACCAAAATGGCTGAGGCAGCCAACTTCTAGCCATACGTATGCACCAACATCTCACAGCTACAACAGCTCTCTCTCTTAATCTCTCTCTTAATGCAGCCGCAGTGCTTCCCATGAGCCTCTACATGTCTATGGTGCTGCAAGTACAATTCTTGGTCCATAGCTACCACAAATACTGCAATTACAGTTCCTAGCTAACCCAGCTAGCACCGAGGCTCAGCTAATGAGCTTAGACATAAACATAATGAAATGAACAGCAATTAACTATAATGCAAAATATTAAAGTTTATTTTTAAGTTGTTTTTTATTAGACAACATACTCAGTAATTTATGTTTTTGTATACTGTTATTTAATTTTGTTCAGGGAAATTAGAACTGCAGTAGCAGTACTTCTAGCATACATAAGTCATTTCAGTACTCACTGCACCACTGCTATTACTGTAGGATGGTACTGGATGTTCTCTACCTTTGTTTTTGGACAGCACTACTAAATAGCGAATAGTCTCAGATATAGCATGCTATTTTTTGTAAACGCTAGCAGATGCCACGCCAATTAGCCATGCACTCTATAATTGTATGTGGTCCTCCCTGATCCCCCAATTAGCTTCTTAATAGGGTCTGAAGAGCCAAGGCAGAACAAATATATTAAAAGCTCCAGAAAAGCAAAGCGCTCCTCCCGTTTGGCCTTTGGGTATTGCTGCACCACCGTGGTGGAGAGTGAAGAAAAATACCAAGGAGGGAGAGGTAGGAGGAGGAGGAGGGAGGGACGGATGGATGTGTGACAGCCCTAAAGTCTCATATTCAAATTGAAAGTGACAAATCTATGCCCTTTATTCCCCCCGTCCAACTATCAGTTCCGTGAAATGCTAACATTTGGTGTGACAGTGGGTGTTACGGTGACTTTTAGATGCGCTGCAGTTCGGGCCTGAGGCCCTCCCCAGGGCTGAGGGTGATATGACACGATTGCACGTTTGACCGGATGATGAAAATGTTTCTGTTTTATCCCATTCCAGACATCACTTTATTAGCCCCTGCTAATTAATAACACTTTCGCTTCATTGCTGATATGTCTCTCACTGCAGCAGTAGTTTGAAAAATAAGCTGCATATCATCGCTTTACAAAGCGAAATGTTTTAGTATGGTATTGGTCCATTCATCATGAAACGTAATATAACCAGCAGCTGCTCCGTTTAAATGATGTAGAAACAATAAAAGCGATATTGTGCTATTCCACCAAGTGGTTCCCAAAGTCCACAAATCTTGTACTTCAGAGTAAACAGAAATACCTTTCCTAAAATATTACTCAAGTAAAGGTTTATACTTATATTTGTTTTAAATTTTAAACTGTTTGGTTTAAGTATTAAAATATGTTGTATGTTATTGTAGCTATTGCAGTTATTATGTTATATTAAGTTGATGAACAATTTGTATTTGATTAAACAATTTGTATTTGTTTATTAATAAACGTTGTCAATCATAAATGGGGATTTTTATATATTCATTACACATTCCTGAAAACAGTAGTGGCATAAAAAGTACTATGAAATGTCATGGAGTGATTGTTAAAGGTTCTTTTATGACATTTGTGTGATTTAATGTGCCATAAAAAATGAAACAAGACTGACCTATGTACATGACCTCTGTTCTGATTGGTTGTTTTGTATTGTGAGTCATTCAGAAAGTGGTTGAAATACTTTTTCAGCATGAGTGAAAGAAGCTTAACTGATTTAGGCCAAATGCGTGCTGTATAAATGCACTGATTTTTATGACATCACAAAAACAATGACTATTAAAATGGGCAGCTGTTAATTTGTGGACTCTATGGATATATTTTTCTATGACATGAGCTCATTAAGTACAGCATCAAAGTACAGTACTTCATTACTGACCACCACTGCTTCAGCACGTCATTTTTTTCCCTTTCTTTCTTTTTTGGCACCTTTTTGGCCCTGCTCATAAATCACACAGCAGGGTTCGGCCTCCTCCCTCTCACAGCAATCTGTGATAAAGTTTTCTACAGTAACCATTTTAAAAAAGGCAAGTTTGAGTTAAAGGTATGTATGGTGACTAGCTGTTCTTCTCAGCAGGTACAGTCGATGGTGTGTGTGTGTGTGCGTGAAGTATGAGTGCTGACAGTTAAGTCTGCTCCTCACACACATAAACACACAGCACTTCAGCGGGGGATCCCAGCAGTACACCGCTGTTTCCTTGTTCTGCTACACAGACAGACAGAGAGAGAATACAGGCACCATCTAGTGCTTTATTAAAGAAAAGCCTGTGATAGAAACACCAGCCTCAGTCTTGTATAACATTATTCTCTAAAATACGTTGTTAAAAATTACTCACATTCAGGGACCTATATCCTACATTATGTTTTGTAATTTATTTCTTAGTTTAATGCATAACATTTGTGTGGTTTTACACAAGCAACACTTTATCATTATCATTTACCAACTTCTGTCTGTCTGTGGACTGAAATGTGCTATTTTTGTAACTAAGCCTGTAAGATTGATGTAAGATAAATGAGCTCTTCTTTAGAAAAGCACTCAGAGCTGAAATCGTTATTAGAACTGTAATATGAGTGGGCGACGCTAAACTACTGTAGTTCGCATGGATGGATATATATTAATGAGTTCCTGTGACATCACAGAAACAGTGAACTCAAAATAGCCTATATTGCAGCATTGTTTTCATATATGAGCCATACGGGAGTGACTGGTAAATGTTGAAACAATGTTAACATATTCCTTCAACTCCTTCTTTTCACATGAAGTTTTTCATTTTATGGACATACCATCACTGTCCAAAGAAAAACAAGTACCTCCAAAATTGCAACTGCAACTTACTTACTGAAGAGGACAAAAACTTTGTTCACTTTTAATGTGAGTCAATGGAGTTATTTTGGAGAATTTCTATTGGTCCAATCATCATGAAATTTTCACACAATGTAAACGGCAGCCTCTGTGTTCCAATGATGTTGAAAATTAAAAATTGTCAAAAACGGAGACTTATGTTTTCTTTGGACAGCAATGATATGTACTCATGTTTACAAAGGCTTATGTCCTTATATATGTTTACAAGGGCTTATATATATTATATATCGTTGCTGTCCAATGAAAAACAAGTGTCTCCAAATTGGCAACTCTACAGGGGAGGACAAAAACTGTCCTCAGTTTTAATGTAAGTCAGTGGAACCAGATTTTTTTCTAAGCTATTCTGAAGCATTTCTATTGGTCCATTTGTCATGAAACTTTCCCACAATGTAAAGAAAAACAGAAAAATTGAATAGAAATCCAAAAAATAGAGATACATGATTTTCATTGGACAGCGAAGATATGAATCTTATTTTGACATTCACACTTATGGCATTTAGCAGACGCTTTTATCCAGAGACTCTTACAAAAGTGATTTACCGTCCACTCAAATAATGTATCCTAGCTAACAGTGCAAAGTACCCTTGTGCTCAGACAGTGTCAAAACAAAAGCCGGAGGTGAAATTTAGAAAGAGAATACAGGATTCAACATGGCATCAGTTCAATACAATGCATTTCAGTAAGTATTTATATTAGTGCTCACTTCACAAATAGAGGGGTCTTCAGTTTGCAATCAGTCCACATGAGAGTCTACTGTTGCCAGGACAGAGAAAAGTTTTAATGTCTTTAAGGATGGCAGGTGAAGCTGAGCTGTACTTGAGGTACAGCGCTTGAGGTAGAGTGCTTTGTAGGCAAGCATCAGGGTTTTAAGTCTGATGTGGGCGGCTACAGGAAACCAGTAAAAGGAACACAGCAGTGGAGTGACATGAGAGAGCTTAGGAAGATTGAAGACTAGCTGTGCTGCTACATGCTGAATGAGTTGCAAGGCCCTGATGGCCAGATTAGGAAGATCAGCCAGAAGAGAGTTATTCCTGGGTGGTCCACTTGCGATATTTGAGTAATGCAATGCAATGCATTTTACATAACACTTCATTCCATAGACCTAAGCAGACTGTTTTAGTTGCTGTGCCATTAATTAAGGCTGATATTTGTGAATGATGTCTGTCTGCCCTGCAGTATACCTCATTCAAAAACTGTCTAAGCTGAAACACTCTTTATAACTTCAGATTGAGTGGGCAGGGTTAAACATCTGCAGGCTGAAATAGATATGTGCAAATGTGTTGGTTTTCATATCAGCATAGAGCAGATTGTTTTTTGGCCTATAGTTTCTATAGAACGCATGGACTGGAGAGTGAATTTTTTGAATTTTTGACAATGTTTGCATACAACATTAAAGTCTTTCATGATATGGGCCCTTTAAAAACACTGAAGTACCACAGTTTATCTGCCAGTAACCCAGTCTCTGTAAGCACTTACAAAGAGAAATCATTAGGCCTACTTCAACTTGTGTCAAGGCCAAACAGAGACCATTATGAGTAAGTGTACTGTTTCACTGGCATGTTGTGCCGAGGGACAAACACAGGCTCTGTGTCTGAATCCCATCCAGCAGACATTAGTAATGCTCTTCTGAGGTCATCCAAAACGGCAGAGATGAATGGCCAGGAAACCTCCAGTGACGTGTTTTCTAAAGTCTGTTTCTGTTAGCAGATGGATGACCGGAGTACAATTTCACAATACGATTAAACAGAAATACTTTATTGGTGACCATACGTGTCAACTAGAGAGGATTAAAAATACTTGTAGAAACTGAGTATATGAGAGGGAAAATAAAGAATGTGTATCTCTACCCCTAAACAACAGCAGGGCCACCAAAAGTGTATATTATATACACACTATATATACAGTATAACATTTTCTTTTGAAATTTGGTGTTATTAATGTGAATCTGCAAAGAAAAACAGGATACAATGAGATTTTGTTCTATGAGCAGTTTTATATATATATATATTTTGTGTATATACAGTAAACAATCATAAAATGTATAAAATGTATGACTACCAGAAACATCTTACACATCAAACATTAAGAACTTAACATTTAATTACATTTAATTAATAATATACTTTTGTCAATGTCCAAAGAGAAACAAGTATCTCCAAAATGGCAACTTCACAGGAGAGGCCAAAATTAACTTTCAATGGAACCATTTTAAACAATATAAATGACAGCTACATTGTTCAAATGATGTAGATAAATAAATTCTAGGTTCTTCAAAGTAGCCACCTTTTGCTTTGATTACTGCTTCACACTCTTGGCATTCTCTTATGAACTTCAAGAGGTAGTCACCTGAAATGGTCTTCCAACAGTCTTAAAGGAGTTCCCAGAGATGCTTAGCACTTGTTGGCCCTTTTGCCTTCACTCTGTGGTCCAGCTCACCCCAAACCATCTCGATTGGGTTCAGGTCTGGTGACTGTGGAGGCCAGGTCATCTGGCGCAGCACCCTATCATTCTCCTTCTTGGTCAAATAGCCCTTACACAGCCTGGAGGTGTGTTTGGGGTCATTGTCCTGTTGAAAAATAAATGATGGGAACCGCTTCACGGTGGGAACCAGGCATGTAGAGTCCATCCATTCACCTTTTCTGCATCGCACAAAGACACGGTGGTTGGAACCAAAGATCTCAAATGTGGACTCATCAGACTAAAGCACAGATTTCCACAAGTCTCTTCTGCTTGTTGCCTGTCCTTAGCTGTGGTTTCCTAGCAGCTATTTTACCATGAAGGCCTGATCCACAGTCTCCTCTTAACGGTTGTTCTAGAGATGTGTCTGCTGTGCACTGCACTTGGAGACACTTTCAAAGTTTTCCCAATTTTTTAGACTGACTGACCTTTATTTCTTAAAGTAATGATGGCCACTCGTTTTTCTTTACTCGTTTAGCTACATACAAATTTTAATCGTCTATTCAGTACGACTATTGGCTGTGTATCCACCTGACTTCTGCACAACACAACTGATGTTCCCAAGCCCATTTATAAGGCAAGAAATCCCACTCATTAAACCTGACAGGGCAACACCATAACATTAAAACCACCACTCACTATCTGTCAATTTTATCTGTTCCATAAAGTACAGTTAGTAAAACATATAATTTAAATACTTTCATCTTTAACAGTTATGTATCAACACTGTCAGTAATTGTCAATTATGTCAGATGAAGATTGTTGTCCTTTTTCAAAAATATGTTACCCCTTGTAGATATTATTGTGTTTAATAAAACACCATCTGAAATATATATAATGATGTCTTATTTGACAAAAAATAATAAGTTATATTATATATCTTAATTTATATATATATTTATATATATGCATTTTATGCAATTATTAGATATTTGAGGACTTAACAGTCGTTTTAAATTGATCTTTTTTTTCTGTGTCTGACCGAGTTAACACAAATCAAGTTATGAAGTGAATAAATGTCCAGTGTCATAAAAAATGTTTTAATAAAAATCTGCTAAATGCCGTAAATGTAAAATCACTTGCCTTACAGGATTTGTTGTTTGAGACCTTTATCTGTGAATATATCCATCTCAAAATAGTGTTATATTGTTTTTCTAATTGAAGAAAAACATATTTTGTCCCTTATCTGAAGAATTAGTTTCTTCACCATCATCAGCGCTACTCTGTTACAAGATAAACTCTATTATATATAACGTTGCAGTTCAGCATAGAAGGAGACGAAGACTGGTCGTGTATCAGCACACGTGTGGATGAAAAATGGGAATGACAGTTAATACACAGATTAATACAAAGGCCACTAGAATGTTGAAAACACTCTTCTGGTTGAAATGTAGGTAGTCTGGAATAAACGAGTGAGGAGTATTTCAGTGTCTGGGCAGATTCTTGGAGTTTACTCACACAAACCCCAACACTCGCGTTGTCTGGAGCTAACAGTTCAATTCTCGCAAGATCTCACGAGATCTCCCGTGTGCGCTGTGGGCCAATCAGAAACGTACAAATCCTGGCACACGATGAAAACATGGCGGCGTGGTGAGAGGATTTTCATGCCATAACAAAGCCGGATTTCTTACTAAATATACAAACGACGCGCAAATACGTTTCAAGTTAATGAGTCAAGCGCTGAAAAGAAGCCTCATACAATGTGTATCTATAATATATAAGCATGACAGACAAGAGACGCGCCGGCAGTCGGCGTACGTTAGATAGTACCAACGAAACCTGGAGCCGAGTCTCTAAACTTTCTCAGGACAGATTCAAAGCCAAGAAGTACAGCAAAGGGCGAAAACAGCCTCAGTCTCCGTGCTTAGGCACCTCGCTTTACTATCGGGAAGGTAAGGGGTCACATAAGTGCGAGTCTTGGCTGTTAAGGGAAAATAGACACAGGGAATCTAGGGGTTACTGTAAAAAAGCTCGACTGCTTGCTTGCTGAAGTTAGCTTCTTCGGATTCCACCTTAAATGGTGCAGCACTTACATTCTGAAATGAGCTTCTTATTCGAAATGATTGGACTATTTAGGGTGGGATGGGGAATTCAAATACGAAGCTAACTTCAGCCACGTAATCTAACGTGAGATTAGATGCAGTTTTTGAGGTCTCAGTGGCTGAGATAAATGTAGCTGTAGTTTTGGCGAAACAACAAGAACTAGAGGTCTTGCATATTTCTGACCGATTACATTATGATTTCCGATTTTTATAATAAGCATGTAAAGCATAACCCAAAACTGTAGTGTGTTGTCTAAATAAACCTGCTATAAATCTACTATATATATATATATGTATGTATGTATGTATGTATGTATGTATGTATGTATGTATGTCTTTGTGGTGCTATACAGAACCATTTTCTAAAAGGTTATATAAAGATCCATATACAGCACATTATACGTTAGTCCGAAGATCAACCATTTAGCCATTCTTTGCCATGTGTTCTTAGATGTAGAATATTTATGAAGCAGATCCGTCTTTTTACCCACTACACTGGAAAGCTGGAAGACCAGACAAAAACTGCCTCCCCTTTTGAATCTTTAACCTGTATTTGTGAAGCAACTTAGAGCAGGAGTGCTGACCACTCCTACTCTGAGAAGCTTTATTAAGACAGACCCTTGTTAAGGAGTTTTTCCTGCATCTTTTGTTCTACTCTTTCTCCAAGATCTCTGTTAAGTTGCTGAAAGTCTATATGTGTGTGAAATTACATTGAACTTTTGGGTAAAACTAGTCATCACTGTAGGTTTGCCACAACATTCACTAGGGAAGAATATTTCACAGAGGCCATGGCTACAAAGTACCTTAAGCCAATAGGGCAGAAAGCTTTTGTATGTAATATGAAACAAAGTTCATTTAGATTTCTGGAATTATGAGAAATACTGTCTGTTGTAGATCCAAGTGTGATCACGTAAATGTTATGTGTGCAACCTCATGCAGTCACTTTGGTTTAAACATGTAAATAATAACTGTTGTCTCTTTATGTTGTCAGATTTTGAAACCCCAAAACGGCAATCAAAAAACAGATTTAATGACTGCAGCACTGGAGACTCACCAAGCGAGACTGAAGCTCTGCAGGACATCATTTGGGATCCTGCTTCACCACCACCAGTATGGAATGGCAAGTGTATTACATTGTGACACCATTACTCCACCTGGGTGAATCATATGGACTGCTTATTTTGAAATATTGAATTTCACTTTTTTTTTCAAACAAAAATATATACATAATGACATGGTTAATGGACACTTTGTAGGAAAAGGAGCAGGAGGTATCCGAGCTGTGGAGATATCCGATATTGTCAACAGGATTGCACCAAAGGTAAGTAGTGACTAGTGTGATAATGCTTACTGTTCATAGTATCTGCAACATTAGAATACTTTGTCATGTAATGTGAAAGGATGAGAAGCCTGTGGACAAAGATTTGGTGCTTCAGTGGATTGGGGACGGTGCCGTTCCCTGTACTCCAGAGATTCAGCAACCCCGTGTTCGGAGGATCTCTGCACGGTTAGTATACAGTTGTTGTTAATCTAGCTTAAATTCTCCTAACTTGTTTCCATACTCCTATCTACAATATCGGCGCATTTTGTCATTTTACAGTTATTGACTACAGCTCATCTGTTTCCATACCAGCTCTCTCTACCCCATGTGCACCTAAAATTAAGAATATATATTGTCATGGTCAGTAGAGGGCAAAATTGCTTTGGATCTCAAAATTTTGTTATTTGTATGTGTAAACATCTAAAAATTCAGTAGGAAGTATGATGAAAGTCTAAAATTAGTGTCAAAATAAAAAAATAATAAAGCTTAAAAATAAAACATAAAATTGCATTCTCTTTCTCTTATCTGCACTTGCAAACATTCACATTCATCCAGTGCTTAATAGCAAGATTATTGCACCACCAGAGGGTTTCTACACACCTTGTGTTTCTGGGCGGTGGACAGTTCTCTACACAGAAATTACACCAACATAATGGTGGAAAGGTAATGCATGTTGTGCTGCTTTGTTTTTATCAGGTACTCAACATTTGAAGTGGTCAATGGTCCACCAAAAATTAAATCATGTGTATTTGTGGTCAACAAGCACACTTCAGTACCAAAATACAGCGAAGCGTTGCTTTAAAAAAGAAAATTAACAAAAAAAGGAAAAGTTCACATTGCTTCTGTGATGACTAAGGTAGTCCCAGCCAGTCTGATCAGCTGTATAACATACTATTAATTGCTGTTTAGATAATGCAGAGATAGATTACCTGTATAACATCAGCTTATTATAACAACTTAACACCACATATCATATTAGTAATATAATACAGTGAAAACAGCTACTGTGGGACCACTGGCTCTGGGTTTTTAGTGGCCAAAATTTAAAGTATTGTGGCCAGGGACACTGGTCAGGTCATGTGTTCCCATGGTTCCCTTTCTGTTTATGGACAAGGTGGAGGAGGACTTATTAAATACATGTTCTTGATTATTTTAATAACTGTAAACCTACAAAGTATGCGGATATGATAGCTATTTTTTATAAAATGACCCACTGAAATCTAACATCTTTCCTTATTCCTTCATTAAGTCGGCAGAGCAACAATGTTGAGGATCTCATGAAACTTGCCAAGCAGTTTGACATTAACATGACCCGTCAGGATAAAGAGAGGCAACTGGAGAACGAAAGAAGAAACACAGAAGGACTAAACAATCCAGACAAATCTACTGCCAAACATTCAAAGTTAGATGGCATCGAACTTTCAGCTGGAAAACAGGTTCCTGTTCCAGCCAAGCCTGTAGGACTGAGTCATGAAGAGGAGCTGCATGCTCTTTTTGATGGGCCCACTCAGTACCTGAGTGGGAGACTAAGTCCTCCATCAGTGAACGGTTCACAGGAGAGCAGGACTGATCCAGCAGCCCTTGATGCACCCAGGCCAGATTCTGCTGATAGTAAGAACATCCCTGAAGAAGCTGCTCAAGTATCTAAACCACACTTCGATGATGACTGGGAGAATGACGATTTGCTCAATGACTCTTTTGTGCTGGAAATGACTCAGAACCCAGATCTTTTGTGCTCAGCTCCAAAGACGAGTTCTGGCCAGACAGACTCTGATACATTCAGGAAGCAACCAATGAATGCGGCCGGTTCATCTGGGTCTGGCAGCAGAGCCAGTTGCTCTCGACTGCTAATAAGTAGTAATAGCGATGGCTGCACTAGGATCTTATCAAAAGCTCAGTGCACCACCCCGAGCACTTTTAGACCACAACCAAATGCTCCTGTTAACAGTGGAAGGGTTCAACATCTGCCCAAAACTAGTCCTGATCTGACCAAAACAGAGAAGTCTGTAAACCATCAGGCACAGACACAAACATCCCCCTGTAAGAGGCACCAGGTAGTTACAACTGTGGATGGAACAAAGAGAGAGATTAAAGGCAATGGAGGGGTAGGAGCCAAAAATACAGACAGTTTGGCAGGAGCATCAAGGAAGACGCTGGACTCTATTTGGGGTGATGGAGATGATGACGATCTGCTGTATCAAGCCTGCGATGACGTGGAGCGAATCTCGGCCAGTCAGGAGCAGCAAAAGCAGAATGACTGTACCAAACTGAAGTCTGACAAACCCACAAAAGCACCTTCGCCAGTAGTCACTACTTTTCTTTCAAACCCCAGTGCTGACAATAAGGCCGCTCAACATGGCCAGCCCGGAGAGAACAGGCAGGCCTCACGCGTTTTTGGCCGCTCACATTCAATTCCAGGTGCTTCAAACTCATTTGGAAATAAAAAGAACTTTCATGAAACTTCACAAACATGTCATAATCCTCAAATTAATAGTCAATACCGATTTACACGGGTGAAGAATGCCTCAGTGCTCAACCCCCAGTCGAGGACGGGTGCTTTGCAGGAAGTAAGCATGCATAGCCCATCTGCAGAACGTTCTTCCATCTCCCACCATTCCACATTCAAGAGACATCAGTCTGACCCGATGCCTCTGGTCAACAAAGGTAAGCATTGTACAGGGTTAGCACCAAAATTTTATTAGTGATCACTTCTACTGTGGATTACTGTAATAAGGAAGTTAGCTTAACCCATTAGCCATTTCTCATCCTGGCTCACATAAGTAGCTGTTCAGGCACAGGGCATCAGGATTTGCCGTAAATCTATTTATGGCTCTGTTTTTGTAGGTATAAACAAGCAAACTGTTTTCTTTTATTGATTGCTTGTCAGAGACAGACTTCGGTCCAGTGTTATGTGAGCTCTGGCACAATATTTGTGTCAATATTTAGGTCTTTACATTCATTTTGAAATGGCATTGTTTTCTATGTCTTCTGAACTCCTGTCCGCATGAAAACATTTACTAGTTCTCCAGTGTTGTTTTAAAAGGGCTCTCCAGGTTGGACATCTTTGAAAAACATTTTGTTTTCTGTGGGCAGGCAAAATGCAGCTTTTTGCAAACTTTGCGAATGATTTTTGCTGTTTTCATTTATATGCTGGACGGCTGCCCTGTTTCTTTGTGCTTAGCAAATTGGGATTGATAGCATGTTTACAACTAAATCTTTTTTTTTTTAACTTCTGCTGTATACCAGAAGGTTGAGGGTTCAGAATTAGTTGTGCCACATTCTTTAAAATGGGATGTCAACACAATTGCCAATATAAAATATCTATCTGATTCTGAAGATGTGACTTTACATGTAACTTTTTTTGTTGGTGTTAATATATGAATACATTTTTCTGAGGTTTGTGAGTAAGTTGGAATGTACAAAGCGCACCAGGGAAAAAAGGCAGCATTATTTCTGCATATATTTTGGTTTTGTTTCAGCATTTGCATAAGTTTCAGAAGAAACAAAAAGAAGAATAAAAAATGGTAAAAGTAAATGTATTATATCCAATAAGCTACTAGCTACAATGCAGTGTATACACTTACTCTACACTTGTCATTATTGTATACAGTTGCTGTGTAATTATTCTCGTTTTGTCTTTTTAATGATACATGCAGTTAGTTGCCTAGTATTGGCACACAATGGCCATGACATGCTCATACTGGGGATTCATCTCAAGTATGCCATAATGACCGACCTGGCTTGACAGTGTTGTTTTGTGTCTGCAGTGTTTATTGCCGCCCGGCCTGTTGTGAAGTGCACTGCTGCTGAGATTGAGAGGAAGAAGCAAGAAGCTATAGCCAGGAGACGATCACGACTGCAAGCTACTCAAAATCCTGGAGCTTCTACATAAACCACCACAGAGGAATCCAGCTGCTCATAATGAGTGGTCTAGGTCCTCTGGAGGGTAATGTACATAGAACAGTGTTTATACAGTAGACCAAGCTAACACAGAACACCTTTTTAAAGAAGAAAATCATTTGAGCCTCCGCACCTATTTTTATTTCTTATATGCTGCTAATTTATGTCAAAACACTAATTAGCCCTAGTGAAGGAACATATTACATTACAGAAGTTTTTTCTGCTCTCCAGTCCAAACATTTCTCTAGAATAATGAAACAAAAGTGCTAAGTGGTTTTGCTTTGCAGAGGAATGTGTAGTTGTTTGCAAGTTTGCAGGTTTGGGTGGTCTTGGTCACGTGATATGTTTTGTTGAATTTCTGAAAGAAAACAAGTCACACATCCTCTACAGAGAACACACTTCTACACTGTTACTGTTTATTGCTGAATGTCACATACTGGGGGGAAAAAACATAATGTGGCCTGTTCAAGTGCTATGGGACATTTAATATTTTGTTTTGCTTTTGTCTGGTTAAAAAGAATAGACGTAGCACAGATGTTTGCAGATGCCGTGTTGTTCTCTGTAGAAGATGTGCAAGAAAATCACCAAAACAAAACACTTGACCAGGGGTTCCAGACTTTGCATATGAAGCACTAGGACTTTAGGTCTCTGTGATCTAAAAAATGTCTCCTGTCAAAACTCCTGTCTTTCGTTTAGCTTACTGTAGTCACACTGATCATGTGATTTGTTAAAAAAAAAATAGTTGAATTTCTAGATCAAGGCTGTGGGCTCAACTAGTGCACACGAGGCGATTCCTACGATTAGGTGTATTCTGTGGAAGGTGGTCACAGAGGAGGCTTCATTTACACAAAAATAAAGTAAAGAGAAGCCTTGGTTTGTGTTAAAACTGCATAAATAAGTCTTTGATCTTTTGTCTTTTTTGTATGTGTATAGTTCTGTGTTGAAACATGTGGTTCAATGTAACCAGAGGGTTTAAAAAAATGACTGTTAAAAAAAACATTTACAGATGACTGTTCCCCTCTATTAAAATTCTAAACAACATTCCTTAGCAGCGTGCTCTTGTCATTATTTCTAATAATGTGAGAAGGTCTAGAATAATCTGAAATGGAAAGTTATTATATGTGAAATAACGACATTGCCAGTTTATGCGTAATACTCTTAAAATGTAATTTGTGAAAATTAAGGCTTTTTTCCCCACTTTTAATGAGAAAACTCTCTCAGGCTCCTGCACACCTGGTGCATTATACATGCCACAATGTTAGTCATTGTTTGCCCTGGGGGAATGTCTGTATATCAGATCTGGGCCTCGCCATTCTCAGGTGTAAGGCACACAGGTGTGTATGTGTATGTGGGTTTGTGCTCCATGAGTCAAGATATCCTTGCGCAGTGCTCTCCTCCTGCTCAATTACTGTAAATCAAGTGGCACAGTAATTTGGCATGAGGATGAAGGCTTTTTTTATTACTGTGATTATGGTTATGATGATGACTACAATTTATTCCAAGCAGATGATGAAAACGCTGCACCCAACAGGTGTTGAGTTGCCACAATATAGAAGTTGGTGAAGGATTTTCAGTAATGTGGTGTTATCAAGCTGCTGGTGGACAGTGTAATGGGCCCTTAAGATTTTTTTTCCTTTCTTTTTTTTTTCCTTCTTCTCCTCCTAAAATCTGGGGAGCAATTACTGATTATTGCGATGGACCTGTGCCATACAAAGTCAGCTTTGTGGAGCAGGAGTGATCATCTGCGACGGCGGCATACCCTGGTATCAAGCTGTAGTAATTATGGCAAATTACAATACGCTGGTGCCAGAGCTCATTTACGTTTCTTCGCTCTTGTTGGTGTTTCAGACACCAGAGAGCAGCCTAATCGGCATGGTGTTGGAGAGGAGAGCCTCATTTGGAACACTGTATCTGTTAGGAGGCCTAAGTGTGTAAAACTTCGTCAACGTCACGGTGGATGGAAAACTCCAAAAAGAAGTTTTTATTTACTGAAATAAGTACAGCTTTTTAAATGGGACAATAAAAGACAGTAAATGTGTCTGTCTAATATTATATTAAAATACTAAAAATCTATATACCAATATATACATACCGATTAGCCATAACATTAAAACCAACTCCTTATATCTCCACTCATTGATAATTTGTTTTCATCAGCTCCACCTACAATACAGGTGCACTTCGTAGTTCTATGCTTACAGACTGTAGTCCCACTTGTTTTTCTGTATACCTTTCACCCAATCATTCAATAATCAGGACCCCAAAAGGGCCACCACATAGCAGGTAATATTTGTGTGGTGGGTTATTCTCAGTACTGCAGTAACATTGCAATGGTGGTGGTGTGTTAGTTTGTGTTCTGCTGGTACCAGTGGACCAGACGCAGCAGTGCTGCTACAGTTAGAAATAAAGTGTGTCCACTCACTCTCCACTCTATAAGACACGCCTACCTTGCTGGTCCAGTCATAAGCTTCATAAGATGGGTTTTCATGGTCTGCTCTGGGTTCTGGAGCAGTGAAAGTGTTCTCTGTAAAGTTTGGTGGAGGAGGGATAATGGTCTAAGACTGTTTTTAGGGTTTGGGCTCTTTAGTCCAGTAATGTGTTATGTTAATGCCACAGCATACAAAAAAAATATGTGCTTCCAACATTTTGGCACTCGGGGAAGACCCTTAAGGTGTGCAACGGTACAGGGTCGTCATTATCACATTTTTCATTCATTACACATTCTCTGTTGGGGACAGGTCAGTCTAGTCCAGTATCTATACCCTCTTCTTCCACTTTTTATAATGTGTACAGCATGTGGTTTTGAATTTTCTTGTTGAAAAATGCATGTACTTCCCTGGATAAGAGAGCAGCATATGTAGCTGTAAGATCTCAATGAACTTTTCTTCGTCCTTTTGACTTGTTGCTGATAAAAGTCTGGGTGGTCCCGTTTGTTCTTGGGACTGAAGCACACAGCATCTATTTCTCCATTTACACATTTCTATTGTGTGATGGTCCACTTCTGGATTTGACGCCACATCTGGACATGGTGAACATAGGGCTTTCAATTTTCTGACGCGTTTGTTGACAAACTGGAGATCCGCAGCATTTTGTGGATACTGCTTTTGCACCAAATCATAAATCATAAGGCCTGAAATGCAGGAATAGATACATATTAATTACAATGAATTGAAGTTGACCAGAGAAGAAATTAAACATCTTGGGTTCACAGTGTATGTAATGAAATAAAAAGTCAAAGTAAATGTAAGAATCACTGCAATTTTTTAAATTTCCATTTTCCATACTGTCCTAACTTTTTTTTTGATTTGGGGTTGTGTTTTGGAGATGCAAGGTTTTTCAAAGGAGTGATGATGTGCACATTGCCACGCAGGCTTACTCTCCATCTCATCAGATGAGTGCTTCTCCATTATTGAACACAGCTGCCTGAGATAACATCTCACAAACAGATCGGAGCAATATCTTTCCCATGCTTTACGCTGTGCTGGAAGAAGCAGTTGTTTCCACAGCATTGCCCACTGCAGGTTAGTGGCCTAAAAGCATGACTAATACAGAAAACAGTCGGCTGAGGGGGCAGAGGGGGCTGTAGTTGTCATCAAGCTAAATGAACTGTGAATATTTTCACAGTGTGTGTCATTAGCAGCTTAGATTTGTTTCAACAAGGCTTACCTGAGGGCTCTATTCATAGGCCCCCAGGTATGAATGGGCTAATGCGCACTCTAAACCCTCAAAAAAATCCTCTCCTCTCTGCTCACTGTGAGTATTTGCAGTGGAATGTTTTAAAGGAGAAAGCATGCTCATTAATGTTATTTATTAAACACACACACACACACACACACACATATAAGTATGTGTATTATATGTATAAGCATGCGTGGCATGAAAGCGTGAATTCTATTGACTGTAGCCTTCACAGCTTATGTTTTGCTGTTTTTCCCCTTTTTTATCTGATCTCTCATCTAGATGTTCCCTCATTCAGGACTATTAGGCTTGCTGATAAGAACCCACAGACTAAACTGTCCGCCCCCCCCCCCCCCCCCCCCCCCCCATTTCAAACAGGGCTCTCAATACGATGAACTTTCTCCAGCAAATAACCTTCTAGCTGCATTCCTTAAGTCTACATCTGCCAACACCTTCTTGCTACAATGGTTTTGCCTTTTTTTCCCCTTTGCATCACATAATACGGTGGTGGGGGCTGAAATGGTGTGTTGACAGGTTTAGACTGAGGTCATTTTTTGGTACCCTTTTGCAATTACGTGCCAAAACTGTCCCCTTTGGAGCGCCGCCACTGGCGGGCTTTGGAGCGGCTGTGTATGTGTATCATAAAGGAATTGTTGATGTAGTGTAAACTATGGGGATTGATCATATTGCCTCTAAATTAACATTACCGACACGCTTCGTCAAAGCATGGGCCAAACGCAGCACATTTGGTTTTGATTGTGTGATGATGACGCTGAAAACCAGGCCATGTGTGCGATGTAAGGCTGGCTCATGTTGAGTAGTAGCTCACTTCATTATGTGTTGCAAGACTGCATAAAGCAGCTCAGGATTGGAATCCCAGCTGTCCGTGCTTGCGGTGCTCACACACATGGACAGGATACACTTGTACCCTGCGTGGAAAATGCAGTAAAGCACCAGCCCTTGCAGTGAAGTCAGGGATTCCCCAGTTCACAGAGTGCCTCCCTGCTGTTCCTAAAACTCCTTACAGGACCTGGAGAGTGGCGTGAGCAGTAGCTCCAGCTCACTTCATTGGGAAAATGAACGGGAAGTATGTCATGGATGCGGCCATCTTTGCGTCATGGGGTCCTTCTTCTGGCACCGGTATTTGAGCCAGTGACTGTAAATTTTATGTGACTATAATGTTACAAGCCCAAAGAACTGACACACCAACTGGTGATTTTTGTTACAGGTAATGTTGTTATTTCAAACTATATATATATAAAATATCGCAAGTGGATAAACAAGTTTGTTTGTTGTTTGGAGAAATAATCTGAAAAGAAGGTCGTCCATAAAGTCCAGAGAGATCATGAGGTAGTTATAATTTTCTGTACTGTTATTGTGATCACATTGTGATCTTTAGAACGTCCAGTGGCCTCTCTGGGCTTCTGTAAGTTTGAATGACAGTTTTTTGTTGGCCCCAGGCCTGATTTGTACCGGTTGGCCGTTAAGACTACACAGACACAAGCAAAAACCCCCCTACCCTGTCGCTCCGCCTAGTCAGAGTCCAGTCAGGTGAAAGTCTCCAAAGGCGTTTACCAGACATCCCTCATCCCACCTGCCCAGCACTGCCTCTCAAGGGTTCTTCTTGATGCCCTGTGTGAGGATCAGCCCTGCCCTTGACCCTCCACCCCCTCCACATCTAATAGTGGGATTCGTTTCTGTCAGGTCATCTGGCATCCATTACTCCGCTCTGCATTTTCTTTCTTCCCTCTCCATACACACATGCATTGTGAGTAGGACAGGATACACTGGTTTTGTTTGGTAGCTTTATTCTGTTTCGGTTTTATTTTGACGTTTTCGAACAAAATCCAGTTTTATATTCATATGGCTGGATGTGTGTGTGGGGGGGGGATTGTCTGGTTTAAAAGGGCAGTGGATTAACTCTATACAAATCTAGTCTTGTAAATCCTAATAACATGATATTTTATAATAAACACAAATTATTTGTCACTGTTAAGAAACAAAGGCTCTATAAAGGTAAACATTGTAATGCAGGTCCTCATGTGTGATTAAGGAGTAGTCTCTTTATTCTAACCGCACCTGGAAAGAAAAGCAATAATGTAATAAACTGGAATTAAATCTTCTTACAAACTCAGAACGCATGCCTTTGCTGACACCGCTCAGCTAAACACGCTCCTGAATGCAACTGCATATTCCCTCTCTTTCTCCTTCTCCCTCACAAGCCTGCATTTGCACCCCCCAACACCACCTCCCCTTCATCCAGTGAGCCAGTAAAAAGTCTGTGACTATGATCAATGTTTATTGCTCTTGGCACTTTGTCAGAAGTTTCCTTACCTGGATATGGCTAATTAATCCTGGCAGGCAGGAGGAGTGTAGAACAGCTCATATATGGAGATGAGATCAGCAGCGGAGCGGAGAGAGAGAGAGAGAGGGGAGAGGAGAAGAGAAGAGACAGCCTTGGCTCTCCACTGACGAGACCACAGCTCTACCCAGCAGAAAAAAGGAGAGAGGGGGAGAAAAATACGTTCCAACCTGGATCACGGCCTTACAGGCAAATTGAGAGTCCCCAGTCAAATTACACAAGCTGTTGGCACATGCAAATAACGCAGCAACAAACAAACAAAGGGGCTTGGAGATGCAAATGTACGTGCACTCAATTAGAAACTTTTCTTTTGGAAATCACTTGATGTTTGTCGAGCCCTCCTGAGCGCCACTCTCAGAGGGGAAGATCATTTGTAGAGGAGCTATAGGACGTGTATGCTTATAGCATTTTGTTTGCATGCGCGTGCGCTTTGCGGGTCATGGTGCACTTCTACACTTGTAAAAATGGGCTTTTTGTTGTTTTTTGACACGAGGGAACGTTGGTGCTGCTATGTGATCATGGCCTATAGCCTCAGTCTTCCATAACTCTAATGAGGGTTATAAATTACCCTTTTCCGAAGCCAGTCAACTCTCCTGCACCATGCTCCAGGAAATGGGAGCAAAAATCTGGGAATTTATTATTCTACAGTGATAGAGGCAAGTGCAACTACTCTGAGTTAATGCTAAAAGTGGGGTGTCTGATTTATTACATGTCATTTCCTGACAAGTAGCAAAGGTATAATTCAAGGACAGTAAAAGACTTTATGAGGCATTATTAAATTGACACTTTAATGCCCTGTACAGAAATGTGTTAACAGTGAATACATCCAGATTCGAAAAATGCTCCGAAAGACAGCCAAGGTGCCTGTTTAATGTATATCATGCTAAGAACATGCTGGAATTTGCTCAGATAACGCCAAATAAAATAGACCCACAGAGTGATTTGACCCCTTATTTGCTATTTTATTGTTAAACCAGTCTCTGATTATTTACTGTAGCTACGGCAACCTTACAGAAACAATCACCTCAGCAAATAAATGCAGCGAGCAAGGAGACTTTCTGGCATGTCACCCCATAACAATATATTATCACCTGCATTTGCACATGCACAAGCATAGCCTTTTGTCTGCGTCACGTGTACATACATTACTGTTACGTTGAAGCTGATGCGTTGCGTTTAACGTAGCCATGGCTGTTATGGAAATGACTGGCCCTTTTAATTGACAGCTGTGAAGCATAGCACCTGCAAACAACTTGGGGCTTGTTCATGCGGTCTAGCTGGAGCCGTACTGTGCGCTTTAAACAAAGAGTGATCATTGAGGTGGAAAAAAAGAGGAGGTGTGGGGGAGAGAGAGAGAGAGTGAGAACCTGACAGCACATGATTGATGATTGGCCATCACGCCAAGCCTGACACTTACCACTCACCCCGCTGCATCTACAACAAAGTCACCAGTGTGTCGTCTGCTTACTCCCCACCACGACACGTCCAATCAATACGATGCAGCCCAGTGCACCAAATCACACTCCGCCGCATACTGCTGAGTAGACACAAGGCACGCCAGGCCACATCTTACATGTAGATTAAAAATCCGCCGGTGGTAACCTTAGCGAGGGGGTACATGTGCATGCGCGCACCCTCAACCACACTGACATGCATACAAGCAGAAGCAGAGCGTGGCTGCCAATACTGAGAGGGACTAATACACGATTTACAGTTGTGTGGAAAAGGTTTGGTCACCCTTAACCAAATTGAAACACTAAATAGCGTTGTTCTGCAAATGTTTATGCACAGTTACTTTATATTTCAAAATATATAAAAATTGGAATAAATAACAAAATGAAAAAAACAATTGTGGCATGTGTAAAGATTCGGACTCCCAGTCTAATAACTTCAGCCATTAGGCCTTAACTGACTTGTTATCTAATGCCAGAGCATACAAAATTAACGTGGGGTTGCACAGATTAGTTGACATGTTAACTTTACTGCTTGGAAGTGAAGCTTTAAGATTCACGTTGACTCGTCTCTGATCGTGTGATCATGACACTAACAAGGTGGATGCCTCAGAGAAGACAGCAGGTAAGAAGCCTGGCGATTTTGAGGCCTGTATCTCAGCTTTCCCAAAAGCTACCTACACGCTCCAGGGCTCATTGGAAAATAACTTCTAACGCTCTACTGAGTTTGGATTCATTCTAACATTTCCATACCGATCTACAGTGCTTTAAAGATTAGGTATTGAATGTTGCTATCTCTGGTTTCCTGAAGACCACAATACAAAGTGAGAGAAGCCTTAATGTTCTACAGTCCTGTAAAGGTTGAACCCTCATAATTGCCAAATTATGGCATTCTACAGGAGTGTCTTGGCAAGGCCACATAAATGCCTAAATCGGTCACAAATTTGTGAGATTCCAGGGTACATATATCTGGTTCACTGAAGGCTAGCAATGCAGGGGTTCTTTGGAAAGGGTACATCTTGCTCTACTGACCTGTGGAGTTTGTCTTTATGATAGATGTTTAAAGTCAGATTTTGAAACTCACTTATTGCAAAGCTTCCGCTGTGGCTTTATTCATGACATCATCAGCAATTAGTTGACATTGACTCGACCATCATCATATAGTTGTCTAGTCCTACCCCTCAACAACCAGGGGCTGAGGATCTGTAAATGATATCAAAAGCAAAGGGAGGCCATAAACAGATATCAAGTCACTTCCACTGTACAAAATGTCATTAATAAATTATGGTGAAGGAACTGTGGATCTGCCCAAAAACCAAGAAAACTCTCAGATAGGACTGCTCATATGCTAGCCAAGGTAAAGCAACCCCCCTTTAAACAAAGGACCCGCAGGAAGGTATAGTTAAACATAAGTGCTTTACAGTCCAGTGCATTACAGTGCAGTGTTGTTGTAGTGATCTCCACGAAAGATTCAATAGAAGGAAACGTTTTCATCACAGTCACTATCTGAGGTATTCAAAACAACATGTACATGAGCCAGGGCTATTCTAATAACACATGTTGTGGACTTATAAAGAAAATATAGAACTACTGTGTAAACAATCACACGTATGTAAGAAAAAAAAATGTAGCAGCATTTGATGAAAAAACACCTTGCAACAGTTAAGTCTGGAGCTTGGTCTGTTATGGGGTGGCAGTCAGTGGCACAGGAACAGAGCACTTGTGGATGATTCAGTGGATTCCCCTAAATATCAGCAAACTGGTATTAAATGTGACACAGTCAAGAAACTGAAGGCGGAAGAGGCTGGCTTTTATAAAAGGACAATGATCCTAAACATACCTCAAAAACAAAAAACACTGAAGCTTTTGGTATTGTCCTCATAGCAGCCTCACTTGAACATCTGCGCTTAGATCTTAAACATTCTGTGCCTGCAAGATGGACCAAAAATGTCACAGAACTAGAAGTGTTCTCAGGGAACAGTTGGTGAAAGATTTCTAGCTAGCTAAACCCAGGAGGACTTTCCAGCAACAACAGAGGTTTGCAATATGTACAGATTTGATAAAGTGTCCAAACTTTTTTCCCATTTTTTGTTAATCAAATATATGGTAGCAGTATATAAGAGTATATTAAACAATATAAATATAAAAATGGATATAAAAATGTTTAAAGGTTCAATATTTTCTATACAGAGAAATGCCCTGAAATCATTCCTTGCTCGAACATACAGTCCTATAAGAAAGAGGCATTAAACGTTTACATTATATGGAAGTTTCTCTGAAAATGAACTGTGACAAAGTGGCTTCTTTGTGCGATATCCAACAACAGCTTACCTTTGGTTCCCTAAAAATACCTTACATAGATGGTTCTGGAAAGCTGCTTCTGTAAATGATATGTGTGAGAGTGAAGAACATTTTTAAAGTTTAAAGAACTTCCACATAATCTAAGGGTTCTATAAAACCCTTAAATGGGCAACTATTTTTATATTGTGTGACAGTTATTCTATCTTTTGAAAGGTTCTTCATACACACAAAACTCTATTTCAAACAAGGTTCTTTGAGGAAGCAAAAGTGGTTTAGAACCCTTAACTTTTATAAGATGTGAACGCTCTTGAAGCCTTTAAAATGTCCTTTGTACCTATAAATCTCTTTTTCAAACATGGTCCTTTAGGGAACCAAAAGGGTTTTTTTCCATGGCATCGCTCAAAGTTATGGCATTTTCAAAGCATTTAATTTACAAAAATGCATCTTTAAAGATCCATCTATTCATTGAAAGGAACCAATATTGGTTGAAAAAAGGAAAAAAGGCACTATTATTTTTAACAGTGTAATATGAGCCGCCCACATAATCAGGCTGATTCTCAGTACAGCTCTGTTGCGTATTGTGTCTTAATGTTGCCTGTTTCCATGTAATTCCCACTGCTGTGTCTGCTGCGTCTGCCCTCTGGAAATATCGAATGAATAAAAAAGACATCCGAGAACGAGTGTTTTCCAACATGCACAACTTCAAAACAGTGATTTATGATTTGCCTCATCCCGCAGCCTTAAACAGATAGATTTCTAGGAGGAGAAAGAATTTGGCAATGGCATAAAAGAAAATGACCACACTTTTCAGGGACTTGCCAGATACTAGAGTAACTCCGATATTGCTGTTTGTAATTTTTATTATGGTGTCTTGTGATAAAAGCTGTTCTGTGTGCTGGCTTTCTGCTGGGTGCCAGGATGAATATGTGTTTTCAATTAACTTCTGCTTCAGGGAACTGATGGGAATACAATCGAGTGCAGATAGACAAATCTATTCCACAAATGTTTGTTGGATGCATGCATGGTTTGTTATTGCGTGCATGCATGTGTTTCACTATATAGAACTATTACTTTAACAATGAGTAAAAGTAAAATGAAAAAATAAAAAATAATTCTCTGTAGATAAATAACGCAAAATATAGAAAGATTTTAATATTCAAAACACATTCTGTTGAGGTGAAAAAACACATCTTCTGCAGGAAACAAACTGAAATGTGGTATTTTCTGCTAATTGTATTCCATATAATGTGTTCAATTAAGAGAATAAACACTAATTTAATACATTAAAATATGCGGAAGTGAGTTCTCTGTGGATGATATGATCTTCTTTTTTTACTTTAATAAAGCATGTCATTTGACCATGTGTACCCAAACATTTTTGTTTACACACCAAAGCCCCCCTCACTGCCCCCACCCCCAAAAGTTTGTGCAATAACTCCAATATGAGCAACACTGAGCAACAGAATCTAAACAAGTGAACTCATTCATCAGTGTAATATGGAAAAATGCAGCTGAACTTGTTCAAACTGGTCTAAAGTGATGAAATAATGTATGTTTACAATAAGGATAAATTTCCAACAGTAGACATTTTTAAATGACTTTCTTATATAGATATTTACAGTTAAATACAGATTTCCTATTGTTTTATTAAAGCCCTGTGTGACCAAAGAGTGAACCTGTCATGAATCACTTAAATTATTTTTTATAATGTCATTTGATTGATTGGTTTGTGCTCAGATAAGACTCAGAGAAGATCTGGACCAGATGAAATATGAAATTGCAATTAATGGGTTAATTAAAAGGGACTATTCCAAACTTTCTTTACTGTCCACTAACTAGATATCACTGATCCTGTCCAATACCACAAGTGTCATTAGTACAGGATATTACTGAAGCTCTGTTTCACTCTTTGTTAGATATTACAGATGGTGCTGTAAACAGCCCACTTGTTGAAACAGCTTACTGATGGAAACTACAAAAGCAATGACCAGTGTTTATACACTAAAACACAAAAGTCTTGTATTACAATGTTAACATTATTATTTTTTTTATTATTGGGGGAAATTAATTAATTCATATTTAAACATAAAGATGTTTCAAAAATAAATATAGGCAATAAAGCTCAGTGCACTGAACGCTTGTGTATGTTTGGTGTCAAAATTGGTAATTTTCTAGCATTTCCAAAATGGTAATTTTACAAAAGAGGGCAAAAACTTAAGTTCTAATGTAATTTAATGTAAAGCTGCTTAATTTCTAGCTATTTTGAAGCATGTCTATGGGTTCAATTATTATGAAAATCGGTGTGTGTGAGTGTATATACACAGATTTCAAGTAGACAGATATCACTAAAGACATTGTGGAGCATTTTTATTGGTCAGATCAACACAATGTAAAGGACTGCAGATGTGCTTAAATGATGTAGAAAATAAAACTAATAATAATAATAATAAATACCTGTATGTACAAACAGCATGAAGAGTGCTATAGACTCCCCACCTGACCCCCGTTTCAAAGGACCACTTTTGTATGCGGAAATGTCCCCATTCTGCTCGCTTGATCTGTGTGTAACACGAGCTCTTCATCAAGTTACAATAGTGACATCTAGTGTGTCTCTTCTTATTTCCTTCCGCAGGCGAATGTAAATGTGTCAGCCATCCTCCACTCACAGCCAGAGCAGCGACATGTGACATTGTGAGTAGAACAATGCTGCTCTTGCTCATATATAGATGCTAATTGATGCCATTTGTTCTGTTCTACTCAGTATCTCTATAAGCTGTAGTATATCTGACAGAAGTTGTTCACAGTTGGTTTTATTTAGCCTTGTGTTTGATTGTTTCATCTCACAGAATGACTTGTAATCCTGTCTGTGTGTTAATTTAACTGTAATGACTCAAACGAAGCCGTATATTCATACACTGTTGAAGGTGGGAGTGGGTGTGTGGGTTATGCGGTGAGTGTGTGTGTGTGTTTAGGGCTGTCTAAAGTGGTGGGCAGTGTGCATAATGGAGTTCCCATGCAACTGTAAATAATTCATGCAGTAGCGAAGTGGGGAAAGCATGGAGCTGCAGCATTTTCATACATTAATCTCCTGACTAATGGCGGAATGCAGTGGGCTGAGAAAGAGAGAGAGAGAGAGAGAGATTGAAACACTTCATGGGTGCTCCTGAGACCTTTGCTAATGGTGCTCAAATACTATGTGTGTTGCATTATGCTGTATAGAGTTGAAGGGAAATTCTATCATTTTTTTATTTCTGCAGAACTCAGTAATTGAGATGTATTTACTATACAAATCCACCAGTAGTTTCAGTAGTTCAGTAGTTTTCCGATTTTTTTATGTTCTGCATCATTTAAATACATTAGCTGCTCTTTACATGTATGTCAAGGGCCAAAAGAAATGGTGCGACAAATATATATAATTAAGGGCATAGATTTGCTCTTGACATTGGTGGGGACCTATGAACCCCCCTCTTTCAACGTAGGCTAATAATAATATTAATATCGTTGCACAAGGCTGCAGTTTTCTCTGACAGAGAGTTTCAACCAAAGTTAGACATGCTACTCTGGAAGACGGTAAGAGAACTGACAGTTGTCAGTTTGTTGTGCAGTTAATTTCCAAACCATGTTATTAATGGCTACAGACGATACTAGCCTGCTGGACACGTTTCTTTGAAAAACAGTTCTTTATATCAACCTTTTTCTTTTTTGCTGCAATCCTCACTCGCTTTTAACACTCAGGTGTGACCCACAGTCTTGCACAGTGAGTCTCACATATGATTGGAAAGTTTTTCTTCCCGTTTTGGTGCTGCTAAGAACCAAACATAGCTAGAGTGTCATGTGAAAGCAGCGAGTGGCACAGCCAATCACACTGGTTATATGTGTTACTGGGAGGTAGGATTTAATGTGATTTAACCCTTTCTGCACCTCTAGGTTAATGAGATGTTAAAAGATCAGGGTTTTTTTTGGAGGGGATCAAATTATAGGTGGGGACAATTCAATAATCGCTTGATATCGGTGGTGACACGTCACTTCTGTCCATGCTAATTCTACGCCCTTGTTGCTGATGTCGCAACAAGACCATGATCCCTATTTCGGATGTTTTTAGTTTTTTACATAATTTGGAACCACCTGGTGCATTGTATATTGCGTGTAAATTTTATGATGAATGGACCCAAAACATTTACAAAATGTACTACAGTTTACTGGCTAAGAGTAAACTGTAGTACAGTGTAAAGTATAGTAAAGTATGTTTTTCTGTCTCCTGGTAAGTAGGGATACAAGATTACTGATGTATATTTATTGTATTAAAACACTGCATGTACTACTCCACCATTAAAAAGATTTACAGTATACAGAAAAAGTCTTCTCCAAACTATATAATAAATGTTTTAGACAGTATATTTATAATATTCTTTCAGCATTTAAAGGCATTAAACTGTTCAGCCATCTGGTTCTTATCACCGCCAACGTTAAGAGCTTTAGTAGAGCTAATCATTTCACACCAAACCACTCCAAATTACTTTGTTAACTTCCAAACCATTTAAATGCAAACGGTTAAAAATATTCCCTTTAGAAGCAGTAAGTATTGAGGTACTGCTCATTTTGAATGTATATCTAAAAAGAGTAAAAGCTCTTAGCTAGATATGAAGCTAAATGCTTAGTGCAGTGATTCAGGCAGACAGTAATCTAATTGCATGCATGCTTTGCACATAAAGGTGAAACAGCATTAGCAGGGGATTGGAGTGGCATAAATATTGCATCAGGCCTTTGTTATTTGTGGGCGGCCGTATTTCTTAATGGTGCACTTTACCAGGCGGTTATTTCATCCTTCCATTAAAACAAGAAGTCATTTACCTGGAGGTGATGAAGCTCCACGCTGGGGAAACACAAAGTACCCACTCTCACTGTGTGTATGTGTGTGTGTGTGTGTGTGTGTTTTCCTTGACATATAGGGGAGTGAAAAATGTCCCAGTGACAGGTTTAACCAGAGCTCGGAAACAGAATAGGCGACAAATCAGTTTGCCCTCAGCAGAACCAACACCAGTATAACATTTCTGAACCATTTAAAACCAAATATAATTAAGTTTTCGGTCTGGAAAGCTATTTGACACAGCAGTTGCTCTTGTATGGAGAAGCAGTAGCTTACATACACATAGACAATGGAAATCTACTGTTTATGAATCACTGAGTTCCTCAGATATCCCATAATCATTTACCAAGAGTTGTTATGATGGCAAACAGAGCCTATTATCTGACGAATGCAGAGAACTCTTTATCTTGCTGGGCCGAAGTGCAATGTTTGGGTGTGTCAGAGGTCTAAAAGTCAAAATTACAAATAATAAAATAAAAATAATAAAAACAATTATTTAATTTACAGGCAATAAATGACAATTAAGGACCATCATTTGTTTTGCAGCAGCAGAAAAGATTTACTGCAAATTAAACAGAAGCCTCAACAATTAAATATACTATTAGTTTTTCATTGTAGGTATATGCAGTCACTCAAAGTTCAGTTTTAGAAGTTGATTGCATTTTCTGATTCACACAATACAAGTAATGCCTACCCTTTAAACCCTTTGGGCTTTTGTGGTCTGTTATGTGGGTCAAGAGCTGCAAAAGGTTGGAAACCACTGCTTTACTCTGGAATTTCATAGTGATGGTGGTGAAAAGTCTGGAAATACTAAATGTCGCTCTAGCTACTTCATTCCAGTCACAGGCTGTCAGTGAAAGTGTAATGTTTTTCACCAGTAACTGAGATTTTAAATGAATGTTTTTTTCTACTGGAACATATAAGAATGATTACATTATATGGTCCCATTTCCAGTGCTCGAACCTGTTCAGTGCCCTGGATTTAAGGGAATATATTGTCAACGTCCTCAGCTATTTGCGTCTGATCTGACAGCAGAGGTTGTCGCCTGAAATGTGAGCGATGCAAAATAACTGCCAAACAAAACCTCCAAACAGCAAGGCTGCAGATTGACCTCTGTAAAGAACCAAGAGCAAAAATCCCCCAGAAGCCCTTGGCGCCCAGTGACCCGGCATGTGCATGCATGCACGGGAGTGCGGGGGGGAGCTGCAGGAATGGCCAGGATGTTTCTGCTTTGAGGAAATCCTCTCAATACTCTCGACCTAAGTCAGAGAGTCAACAAGACTTACTCCAAAAGCGCAGAGGTATTAATATCTGAGCATTAATAAATCATGGAGCCAAGCAGCTTTTATCTGGACCCAAACCCGCCTTCGAATGGAGCCTCTGAGCCCAGAGCCGTGGCCTGAAACGAGAAGTTAAAGAGCTCTGTCTTTAGAGAGAGAGAGAGAATCAGAACTGCAGCAGTCCTTTAATGCTGGAAGGTCAGTCACTGTGCATCGTTTACCTCTTCATTTATAAATTCCACATGAAAAGTGCTATGAAATAAATGGACGGTCCAATTTATACGACTGTGCTCAAATTGTTTCGCTGATCTCAGATAGGAGGAACTGTTTCATCAGAAACAAGGAATGCGTAAATCCGCTGAGAGCGGCGATCGATCTTGCTGCCGAACAATAAACATTTTGTGAAAGATAATCTCCCCCCATTATCTGCTGATATAACAGTGATAACTATTTGTTTAACCTCTGGAAGACCCTCGCTGTTGTTTCTCTGCGGTGCTCAGGGCTGAAACCCAATACTCCCGCCACAATCTGTTTATACCTGGTCACCCTGGCAACTCCAAAACACAGAAGTCCATGAATGAAATTCCAACATGTCATCAATCATCCATGACAAAGGAGGGATTGTTGTGGTATGAGGAGTGAAGGAGAATGTGTTTGCAGAAGAGCGAGAGAGACAGAAAGACAGAGAGATATATGTATGTATTTTGTATGGAAGTGTCTAGCGGCTTCCCTACCAGCTACTGTTTGCATAGTTATCGCTATCTACCCACAACCACAGCCAGTATCTCAGTGTAGATAACGCAGTGCGTATCAAAAGATAACAAAGCTAATGGGGAATAAGCCAAGCCATTGAATGCCTCTGGGGAGCGACGCTAGCTCTAATCGGCTCCAGAGGAGGCAGCAGCGAACTGACCCCGCCGTCGACGTAATCCTCCATCCATTACACGGAGCTGCTGTAAATGGTTCAGTCTAAGCAAAAGGGCTGATATCAACCATCTACAGCTCGAGCAACAACACCTCCCATCCAGCCCCCCTATCCCCCTCCTCCTAACCCCTCATTTGCATGCATTAATGTTAATGAGGTGCTTCGCAGGAAGTGGGCCAGCTGCCATAATAACCTTCAGCATCCAAAATCCCCAAATTCTGGAGTCTGGTTCGCATTTTGTGGCCCACGTTGATTCCACACGGGGAGATGGGGAGGGGGGTTTCAAAGGAGGAGCCCGCGGGGAGGGTACCGTTTCAGCATGAAGGAAAACTTCTGTAACTGAAACAGCCACTTCGTGATGAGCCTCATTGGTGCTGAAAAGCGAATAACTCGAGCTAGGCTGAGCCAAAGCCGCAGAGGCTGCGGGGGAAAAAAAACGAAAGCAGCAAGGAGGAAAAAAAAGTTTGCAACAATTATCCCCCAAAATGGGGGAAGTGCGCAATTGCAGAAGCATTAATTCAATTTGCTGCGACTATCTGCGATCCGGCGCACTCGCTGCTCGCTATGTGGTTGACGCCATCTGAGGCATGTCGATTGCTCAAGCTTCTGGAGGGAGAAGACAAGAACTAAAATACTTTTAACTCCATATTTCCTGTCAGTACTGAGCGATGGGCCTTGCGGCCGGTCTAAACGAGTCGCGTTGATGGACAGGTGAGGCATGGCCGCTTCAGGTGAGAGCACAGACGATGTCTGGTTTCGGCACACCCTTCTGATGTTGTGTATGTTCCGGGCAAACTGCTTCCTTATCTGTCAGTGTGCTGTCACTCGGGCCAGTTTTGGTACGCCTCGACCTGCAGGACCTGTTGAGTACAGAACACACCACATGAGACGGGGGCAAGACGAGTCTGCTTAAGATACCTTTAGAAAAGCTACAAATCTCACAGTTCAGTCTTATCTGAAAGATTTTGTAGTGGAACATGCTATATAAAAGTTAGATTAGCTACATCCCATAGCCTTGCGTATGGTAGAGAACTGCTTCTAATTCAAAATATTCATCCAAAATATAAATCCTTTCAACATTATATGCTGAAGTGAGAGTATGAATTCTAAATAAATGGTATATTATTCTGAATACTATGTTATACTAGTAGAAAATACTAGCCTAAGCTTATTATAAGCCTGAAAACCTGTAACGGCCTCCATTAACAAGACTGCTGTCTGAAGGTCTGAGTCAAGCGCTACACATACAGTAAATATGGTGTTTTAATAAAGGAGTATAGCATGTATGCTCGCCAGTTTAAGTTTTCCTTTAAGTTTGATTTACTGAAACTTCAGCTAGATTCGCTTTAGCTACATTAGCTTTGCATCCTTTCTTTCCTTTCTCTTCTGTCCTATCTGCAGCAGAGACGTCATAAAAGAGGAGATCTGTCACTGGTTGCAATAATCAACAAGGCATCTTGGCCTTCCTGCACAAGAGCCAATCAGCTTGCTGGTTACCCCATGACGCCACCTAGCACATGTGCAGTAGCCAGAACAGGCCAAAAGATTTTGTTGTTTGTTACTGAGCCAAAAGTAAAGAACGATTTAATTTTATTTTGTTAAATTTTATTAGTCATTTTAAATACGTTTGAAATGGTCATTTGCCCTTTAAGAATTTTGGTGTTCCCCTATTTAAAAAAGACAGGAGATAAGAGACAGGAGACTGGCCTTACATGGCTGAAAAGAACTGCCAGTTAGACAGACATCCTTTAATAAACTGCAGTTGCCTGTGTTCCTGGTAGGACAGTGAAAAAGTGAGATTTAGAAATTAAGCACTACAATGTAGTCTCAGGCAAACTTTAACCTCACTTGCTTTCTAATCTTTAGCACAGCCATTACAGAACATTGTGTTGCTGTAAAAACAGTTTAAGTTTTTATGTCCTCTGAAATCTTATGGCACATAATGTATGCATCCTGTTTCACTCAACCTTGAAAATTCATTAACATTTTCTTTGTTTCTAAAAAACTTCTTAAAGCTTCTTAAAGTTACAAGTTTAACTTATTTGTTATAATTGATGTGTGAATGGGTTCATTCAGTTGAATGAATAGGCACATGCAGACTTTGAGTTTAGTTAAGACCAGTGCATAGAAATGCTTTTGAAAAGATCTATATCAATATTGGATCACTAGCCTTCGAATTGCTAAGTATCAGATTGAAAAGAACGGCTGTAGCATCGTATAGTACTTACAATTAAGCATGAAGATAGAAAGTAGGGGCCAGTTAGCATCAGTCATGAGAACATAGCCTGTATTTATTCAGCGTTAGCAACATTAGCAATTTGGTTGAAGAATTTCTCCAACACGCCAATTCTTTTCTCTGCTGCGTGATCAGATGTCTCCGAAGATGGTGACCCAGCGGTGGGCTCCTTCTCCCTCGCCTGGTTCCCCCTCATTTACCCAAAGCAATATGTTACAGCTTCCTTATTCCCTCCAGTGGCCATGGCCCCGACACTAAATCTCTATTACCCATATTCCTCCATATGCTAACATGAGGACGCAATGGTGCCTGGGGCTGAAGGCTGCAGCTCAGAAGCGGTGGGGAAGGCAGGCCTGTTCCGAGGCCGGCCAGGAGGGGCTTCCATGGCTACATCTGCTGTGGGACATTGAGGTGTAATCAGAGAACGCGGGGCCCCAGAGCGCAGGCTCAGATACGGATGCTGGCTTTATCGGATCCTAGCTCCAAAAATGAGGGGGATCCATCATGGTCATGGTGTTGACAGTGTGTACGCATATGTGTGTGTCTGTGTGTGTGTGTGTGCAAGTGCGAGGGTGTGTGTTATTCTGTCCTTATGGCACATGTGCTGAGATTTGATGCTGTTTGGAACACAAAGGAAATAATAGTACTGTGTGGAATAGTATATATGATATAATATGAGGTGCTGGAAGATATGCGACCCTCAATTAGCCCCTTGGACTCCTGAACTATTTCAACATATGTGTGGCAATTGTAATATATTTTGATATGTTTAATATGTTGGGAAATGTTTAACAAATGTCACAGCTGAAATCTTTTCAGAGACGTTAGTCTGGTAACAATTGTGTAAATAATTTCGAGTTTAGAGTTTGGCTCAATGACCACCCCAAATATATAAGCTCCTGCATATGTGCTCATCCCCACAAGATGGGAAAGGGATTTTTAAAACAACGAGATATAAGAAACCAGCAAACCCATGGGTCCAAAATATACATTGACACTGTTTATGAATAGGTTAACTGGGAAAATATTACATTTTAGTGGCATATTGCTGCTGTCAAAACAACACTTGGTATCTCTTAAATCATAACTTTACAGAAGAAAGTAAAATCATACTTTACTTTTTATGCAAGTAAGTGTAAACAGTGTAGTATATTTGTAGTCTATAAACAATCACAAGAACATGACATTATGATGCCATTAAGGCCTACTTGGTGGATTAGAAACACAGATGCACAAATAAGAATAAAGTCTGCAGTATATTAACCCTCATTCTAAACAGCAATAATGTGACAAACTAATACATTTCCCACAAAGGTTGTCTTGTCATTGAAGCTAGCATCAGTACTACACCACTGGAGCACTGACAGGACATCCTAATTACTGCAGGCTGTTTCACTCAAATATCACACCTTAATATGCTCCTCATTTGTCTTTCTTACATTTTTATCTTTACTTATTATTAAAAGAAACTTTGTGTGAAACTCAGAGCATTCCATTAAGAAATACTTGAGGCGGTTGTATGCGACGTTCTCCATAATTGCACTGGTTAGCAGAGAGATTTCTGGCATTCTCATCTCTGCTGTACGGAACAGCTTGCCAAATCCAGAATGACTAGCACTTCGCTTGAGGCTGCAATGAAAATGCAGGTGATGCCACAAGAAAGCCACTTGGTCTGAAGCCATTAAAAGGCACGTAATGTGCCTGGCTGTGATTCTCTGTAGACAATGTTCAAATCACAAAGCCCGTTCGGAGTGAATGAGGAAGTGTAATGTAATTGGCCACCTTAAGAAGTGCTGTTTACACCTGAAGCGGCTGTGTTGGAATTATAAACATCCTTCTCCCAAAATCTCATAAAATGCATATGCAACACATGCGTGCACATTCACACCATACCTTTAACAAAAAGGTTCTTCAGAGGTTCTTTAATCAACAATGGCTATACATTGCTGTGCAAATGCCTTTTTGTTTAATTTCCACTTAAAATGTCCACAATGTACAAATTAATTTGCAGGAGATATAATATATTAAATGATCCATGTATATGTCAAAGAAAAATATGTGGAAAGGAGAATTGGAGAAAACGTAATCCCTAACAATCGCCTGGAAGACCTGGTAGAACACCAAAACGGCCCCCATCAGATAAACAGCTCTTAAAGCTTTCAACTTTGAGAGATGAGGGGAAAAAAATCAAGCTTCACTTTTGCTTTTTATCTGAAAACATTCACAGGTGTTTCTGTCCATCCTTCCACTGTTAGAAGACAACTTAGTGCTAGCTGTTAAGAAGCTCCTCACTGAGAAAAGGAGAAATATCAAACAAAGAAGCTGCTGATGTTCTCAGAACAATGTACTGACCACTCCAGAGTCCAGACCAGGTATATCAAAGATCAGGTATAGAATGTTGTTATCCCAGAAAACGACAATAAAAGTCATGTGTAGTAGGAGAGGGGACATCACATCCTATAGTCCTGCAAGGTGTGAAGTCGGTCCCTCTAAATTTCACAAACACTACTATTCTCTGCTTTTCCAGACCAAGCATCTCATCTAGACCACCTTCGGTGCAAATACGATCTAAACAAATGTATACATTTGCACAAAAATACAGATTTTTCAACTTTCCAGGGTTCATACTTACGGATTAACTCAGGGCTCACTGGAAGAACACATTACACTGTAGTGACCTGTGCAGTGTGATTTTGCCACAAATGTTTAAAATTTCATTTTCAAAATAAATTGTAGCAAAGCATTCCCTATTTCAATATTCAATATTTAAATAACACATAATTGCTAAAGGATATACTCTGTAATGATCTATGTACAGTCATTTTGAAAGCTCATCTGCCTTAAGATTTAAAGATTTAAATGTATTTTAACATTATTTGAGTATCATCTATATACTGATATATACTTTAGAAGTATATTCATTATTCTTGTTAACAATTCCCTTTATCACAGTACAAGTGAAAATGCACAGAACATACTAGCATCTTATAATTTTATGCTTTATTGTTTTCATAACATCGTCATGCTATAAGATCACATATATTTATAATGCCCTGTTATCTGGTGTGTTGTACTTGCATGCTGCACTGAGTGCTGAGGAGAACACCAGCGGTGAACGTCCTCATATCTCCGCATGAAAGATGTATGCAATTAGAGAACTGCGGTGCCACATTCAGCCTTCAGCCACCCTCCAGCCAGCCACATCCATCCGGAGAAACTGGATCATCACAGCTGCAACCCCTCACTGACCGGCATTTGCTGTTCCTCAGCCAGCATCCTGCAGTCCAGGCAGCACAACCTGATCTTCTGCAGAGTGTAGAGAAATTCCCCCTCTCACAACAAGCTTTTGGGGTTTTGGCTTTTCTTCTGCACTGTAGATGTTTCTGCACTCCACTTAAATCACAGAAACTTTTGTCATTATTTTGTTTAGTAATAACTTCTGCCGTGTACATTGAAATGTTATGAAGCACACAGCAGACGGCATTTTTTTCCCCAGAAAATATTATTTTATATATTATACCTTATGATATAACAGCCCTGTTTATCATAAATATCTAAACTTTCTAAATTGTTTAAAGCGTCTTACATATCATATTGTGTTGAAGTTAAAGAGCAGTAATAATCTACTAGAAACACTTTTAAATGAAGCTGCAATAATATTAGTTTAATGCCTGAAAACAGTGAATATCTCACTCAATCACATTTAGCAGGCCAAATATTCTCCACAAGCGGGCACTATGTGGACACACATAGCATTTGGTGCTTTGTGACAGTAGTGCTTCTCATCAATGACACGGTGTGTCATTTCATGTTCATTTACAGTCTGTGTTCTTTATTCTGTTCTACTGTTCTGGAGACAGAATTGCCACAAAGAAGCATCCACTGAGCATTGAGAGCAAGTGCACATTTGCAGCAGTCATTAAAAGAACATTGAACCTGTAGTCATTCTTCACAGGCCAGCGTTGATATCCAGACTGCATCAGAATAGCTGAGGGTACTTTCATAGCCACCTTGTTTCTTATACATCACTTTGTCAGGTGATGTATATTTCACCCATACTTAGGTCCACACCAAACAAATTAACCACAGTCCAGCAAAATCTTGGTCCACTTCCAAGTGAACCTTGATTCAATTTGCTGCTGGTGGGTACACATTTTAACAGTGGTCCACACCAAATGAAGGAACATCAGCGGATGCTTTCATAGTGTTCTAGCAGCATGTCAGCTCTGTACTGTCTGCATAATTTGCCTGTTTTAATGTTTAACTCTTGACAGAAGCTCAGTCTGTTCCTCCAGAGCGAGCTGTTGCTAATAACAGCAGACAAGCAATAAAATGAGCAATGCGTTTGATTTTGGCACATGGATCATGGAATGCATTTTTGGCCCGGCAACAGAGATCCGACTGATTATATTCAGACAACCACAACAAACCAATCATAAAGATATCAAGTATGGTTTATTATTATTACTTTTGTTGTAATACACAGGAATGTTTAGCATGTTTTCTGTTTTTCTAGATTCATGCTGCACCCCTGCAAAATCCCTCAGCAATAAGCAAGCAGTCACATGCATACTTTAGTGCATACTTCTTAGTATGAAACCAACCGACCCAAATGAAAATAACTCAATTTAAAGGAATTCAACCCATTGTACTTTTCAGTGGTTCCTCTTAGTGTTTTAGGATGTTCTCTCTTAGTGATCATTGATGATCTAGACCTGAATTTCTGTAAAGCTACTTTGTCACCATGTCTGTCACAATAAAGCACTACACCAACACAATGGAGGTGAATACGAAGACATGCTGTCCTATCAGCCAAGCTTAACATCTCATGTAGCCCATTTTCAGTCACAAGACAATTAAAATCAAGCCGTAACACTATTAGGACATTTAGTCTGGGGCAAGACAAGGTCAGGGTGCAGTGTTACTGGGCATGGGCTGTGCTTTTAAGACACATGAGCCCCAGGTAAGCAGGGTGTGTGTCCTCTTCTAATCAAAATGTTCCAGCACACGAGTATACCTCAAGCTTGCTCGGAAGAGCAGATAAAATCTACTAATAAAAAGCAGACAGCTGGTGGCCATTGCAGACGGATCAGGTGTGACCGCAGCATGGTTAGTCCGGGTTAACACACTCCATCTACTGAAATGAAGCATGATGCGTGTGCTTGTGTGTCTGCATGTTTGTTTTTGTACTTTTTCAGTACAGTGTCCAGGCTTTGTTTGCAGTATGTACTATACCAGGACTAACACGTGTTTTTACAGGCACTACTAAAGTTTTATTTTAAAATCTAAATGGCAAAAACACTTAATGTTAAGGTAAGGTTTGAGTTTGGGCTTAGATTTTTTTAACGTTTAAATTTTGTTTAGGTAATTACATATGTATTACATAGTAATTACATGGCCATTCCCACATATAGGGTCAGTTGCTGTTGTATATAATGGTTAAAAAAGAACTCCAAAAAGTTCTTTTTGAAAGGGAAAGAAAAAAGTGTTGAAAATAGAATAAACGTCTCTCCATTTTTGTTGATTTTTTTATTTTTCTGCATCAAAACGACACCCTTTACATTGTCTGAAACTGTCAGGATAAGTGAAGGAAAAATAAGGAAAAATTCTGGTCCATTAACTAACATTAAAAGTGAAGAAGATTTTTGGCCTCTTCTATAAAGTTGCCATTTTGGTAATACTTGTTTTTGATTGGACAGTGATGATATGCTAATACATTCTAAGCACTTTTATAGAACCTATTGCTTGTTTATCATGCAATGTAAAAAAAATAGCTTATGTTATACATATATTATGATATATACACTCACTGAGCACTTTAGCAGGTACAGCTACATTATGTCTACATAAACATTTTATCACCTCCACTTACCATATAGGAGCACTTTGTAGTTCTACAATTACAGACTGTAGTTTATCTCTTTCTCTGCATATGTTGTTACTCTACTCTTCAAAGGTAAGGACCCCTACAGGACCACCATAGAGCAGGTACTGTTTGAGTGGTGGATCATTTATAACACTGACTTGGTGGTGTGTTATAGTGTGTTGCGCTGGTATGAGTAGATCAGACACAGCAGTGCTGCTGGAGTTTTTAAACACCTCAGTTTGATGCTGGACTGAGAATAGTCCACCAACCCAACATATACAACCAACAGTATTCTGTGGCTAGCGTCCTCTAATGAAGGACTAGTGGACGACCAACACACTGTACAGCAGCAGATCGGCTATTGTCTCTGAAAAGTGGACCAACAAGGTAGAAGTGTCTAATAGAGTGGACAGTGAGTGGACACAGTGCTTTGTCAGATCCAGTCCCGAATGGAACAGGGTAACAAAGAGACACTGATGAACTACAGTCTGTAATTGTAGAACTACAGAGTGTTTCTATATGGTAAGCAGAGCGAGAAACCTGGACAGCGAGAGTAGATACAAGGAGGTGGATTTTACAGTGCTCATTAAGTGTATATATGTTACCGTTCAAACGTTTGGAATGCCTTTTGGTATTTCTTATGTATATTTTAAGTACAATAATAAATGATACAGTGTAGATTCAAGTCTTATTAAATAAATAAGTCATATTTAAGGATTTATTATTACATAATTCATTGTTTATACAAAATGTAATTACTATGTGAGGAGTAATGGCGTAGTAAAAGTCTGTCTATGTAGAGTATGTGTTATTTATTTATACTAATCAACAAAACGTTATTTGACGCAGTATTTTGTATTTAACTGCAGATTGTTCTTTGTTTTTAACTGTTTTTGAAGCTATCTACCTCAAGCTTTGATCAGCTCTTTTTAAATATAGAAATTAAATTTTGATGTCCAGATGCTATACATTATTTTCAGTCATTCTAGAATCATTATAAAATGCACAATATACACACACCTATGAATACCTGCATTGTATTACTGTCACAAAAACCTTTGAGCTGTTAATAGAATAATCTTTGGCTCCAATGCTGCTCGCATGGACCACCAAGTGTAAGGATAAAGCAAGAACCATACCTACCAGGCTAAGAATTAGCAAACATGCTAAACAACTGCATCATTAATGTCACAGACAGGAATTAAGGTGCTTATGATATGATTCACAGTAAAACTGCAATGTAAAAAACTAAAGAACATAGCTTGAATAACTAATGTACTTCAAATGTCTGTGTTTCAGTCAGAAGAAGCATCAGACCCAGACTGACCCAAAAACTAAATGTATTCTCTAAATAGTGTGCTATTTAAGTTTTGAAATTTCAGCCACTAATTTTAACTATTTAACTCATTAATAACTATTTCAGCTATATTATACACTGTTGGGCTACAGGAGCATGTATGTAAATTTCTAAATAGTCTACTATATAGGGAGCAGGGAGCCATTTGAGATTCAGCCCCAGTGTGGGAAGAGGGGCGATGTTGAATTGGTGATATAAAAGACTCACTAAAAAGTAATTTAGTGATAAAAGTTCTTATAAAGCAAAGGTATTTGCATTAAACAGCACTGTGTTGTACTTTTTCATTATTATATGACAAAATGTTTAGAAGTTTTTTTTATTTATATATTTGTTTTCAAAGCGATGGACTGAATGTTCTTCTCCTCATTCAGCATTCAATGGTTGCTTAGTAATAATACTACACTGTAAAAGAACTAAACAATAACACCTTTATTTTCTGGAGAATTGTGCATTTTATCACATTTATGGTGGCCGTGTTAAAAAAAAAAACAATAAGCCACCCAGGCCATGTGTTACTGTGATTTTATCACAGGGAACGAGGTTTTAGTCCCTAAGAACATGTCTATACACAGCCCTCCCTGTGATAAAATCACAAGCCTTCATGCCTCAAGTGGCTTATTGCTTTACTTTACACACTTAAATGTGGTTCTTTCAGGGTTTTCTGAGTAAAGCCAGCCTAAAAATTCCAAGAACCATCTGAATGTACAACTATTTTTTTATTTACCTGAAAATTGTTTTTCTAAATTTAAAAGCATCGATTTCAAACTGAATAGTAGCCATGAATGTCTCCAAGTCCTAAGACTGTTTGAAAAACAAGTGTGTGTGTTTGTATATGGGTGTAGCTTTGAGGAATGGTGACCTGCAAAGAGTCCTTCATTAGCTGGCTGGCAGCAGCGAGCGATAGAGCTATCAGGGGTGCTGGCGGAAAGACGACTGGACCAGTGAGTCCCCATTGTCCAGAGACAGGTGTGTAACTGTAGCTAACCGACAGAGTTGCAAATCAGAGCCACTGAAATGCTATCTGAGTGCTAATGGTGCTGTGTCTGTTGCTATCTCTCTCTCTCTTTTTCTCTCTTTTTTCTTTTGCCCTCTCGGTTTTCCAGGTGTATTCCATCTCCAGCGTACTGACATGCAGCAAATGTGCTTTATCTATTGTTGACACTTGCATTCAGTATAATAACCTGCTACCTTACTAAAGTGGACATATGCACTGGACGTGAATTTATAAAACAAATAACAAAAATATATGAAGCCTTATTTCACCTCACTGTTTGCACAGCCCTTTTATGAACATTATACATTTCTGCATCTCGTATCTCAGGAAAACGCTAACCTTCGGAACAACACGTGACTCCTCGGAAGTCCTGTTTAATGGGCTGAGCTGACCCTTTAAATAGGATGTCTGAATGTGTTATTGAGGATATTGTTTCCTATAAACATCTAGCACTTGGGCAATAACAATCGCATCAGGCAAAATGAAGTTATCGGAGAATAGAATTAAACTCCAAATGACCCTTTGGTCTGCTCCGCAGTCGGCCATTAATAATTTCTGATCTAATCAGAGAGGATAAATGTACTATTGCCAGGCGTGCCAGGCACCTCACCAGAAAGAGGGCCATTCAGAGCACAGCTCAGGCCTTTGATGAGAGAGAGAGAGAGAAAGAGAGAGCGAGAGAGAGAGAGAGAGAAAGAGAGAGAGAGAGAGAGAGGCATCTTTTCAGAGGAGGTCTCCGCTTGATTTCCTCCTTTGTTATCTCTTTCTTGGCAAAGTCATGTCCTTGTAACTGATAGACACGATTCTTTGTAAATAACCCTGGGGTGACTGATAAAGCATGGCGAACAGAGGCAACAGAGAGAGAGACTGCCAGACATTACTCATCCGATCCAGTGGGACATTGTGTCACATCCTCTGAATAATCCTAGGAATCACCCTCATCAGCAGGACACTAGGGTGCATACAAATATTCCCAGTTAGTAGATAAAGAAATGGGACAACACAATCAAAGCAATAATCAGTAATAACACGACTAAATCGCATGCGTCTGTAAAAGATTGTAGTCTAGTATAGTATTTAACACTATTAGCCCCAGTTAGCTCAAGACTCTGGGAATCAGTCACACAGTCTGCAGTTGGATTCTGGATTTCCTCTCAGTAAGATCTTAGTTTGTTAGGATGAGTGGCCACACTTGTTCCACCCTGACTCTCAGCAGAGGCTGTCCAAAAGGCTGCGTCTTATCACCCATGCAGTACACTCACAACTGCACCGCCTAGCTCAACACCAACATCAAGTTCTCAGACTACATAACAGTGGTTACCCTAGTCACCAACTGCAAGGAAGCATAAGATGTAAAACTCCTCACAGACAGCAGTACAGAGACAATAATCTCTCCCTCAGAATGCACACACCTCTAAGCATTCATTAAACCCTCATGGTAAACCGTTTTAAATTTCTCAGAGGATCTAACCTGGAAGATCTCACCAGGTTTGAATCCCACTGAATCAAGTCTGCCTACTTCTGTAACCAAATTTAGTTGGTAATTGGAATCAATTTAACTAGACACTTCTGGGTTTGCGAACTGCAAGCAGTGCTGAATCTAAACATCACTTTCCACTGAAGTGATGTAGGCTAAAGGGTCAACAAAAAGCACACTATGACACTAATAGCATTATAGCAACAGTGAAGCATGGTGGTGGTGGAGTGACTGCTGCTTTGGGTCAGTAAAACACAGAACCATTAATTTTGCTCTCTACCTGAAAGTAAAAATGGGTTATGGAGCAAGACAACAATACAAGAATAAACCAACCTATATATGGCACAAAATAAACAAAATTAAGTTCTAGTTCAAAGTCCAAAGTCAAACCCCACTGAGAAGCTGTTGCAGGTTTTCCAATACTGCTGAATTTAAGCAGTGGACCAAAAGTTGTACACAACATTGTGAAGCCTGGTAGCAATGACTGCTGCTAAAGGTGGCCCAATCATTTATTTAAATTAGGGGCCAGTTACTTTTTGCTTTGGTGATATGGGTATTAACGTTTTATCTTCATTACAGATGAAAGAATTACTCAAAAACTATGTTTTGAGTTTCCTCATGTTATCCTTGTCTTGCATTACATTTTTGTATGAGGACCTGAAACTGTTTAGTTTGACTAATATAAAAAGCAAAAGAAATCAGGAGGGGGCAAATACTTCTCTGCAGCATTTTATATGGGATGCTGACTACCTCCTAACTATAGCTGGTAAGCATTGCTACTTAGCCAGCTAGCCATCACGTTGCTAGCTAACCAGCAATGCTGTAAAAAGTGTTTTGTCAATTCCACCTAAAAATATTGAATGTGGTAACAAACAATTAACAACTTACTTCGATTGAAAGAACTGTCCACTCAAAGTATTTATTTGGATTGAATAAAACTAGCTAATTTCCATGATATCATATAAAATAATATTTTAGGTTGAACTAACAAACCACTTAATGTTCTGATAACTGCAGAAATCTGATTTTGTCAGTAACCCAATAAAATGAAGAACATTGAAATCCTTCATTTCATCAAACATGAAGTTGATTTCAATGTTGTTCCACAAGCGGTTGCTGTGTTAAATGCTGCTTACTTGTTTTACGGTGCTAAACTATCACACATGCACAGTCTGAGAAATTCAAAGGACCTCAGACTAGGAGTATACACACACTGAGAAATCTGATTACTGAGCTAAAATCCAGTTCTCGTTATCAGATTCCTTAATTGGATTTATCAGCCTTATTCCGGTCTAAGAAATCGGAGTATGCTGTTTACACGACCCCCTGAATAATCAGATAACTGCAGAAATCCAATTATGATTGGATTATTAAGCGCATGTAAACATACTCTTTGATGACCTTACTAGTGCCTATAATCTTCATTACCTGGTGTCTAGAGTTTAAGGGAATCTCTCTCTCGTATGTAGGCCTCTTAGAAACATCTGAAATCTGTGGCCGGAAGAGGACTCTTAGCCTCTTTTCAGCACACTGCCGTCAATCCACTATATTTGCACAGACCAGTTCCCCAGCATAATTATGAAGCTCATACCCAGTCTATCTTGGACTAGTCCACTAATGTGCCTACATGGAGCTTTATTTTTAGACAGTGAAAGAAAATAAATCATAATTCAAATGGACAGCGGCACAACTGGAGTCCTTGCTTCCAAACCCCCTTTTGGGAATAGAACATGGGAATATGGAGGCAGTGTGATTGTTTGCATTCTGAAGCAAAGTGAAATAAAAGGGGGGAAATGGTCAGGGGTGTTTGTTTTTATATGTTTGAAATAAGATTGTGTTTCCATTGTAACATGTGGTCATCAAAGCTTCTGCTGTGAGGAGAGAAAGGAGAGATCGGAGAAAGCTATTTAGAAAAGAGTGGAAATTATTAGGCCAATTTGGAGCAACAGAGAAAGTCAGAGACAGCTTCAAACGCGGCTGTCCAATTGTTTCAATAGGCTAATCACACATTTCCTGTCGAAAGAGGAAAGAATAATGTCTGTCGACTTCTCAAAGATGTGCAGTTAACTAGATTCCAAATGCTAACATGAGACTTGGCCTTGGCCGTCTTCATTTAGAACTCTTTTTTCTGTCATAAATCCCTGCTAACACTCTCTGCACATGCAAAATAGGCCTACCACAGTCCATGCATATCATATTCACTTGATATAGCATAGGCTACACCTGCTGGAGCAGTGTTAAACACCTTTATGGGCTAGAACGTTAATCTTTAATATCATCAGCAATAGAACTCCTAATAACTCTGCTTCATTTAAGAGTTTTGTTTTAGTGGTGTCATTATTCCTGTGCGCCATAGCCAGGGCCCAATGCAACATTTATGATACCTTATCTTTATATCACAGCTCTTCTCCTTTATGACACCCTGTTTTAAACTCGCTCATTAGCCCTCTACGGCTTTGGGAACCGTCCACTATTGACATTTCTCAGTGGCTTGTGGGCTCTGTCCGATGGGAACAACGTGGCTATTGACAAACTGATAGCTGGAGGCTCAAGGACCCTGAAATGGCGGCATACAGCCTGCCGCTCTGCACCGCTCTCAGACCGCGTGCACAGAGGGCCTGTGATAGCCTGTGGGGGGCTAGCCGCTAATGGCTGCTGCTCTTGTGTGTGAAGAGTGGCCTTTCCCACGATGAAACTCCATTTTAGCACGCTAACTGCTCCCCCCAATGTGCCTAATTTGGAATCTGGACGTGGTAGGCGCCTCACAGCCCTGATGAAATATGTGAAAGAGCAGTAACGGCAGTTACAGCAGCCGCATGTGTCTTTTTTTAAGGTACTGCGATACCGCAGAGAGCTAACGCCTGCAGTTACTACGAGCAAGAGATGCTAATGCTACTTTTCTTTAGGATATGTGCTGAGAATGCCTTGACAATGGCTTAAAATGAATGTGTAAAAAGTACATTTCTTGTACACAGACAGTAGTAAATTACATAAGGACTGAACTTAAGTAATTCCTGTACTTAGCAAAATGTTCTGCGTATTGTCTACTTTTGGTTAGTTACACATGGTATGTTTGATCATAATGCAATATATGTGCAAATAATAACTTCACAGGAGAAACAAAAAACTTTCTTTTAATGTAACTCAATGTAGCCAGACTTTTTCCAAGTCATTTTGGGTCATTTCTTTTTTAGTCAATTCATTGCCAAATTTTCACACAATGTAAGCAGCAGAAGGCTTTTTTAAATTCTGCCAAAAACTGAAAGAATGTTTTGTTCCTTCAACAGCAAAAGTGATACTTTAGTATTCATGCAATATTTAATGTCTGGTTGCTAATTAATGATTCACTTTGTGTTGCAACTAAAGATTTACTGTGTTTCTACTTTAGCAAAAAAAAAATTAAGTAAAATTATGTTATTATTTGGCACCCATCCTATTAGGTCATATTCCAAAGAAGAGAGTAACCACAGGCCTACATCAAAGACATTCTTGCCTCTAAGCTTCTTAATCAGAAGCTTACAACAACTAAATGAACTGGAATCAGTCATAAATGAATCAAATCCCATTTAGCAAATAAGATGGCCGACTTGAACAACACTACACTCAACTATGAAAAGCTGAGCTGAACCTGATATTGTGGCAGTTTTATTACTAAAGCTGTAGCATGAACGGGTGGGTTTATTTTTATTTTTTTGGGGGGGGGGGGGGGGCAAAAATAATTGCTGATATTAAAGTACATTTAACACACTCATTGGGGCTTCAACATATGATCGAGGTGTGAGAAAAGATGAAGGAAGTGAAATAACAATCTTAACTTTCTCCTTTAGGCTATAATGCTGGACCACAGCAGTGAACCAGAGTAGGACTGGGTGATAGAACTGAGAAACAAGAAGAAGTTGGGGGTGGGGGTGTAAGGGTAAATGGAAAAAGATGGAGGGTTTATAGGATGTTACATTAGGAAAGGGAAATCCCAACAGATTTCCACAGCTCTATATTTGAGCAAACGTTTGGAAAAAACTACCAACCATAAGAGTTTGAACATATAAAGGTTGACATACCAATGAGGCATCATAGAATGCGCTCCTTCATACGTGTAGGGTTACAACATTGTTCTTCTGCGACAGTAAAGACCTACATTGATCTACATTCCAGTAAACGCATGTTGCCATGGACTTACCACAGTTTTAGTTTAAATTAGTGGAGACAAAAAGACAGAAACACAGGAAAGATGAAGTGTAGTATGTCAGATGATATTATTTGTCTTCTAATTTAATGGGAGAGTGTGTTCTCAGTTGAATGTCACCCACATCCTCCTGCGACGTGAAGGATTGATGGCCCTGCGACGAGAGCAAACGTCCTGTCCTCTCACGTCACAGTTCAAACCCAGAATAATTTATGGCCCTTAATGTCGTTATTCAATCAGCTGATTGATTTTGTACTTCTGTTTGGAGTTATAAATTCAGACTCATCTCCCTTATTGACTGCTACAGCAAGGCCCGGGCCTTTTTCCCCGCACCAGCCTAATTGTATTACAAAATCAAAGTCCTCTTCCTTAAGTTCCGCAGGGCGGAATGATAAATCCGCAGTCACATCCGGAGAAAGAGGGAGAGAGAGAGAGAGAGAGAAGGAGATGAATGACTCAGTGCATCATTCAGGCCAGCACTGATTGCTTCAGGATTTACTTCATTACAGCGTCTTTATCCAGTTAAAAACAGGCTGCACAGAGAGAGATAGAGAGAGAGAGAGAGCGAGAGAGAGCGAGAGAGAGGGAGAAAGCTATTACAGCTCTCAGAGAACGCTGAACCTGCACTTTCTCTGCACTTAGCAGCCATGAGCACCCACAGCTGTTCCGAGACTGTGAGGACTCTTCATGCTGATCCAGGATCAGGGCGGATTCTAAGAGCTTCCAGCTCATGTTTAAGTCGTGGAACCCAGTTTAAAGCTTTCCAGAGCTTGCTTAAATAGTTTAGCACTTTTTCTAACCCCTTAAAAAAGGAATCTTTGAAGTTACAGCTGTGTGTAAAAGTTTTTGGAGCCCGCTGGTCACATTATGGCTTATCATTTAATTTAATTTATTTTTCAGTTAACATTTCTGCATATTTTTATGCACAATTTGTTTGTTTGCTAAATGTAACATATTGGGGGGGTAAAATATTACATATGGTCTGTGCAAAGGTACATTTGTAATGTTTGATGTATATTTTTGCAAAGTGTTTTAAAAAAAGAAAGTGTGAAAACTTATTTTCACACAGGAAAAAAATATCCAGTTTGACAAGGGGGTGCTCAAACTTTTGCACATAACTATTTTCACATATTTGATGTTTTTTGAATCTACTTACATGAGGATGTTATAACACATGCATAAGCATTGAATAACTTTTGTAATTTAATTCATGTAAAACTACACAGAACTGATATAAACTTCCAAACTGGACCTTCCTTAACCTTCTATTGTTGGTTATGATGATTCACTATCTTTGAATTAATAGAATGACTGTCCTTTACTTTAATTCAAGATTCCTTGCAATGCCATTACTTCATAGAGAATATCGACTAGCATAAGTTAATCATAAATACTCAAATACTTCTTCATAAGTAATATTATTCAGTACCTATTTACGTCGCATGTAACGATGTAGGTAGCCTTCAAATAAAGTGTTAGCTTTGATTCATTGGGACGTTGTGTATGTTCAGTTCATTATTTATTCAATAATTAATTTTAAGGCCTCATGGCTTAAAAATTCAGTAACTGCTATGAAACCTCTGTTTAAAATGTAATTATGTGGAGATTTGAAGTGTGGGCCTGAACACCTAAACTATTTAGTGCTTGTAGTCATTGTGTACTTTATGGCTGTAGAGTTTAAGATCATACTATGCTTTCATACAATGCTACCAAGCTAGGCAGGTGAAGGCAAGTGCATGCTTTCTCCTAGACAAGTGAAGCATCATCACCATCTCTCTAAGCTGCCTCTGTATACACACTTGGTGGAAACAGTAACTACGAGTTTTGTTGCAGCTAGCAGACCCCCCCACTGGCAGATGATGGGAGGAGGAGGATCTTGAAGCTTGAACTTGGTACTGCTCCACCTGGGAGACAAATTGCATTCTCTTAGACTTACACTTATGGATGGCTTGCCTTCACAAGGGATTGAGTTCACGATCTCCTGACAAAGAACACTTGCGCCACTTGGGAACCCCTCTGATATAGTATTTCCCAGATTCTCCTGTTTTTAAAGCAGTGTTTTGTCTCAATGCCTTTTCTCAGCAAGGTTCACAACAGTTTCTCTGGGGGGTTTATCTGTAGGGGAAAACAATGAACAAATAATGGCGAGCTGAGCCCCATTTGATGGAAAAGTGGTTTAAGATTAGCAGAGTGCGAAACGTAGAATTAGTATGAAGCGATGTCGAGAAGTCCAGAGCGTCCTACACGTTACTGTCCATTTGTAAAACAGAGTGAGGTGCGTTCAGAATCAGCTTAAGGTCGACTTACTCCATGGCTGCACACAACAGTGTGTTTATGAGCGCATGCGTGTGTGTGTGGGTGGCTGGACATGCTTCTTGCTGCGCACCTTGTGGCCACCCATTAATATAATTAAATTGCGCTAAAAACTTTCCCTTTGAAGCAAATTAATTAAGATGCTATTATTTAGTCATTGAGAGGTTAATGACCGCCATTAGAAACAAAGGCAACATCCACCATCATTAGCCAAACTCGGTTATTTTGTCAATTTTGGTTATTTACTGGGTGGAAGATTAATGAGGCCTGATACTGGCCCAGACACTAATTAGCTTTAAAAACATAACACTATCCATCACTGCTTGTATTTGTTACAGAGACACGCACGCACACACACACACACACACACACTTATACACAGACACACTTATACACAGACACAGTGACACGCTGGGCTGCGTAAAGAAAAGAGATCTGTGAGTTTTAGGGGTTTCAGCAGCTATGTAAAATCTTGTATTTACTACTCCTTGGTCTTGAAATGTTTGTTTGTTTGTTTAGGGATTAATTGTGCCCAAATAGCTTTCAATATATTGTAGCATTGCCAGAGAGTAAGACACAAATGAGGTTATGATTCTGCTGCAAGACGTGCTCTATTTTAAACACATAGCAAGAAAGGCACATAGAGAACCTTGGGGTCTTGAGGCGGAACTTTAGGCTTCAAACAAAACACTGGAAATATAACATTTTAAGTGAATGCTCTTTTATTGAACACAGCAGAAGTGGAGAACCATTATTCAGCAGCACTGTACGGCCAGAATAGCAGGAAAGGTCATCAATAGCCACATACTACTTTAGTGAGCTACCACACGCACACTACTAACTAAAAATAATAAAGACAAACACATATGAAAGCTTGTCCCAGTAAAACTTCATAATGTTCTTATAGTTTATAGTTTTAAAAACAAACATTTTTCTAAGTTACATAAATAGATGTGAAGAACTTTCTTTGTTCTTCATACACAGAAGGTATGATATCCATAACAACAAATACTAACAAATAGTAACAAACCTGTTTATTTCATTGATTCATAGTCTACCTTGCACAGCAGCTCCATTCAATAATCCGACAGGGATTGATAAATATTCATATTAGTTGCTGAACTATCATAACATTGATCAGGCTAATAAGATAAGGTCAGTTAACGGACAATAACATTTCACCGCTCCCTGCTCCCTGGATCAAAGGAACAGATTAATGGGGTTGTTTATGATGTCACTTGGGGGACATCCTGGGTCAGGGCTGCTCTGTCCGGTCAGCTGATTGGGAGGGAGGGTTAGCAGAGAGGGCATGACCAGCGCGAGGAAGCACTGCACAGTCGCCATCTGAGTAATGGGTCGTGCACCAGAGGGCATTCAAATGACATTGCTGCGGATAACGGAACTTATTGTCGACCGCTTCGACTGGAGGGAATTTACAGCCCTGCCGTAAATGTTTATTAGCTTTTTTTCTATTTATAACTTGAGAAAACTGGTGACGGCTCTAAGCACGCCCTTGTGTCTTGCGCTTTTTATGATCATGAGCGCCTGTTTGGAGAGCTGTACAGTTCCGAACATGCCCAGTGGCTGGAGAGAGACGGAGTGAAACAGAGGGAAGGAGAGCGAACAGAGAGGGAGATCAGACGGGCTGTGATTTAAGACTTGCAGAGCCAGTGACAGTCTTTTATCTGACAGACACTAAATCACTGCAGCTTCTGCGTCATGAGGAAGCAGCAGACCCAAACATGCTCCCTCAGAAGTGAACCTGGCTTGCTGGCTTGAAGAACAAAGATGCAGATGAAAATTTGGCCTTCACAGGTCATGGTGGTTTAAAGAGGTTGAGATTCGCGTGGTTGACCTGAACCCTTAAATGGCTGGGCATTTTATACCTCGGGTTGTCATTTTATACCTCATCTCCCACGGCGGGCTGCCCATCGTCAGGGAGTCTGATAGGCTGTGTTGCTTAGCGTGGCCAAGAACTACTTTCTTTGACAGGTCTCTTTGACATTGACTGATATGATTTCTTTTTTTGTTGGCAAAAATATCCTATTTACATGATACGGGTAAAAGCATGTGGACATCTGATCAGCACACCTACATAAGCTTACTGGACAACCTATTCAGAATTATTATGATTCATTCTAAGTATTATCCTTCATTCCTTAGCAGTGATTAGTATACACTCATATGGAAAAACTTTCCACAAGAGTAAGATTTTTGAGTGAGTCTGTGGAAACTGGTGGCCATTCAGTTAAAAGAATAATTGGCAAGGCACTGATTCTGGACTAGAAGGCCTCAAAACATGCTGAACGCTGTAACAGAAAAAGGGTCTTCCCTGAACTGTTGAAGAACTGTCTTAACTGCCTATGTATACTGTAGTATTAACATTGCCCTTCACTGGAACTAAGTGGTCCAAACCCGGAAACACAGCCTAGTAGTATTTATCCATCAATCCATCCATCAGATTTATCCCTCAGGCTGCTGGATAGTGAAGCATTATTTATCACCCCAAAGAACACACTTCTACTGCTCCAATACCAAGTGACGGCATGCTTTTACGCCACTCCAGCTGATGTTTGGCACTGTGCATAGTGATCTTAGACTTTAGCTGCTCAGCCATGGAAACCCATTTCATGAGGCTCCCACTGCACAGTTTGTGTGCTGATGTTGCTTCCAGAGGCAGTTTTGAATTCTGTAGTGAGGTATGCAGCAGAGGATCTGTGATTTTTTTGTAGAATTTGCACATCATGCTCTACTGCCCTGTGGAGCTGTGTTATAACATTTCATTGCCAATTTAAAAGATCAGACTCAGAATATCTCTTTTATTTTCAAACACTCTACATTTCTCTGGCTCTCCAGACCTCTAATGCAGGCAGTGTCTCAGAAAAGCTGCTTAAGGTGTGCATAAGTCAGTACAATGCAACGTTGATAAACACCACAGGTACAATTAGAGACTATATCTCAAGTTTTCATGTATATTTTTGGGCGCAACAGTGACAGTGTTTAAAAATCAAAGCAGCACTCCTGCACCTGATACACTTGTACTTGTACGCAACACTCACAGCCATATCTCATGTTTCACTACTGTGCTGACACCCCTCAAATCATAGTCAGTGGTCCTACGGAGGTTTCTATTGATGGATGGGGTAAAGGAAAGCTAGTAAATTGTGCAGCAACAGATGGGCTACAGTGAGTAACTGAAAACTTACAAAGTGCACCTATGTAGTAGGCAAAAGGTGTGTAGTTACATTTACTTGTGTAAAATTATTTCGATGGATTTATAGTTCCCTAGTAATTTTCATTACTACTGCTCCTGTACATTAGTAAGTAAGGACTTTTTTGAGCTCTTGATTTATATATATATATATATATATATATATATATATATATATATATATATATATATATATTTTTTTTTTTTTTTTTTTTTTTTTTTAGTTTACAGTACAGAAACATTGTCAATTTAAAACCCACCTCCCACCACCCATCCAAAAGCCAGCATAACATAACACATGCATAACATTATGTATTATTAATATATTTACCTGCTCTCTTACATGTATGTGAGCGTGTATAAAAAAAATATATCAATAGGCGGATATGCTTTTGACAACTTCCCAAAAGTGGAGCCCAAAAGTCACCTAGTGAAATGCATGACCAGGGTTTGGTTTAGGGTTAGCGTAGGGTTAGGGTTAGGCCTAATATAGATGGATTATGGTGACATATCTGGCACTCAGAGTTTGGCCAGTTTTACATTTGAGCAGTCGATTTATGACTTTCAATTGGATGAGCCCATGTCTTACACAGAAAGAGGTAAAAAAATCAACTTACATTTACATTTGCATGTTACATTTTAGTTAACATTATAAAGGTACCATCAAGGTTTATACGCTGTATTTTAGTTAACATCAAGGTTTATACCCTGTATTTTAGACCAAAAAAGCATAAAAAAGAAAAGCCCCCAAGGCTACAAACTTTAGCCTGTGCCAATATATGCTGGATATGGAGTTCTTGTTGAATTCTCTTTCAGCGCTCCAACAATCATTGGATTCATTCACCCAGGGAAGGGGTTTAAAGTTCAACCAAAATATCCTTTCATGCATATTATGTTACAATTCACATCTCCACCAAGGACAACACCACGTAACATAGCTTAAAGTAGTTTCTTGAGCTGGTACCTTTATAGTTCTAGCCAGGTTGTATGTTGTAAAGGTATGTTTACTTTTATTTGACAGACAAACTTGTTTCACAAACAAAGCTTTCTTGTTAATACAGATAGCATACTTAACCCACTGATGGTAGATGTACATAATAAACTAGAGGTGCATATTTACCACAAGCTAATCAAGATACTTAGTGTAAATCTGTCAAAATGTATAGTATTGTGTTTTTATTTAACAAACATGACATGTAGGGGATATGAGGGTCACTACTAACTCACGGTTGTATTTAAGGATTAAAGATAAAAAACAAATGCATCAAAAACAAATGCATTACTCTTTAGGTCGTGTTTTTTCCATGTTCAGCTAATCCACATTCATACAGTCTCCAACAGAAATGCCTGATTGCTCAGGCCCAGTAAAAGGTCTGCTGTAAACAAAAGACCAAAAAAACCTCCTTCATATCCTGACAGCAGATTTACAGTATGGACATTTTTGTGCAGCTCTGATGCTGACATTAACTGACATGTTTCCTTAAAGCTTAAATTGAGCATGCATGTCTAATACGAGCCAGAGTGAGGCTGGCTGAAAGCCCCCCGTGAAAATGACATCATCTCCCCTCAGGAGGGGGATGTCATGAGATCCTCACAGTAAAGGTAGGAGCAGAGAGGACCCTCAGAGCCGGGGCTTGACCTTCCTCCTTAGGCCAGTGGGGTGGGAAGCATTAGCCTTGGCCTGACTTTACACAAAGGCTGCTCAGAGGAGGCAGGCTCAGACGCAGCTGCTGCTGCTATCTGCTGGTTAGACTCAGATGCAGCACTCGTAGGAGTGGGGTTTCTGCTGGTTCTGCTGGTTCTGGCTGTTATAGATTGCGCATGTCTGAATTCGATACAGTGTTTCTGGAAAGTCTGGTGTATTTATGTCTGTTTTTCTGTTAAAAAAAAGATCAACTTGTGTTTTAACCCCTAAACTATAAAAGCTTCAAGAACGCAGTTCAAAGCAGTTATTAATAATACATTGTTAAGAATGTAGCGCGTCTATACTTTGCATTTGCTGCAAAGTCCTTTCTTTTACACAACTCTGCAAGGACGTTTTTCTACACCTCAGTCTTAGAAGTTGGTCTGGCATTTTATGCTTCGCATGATCCAAGTAATCACAAACACATTTAGTAACGCTGAGGTTTTGACTCTGGAAAGGTCAGTCCATTGTTCTGAAAAGAGCATGAGCTTCTCTGTTTGATTGACCAATTTCCTTCTTTCTCCTCAGAAATAAAAATGAATGAACTTGATGACGTACTTAAAGTCCAGTTTGACAGGAACTAACATATAAATGGTGTTAAAAATATGAACGGTGGATCCCCAAAAAAGAAGAAAAATGTTTTAACTGTGAATGGAATTTAATCTAACAATAATTTGGGGCTGTTCCTATTTGTTTGTTTCTCATTCGCAGAGCAGCTGAAATTTTCAAGATATTGTTTTGGTTTTGCAGTGATACTTGTTTCATATTAAGTACTGAGTACTTCAAAGTACTTACTGAATCTTAGAAAGGTGGGGTCACCAGTTTCTTTGCAATTAAATCAAGAGAAAACTAAAATACTGTTATTTTTGCTACTAAAACTTTTATATTAATACTACTTACTAATATCAAACATGAAGTATGTAACCTGGGTGAGATCGTAGACACTTGAGCTCTGTCACTAAAGTAGCTTTTTACCATTTAAGAAATATGACTGAAGTCTTTCTTATCTCAGAGCAGAATTGATTACTGCTTTTCTTACTGTGCTTTCTAAAAGAATAGTCCATCCCCTACAACTTGTACAGAACCCAGCAGCTTGGATTCTAACAAAGAAAAGAGAAGGAGCTCATATCACTCTGACACTGGCTCCCTGTATCTTTTAGAATAAGCTGCTGCTATTGTCTATATAATAGAGTTCTGCTTCTGGTCCATAAAGCTGTAAATAATCTAGTACTCATTGGATTTAATCTTGTATGAATAGTGCTCTATAAATAAAGATGACTATTATTGTTATTATTATTATTATTATTATTATAGAAAATTTGGTTTACAGCAGCTCAGTGACTTCCCCAAATTAATGACATGATCTGCTAACATTTAACTATTTAAGAAGACAATGAAACTTGCTGTTAAAAAGGCAACACATACAATGGTTTCTAATAAAGTGCTCTATGACCATGGCCTCTGCAGCTGGTGATGTATGCAGCAATTGAAGCTTTTGCACTGGCTAATTTTAACTAGACAGTTAGCTGAGTCAGTGAAACTTATGTCATCGTTTTATTTGACTTAATTAATTGGACAACCGATTATGTTCAGTTCCAGTTCTTAGATATTATTCCAGGCTGTGGACTAGGCTTCCGATAGAACTCTGAAGGGAGGGTCTGCAGTTGTTTGGCTTCTGATTTTCAAAAGTGACAAAATATAAGATTTATACCAAATAACAAGTCTCAAATCAAAGCTAGATTCATGCAAATGGGCTGACCTTTGAGCGCTCTAGCTGAGCACGTTATGTCCTTGGTAGAACTTATGCACATATGTTCCAAGCTAATCCAAAATACTAACCTCAGATCTTTACGGTGGGCTCTAATTTATACTGCGGACGAAGGTGCTAAAATAGCTCCTGTGGCATGTCTGTAAAATAATGAATTAATTCGTTTTGGCTGAGTGTGGAGATGGCGGAGTGTCAGGTGCCACGCTCTGTCACACCGAGGACACGGAGAACTGCGACAGCAGTGCTACTCTGTCCTGGCGAGCCGCCGGCCCCACTCAATCATGCCTCGGCCTTCAAAGCGTGGGCCAAGAGGCCGGTTTGCAGTCACAGAGGTGTAACTTTATGAAATAATTACTCTGCAGGACTCCGGAGCATGTGGCCAACTGAAAATAAACAGAGCAGGGAGCTGGGAGGGTGCAGGGCAAGCGTGTGAAACTGGGAAAGGCAAGAGCACGATTTATAGTTGATGTTCATGTCATGGCAGCAGTTCAAATGTGGCCTCTCCGCTCGCTCACTTGTTCGTTCAGCACCTGCTTGTTCCTCTCTCTCTCTCTCTCTCACTCTCTCTTTCTCTCTGCGTCCACCTGCCCCAAAAACACAGCGCTCTCAAGGCCAGCAGTGATAAATCTGCCAGGCTTATGTTAACATGGCGGCTGCAGTCAGTGCAGAGCACAGGCCTTATTTATAGTGTCACACGCAAACTCTGCCGGAATGATTGTTGTTGTCTATAATTATCGCTGGCATTGTACTGACAACCCGGCAAGAGAGATAGAGAGAAGAAATAGAAAGAGAAACAGAGCATGAAGGCCATATCTCACAGATGATTTACAAGCCTGGCTTGTTAAAATCAGCATAGCTTCCTGACACGGGCAAGACATCAAACCGGCAGGAACAGCATAATCAAACACTCCAGCGTGTGGAATCTCACACAGACACACAACCCTGCTATGACTGTTCAGAGCATGGCACCTGCTGAAAGGCCAAGAGAAATTGCCCAGGAAATGTTCCGCCAATCCGGAACCAAACATTTGTTTGCCTCACTTGCCATCATTATGTTGTAATGCTTCATCTTAAAAGGTGTCATCCCCCATATGCCATTACCTGAAAGGCTTTGGAAACAAGCCACGACCTACTGCGATAAACTGACAAAACTATATGTTTTAACAGCTGCCAGAGGATCATGAGGGATTTTTCAGAAATGCCATTGTGATTTGTGTATGCATGTGTGTATGTACGATGTATATGACAGTTCGGTCCATAAATATTATTTTTTTATTATTTCAAATGTCTTGCACAGCATACTGGAGTTAAATGAAATAAGGAAAATGTGCAAAGTGTTTCAGCTTGAGGGTATTTCCACACACACTAGGTAAACAGTATTGGAATGATTACCATTTTCATACATCACCCCCCGGCCCCCCATATTTTAAAGGCTCAAAAATAATGGTGGAGGACAATATAATTTTTATCCTGGTGAACGAAAGCCCTCCACAACAGCTGATCGAATCAAATATACCTTCTAAGGGGTTGGAATGTTCTGTGATGGTCAAGTCACTCACCTGACCTCAAGTCCTCATGCATTTCACTTACTGGAGGCAAAACAGAAGGTGAAACACCTCAAAAACCAGTGAGAGTGGAAGACAGCTGCAGTAAAGGTCTGACAAAGTAAGAAAAGAGACCTAGCATCTGTTTTTTGTCAAGGGTATCCAGACCTCAAGCAGTCATTAACTGCAAAGAATGTGCAATTAAGTATTAAAAAAAAAATTAATTTATGATTACATTTATGATTTTTATGATGACCTAAAATGAGGGTGTGTAGGAGAATGGTAGTAATTCCTACCGTCACGTGAAAAAAATGCTAAATACACAGTTACTAGTCATTTATTACCAACTGTTTAATTTTTTTATTTTAGATTGCATTTAATATTTGTCGTTATATTTTCCCCATGATATGAATCTGTCCTCTTTACAGAAAGTGTTCATTTTGCTTAGAAAAATCAACAAAACATGTGATTTATGAAATAACACCAAAATAATAAAACCTTTAATTTTAAAAGTATAATTTCCATACCTGTTAAAAAATATATATATATTTTTTTAAATTGTCCCATTTACTTGCATTTCAATTTATTAGCTAAAATGATCTTTTTGGAAATAAACAGACTGTTTCAAAAACAACAAGACAATTATATACAAACATATGTCTTCAGGCTTCTACACTACATGGCCAAAAGACTTAATGGGTCACAAGAATTTATAATGAAGCCATACAATCACCCTAGACAAACACTGGCAGATATTCCTGAAGAACTCTGAAGAGTCTTTAAGCCTTTAAATCTTAAAATTACACTTTTTCAGTGCATCTGTTTGTCAAGTTTTTGCCCTGCTCGAGCTGCCATGGTCAACCACAACTGGAAATGTCTAGGAACAACATCAACTTAGCAGATATGCCATACGTGCTCATAAAACAGGACTGCTGAGTGCTGAAGAATGTAACAAATGTCTGTCCTCAGTTGTAACACTTACCACCCAGTTCTAAAGTGACATATCAGCAAGTGCTGTTTGTTTGGAAGCTTCTTGGATTTGTTTTTTATGGCCAAGCACCATGTTCTAGGATGGCATGGCCCCCATCTGGAGCAGTGGAAACACTTTACACCTCTGGCAGTCTGACATAGAAATCTAGGATTGGTTGATGCAGGCTAGTGTTGCAAGAGATGCAGGAGAACCTGTCAGAATTGATATTGCAGACTTACAACTAAAGTTTGGTGGAAAAGGAAGAATGGTGTGGGGCTGTTTTTCATGGTTTGGTCTTCTGAAATCTGAATGCTGCAGTAACAGGTCTAGAGAATCGGGTGCTTGGGTTGAGGAAAAGTCTTTTTTTTTCTTTTCTTTTACCTAAACCCCATCCAACACCCCTGAGATGACTCGGAACGCAAGGCAGAACTTAGCGCCATCAACATCTGTGCCAACCTAACCAATGCTGTCAAGGTGGAATGGAAACAAATCCCTGTAGTCATGTTCCACATTCTAGTGGACAGCTTTCCCAAAAGACCGGAGGCTGTTATAACAACAAAAGGGACCAAATCTGTATTAATACATATGCTTTTAGACTGAGATGTTCCATGAACACATGTAGTGGCATGGAAGTGGCATATACGCCCCACTTGGTTTAAAATTTCTGTTCATCTAAATAGCTAAGCACGGAAAAGATGACCTGAATTGCATAAGTTAAAGATGATGTTTTTTTAATATTTAAAGTATGATTTTTATTTTTAATTTCATGTTTTATAGTTTCATAATAACAAAAAAGGGAAGGGCCTAAAGCAAAGTTTTGGGCATACTGCATGGTAGGAACACCTATTTTGGCAAGTATTACAGCTTGTAAATGGGTCTTGTTGCCTTTTTGTCTTTTAGTTTTTGTTTGGGCTTTTTCTTCATTTACTTTTCTTCACAAAAAGATTCTTGGCCCTTTCCTACACTCGTCTGATGTCTATTCACAGATTGTGTTTAGGTTGTAGTTGAGGTAGTAAAATTGTGAATATTAAGTTGTGTTTAGGATCATTGTCTAGTTGTAGAAGCCATCCTTTTCCATACAGCTTTTTTACAGACTATGTAATGTTTCATTCCAGGATCTGCTGGTATTTATAAAATCCATTCTTCCCTCAGCAAGTGAAATATTGTCTGTGCTGCTGTTTGCAACATAAACTCAAAGCATGACTGGTCCAGCCCTGAGCTTAACAGTTAAAGACGAGTTCCTGCAACCTTTTTTCTCCACACATGTCTTTGCTCATTTAACCTCATCAGTCCACAGGATTTGTTGCACAAGTCTTGTTTAGTTGTTCCTTCACAAACTTCTGATGCTCAATTTTGATGGTCATATTTGTGCAGGTGCTGCAATACAGTAGAACAGTATACCGCCAGTCCACAGTCCGCTAAACCTTTCTAAAGGTCTTTTGCAGTCAAACTGGGATTTTACCCTCCTATCAATCCTACAAGCTGTTCTCCTGGAAAGTGTTCTTGGTCCACCGCTTCTTAATTACACTGCAAACTGAGAAAACAACTACCTGAAAACATTTTTTGGCATGAGGCTCCCTTGGAAAGGTTTCTTGGTCTTCCAAGCCGACGCCATACCTGCTAACTGCCATGTCAGAAAACAACTACCTGAAAACGGTTTGTATCTTTTTATAGATCTCCTTCTTTGTAGGCATCAGTTATTTTAATGTTCAGAGTGCTGGGCAGATGCTAAGTAGGCCATTGCTTCACTTTGTTGATAAAGCTTTAAAATCTGTATCACCTGTACTTTCCTAACGATGACTGTGAATAAGCCATAATCCTAACACATTTATCAAGTTCTGAGATCTTAGTAAAAGATATCTGAGAGCTCAAATCTTTTGTGGTGTCCAAATCTTGCTTAAAATGTTTGCTTATAATTGCTTTTTGCTTTTTACCAACATAATACACTCATCTTGCTTAAAATCTTTCATTTTTAAAAATTTATTTTTGAGATTAGTGCCCAAACATTTGAAAGGTATTATACAAACAAAAGCGTTTGGGTAAAAAGAGCACTCCTCACAATTCACAAAAATGGTTAGGATGAGGCTGGAAAGCGTTTCTTTGCGGGTTAATGTTGGACAAATCCGCTGATGTCTTCCTACAAACACAATAAAACACTCAACAGTTGAAGGGGTCAACTTCGCACCCCAACAGCCCCACCGTAAAGCCGCAGCCTCGACCACGTCCCAGGGACCACAGGGCCGTTTTAAAAAGAAAGATTGATGCAGTGGCTTTAAGTGGAGGTGAAGGATGGTGCTCGGGCCTCCGCAGCGAGAACTAATGCCGACCACAGCGCACATTAAAACGGCCTCAGCAAGACGAATGAGGAGCGCTAATGAGGATGACGGATAGACTCTCTGCGCAAAAGGCAAACTCCGCTTAAACGCGCGCAATGACAGCGGCCGAGTGATGAATGGACACTAAGTGCTGGGTTTGGCGGACCAAGACCCTAGTAAATCCCCTCCACCCAACACCACCCCCTCCTCATCCTCCTCCTCTTCATCATCGTTCTGCATTTTCAAACCCCAAAAATAGCGAGAAAGCGCGCCGCTCGAGCGTAAATCACGCGAAGCGCGCCGATGTGATGCGCGACGGTGTAAATTAACCTCAAACCTTTAAAGCGGCCGATCGGAGAGCCTTTAGCTGAGCGATAGCCCATCTGGCGCTGGGGCTATTTTAGGGGGGCAAACCGCATCCCCTCCAAAAGGGAACTGAGACCACCTAGAGCAGGGAGAGTCATAGAGAGGAGAGGGACTGTATACATGCTCCCCAACCCAAATAAAAACGTGCCCCCCCACCTCCCCAGTGTTTGTGAAGGTTAATGGTAACAGTTGCCAGCAGCCTAATGAACACCATTAATTTAGCACCAAACCTCGTCGCTTTTAAATTACGCCGCGGAGTGACGGGCGGTGCCAGAGGAATTGTGCGGAATGTGTTGTGTGCAGTATCCTTCCCCTCGGGTAGGACTTGGCTGGAGTTAGGATCATATGACGCAGAGCGCCATTCCACCAGTCGTAGCACAAACCCAAACCATGTCTGCGCCATCCAGCCCCACACCGCTGACATCAGGCTCTAAACATGACATGATACCCTGAACACGCTGGCCTATTAGAGTTGCTGAAGGCAGAGACTGAGAAACGTATACTATAAATCAGAAGTTTCTAATCACTTATATTATAATACCTTGTTATTGCACACAACACTAACTTTAGACGTTTTGCTCAATATTTAAAGATATTAACAAAAAGTCATTCATACATTCATATTGAATTTTAGCTTTCTCCCATAAATCCAGAAATAATATCTGTTGGGCTTTATGCACCAAAACACAGTCATACTTCATTTTCTATTATCAATTTCCAACCTCGCTTTATCCCTCAGAACTAAACAAGCTGGTTTTGTTACTGCGCCTACAAGGATACAGTTGCAAAAGTGTCAAATGTGAGGTAACCCTTTGGAATGATCTGGATTTCTGCATTGACGACCAATAAAATGAGGTTGGATAGTTAAAAAAATAGTTACAGACACACTCTAACTAAACATTTAACTTTTCATTCTTTTATTGAGCTCATTGAGAGACATCCACAGTGCAGGCTGGAAAAGAGCCTGAAATAAAAAAATAAACAAAAGTGAGAGTGGCAAAAAAAACTCCTCAACAATAAGACGGAGAAACTTGCAGAGGACCCAAGACACAATGCGTTCTCCTCTGGATGACACTGCAAATGACCTGCACTCTAAAAGCAGAGTTTTGGAATAGTGAATAACAAATGAACAATAGTGATGAACAAAACAAAGTGAATCCAATAAAAGAGCACAAATGTTCAATGGCTGACAGGTTAAAGAATGAGAATTAAGTGGTTTAAAACACAAGGACAGTAGGTAAGTATGGAGTTAAAGTCCACACACAGGTGAAACAACACAAACACAAACGTGAATATAGAATATGTATCATAGAAATGATACAAAGAACACTTCATAATACAGGTCGTTAGTAACCTGTATTATGTAACCTGTATTATGTAAGAGCAAATCATGAACAAAGGTAGGTTGAATCATGTGACATACTGTTAGAGAACACTCTTTATTTATTAAATTTTTAGTAAAAAAGTTCAGAAAGTTTCTCAGGTCAGAAGATCTGATATATATTAATACACCTGGATAAGGAAGAACCGTATTCAAACTTGCTTCAAAGCTACAGAGAAAATGACACACCTAACAACCAGTTGGAAGACCTGGTAGACCTCCAAAACTGTCCCCAAACAGCATTTGAAACTTTAATCTTTGAGAGATCTGAAAACATCCACAGGTGTTTCTGTCCATCCTTCAACTGAGAAGACATCTCTGCACCGTGGGTCTGAAAAAAGCTATCTGGAAGCCCATGTGTTGCATGCAAAAATTTTTATTGACTCATGTATCTGTGAAGTTGCATGAAAATTATATTTTATTTTAAAACATTCTGTGAACAAAACTGCTTAAAAATGATGGTTTGAATGATTTGAAAACTTACAAACTTTTGATAGCTGATTATAAACTTTTGAACAGGAGTGTGTATTTTTGTCCAGAAGCTCTGCGGTGGGGCGTACTGAAGGTGGAGGAGACCAGAGGAGAGGAGAAGGGTGGATGAGGCTTGTTGATTCACCGCTTCACCTGCATGCTCGACAGCCTGTGTCGAAACTCTCTGCTTACTCACAACGTGGCAAGCCGCAGCAGTACCACGCTCCTGCAACAAGGCCAGGAGAACACCTGCCAGACGCACACCTGTGCATGTGAGCGTTTTTCACATAAGACGTGCAGGCGGCCTTACGCTCACAGGTACGGCAGCGGCAATGCCAACATTTCACTTCGTGGGATGCCAGGGGCTGTCAGAGAGGCATGGAGGTGATGGGGGCCTTGCCAAGCACTGCCCGTATAAAGACCTGCCATATTATGACAACATGTAGCTGAAAAGATGTGCATCTTTTGACAATCCGCGTTCAGTCAGCAGAGCAGAACGTTTCCTCATCAGCTGCTTTTGCTGCCAGATTCTTCCTGCTGTTCACATGGATGACTTGGGAAAGATAAAAGCGTATTTGGATAAATTATAAATCAGACTGAAACTTTTATTTGAGCTGGAGTAGTTCTGTAACGTTTAAAGAGAAAATTCCACCATTTTTTCAAGAATTCTATATAATTTAGGCGTAGACATCAAGGTCATTCAAAGTGGTTCAATGTGAAATGATTAATTGTAGAGATACATATACACTCTGATTTCTTTACAGGGGTGGTGATAGGAATCAAGGTTGCCATGTCTACAATGCAAATTTACGCATTTTGTTTACTACCCAACCCTACCAGTGAACTATGTATCTTCTGAATTTTGATATGTAACATTATTAATAGTAAATTCAGTGGATTTTTTTTTTATTCTCTGGGTACTATTTTTCCACACAACACCCTCCATGAATGAATTCTAAACGCTTTAGGCCAAATTCTTACTTTAAAACCCTCGTAAAACAATGTCTCAGACATCAACTAGCACATTTAGAATTATATAATGTAGTAACTTGGTGTGAGGGAGATTTTAGAGCCATTCAACATTTCAGATGTCTGGTTCCTATCGTCACCACTGTGAAAAACTCTGGCTCAGTAAGTTTCTCTAGAACAGAACATTTCACACCTGATCGACTTTGTTTACTTAATTTTGCATTCAGTGGAGTCCCCTTTTAAACGGTGCATTAAAATTGATCAATAGAATCTGAAGAAACAACAGTTTTGATGTCACAGACATCTATGTACTATGCAGTAGAGATATCTAATGAAGTTAGCATGTTAACCAGTTAGACCTGACCCATCCTGTCATGTAATACTACTCTGTTCATCTAGAGGCAATAGTGAGTCTCTGTAGCGTTAATTATGCCATCAGTCCAACATAAGAGAATGAAGAAGCAGCACTGCCCCGATGGCATATTCTAAACTCTTTTCAGTTATGTTGAAGAACAAAGGAATGTCCCTTAGCTCTTTTTCTATTGGACAGGCTTGATGGGCTTAAGCTGTCTGGCCACATTGAGAAATCCTGCTTTGGGAAATACCTCCCATGTGTTAGAGCATAGAGACGGATTTTAAACTGATGCAGAAGGATAGAGTTTATTATAGGCTGGGCCGCTGTCCAACGGCCCACCATAATGCTGTGTTTACATGTTGGTGGTATGTAGTCGAGAGCAAACCCGATATTCCACTGCTCAATGGAGCAGCAGCTGGAAATTCTGCCTCTGGAAAATTCTTCAGTGGAACGTGCCTTTCGATTGTTCAATTTTACCAACTTTCACTTACCATCGACCGCAGTAGTGGAATAAACTGGATGTTGAGTTTTTTGTGGAAGGAAGCCATGAATGCCCAACATCTCATTGTCGAGGTCTATCTGCACCCAGCATTTACAGCTGCTCTCAAAGATCTCACTGGTATTATGTTCCCCTTCAATAAGACACTAACATTTACAGAATCAGCTACTAATTTTCCTCACATGCTTCTTCAATAATTGAAGAAAGAGATTGGATTGGCATAAGATAATACATACGACAAAAGTAAATAAGTGGAAAATACAGGAGTTTCCTGCAGTTCTGTAACAGTCAGCTGTAACAGTAGGATCTAAATTCAGAGGTACTATTAAAGTTTGAACACTGAAGCAGTGGTTAGGCCCAGTAGAACCTGTTAGCAGCAACAGAATATTTTATAGTCACAGGCAGATTTTTAATTTACCTACAACATACAAATAGCATTAGCTACAAAGCTCAATAAAAAACAGAAGAGTCCAGCCGCGCTGGAGAATGAAAGTTCATGGCTCAGCAAAAAACATTAGAAAATATCCCAAAATCACAAAAATCAACAGGGCACATAAATACAAAACAAATAAGCGAATAATCTCACCTAGTTCCTTAGAATATTTCCACGTGATAAGTAGTAATTTATATTACAAAGTACAAATTCACAATGTAATCCGTCTGATCCTTACATGTTTGATAAAGTGTAGTGGGTTACACTTCTGCCCTTCACACTAGTTATGCTGTAGACCTGGGTAACTACGCCATGCCAGAGTCCTTAAACAATTCTCCTAACACTGCCTTTACCTACCTGCGTACATGTAACCTGTCCAGATAAGCGCGTCTGCCAAAGGCTGTAAATGTAAATATAACCCAATTTCGAGCATAAATATGACAGAAAATAGAGAAAATAAATCATTGGCAAAGATTCACCAAACAATCCCATAACCTTGGTTGTCCTCAAGATTAGCACTAGCCTTTCCCCTCCTCTCTTTCTGTCCAAGTCAAAATAAGAGTCTCCAACAGGAAGGACTTGCCAAGAAAAACAAACAATGAGTGCATATACATGCACTTAATAATCTACTGATAATCGGATTTCTCTAGTTATCTTCATATGAAAAAACTTTTGGAGTGATGCTACATGCTTAACTTAGTGAATTATTTAAATATTATTTATCTTCTAGATACATGTTCATATTTTTATGTAAAGCAAAGCCTGCCTCTTGTGGAGTGTACCTAATATCTGATTCCTTAAGTGCATATGTACAGATTATGTTTCATCCTAATTTTTACCTGATTGACGAAGTCATGTAGAGAAGTCAGGACCAGTGTTAAATGTAGGTCCGGTGTGTAGTGGGGTCACACTTTCATCTTAAAGCTTTCATCTTTGAGAGAGAAGAAAGCAAAGCTCCACTCTAGCTTCAGATCTGAAAACATCCACAGGTGTTTCTATCCATCCTGAATCCATCCATCCATTTCAAACGTAATATTTCATTGTTTTCAATGAAGGATCATTTATCAGACTACCACAGACTTTCCAGACTACCATGGAAACCAATTGTTTCGTTTTTTGTTTTGTTTTGTGTGTGTGGTGAGGGGGGGCATCATGAATGCCCAACATCTCACTGTTAAGGTCCAGGTGCACCCAAATTATACAACAAAACATTAGAAAACACATCATCATCACTTATTCTTACACCTTAATTAAACAATCAACGCTGCCAAAGCTCTCCTCTAGTAATTATCCAATGCTGTGATCATGGCAACATTTGCATGTATGCATGAAAGTGCTGCATTTATTACAGACATATTTCTGAGAAATAGACAAAGACAACACTGCTTATGATGGGGAGAGTGAGAGAGACAGCCAGAGAGAGAGAAAGGGAGAAAGAGAGAAAGAGAGAGGGATGACTGGCAGGATTAGGGTGGAGTTGTGTGACTGCTGGAATCCAGCGGTGACAGACAGGTCTTATTAAAGCGCAGTGCCTCATCAGTGCCGCCCATTGAAGCCTCCGGCAGGGCCGCTCCTTGGCCGGGCCTGCAGAAGAATGGAGCGACTGTGGGGAGAGAGGGAGTGAGGGAGAGAGGGAGAACACTAGGCTGAGGCAAACAGGAGAGAGAGGCTTCTCTAATTTGTCTGAGATGGATCTAATTCCTCAGTTCAAAGAGGCAGGGAGGAAGACCTGTGCTGATTGTTCATTCATCTGCGCTCAAAAGAGAGATAAGTCCTTTCTCTCTCCCTCTCTCTAATTCTTTGATTCTCTCGACAGAGCAGGGGGCGACTGTAATCTGAGCATCACTGATTGAAGCTCTAAAGCTCATCCAGCAGACACACAGACTTCAGGCTGTTTCATGTTTCACAGCATAACCTGTCTTCGCATTGCTGGAGATATAATCCATTCAGAATTCCTGGAATCTTCTCGTTTCCCCCCCTTTCCAGCCACACCATCTCACTAAGCGCCAATACTGTGTTCCGAGGACTCATCTACTAAAGCAAATCAACATTCACATAGAAAACTTTTGATATATCGAAGGAAATTGATGAAATGTACACAAAAGCCTTCAACACCAATAATACAATATCAAATCTATCCATATTAAATAGTCTACTCTTTTATTGCTACTTGTCATCCAAAGCTGCTTCAAAATGTCTTCCTGACATCTTCTCTGTGAAGGTACACTAACATTAACTACCCAAACTCAACTCAGTTGCCTTCAGTATTCCACTTGTACAAGGGAAGAGAAAGTCAAACGAAAGTAACAGAGTTTCCAAAACTTGAGTTCATAAAATGATTTAAAAACATGGGATTCCTAACAACCACCTGAAAGACTTGCTAGACCACCCAAACCCCATCCCCATCATTTAAAGCTTGGAGCAAAACTATTGCTTCAGATCTGAAAACATCCATGTGTTTCTGTCCACTCTTCCATTGTGAGAAGACAACTCAATATTATGAGTCTGAAAGGATGTGTAGCTGATCAAGAAGCTCCTCACAATAAACACTTCTACCGGAACACCAAACTGGACATCTGAGATGATTTTTTTAACCAATAAGTCTAATTTTGTCATTTGGATTGCTTTGATGGTGAGATGCAGAAAATGCTAAACTTCTAAGACTGGACTTTGAAAAGCTGAATGTGAGCAAATCATAGAAGCGTTGTTGAGGCGTGTAATTTCCTTTTAATTTTGTTTTGTTTTAAAGACAAGATTTCTGAAATAACTGATCATCTGATCATCCAGTTCTCATGAATTGTTCACACAACATAATGAATGTAAAAATAAAAATAATTTTAATTCAGTTTTAATTAGAGTTACAATATACAAAAAAGATCATGCTAACTAGGCCAATGATAGTTTCTTCCATTATTAGACATGTTCAGAGTTACTTTAAAATGGATTAAGGTGCAGGTTGTTAAAAAAATTATTTGTAACCTAAAATTGTACTATATTCTACATAGTCATCAGAATATAGTCAAATAAACATAATCTGAATGCTTTTCATTACTTACAGATGACTTCATGTAATCAAACTTGTGGTCGTATAATTGAAGAAAGATAAAGGGTGATTCTTCAATGGGCTCTTTTTGCCATCTTAACTTAGTTTTATAAAGTAATGCATTTCACTTGAATTTCATTATAAAATCACACTGTTAGACTTAATTATATTTAATTTCTGAATAATTTAAAAGCTACTGATGGTGAAATTAAAAACCTGTCAGTACCATCAATAAATGTCATTATCATCTTAACAGGTCATGTGTTGGTAATGATGTGTTGCAGTAGTGACAATTTTCACTTATGTAATAAAAAAACTAGCTAGCTGGATTTGCTAAAATGAGATAACAGCTAGTATAAGATGCACTTTAAATACACATAAATAAATAAATAAATAATGTGTAAATGTAATGTTTTGTTGTAAAGTGCTGCCGTACTGATGTAAGCGGTAATGACGCTGAATAAATGTACTCTATGATCAGGAGCAATACACGATTCAATTACTCTCATTTCCAGACATTAAAATATCAATCTTCACTCATGGCTGTCATGTGCTCCTTTGTGCGTCTTTGTTTCCATGGTTACAACATAAACAAATGCTACCTGTAAATAATTCCCTGCATAAGTCATACACTGTTGCGGTAATGACAATAACATTGGGGGCGATAATATATTGCTCCAAAATTTGCATAGGTTGTACAAATATGAAACTAAATAGTACATATAGTAGTTTCCCATAATGTGATCTTTTTCATAAGTTTTACTATTACTATTTAGCATTTTATTGGGGCCCAGAAGTTTTAATGTGGTTGGGGACAATGCCAAAGTAGCAGAATATTTATGTTTAAATCATTATAAAAATGGAAATCATAATTATTTTGGTGTGTCTTTTTTGGTGATGAAAGGAATTATCTTTTTAATACCAAAAATGTTAGTTTTGTATTAAAGTAATTTTAACACAAATGAATAACCTAGGGAAGTAAAAGTTCCCCTAATTAAAGAATCACCCTCAAACAAATTTTAAAACAAATTTCAAGACTTTAAACAGGGCACAGAGAAATGTGCTGTTTATGAAACTATATATATATAGTAATCTGCAATTAGTTTTTTTAGCTCTGCCTGGCGTATGGAGTCTGAGATGAATTCTGCTGTTCAGATGGAGTGACTCCTTGGTCATTGGTGCTGCCACTGGAGTCTTTTCACTTTGTAGAAGTGTGTAGTTTTACCAGGTGCTTCAGAAGATTACATTTACTATTCTTGGTTGAGGATTGTGACACCTGCACATAGATGAAGACTTACCAGAATATTTTTGTCCTTGATCTGGAGGAGGAAAAATAATGTCCATGTTTCCAGGACAAGCTCACTTTGCCCAAACTCTCAGCCTTTGTGTGAACTAATACTGATCGATACACTCATTTAGTGCGCAACCATAATGGGGTGATCATAAACAGGAAACTGGGTTTTATTACTTCATAGGTAGGATGCGTTAGTCTGATGCAGTCTACAGTTGTCTATTAATACTTTCATGCAAAACAAAAGTAATAAGTAATGAGCCCTTTTAAATGTTCAACATTGTAAATGGTTTGTTTTATTTGAAAAGGTAATTAGGCTCGTTACCAGCAGAAGCCATGAATTACAGAACTGAGTTACTGGTTGCGTGTGCCCTGTAGAACAAAAATAACGTCTTCAAGTGAGAAAAACATTCTTTACTTTATACAAAAAAGGCAAAAAAAGACATTAGGGTAAGCCAAACACAGAGACAACAGAGGTTGGTGAAGTGAGTCTTTGTCACCTGTGAAAAGTAGCATAAATTAAACAGGAAGTAAATATAATAATGTAAGTCTTTTTGCCTGGAAAGAGTGGTTTGAGCGCAGTCCTTCTAGTAATTGCCCTGCATTTAGAAAGTATCTGTAATCTGAACACTGTCTTTTTTCCCCTAATGGAATCCAGTGACCTTTTTCTATCCTAATTATGTAACACTGTTACATGTATTCTATTACCCAAGCCAGGACCTGTTAGAACCTTTCATATACTAAGACCTAAGAAACAGTGCAGAGTGGACAGTCCTTTAGAAACTGTGTAGGTTAAGGGGGACTTGTTGTGATTTGGCCTGAAGCGATGCAGGCCCATGCAGCTCCCTGTAAAGAGAGAGCAAGCCCTGCCAGCCGCAAAGCACAGACCAAGCAAAGACCTGTTACAGCAGGCGCTGCAGGCTTCTAATATCTCAGAAGGTATGTGTGGACCGACACGTCTACACTTCCCTCCATCACTCACGCGTTCTTAAAAATGTCTAACCGCCGGCCAGCCCCGAGCACAAATGACCTCATCATCTTGAGCTATGTCTGTTTTTCACTCTCCGCTACAAATAAGGTCCTGCAGTGATTAGGCTGAAGGAAAGGCAGCACAGACTTCCAGTACATTTGCACTTCTAGCCACAATTAGAAGAGGACATAACTCCAAAAGAGTCTGACAGTTAAACAAATGCAGCGCACATTTGTTTGCGTTGTGAAGAAGTGAGATTTATTTTTGTACGAACGCAGGAGAGCACTGTCCTCTCTGGCCCAAGTGCACAGAGAACACCTGTCGCCCGGGACAGTGGATATGACCGCTTGCCCTCAGTGATCTCGATGACAACCCTTCTGCCACTTAAAGGCCTTGTGAAATGCATTAGCATAGCAGCATTTGGCATGGCAATGAATTGTATGTGCGAACATGTGCGAACACAAGTTTGAGTGAAGTTCTTTATTAAAGGGCTCATATCCCACAATTAGCTTGTATTTATACTAATGTTTATATGGTTTATGCACCAGCGATGATAAAAATGGTTATTTTCCAATCTGTTTATCCCTTTAGGATTGCCTGATATGGGGAATTAAGCTCAGCTCAGATTGATACAGATTGTATTGCACTTCTATCAAAAAGCTCTTAAAGCTGAAACACTGCTTAGAACTGAGCGAACAGGGCTAAACTGAACATAAGCTGAACATATGTAATTACTTGGTTTTGTAACAGCACAGAATTATTCAATTCTAAGTGCAGCATTGATTCCATATATGCATTGTAAGTGTATATGGGCTGGTTAATGAATGGTTTTAAATGTTTAACAAATCTTACACTATACCATAAACTCCTTTAAAAAGGCAACAAAAAAGCACAGTATGGGCCTTTAATCAAAAAAAATTCAAATGAACTGAAGATTCTTGTTTTAAGATTCTTGTTTAAGCATTTTTTTAAATCTAAAACAGACCAAAAAATGTATTGGTTTCTTGTAGTCCAACACAAACATAGAATAATTCCACCAATTTCTACATAATTCAGTTATTAATATGTACACATACATTCTCAAAGCTCCCTCACAGAAAGTTATTACATGACATGGTTATTAGTACAAGCCCTGATGCATAGAATATGTTCTGTGACAGTTCTGAGATCAATTTTGACCTTAAAGATGTTTTATAAATCTGTGGAGCAAGAAGGATAAGTGGCTTGAAAGAGGAATGAATGAATGAAGGAATTAATTAATTAATGAATTAATGAATGTTCATAGTGAGAGAAACTTACATGGCGCTGTTAGGCAAAATAGTTCCCAAAGATTTCATTATTTTACTGTTATCAGGATTATTTAAAGGACACCTGTACGTCCATTAGTATGATTGTATTTGCAGCCTGTCAAAAAAGTGTAAGTTTCTCTACAATGACCCATTTCAAATAAAAACATTATTAATGACTTTGTTAACAATATTTTTACATTAGGCTGAAATTTTGGAGAGCTGGTAGATTCCCATTTTGTTCTGGCCTTTTCACTGTATCATTCTTAGTAAAGCTATTAAACCCCTCAGATATTATGTGGTGTGCACCAGATACTGTAAAATAAAATACACCACATGGTATGTGGAACTTAGTAACTAATGAGGACCGGATACTTTGTAGTGCAAAATACACTGCACAGTACGCGGTTCTCACCAGAACATTACCTAACAAAGTGCACCTTTAGAGGTACCATACAAAATTATGGGCAGGCTTAAACAAAGCAAAAACTTTTTTCTCATAGTGATAAATTAAGTTCACTCGTGGTGAACAAAACTTCAGTTTGTCAGAACATAGAAGCCGCATGTAAGTCGATTAATGAATTATTAGTTGATTTATTCACATGAAAAATTTAATTTAGTGCTAAATGGTATTAATTGGTAACACATATTGCAAGTGAGCTTTTTGCTTCTGAAATATTTTAAGATGTTTTGACTTTTAGTTTCATTTTTGTTTCTAGCAAAATTGTGTCTGTTTTTTCATCCCTGTGTTTGTTGAGTTTATTTGTCATACATGACACTGAAGCTTTCAAACTGAAAGAAGGAAAAGAACATTTTTTAAAACTTTAGATTATTTGCATTTCTTCCAGTGCAGGTAACATTTTCAATAATCATGAAGACAGAACAGCAATATGGGTGACTATTTTTCTCTCTCATGTCTCATCATTGCCTCCCTAACACGTGTCTCTTGTAGACCTCGGGCAGTACTTCACTCTGTACTTCCATACGTTATCATACCTGTCTCAACATACTTCCAAAGAAAAACACCTAATGCATTTCCAATTCCTTCAACATCTTTCCCCAAACATTGCAGGCCTGTGTGTATGAAATACTGCATTCCTCCTTCGTCCCTCCAGTATTCCCTTGAAGGCTTTGGCTACGTGTGTAAGATTTATGATGTAACATAATGGATGTGGAAAATGTATTATTTTTCCTCAGAGCTAAAAAAAAAAAAAATTAGGGGACCTCTATGTATGGTTAAAGAAAGTGCTCTGGGGGAGGGGAGTTTTCCCTCTGATTTCTTGAGGAAGGCAGCATAAATCAGTGAAAGGCCAGATCCGTCGGGCCCTCGGGCAGAGAAACGCAAAACCAGCCAGGGTTAATGGAAGTGCAAGCGAAGATTTATTTTAATTGCTCCATTGTAATTTTTTTGGAATTTAAACAAAATGTCCCCTTTGTCGAGGCGGAGCACTAAATTACTCTGAGTCTGCATGGAAACTGTGAAGTGTCACCCAACTTTTCCGCTCGCTGGATAGACGGACTGGCGGTGGGGATGGAGGGAGCAGGACAAGAGTTCAAGTTCAAGTTTAAGAGGCTGGAGCATAGAGGAGAAGGGACCGAGGTCAAGTTGTAGTTTAGACCATTACAGCTGTCTCTGATCAGGTCATTTAGACGACAGTCAGTTTAAACTGTCTAATTCCCCTGACTGGGAGCAACAGGGCCCAGGCTTTATGAACTTCGAAGCTAACAGTAACTCAAAGAATTCAGTGCTTTAAACAGACCAGAACACCTTGACAAACAAAGATGAAGGAAACACAAAGCACTTCAGGTACACCAGTTCCATGTTCTGCGTGTGAAAACAGAGTTTGGAAGTTATGAGGAATCCTACGCAGATGTAGCCTATGATACAGAAAGCATGATTTGTGCTACCTGACATTTTCAGAGCGGAACCAGAGCGGTTTTCTCCTTGTCTGGATCCTTGAGCTAAGGGCTGTCATTTGTTTTTAGGGTTGCTAAGTTGTTACCAGGCTGTTGTTGACAGTGTATCCCAGGTGGTTGCCAAGGTGTTGCTAGGCTGTCACCATACTATCCCATGTGGTTGCTAAGATGTTGCTAGGCTTTTACCATACTATCCCAGGTGGTTGCCGAGGTTTCACTAGTCCATTTGAAAAAAATGGTCTTAAAACCTTCAATGCAAATGGGCGCGGAACACAGAACAGGCAGATATATTTAGTACAGTTTTTTGTGACATCACAAAACTGTGGCTGTGTGGAAAACAAATAGTAAATAGTAAGTAGTGCATTCTAAAACTTTAACGCTGTATTTTATTTCAAAACGATGATATGTTTTCTATGATATGAGCTCTTTCTAGCGAACAGATTAGTTACTTTAGCTAAAATGCTGAAACATAACTTTTTGCTGCACTGCATAAGTATCACTGAGTTTTATACCAGAATGCACCAAATCCTGCTTCACATACAGACCTTCCACCTTCTGCACAGCACCAATTAAAGCAGTGCAGCTTCTCAACTCACAGATAAGGGGTGCCTCCCAGTGGATACATAATGCAAAGGCTTGACTAAAATGAAACTAAAAGTTCTAATCATAAAATTCAGGAGAGATGCACAGAAAGCAACAAGAAAAATCCAGGCATGAAAGATGTTTTTAGCATATTGCAGCCCACATAACTCGTCTTTCTTCTGCTGTGGTGACAGAAAGGGCAAAACACAGCGGTTAGACCCCCATTATTGCAGAGAGATATTACAGAGCCCAGTAGGGGCTTGTTTAATATAAAGCTCATCAGGTAACTGAATAGTCTATATGTCTGTGCGCGGGGGGGAGCGGTTTTGGGGGTTTGTGGGGGGTGGGTAGGGTTTGCTGGTTAGCCTGCACCATATCCACATATCCGCTCTGCTTGTGTCCCAGCTGTGACAGAGCTATTTTTACTTGCGCAAAGCATGCTGGGATCGCTCAACACCCCGCGCGCCTGCATCAGCACGTGTTCAGACAGACGGAGAGCGAGCTGATGATATTATTACTTATTATTGAAATAACCTCCTGCCACCTGTCTCCCCACACTCCGCTGCCAAAGTATATACCTATAAAACGCCTCTCCTCACCGGCCATCACGCTCATATGCACCATCGCAGCACTTCTCCCGTTCAGCGCTAATAACAGCATGCAAATCAAATCACTCATTCCACCTTAATTAACTGATTAGCTGAACTAATCGTCTGCTGTGGATGCTTTTTTTCAGGAAAACCGTCAAGTATGGTCTAAAATTGTATAATTAATTAATTAATGTTAAACAAAATGTGGACAAGTATGCATTGCTTAGCTACCCAGATAGCAAGTGGACACCAACCCGTTATTGATCAGAACCATGAATTTGGGTCGAGGTTGAATTTCAATGTCAGCAGTGTGTCAGATTAACATTAAGTTATTAATGCCAGTTGGCATCTACAAATGCTGGCCATAATGATGTTGAATATATATTAATTTACAGTTGACTGTGAGATGATAATCTCTGGCTTGTGCATTTGGCAGATGTTTAATATACACTGATTTATAGTAGAGAGTAAAATATTGTTAGAAGCAGTTATGGTTGATAATAGTTAGCATAAATTAATGCTGGTACTGTTTGGGTCAAAACAGTAGTAGCAACCACAACCATCTTAAAATATGGGGATTACACTGTTTTTTAGCTTTTCTACATAATATGATGGTTGAGATGTAAAACAGAGGAGTCATCATTGTCTACAACACAAACACTGCCACCTTATTTCCTTTCACTGAACATTAAACACACAGTTCTGAATCACACCACTCTCTCACATAAAATGAAAAATTAATTATGTCTCAGGGAACTCAGAGTATAACATTACAAATGCTTAAATGAAAAATATAATATACAAATATAATAAAACACAGTTTGAGAATTGAGTGGGATTGGTTAATGAGCAGCTTGATTAGCAGCTCTCTGTTCACTTCTCATACAGAACTAATGTCATTATCCAGCTTTTATGTGATGCTCATAAGGAAAGGATGAACAGACCTGCAGATGGACAGATGGACGGATGAACAAAGTAATGAGTGAATCAAGGAACGGGCGAACAAAGACTGTTGGTTTATGGATGAAAGAAAAGCTGTTACTCTGACTCTAAAACTGTTTTGTGTGTGTGAGCCAGAGATCTTGTGATTGGTCAGGGGTAACAGGAGCGTTTCTGGATAGAAGAGAAATATGGAGAAACCTATCAGAAATATATCAGTCATTGGGATTATTATTTAAAGGGAATAAGTAGTAGTACCAAATTGTCTTTCTAAGACCCAACAGATCATATAATTAAATATGGGCTATGCTGTTTATTTGTCCAACTAGCTGTGTTTAGCTACAGCTTGTGTTAGCATTGTGTGCTACGAGTGAATATAGGTGTTAATATATTTAGATAGCAACTTGGGACAGTGTTTCAAGCTTTTTTTGGTTAAAACGTTCTTGGGTTATTTTTTTTCAGAATGGTTCATTAGCATGTGGCACCCATATTGTTTACAATACGTTTTGATAATTTTTGACACTCAGGGTCTTGTGAATTGTTTGCATATTTTTTCTGATTTTTTTAGGCATAAACTCTCAGACTACTTTGCAAGAATAGGTCTAGCATATTACGCAAATTAGCAAAACATCTAAGTAGGTGGAGCTAAAAGTGCCAAATTACAAAGTGATTTGTCTGAAGCCAAGGAATCAGGAAAAAATACATTTGTCTGTAAAAAATCTACTTCAGGCATTATGAGACAAAACGTGTGTTGTTGCACCATAGCGCCACCATCAGGCTAAGGAGTGACATTTCACACCTGTTCACGGTTTTTGCTCCACATTGTGTATTAGCCGTGAAAAAGTATAATAATAATAAGAAGAAGAAGAAGATGAAGAAAACCCCAACAATTACATGCTTGGACCCAAAAAAGCAATTAACAAACAAACATTGAGCTTGCTTTTCTATTTTATCCTAATCAAGTGAACAAACTACCAACTACATTTTATGAGCGGGTCCAAGCACAATCAGCCCAATCAGCCCAATCAGCACAATCAGCTCAATCAGGCCTTAAGCAGTTTGGGCCAATTAGGCATAACAGGGCCTAATGCAGTCTGAGCCGTACTTACATAGAGAGCATGAAAAATGTCAAAATTCATCAAAATGCCTTCATGTGCCATTATTGTTGAGCAGTGGTCTTTAACCGGCAGAAGGCGTCTGTAGCTTGATACTAGATGTCTATGGAGAAAATAAACAGATTTTTTTATTTCTATTTCACTAGAACCAAAGCAGTATCCTTCAGCATATAGAGGTCCACATATATGAGGATTACAAGAAGACAGCTGTGTACAAAAGTTAGCTTTTTATCATTAAATATCAACTGTTAGTATACAGGAATAAACCAAAACATGAAAATTTTATTTTACAATCAATCTTAAAAGAAAGGGATCATTTGGTTAAATGATTTTCTTGACTGAGTATTATCACTGCATTTTGTATGTTTACTTGTTTGGTGGCAGAGCCGATCTGGGTGCCATAGCTAAGCTAAGCTGCATGACTTGACTCACATATTCAAGAGACGAAGGGTGCGTCTGAAATCGCGTACTTCCATACTGAACAGTACAAAAGCAGTGCGCGAGTGTGACTAGGGTGTCCAAATACGTAATGCTCAGCAAGCAGTACACGAAAAGTCCCCAGATGACGTACTGCCCCGACAGACATTTTCAAGTATGCAACCCCAGCACACTGTCCTTTCCCAGGATTCTATCGGTGAAAAGCGGTATGTCAGCTGTGTGTACGTAGCTACGGCTAGTCTACAGTAACTTTATAGAGGCCAAAAACATTCTTACCTTTTAATGCGAGTTAATTTAAAGAGTGATTTTGGAGCGTTTCTATTGGTCAATTCACCATGAACCTTTTACAGGATATAAAGAACAGCTGTTGTGATTAAATGATAATGAAAATAATTTAAAAAATCAACATAGATAGAAAGTCGATAGTATTAAGTTCCGTCCGTGTTTTGACAGACAACACGAATAGCCAATGAGAATGAGAATAGCGCCGCCCCCAAACCAATCAGGTGGCTGAACTAGAGTCCAGCCATTTCATGTTTGGTTGAAGCACACAGCACAGAGTGTAGGCATAGCGGCAGCTTAACCCACTTGTTAGTAATCTGGTTACTGCAGGCGTCACAGTCGAGCAGAGAGAACAAAATAAGAGAAAATGACGACAAAAAACGTTACTACTACTAAAAGAAACATGTTACACGTGTTAATAATCTTAAAATTATCTGCTAAAATAGGAACAACAAGTAAACAGGTGCTGTGTTGAGATGGTGGGATGTTAGCGCTTTAAAGGTCAGTTCTACTGTTGTGATCATCTATACTGTGCAGAGCTGACAGAGCGTTTCTGTGTAAAATACTCCCACACTTGGCACACGAGTGATTGTAGCTGCGGCTTGCGCTCCGGATAAATCTATGCTTTCAGTGGGTGCGGGAGATTTGATTTATTTCGTGATATATATCGAAATTGACTGATATGAAAAAAATTATCGTGATAATATCGCCCAGCCCTATGCTGAGATCGAGATTAAGTAAGTGCTCTGTAGGAATTCCCTGATCTGAAGACTCCGCGTGCAGACCCCTATTTAAGAAAATTACAGCTTACCACATTCATGGTAAGAAGAAAATGGTGCATGTTAATATTTTCACTACTCATATAATAAACAAGGTCAAATAAAATGTGTTTATAGGGCCAGCATTTTCCTTGCCACTTAAGGTCACTTAAAACCTGTCAAAAAATGTTTACATATTATCGCACTCTTATTTTTAAAAAATCCAGCTAAATTTCATTTTCTGTAATATGGGGTCTTGCTGTAGAACTGTAGCTAGTGTCACTGAGTGAAAACTCCTCTGAAAGGTCGTAGTGGTCCAAGTTGTGATGATCCCTGTTCTGAAAAAAACCCTGCCGACTGTGGTCTCTCCTTGCACATACCCGCCATCCTGGGTGCAAGCCAGCTCTTTAACACCTCCCACCCTGAAGCATGAGAAGCAAGGGGGTGGCCGTGTCCAGTGCTGACCCTCCATGCTGGCCCTCCAGGGGATTTGCAGTTCTCAACACCACTAGCGGCAGCCTACGTCGCCGCTAAGCCCATTGGCACTGTCTGAGTGCATACCCCACATACCCAGCCATCTGGACTCATCTCTCACCTGGAGACTCCCAGGCTTGGGCTATTAGATGCCTCCTATCAGTGTCCAGACTGCAGACATCACTGTTTCCCAGGCTGTAAAGGAAAAGCACGAGAGCTCTGTTTGAGTTAGATTGTGATGATGTGTGTGGAAGAGCAGGGTTGTGATAAGTGGTCCCAGGGCTGGCTTCATCAACACCCCACACTTTAACACTGTATTGCATGAGCTGTTAATGACAGCACTCTATAAAACTGCACCTTGAAATGTACCCAACCCTAGCCCCAGAGTACCCACCCTAGCCCCAGAGGCAATTAGTCACGTTGGTGATTGGTTATCACATGCCAAAGAGTGGATCTTCTGCAGTCCTGTTTAAAAAAGCATCACTAGGTGGCTCCTTACTAAGCTTCACAAACGCTCCACAAAAAGCGGGCAAGATTGCATCAGTACAACAAGGGCCTAGTAACTAAAAGATAAAGAATTAAACATAACTTTTATCTATCTTAGTGTAATTTATGTTAATCATAGCTCGATTATTCTAAAACATGGACAATTCTAGAAATATATGCGTCCAAATAATTCAGACTGATGCCACAGAGGATCCACCTTTTATTCCCTATTAAACACCAGTGCATAGTTCATTTAAGCTGTGCTTCTCAAACTTGCCCTTCGAAAATGTAGACCATCTGAGGGACCCTGAACATGTTTGAGGACCACTGCTTTAAAGAAGTACTCCAGCATTTTTCAACATATTCTTCACTTCATCCGTGTGACCAAATCACTTTGTATCTATTTGAAATATGTTTTGAGTCAACAGTTTCCTGCTTATTAAGTTCAGGAGTGCCTAAATTAGTGGTCTTCAACCCTACTGGAGAGCTACCTTCTTGCAGGCACCTGATCTATCTAATTCCTGCCTTTAGAAGTGTTTGATTAGCTGGAAGTGTGTTATATGTGGTCTGAAGGAAGAATCTGAAGAAGCCACTGGTCTACATTTTTTTAAATTAATTTGTTGTTTAATTTATCTTTTATTTAACTAGAAATCTTGAAATCTGTTTTAAGAGAGAGATATTACACCATTAGCAGTTACAGTATGAAGTATGAAACTGAGCATAACAAGACAGAGTAGGAATGAATGAGGCATGATACAAATCACAAAATCCAGTTTAGGAATAGAAATCACATTCCTTATACAGTTTTTTTATTAAAACTCATTAAAGGAGACAAAATCATTAAGACGTACTATGTTTTGAAGGTTATTCCATGACCAAGCTAGGAGAAAGTTGTTCTGCCCATTTCTGGACTAATCTAGGGTGCCTTGTAAGCAGCTTTCTAAAAGCATTAGAATCATAGCAGCTGTGGATGCGTGAGATAAAAATAAGAAGGGAGTTGACCCAACAGGGCTGTATGAATAAAAATATGCCAGTACTGCTGTCTCCTTAGGCTTAATGAAGGCCAAGAAACCAACTCATAAAGTACACAGTGATATGTATTGGACAGTGCTTTAGATATCAAATCCAACTGTGATACACAATTTGGACAGAAGAATAGAGAAGTCAGCACATATGTAAATGATTAGTGTTATTATTAAGGCTCTTCAGGGAACCACAGGTGGTTCATCTGCATCATCGCTCCAAAGAACGTTTTTGACTTTGTATTATTTGCTCTCAAGCCATAGTACATATTTGCTGTTAGAGTCACCAACCAATAAGGAGACCAGATTTCTGAAATGATGTTTATTGTTAATAATAGTTTTAATCTAGGATATAAAAAAGGAAGTACATATCAAGATTCATATATTGTGTGATAACTCTGAGTACTGTAATATGCTGAGGGTCAACTGATAATATTGGGTACTAACTATATAACTTTGTAATCCGTGTCAGTAAGTCATACAGAAGCCTACCATGGTGAGAGAAGCCATGCTAAATTAGGGAACATTCAATAAAATGTCAAGAAAATGGTCAAACTACAATGGTTTTAATAGATGTCAACACTACCCCACACATAATCATTGCTGCTGTTCCCAATAACCACATTAACTCAGTCCTGCCTCAGTCCTGAGAAAGAAGGACACTGCTGCCAGAGGAGCCACCGACTAAGATTGACAAAAAAGTTTACAATAAGCATAGGAACAAATAACAATAGCCTTAAAAACATTTACATTTCTTGCTTTGTCACGTTTTCAGTAATAAAGTCGCTATGTAAAAAGATCTTTAAAAATTGTATAGCAAAAAATAGCAGCTTAGCAGCTGGTTTGAGACAGGGATACGACAAAAAGATCACCACAAAAGATTTATTCATATGAAATATTTTGCCAATAAAAAGAGAACTGCGGCTACGGAAACACAACCTGTAGCTATAGCCCATTAGCCAGAGCCTAAAACAGGTTTATAGACATACTTAATGCATTCTAGTTGAAGTGGTGCTCACCACGCGTGCAGCACTTCATTCAAAATGAACCTTGTATAGAGCCTTATTATGCAATTTCACAGAGTCATACTTGTGTAAGACTGTGCAGATGGCGCACAAAGCTAAAGTAAACATGTTAGTAGTTAGCATTCCGTTGTTGCCATATTCTCTGTAAAATTACATGCTGGAGCTCTCATACATGCTAAAAACGTAAATCCCTGCAAATCAATTTATTTTAAAAGAAGCTTAGAATGCACGGCAAGTTCAATTTAAAGATGGATATTTGGTGATATTTGGTTACAGTGCATCCGGTATAAACCTAAAACGTGTTTGCTTTAGGTTCACATGTCACCTGTGTAGTCTTGTATGACATTCTGCTGCAAAATCAAACTCAGCCATTAGGACTTTCTGGTGTGTTTTTTTTTTTTTCAAAGTTCCAGAAAATGGGGGCGTCCGGTCATTTTTGTGACTGAGACTGAACAAAAAAACCCCTCCATGCTGGTTCAAATAGCATGCTAGATTTTATCGCTAACCATAAACAGTAAAGAGAACAAAATTATATACTCATCAGAATCCAGTGCAGTACACTTATCTGTGGGGAGAAAAAATGTAGATAACTGGCAATGGCTGAGTAACCGCGGTTAGCCAGGAGCTACCATTGCATTTAGCATGTTTCCTAACTCACATACCATGAATAGAGAAAATTATGGACTCATCAAAGCACAGTGCAGCACACTAATGTGTGGCAAAACTGTAGATGTCTGGTGTGGTTGGTGATGGTGAATGACTTGTGTGCAGCTGTGGACAGCAAGATAACACTGCAGTTTGCAAGCTGGCAAAATTATATTGTTCAAGTCGACAAACACAGATGCAGTACGAGGTGGATGCACTGGGACCACAAATTCCAGGGCTGATTTTTGTTCCCACACCACTTCTGGTTACAACATCACCACCAGCATTTGTAATGAATACACAGCTTCTACAATTTCTCCTTCTTGTAGTCTGCCAGTGAAACCATGTTTAAACTGGCCTGTGGCTTCTCCCCCATTGGCAGCAGGCTTTCCAGCTCCCATCAGCACGTTCGGAGAGTGAGGCCTGAGCCTCTGCCAGAGCAGAGCCGTGCGGCCTAGCAGCCACCTCATCCATCAGGGCTGAGGAAAGGCCTGGCCAGCCGCTGACCAACCGCCGGCCGCCTGGGCCTACGACCGGCCGCTGCCTGAAAGCACTTCTGACAACATGGAGTCGGGATATTAGTGCGAGCACAAACCCCATTCATCATCTCGGGGCAGTTGCACAGCCTGGAGAGTGACACAAATGAGCATGCTCGCAGACAGAGGGTTTTAATCAGCCCGGTCACCTCAGCAGCAGGCCTCAGAGTCAGAGCTAAACGCTGTGGATGAATTCACAATGAACAAAGGACGCCCTCTCTTTTTCTCTCTCTCACGTTCTTGCTCCTCCCTCTCACTCAACGCTAATCCCCTGCTTGTGCACCTCTCTTTTCTCTGTTTCACTGTGATGTCACATATACTACCGTTCAAAAGTTTAGAATCACTGTTTACACTGTATATTGTATCCCTATACAATGAATGCTGGTGCAGCACAACTTATTAGTATTTCTGTAGTAAACTGTAAAAAATAAAAGATTAGATTTCTGGTCAGCATTTTTTCATCATAGAGGGCCGGTGTGCTGGACCTTGGTCTTCTAGGACTAGAACTGATGACCTCTCTTGTAGATGATTTCAACATAATTTCATTAGCATTGAGAATGAAGGTATAACAGAGAAGCATCCCAGGGCCTTCTATACCTCCAGAGAAGGCCTAATTGTTAGGCCTTCTCATTCTTATTGTATTGAAGTTATTTCATTGCAACTTTAAAGGGTAAAATTTAACCTGTTAGAAATGTCTTTCTCTATGTTATCAAGGCAGATTAAAACAAGCAATCTGTCTCATTGGTTAGGATTCAGGCCTAAGGTGTGAAAATACAAACCTAACTGGCACTGGGATCAACTGGTCACATTTTAATTTATTAAATTTTGATTTTTGATTTACTACTAGAATCCCATTGTAGGGCAGTTTTAAAATGTATAAACTGAAGACCTTCATCACTGAGTTATAACAAGAGTAATACCCGAAAAAGTAACAGAAAAAGAAATTATCAAATTTCAGGCAAAATAATCAGAAAATAAATTATTATAAACAATTATTAGAATTATAGTATTTATAACTTAAAAACTAAAAATTAGTTTCCTCTTTCTAACATCTTCTGTTATCAAGCTCATTCTAGTGTCTACTGTTTTCTAGTGTCCTTCTTGTTTGAAGCACCTAGTATTTAGTTCTTTCTTGTATTTAGTAATCTTTAGTATCTTCTAGTACCTAGCTTGTTCAAGTATTTAGTATTTTTTACTATCTGGTTCCTTCCAGAATCTATCATATTCTAGAATCTGGTTCCTCCTGGTGTTGTAGTATCTAATTGCATTTAGGTTGGTATTTCCTATTATTTCGTTTCTTTAAATATCCTGTAGTTCCTTTTCATTCCTTTTGATATGTGCTTGTATTAGTTTCTCCAAGTATCAAGTTCTATTATGTAGAATCTAGTATTTCCTTTCTTCTAGTCTCTTCTAGTACCTAAATTATTTTAGTATTTTATTATCATTTAGTATCTTGTTCCTTCTTGTACCAAGCCTGTACCTAGCAACTCTTAATATCTAGTATCTAGTTTTATTAAATAGGTAGTATCAGGTTTCTTCTAGAATCTTGTATATTCTTGTATCTATTTCCTTCTAGTACCTTCTATCTTCTAGTATCTAGTTCCTTCTTTTTACTAGTGTCTTTAAATATCTAGATCCTTCTAGTATCTAGCATGTTCTGCTATCCACTTTCTTCTAGTAACTTCTAGGCTCTGTCTTGATGCCTTGCTGCCAGTGCTGTATCTCGAGGCAGAGCATAAGAAGGCAGCGTTCTCCATATTTTCACTTGTAGTGAGTTCTATAATTTTTTCCTAAACACACTGGAGCTGATACAGATACACACACCTATACAGCCTTTAGTAAACAGTTGAACCCCAGCAGGCAGTGATTTATACAAACATTAGATTTGGACATGACTGGGTGGAGGCTGCATTTATGGCATTTCAGACACAGCTCTACTGCCTTGTTTCTTCTAGTATCTATTATCTTTTAGTATCTCGTATCAATTTCCCTGTAGTACTTTTTTAGTATTTAGTTTGTTCCGGTATCTTATATGTATCTATTTTATAATATTTTAATCTGCACATTTAAGTTTAAATTATCAAATTTTCTTAATAAAGCTAATAATCACACCATTTCCAAACCATCTCAGAGAAGCTCTCCTTCACTGGTAGTGGGAAGCGTCCATCTCATCCCACTCAAGTGAACGAGCCCTGATTAACTCCTCTATAAGACACTCCGGCCGTGTCACAGAGCGCCGGCTTTGGCTCGACCCCGGAGCGGAAGCAGATTAAAGAGCGACTCAGAGCTGCTCGCTATTGTTCCTGTTTAATGGCCCTGAATTCGAGCTCTGTTTGAAGTGGGCTTCTTTAAGAGCAGCCGGCGGACGCCTGGAGCAGACTAACAGGCTCTGGGAGCATGTAATTATGGGCCAGGGCAGGGCAGGGAGCCGGTGGCGCGAGGCTTTGAAGAGTGCAGGGGTCGCCAGAGGTGAGGCCCGAGTCTGACAGGAAAGAGAAACACACAGAGATGGGATTCATCAGAATCCTCTCATAACTCACCACAGGCCCCAATGAGCTGGTGCTTCCTGCCCACACCGTCCTACCATAATTGCTGCTGTACCATCATTAAGATAGTCTAATAGTTTTTTTTTTGGTTAAAACGTTGCCCGGAGCGAAATCATTTGAGGCGTTTGAAATTGCCCCGGTGCGTTTGGCAGGAGCACCCATCTCCACCACGCTAAACAGTAGTAAACTCAGGAGGGATCATCAGTGAAGAAAAAGCGTGGTGTAGTGAGCCTGCAAATAGTCTAGTCCTCCAGTCAGCCACTGGCTTGCATCTCCAAACGCGCGTAATGAGGTTAGGGAGATTTGATTAGAGCAAGGTCTGAAATTAGCTGTGTGGGTTATCAAATCAAACAACAGGATATATAATCAGGAGGAGGCTGGGCAGGTTCCTTATCTAATCACGGAGCATCTGCAGCGCTGAGCGTGAGATCTCCTCCTATAGGCTAGGCTAATGTGTGCTGCCATTCGGTTGTTCCTCTAATTCGTTTTCCTTTTATTTATATGCTTGGTTTTGTGTGTAATATGTGTTTGTGCATAAATATGACATAATTTCATTCCTCCCTGTTTGCTGAACCTGATTCAGCTTCATTTGTTCCTGGAACATAAATCGGGGAAAGAGTGAGGACTGGAAATGGCAAGAGAGAGAGTCAAACAGAGAAAAGATAAAAAGAAAGAGAGAATGGAAAGAAGGAGAAAATCAAAAGAAAAGAGAGAAAGAGATGGGAATAAGACAGCAAGAAATAAAAAGAAAAAAGGAAATACAAGAAAGAGGAGAGAGAGTGAAAGAAACGTAAAAAGAAAAAGTAAGAGACAAAATCAAGAGATAAAATGGGAGATGGAAATAATAAAGAGAGAAGGAAAAAGAAGAACAGATAGAGAGATACCATGAGAGACAGATGATGAGAGAGACTACAGAAGGAGAGGTTAGAGATGAGAGAGATACAGACAGAAAAAGAGAGTGTGTAAGAAGTAGATAGACAGAGGAGAGTAAAAGGAAAGGAAAGAATATGCATAGACAGAGAGAGAGGGAGATAGAGGCAAGGAGGGAGTGAGGGAGAAGAACAAAGTGAGAGAGACAGAATAAAAGAGAGTATGAGAGAAAGTAAAAGTAAGAAAGAGACAGCGAAAGGCAGAAAGAGAGAGAGAAGAGAGAAAGAAATAAAGACCAATAATGTATAGAAGGAGAGAGACGGAATAAAAGAAATAAGAGAACGTAAATGAAAGAGACAACAAAAGAGAGAGAGAAAAATACAGACAAAAAGTGTATAAAAGGAGAGAGAGAGAGAGAGAGAGAAGAACAAAGAAGTGAAAGAATAAAAAAACTGAATACAAAAGAGTGCAAGAGAAAATAAAAGAATGGGAGAGAGAGAGAAATAGAGAGAGAGAGAGAAAAGAAAGAGCGAGGCAGTGCAGAGGGAGAGAAGAGAGAGACAGAGTGAGGGAGTGCAGAGGGAGAGAAGAGAGAGACAGAGTGAGGGAGTGAGAGTAGTTGATGAGGTAAAGCCACAGTGTACTGAACTCCCAGCTTCTTTCTGTGTGGGCCAACTCAAACAGACGTCTCCAAATCAGAAATGAAATGTTACTCATGCTAAAAAGCAAATATTTAGCTTCGTTTCTTACTGAAGTTGAACTCAGTGGATGAGTTCAACTGGCAATCTGAAAGCCTTCACTGCTGTCCCACCAGTAAACCCAATAAAACCCCACACTCAAATAAATTCATAAATAATGTCTGCCTTTCTGCTGGCAGCCCTCTGGCACAAGTAACACAGGTTTAATCTGATAAGAGTCAGTAACCATGACCTCTATGTCATTTCTGAATGGTCTCAGATGAGCAGATCTGTACGGTATATGGATGGGGTCCAACTGAGTTCAGCAGGAGGTCTGAACTAGAACTTGGATGAGATGTATTAGCATTCTGAGCTTCTGTATCTTCCTCTGGCGTAAAGTATGTCTTGCTGGCTGAGAGCTCCCACTGTGAGCGAGAGAGTAAGAGTACATGGAAAGAGTGAGTGTTTAATGTTTTTCCTCCTCCAGACTCAGCAGGATGGCTGGTCCAGGCTGCTATGGCTATTTTCTAGAAACTGATTATAACAGTTAGAGAAACTGGTGGTCTCGCCCAGACTTGATGTCGTAACTAGGGACAACCATGAGAAGTTTTGGGCTAAGTGTGGGCTGTAACGTAGAGTTATTGAGTAGGGAACAAACTGAGTGTGGAATTTCTAAACCAGTCCAACACTTTGTGAGGTCAAAGTAGGGGTCGATGGTGTGCTTGGTAACATTGTTAGCCTGTTGTTGCATCATTTGCTTGTTAAGTAATGTAAAAGCCATTTCTGGGCCCAGACTCTCGTTCCAACACCAAAAACAAACAACAAATGAGACCTGTCAACCCTTTCACAATGACTACTTTCTTTAGTGAGGCACGTTTGAGGATAATATAGCCATCTAAATTCTTGTTATTCTCTTATCTTGTCTAAGGAAGCACAGATGGTAGATAACGTAAGCTATAAATGACAAAAACACCATTTGATGCCAGTGGGCTTGAATGTTAGCACGCACTGGCAAAAGCCACACTGGCACTTTGGCTATGGGTTTTATAGGTTGTTACTTGTTATGTGTTTTGGTTGTTGGGTATTTTTCTTTTCTGCCCATCTAAGGCAAAATTAGATAGCTAGCTATCTTTGTCACAACTTGTCTGACCGACAAGCCTTACAATCAAAACACAAAGATGTGGTTTTAAAGCAAGAACCACTCTGAAACCTGAAATCTGTACGAAGGCTATCTGCAAAGTGCCTGTTCCGCTTTTGCTGATGAGTGTTAACATTAACATTAGAGTTCACAGTCACCAAACATAGTTTTTTTCTTGTTTATCCTGTTTAACCTAGCTTATCAACTGCAGCCATCTCTTCTTCTCTTTCATATCACAAGGAAAGCTGTAGAATAACAATGAGTCTTCTTTCTTTTCTTTTCCATTCAAAAAATGAGAGCCTCAGCCAACGCTGTAGGACGCAGGATCCAGATGTAAAGGTCAATACATCACATCTTATCAAATGGAAAGATGCAACGTAAATTAGCTAAAAAGTAAAGATAAGCATTACTTTTCAGAGTTAAATAGAAATCTATTTATATTTTGTAAAATTTTTAGCAAACATTGCAAAACTGATGGAGCACCTAATTAAAGTGAGACCTTGGGAATGATGCCAAGTCACATTATATCCCCTTGTTGAGATGTCTGTACTGACAAGCACTCAAATCCTTCAGGTTTTCAAAATAGCCAGGCTCATAAGAACTTGGACAATCTTTGTAATTATGCTTCTGTATACCAACACAATGCAATAGCAAGATTGAAGTGTAAACTTTCAGCTTTAATAAAAGTTTAACAAAAAAATTAAACATTTAGAAATTGCAGCTATTTATTACACAGTCATTGAGCCATTTTCAAAGGCTCAAAAGTAACTTGACAAACTAACATGTACATAAATACAAAACTTGTAATCTGTAACCATGGACAACAGCAAATGCTGAGTTTCCTTCCTCAAGATTTTGCTGCTCTGCTGCCTTCAGTTGTTGCTTGTTTGAGGGTCTTTCTGCTTTCAGCTTTGTCTTCAGTAAGTGAAAGGCATGCTCAGTTCGTTTGTGGTCATCGTTTTGAGCTCATCTCTCCATTTCTAGAAGATCTTGGTGTTGCTATTGCAGGATTTTGAATAGTTTTCCATCTGTACTGCGAAGCACCGTCCTATCAGTTTGTGCCAAATGTGCTTAATATTGGCGATTCCTTCCACCACCAAACGCAATACCCAGTAGTTTTATAGATAGAGGCATAAACCTGTCAGAATGTCAGGTTCAGCTCAGCTTGTTCAATATTTGTCAGATGAAACTAATTGTTCTTTTGTTCCAGTCAGTCTGTAAAGCATTTCATAGCCCATCTGGTTTGATGAATTGTCTTCTGTTGCTTTCTGGAGCATGGATGTAGGTTTAGTTGTTATGTGACAACTGCTGACCAAAACTCAAGGAAGACACCTTGATAAACACCATGCTACTCATAAATGTGAGCCATTTCCTTTTTAGCACAATACTTCATTTTTTATTTCACTCTTTTGGAAAGTAACACTGAAAATCAACATTACTCAGAAATACTCCAAGCCTGTGTCAGACAGCGTAGCTCCTATCCTGTCAAATAGTTGGTGTAGTGTGTCTGGAAACCCTCTCGTTTAGGAAGAGGGTACGAGAGCTCTCTCTCTCTTGAGAAGTTTACAGGCTTCTGTTTTATTTCGGGAGCTTGTTAATAGCTGTGATTTTTAAATTGAGATGTTTAACAGGGTCAGACACCCCTGGCAGACTTCACACTAGTTTACTGCTCACAGAGTTATGGGTCACCGTGCACTCACTGCCTGTACGAGGGTCAGACAGCAGGAGCCATTAAGTTGTGCAGAAAATGTCACAAGCTGCTTGGCCGCAACGGACCGTTTGGCAGGCGATCAGAGCGCATCTTGTGCTCCTCGCGGGTTGTAAAAATAATAAATAATCAAGCATAAAAGCCATGCGCAGCCTCCAATCGGTGGAACAGTTATATACATGGCACCGTTTATGTCTTCATGCTTGACCAAAGCCAGCCTGCTGTCGGCTCCCATATTGGCCATCTATCTTCAATACCAAATATAGCCGGTTATTCTTTAACTTGGGAGCAGGGCTGTCCAGCTCCGGTCCTAAAGGGCCTTAGGCTGCATTTTCATTATAGCGAAGCAAATCACTTTCCTCACCAACTGTTGGGTTTCTTTGTACGTATTTGTATATGGCCAGAATGAGAACACGTTTAGCTTCTCACAGTAAAAGTGTCGGCAGGATTGTGGTATAGTTTTGAAACACAGGCAACGACTGGCCTAATTGTAAAAATGACCCAAATTGAATTATTCAGATGAGTTTTGAATTCATGATCATTTCTCCAGCTCCTCAATACTGACTTCAGTGTTCAGTGTTTTTTTCAGTGTGACTTTGGTCAAAAATTGCCTGATATTTTCAATAAAGTTCCAACTTTTTCTGCTCCCCTCACCTGCTTTGACTCCACTCCCACAAATCTTAACATCTGTGCTCCACTCTAGTGTAAATGTTTGGCACAATTTACTGTCTTTATTGCAAAAAAACAGGTTTTTAGAATAGCTATAAGTCAACAGTAATACCACAAATAAAACCAAAGAAGAAATGAATGCTTGGCAACAATCAACTTTTAAAATCCAACTTTAAAAATGTGTGATGAAGCCAAACTGAAAGAGCAGTAGAGCCAGATGTGTCCTTTCCAACTAGCCCTGGATCGCATTGCTCAGGGAACCAGAGAATAACTGACTAAGGCACACCCTAGCCGAGATGCTTCCCGTGGTCTAAGTCTAAAAAACCATAGGATGATAAAAGACTGATGATAAGACTCATCAGAATAAAAGACTAATAAGAAAACAATAGGCAACTGAAAGCCAAAGAAACACAATATGTGGACTAAAACTATCAATTCCTTGTTATTGAATTCAGGTGTTTCATTCAGTCCCATTGCCACAGGTGTATAAAAATCAAGAACAAGACCAACACATTTTGAATGACTGTATGCTTCCAGGTTTGTGGGAACAGTTTGGGGACCTGAGCATTTTTCTCTTCCAGCATGATCCAGTGCACAAAGCAAGGTCCATAAAGACTGGTGGGGTGAGTTTGGTATGAAAGCACTTGACTGGCCTGCTCAGAACTGGACCTTAGCCCCTTTGGGATGAACAAGAACAAAGATTATGAGCCAGGCCCTTACTTCCAACATCAGTGTCTGACTTCACAAATGTTATTTTTGATGAATAAGCAAGAATTTTCACAGACCAACTTAAAAATCTTATAAGAAGTTTTTAAGAGTGGAAGCTGTTATAGCTGCAAAGGGAGATCAACTCCATATTAATGCCTATGGATTTTGAATGGCATATGGTAAAAGTTCCTGTAGGTGTTGTGTAGGTATTCAAATACTTTTGTCTATATACTATATATTATTAGAAATTAAGTGAATGTTACACTTATAGGGTCTGCAACCTCCCTAACTGCAGATATCGCTGTTTTAAAGTTTCTAATAGTATCAAAAATGTAACTTAATATATATATATATATATATATATATATATATATATATATATATATATAGAGAGAGAGAGAGAGAGAGAGAGAGAGAGAGAGAACAAAATTCCACAGGTAAACCACCATTGTGTATTATAAATGTGTAGAAGTGTGTCTCTGTGCTGGGTGTGTAACTAAAGTTAACAAACATGTTATTTGACCGAGGGCCCAAATTTTGCATACAGTTTATGAGACAGGGCTTTATTTGACTGCCAAAACAGTGTAGTGTGAAATGAGACCTCATTCTAATTTGACAGAGGTGTGTGTGTGTGTGTGTGTGTGTGTGTGTGTGTTGTGGGGGGTGACTAACTCGTAACAAAAGCAACAGGGAGATCTCTGGAAGAACAAGGCACATGCACTGAATATTTAGTAAAAAATAATTTAAGTAGATATATATTCATAACTTCATAAGAATATAAAATATTCTGTGTTAAAATTATTCAAGTACAGTTTATTGAAAAACCTAAAAGGGACCTTATTATTATGCTCATGTTCAGTGTTCATCATTTTATTTTGGGGTCTACTAAAATAGATATATAAGTACAATATTTGGTCTGACATGCTTTGCTAGAGCCTCTGTGTCTTTGATCACCACCTGCTGATGTGTGCTCTAGTTGGTCAGGTCACCCACTCTGTTCTGACTGCTCACAAGATGACGTCACCTTGTAACAGATATAAGGGCTGAAATTGCTATGAGGCACCTCAGGCAGCTAAAAAAAAGTGCTTTCCTTCAGAGAGAGTTTTCCCCTCTGACTTCATAAACAGACTGTTTACATACACCAAACACTACAAAACTCACTAAAGTAAACTAAAGTTAACAGTAAAGCATATGATTTTTTTAATTATTCTTGTTAGTTATCTTTTTTTCTCAAGGTCCACCAATTACGTTTTCTGGCTTTATGTACCAAAAACAGTCATAATTTGTTTGTACATTTTTTTTATTTTCCAATTTTATCCTTATATTTCAACAGGATGTTTTTATTTGCTGTACCTCTAACACTGATATATGTAAATACAGTGGATATTAAAAGTCTACACACTCCTGCTTAATTGCCAGATTTTTTGTCATGTAAAAACCTGACCAAGATGAATCACATTTAATCTCATGTTAAATAGTAGTCCTGATGGTGAGTTTCCTGACAGTTTCTTAGCTGCATTTAACAGCAAAAGCCATGGTCCATAAATAACTTGTAAGACATCAAAGGGATCTGATTGTTGAAAGGTATTAGTCAGGAGAATGGTACAAGGCACTAGATATACACAGTGAAGAAGTGTATTAAAGTTGGCACAACAGTGACATTATCAAAAACTGGACGTCCCTCAAAAATTTATGAAAAGACAAGAAGAAAACTGGTCCAGGAGGCTGCCAAGAAGCCTACAGCAACACTAAAGGAGCTTCAGGAATTTCTGGCAAGTACTGCTTGCGTCGTGCATGTGACAACAATCTCCCGTGTTCTTCATACGCCTGGGCTGTGGGGTAGGGTGGCAAGACGGAAGCCTTGTCTAACAAAATCATCCAAGCCTGACTATGTTTTGCTAATACCTACATCAAGTCTGCCAAAAGTATATAGGAAAAGGTTTTATGGTCTGATAAGACGAAGGTTGAACTTTATGGCCATAATTCCAAGAGGAATGTTTGGCTTAAAGCCAACACATCGCATCACCAAAAAAGACCATACTCACAGTGAAGCATGGTGGCGGCTGCATTATGCTTTGAGGTTTTGGCTTTAGTTAAGGTGAATGTACAGCTCCAAATATTAGTGAATTTTGGTACAAAATATGAAGATGAAACGGAATTTCATCTTTCAGCATGAAAACGACCTAAAGCATAGCTTCAAATCAACAAAAGAATGGCTTCGCCAGAAGAACATAGAAGTTTTAGAATGGCCTAGCCAATGTCCAGAACCTGATTCCCATAAAAATCTGTGGGTGGACATGAAGAGCGTCAAGATGTGCCCTGCTGATAGACTCCTACCCAAAAAGACTGAATGTGCTCATAAACTCAAATGGTACCTCAACAAAATATTAGTTTGGGTGGTTTTGTTCTTTATTTTTAGATTTCCACCCTGAAAGATTTTTGTTTGTTTTTAATGGAATAGTACAGATTGTGGGTCACATAATCTGGGTCCCACGGTGGAAATAAATCTGAAATGATTCATCTTGTCAGAAACCTGACATTTTAACAGGGCTGTGTAGACCGTTTTGTATCCACTGTGAGATCTGTTCCGATTGGCTGTCCTGTCTTTTCCCTCATTCATAAATCAGTCTTCAGTGTGAATTGGTGAATTCAACAGCTTAGTTGTTATACTGCATGACCAGAATACATTAACAGTGTTTACTACTTCATTTCAAGACGGTGAATAAAATTAGTTTTTTCAAGATTGGGAACCTTTAAATAAATGTGTGTAGAGGACTAATACCTACTAATACCCACCTCCATGGGCGTGGTAGTGGGGGGAAAAGTGGACCTGACTACCCAGGGCCTGAGTAGGGAGAGGGGCCCATGAAAATCCTGATTTTTTTTGTTTGCTCACGTTCCTCGTGTACTGGCATAGATAGGGGCCCACTGACACTGAGAGTGTACAGGGCCCAGAATTTGCTGCTACGCCCCTGCCCACCTCTGCTGTGAATTCACTCAACCTTGCTGAACTCGGGCCCTCCAGGAGGGGAACTGGACACCCCGGATCCAGACAGACTGCTCTAACTGCTGCATGTGTTTGGGTTTTTGCTGGATAAGCTTCTGTGTGCATCTTTAGGATTCACAGACCCTTTTTATTGCCTTTAAACATGTATATTGTGTAGTCGCTGACTGATTCCATTATGAGTTATGATTGAGTTGTGACTGTTGGGCTGCGGTTTGGGGGTGAACTGGTACGTCTGAAGAGTTGTCAAGGTGTTAGACGGTGTTCCATTTTGGCTCTGATGGATCTGACCTCATTGTGGCAGCATGGAGAGGACATCGACAGCAGCCCCGGAATTGCTCGCGATCGCATTTCGCTGTGCGGCGGTGGCTTGTTGATCCGCTGATTTATTGTGCGCGGGGGGAGCAACATAATGTAAAAAGATAACATGGCAGCGGCGGGGATAAAAAAGAGGGGCAAAAAGAGCAGGGCCGCTCACAATGCCCGAAAGCATTATCATTCCTATCTTAATCCGCACTCCTCTCCCCAGCCACATGGGCCGGTGTCTTATTACTGCTGCCTAGCCTGCTGCGCCAATCCGTATGTATGTGTGTGCTTGCTTGCATTGGAGGTCTTACACTGCCCTCTGCAGCAGCAACAAGGTCCTGAGCTGCCTGCACCCTGCCATCCAGCCAAGGACATTCCAAATATGTCGTAACTTGCAGCACACTGAAGCCAAACAGAGCTCAGGTAGCACACGGCCAATTTTAGCCTGGCTTTTGTGCGCGCGCACATGAGTCATAAATTCATGCAGTAACTTTCACTAAGGCTGGACCAGCAACTGAAACAAATCTGACTGGATTAAGCCCTGTTTTGTGTGTGTGTGTGTGTGTGTGTGTGTGTGTGTGTGTGAGAGAGAGAGAGAGAGAGAGAGAGAGAGGGGGAGATGCAGGGATGGAGTTTTCTCTTAACTCTAACATCACTACCCTGAAATAGCAGAGATATCAAACTCCTCTAAGAGAAACCTGTGAAGTGGGGTTTTACAGCGAACGTAACTCGATACAAGCCACTTTCCCTGCAGCACTGAGGAACTCTCCCATGGCAGAAAAACAGCAGAGCAGCTGCAGAGAGAGAGAGAGAGAAAGAGAAAGAGGGAGCGAGGGAGAGAGGCTAAAGTAGAAGCCTTCCTCCAAAGCCTCAGGCCTGTCCTTTCCCCCGTGCTAAACCACAGGTTCTCCACAGCCCTCTGAAGCTTTCGGTCAGCCACTCTCCATATAGAAGCACAGCCTCAGTCTTCCCACGGCCTTCTTCTCTCCAGCAACACGATTCTCAACTCAGCCCACGCAAATCCATCTTAAACTCCCAATGTCAAAAAATACATGGACCGTTTCGCTGAACTGGTTCAAAACACATCTCAGACTTTGAACTGACGTGGACTCTAAATCCTTTCACTTTGAGTGAACCTTAACTTTAATTATCTGTAGTGTCTTAAAACAAATGAGCATTCATTTCACTTTATCATTACCAAAACGAACACTGTTTAAACTTTATCAGCTGTGACTGATTTCAGTAGTGACAACTTTAGCTCTAGTACATGACTAGCAAACACAGCTTTGAACACATAAAATCATAACAGTTTTCATAAAAACACAAAAAAATGTTATTTAATTACAGAAAGTATGTGTTTCAGTTGTGACAATTCTGAATGTGCTACACTGATTTTCAAACGTTGGGGAACATTCATCATGTGACAATAAGGTAAAGGAATGCAGCCTCACTTCCTGCTGTAAAGAGTAGCTGCCTAAAATAAGGCCAAACTCTGCTGTGCACAATTTTTTATATTATTTTTACAAATTTAAAAAATTGTTGTAAATATCTAAAGACATGAATACATTTTTTGATTGTTTTTAAAAAGGTGTATTATAATTTCATGCCAGTTTAAACTAATTTGGTATAATGGCCCATACAAATTAACGACCATATTATTTTGCTATACTATTTAAATATAATTCAACAATAACATATATAATTACATGATAAACTGCATAGTTAGTTGTTTAATGAATGTTGTTTTGTTTATTTTCTTATTGAAAAAGTAAAACAGAAAATTTGTAAAAGTTATGGAAAATCTATATATATATTTATTTTTCAAATATTATTCCAAATAACATGAAATTTGCAAGTAAAATGTGCAGAAAAATGACATTGAAGTGTATTCTCTAAAGAGGACAACAGGACTTATTGGTATAACACAGTGTGTGCTTGGCCTTGGGGGCTATTGATCAGGAGCAGCTATGACCTTTAGAGAATTATCATAGATAAAGCTCCTCTAATGCTCTATCACTGTGGATCAGATGCATCTTCACTGTGGACTTAATTCGCCATCAGTTCATAGTGAGACATTATGCCTTGGGAAGATTTCCACTTGGCTGGTCTGTAATGCCAAACTCAAGTGTTCCCCAGAGCCCAAGTATGGCGCAGAGTCATGACAAGTGTAAAATGAGCTGTAAATATATTGTGGGTTCCAAACATTGAGTCTGTCCGCTCTTTTGCTAGAACTGAATGTCTCTGTATGATGAAGGAAAGTGAAATGTTAATGAGTGCTTATATTTGAAATCTGAGATAGGATTGATGTGAATGTTTGTCTCTCTAGGTCATTCTACAGAGCTTTTTGAGTTGTCTGATCTATTAAAATATATCTAATCTTGAAATACCTTTTTTTGGGTTTAAGTGCAGATAAAGCCTACTCCACATATATCTGAAATTCAGAAAAACAAGTAACATTTTGTTAAAAAAATCTAATTTACAGAAGTTTATTCTTACCATAAATGCAGCTGATCAGAGATTTGGTAGCTAAAATGTTCTTCCTCAGCATCAGAGCTTTCAATCCCAGAAACAAGTAAGCAAGCAATCTAAATTCTTTACATTGTGTGTAAATCACATGATGGATGGAACAAAAGAAATTGCCCTAAATTACTTGTCTGGTTACTCTGACTTACATTAAGAACAAAGTATGACCTTCTGCCTTATTTTTATTTATTTTTTACAATGAATTCTGTGCAAACTGTATCCATATATCATGATACACTTGGCTTCAACTGCATAAAGGCGTTAAGTCATCTCTAATAGACGTGCCTGTGGTTTCTGACCCTGTGTGGTGTAATGTTATGCTGAAACACAGACATACTTTTGGTATTGTAAGCCTTTTTTATAGCCAAGCAGCATGAAATCTGCATACATCACATCTTCATTGCCACCAATGTTTTCTACCACTTTACATTCATTCTTGATGGCTTTATAACCTTCACCTAAAATGTGTAGTTAATATTTTAATTGACCATTTGGTAACAATTTACTTGAACCCCACTATATAACAATAAACACATCATAAACATGTCATGGAAGGTGTCACATGTTATTTGTTCAGTTATATAACAGGGTGATGTTACCGTGTCATGTCAACTTATGTCACATGCTTGTAAGGCTAAGTACAGCGGTTACCTGTCATGAAATCAAATGACAACATATGGCAGTGACATGTTTATAGCATGGTTATGTCAATGTTATGTGTCAGTAAAGCATTACAGACTATTTTCTACTCTATACTACCATAGTTAGGGAGGTATTTGCACTAGACAGAGGTAGGCAGCCACCTAAGGCCCCCATGAGCCAGGAACTCTGTGAAAATGATGTTAAATGACCTATTCAGAAATGCATATACTTTTTAAATAGTTACATTTTGATGAGTGTAGTAAATATGTTTCAGTAGTATCAATGTAAACCCCTGCCCTACAAGTCACGGACATAATGGGCTATTCCATGCAAAGTTGGTAAGTGATAACCTATATTATAGGAAAGAGGATATTTTGTGTGAGTTGAGAGATTCAGTGCAGAGAAATGTAAAAATAGTTTGTTCAGAATGCTTGTTGCTAAACTTAACTTTCAATCAGAACAGAGTGCTCCACCGGCTCAGCAGATCAAATACAATGCTAGTGATGTCTTCAAATCTTAAAACGTCTCAAAATTAGTCAAAAAGTTCAGTAATCTTTTTTCAAGATGAGAAGTAGCAGGCATATCAACTCGACTTGATGAGATATAACATTTTGTATTGTACAGTGTTGTAATACTCAGAAGCCTACTGTGCATTAGGGGGGCTCTATTCCTGTCTTTTGCTTAGAACCTCAGACTCACTAAGACTACATTACAAGCCTCATTGCTCAAATCCAATTTTTTGTTCAGATCTGATCTTCCTAACATGATGGTTCACATTCATGTAGGTAAGAGACTCGAATTTGTTATTAATGTGAACAGACCGGCTGAAATGAGCTGCATGCACAAACATGAATGAAACACTTGCATCGTGAAAAGCAGACAAACAGAACAAGCCTTCAGCGCAAAGATAATTAGCTCTGAGCAGCTTTCAGTTGCTCATTATTAGAGCGAGCTGAAGATAATACCAGATCAGATGTGTTGTTTTCCACTGTTTACTGGCACTAACTTCAGGTTTGGTGCTGCTACCATTTGAATGCCAAATAATGAAACATGAGCGCTGCAAAAAAACATGAATTCTGATTTGAGCCTTCTCATTAAGGTTGCATGCCCATAATATGTATCTGTTAGGACCACATAACAAAGTGACTTGTGAGGTGGGATTTGTGAGATCAGATTTCACACGGCTCTTAAAACATCAGATCTGTGTCAGATTCGTGCCTAAATTCACCTCTGATTATAATGAACCAACCTTTGAGGCATCAACTCTCAACATGGCCTTCATTATGCATCACGAGAAAATCCCATGCAAACCTCACATCAATCATTCTCTTCACACCAACAAGCTCAAAGTTTTAAACAGCACCAAAAAAGTTGTATCAGCTCTTATTCCAACACAAAGAGTCACAGCTAGCGCGTTCGTCACCAAACCCTCCAAAAGAAACACTAATTTTCCACATTTCCCAGAGATTAGCACCGCATGAGGAGCGATCGACTGTTCGCCGTCTCAGTGTTCCTGCAAATAATGGCGGACTGGAGCCGTGGATGGGCATGAGGGGAGGAAGAGGTTGATAGGAAAGCTGTTAGTCTGTCTGCCACTAACTCGCGCTTCTCTGGCGCTCTTTCACACTGCCGATGGCTTTGTCGTCTCCTTTGAGAGCTTTCAGGCGAGCTTTCATCCAATTTTATAGCCGAACAAAGCCCGCAGAGCTTTGTTCAGAAAACCTTAAAGCCTCGACAGAGATCCGCAGGGCCGCACAATATGTGTTAGGGGAAAAATGGAAGCCGAGGCATAATAGAAAACCAGACACAAACACATGCGTTTTTGAAATATGCTAATGCTTCTTGAAGCCCAGATTGAATTGCCCCTGTTCAAAAGTGTGTTTATTTTTTTGCCAATTGGAGTGTGAGGCATTTTAGACTTTTGATTGTTCATATTTATGCCTGTGGATCCTCCTCTATGGAATCAATATCCTGACATTAAGGGATTTTTAGGGGGAAAAAAAAGCCCTCCATCGGTGGCAAAATTGAAAGCCACCATAGATGAATTGGTGTAGCTATGCACATACCAAAAAAAAGCTAAAAAAAAAAAAAAGAAGATGCTCCAGGGGCCTCATCTGGGTGAGGCATATTGAAGATATGAAAATATGAATCAATAGAGCACTAAATAATGGAGAGGTGATAAAAAAAGATTCTTAAAGTTCTTAAAGGTGAGGTGCCATGTGTCCACGCCAGCTTTCTCCAGGATTCTTGCGCTGAGCTCCAGGCCAGGCAGCAGCCGGCCTCCCAGCTGCCCGTGTGGAGAGCCTTGTTAAGTGGTCGAGATATGTGGCCATTTCAGCGCTTAATTGGGCCCCGTAAACAGGCCCACATCAGAAACCGCCTGTTTATGTTCCCATTACAGCATGCAGTGGTCGCGCCGATGACCAGCTCTCCCTCTGGGATGGTTAAAAGGGAATTTCCAAATTTCTGCATACTTCGGTGGTTGAGATGTAAACAAAGTCATTCAAAGTGGTCTGATGTGAAATGATTCATTGTAGAGAAACTCTGATTTCTTTACAGTGGTATGTATAGGAAGCCGGTGTCACAGCACCAGAACAGCCATTTTATATACTTTATAAAATAAGCGCTGAACCTCAGTGAGTCTTCTGGGTTTTTATGTATTGTTGATGATAGTAAAACAGAGGTGAGTTGACAAAAATATAGTATTTTCTTTCGCCTTGCAACACCATGCGCCGTGCAGTACATATGGTCAAAAGTATGTGAACACCCCACTGCAGCAAATGTGTTGTTTCAGCCAAGACAACTGCTAACAGGTGTACAAAATCAAGCACATAGCCATGCAAGTCCCTAAAACATTCGGAGTAGTAAGGGTCATACTATCAATGACTTCAAACTTAGAACTGTCACTTGATGCCAGTCAGTTCATAAAAATTTTGCCCAACTTTTGGTCAACTGTAAGTGCTAAAAACAACAACACTTCAGCCACAAGGCGGTGGCCCATTCAAACTGACAGAGCTGGGCTGCCAATTACTGACGCATGTATCACATCAAAAATGCTTATCCTCTGCTGCATCACTTACTACAGTAACCAACTGCAAGAACGTCAACACCAGAACTGTGCCGAAAGCATTTCCATAAAAATGTCCTTGGTTTTGAATGGGCTGTCTAACAAGCTCATGTAGGTTTGATGGTCAGGTGTCCACATACTTTTGGCCATATAGCGTACCTCTCTGCCATGAATGGATTCAAATAAATGGATTAGGCTAAAATCTCAAAGCTATCCTAAAACATGGCCTCAGACATATTCATAACTATTCATAATAACTTCTGTAAGGTAGCTATTAAAGACGGTCGGTTTCTATCACAACCACGAAACTCTGTAAGTTTCTCAGACTAAAACACTCGGAACTACTTTCTTTAATTATTATGCAGCATTTGGGAAAAATCGGTGGAATTCCCCTTTAGGATCAGCAGCTTACCTCAAGCCAGCCCAACACTTACTCGTCTTTCAGCACCTCTTCCAAGGAGGCTCCCGAGATCCATCACTATCGTTAAAACACACTGGCCTCGTCATAAAAAGAAGATGCAGCTGAAGTCAACCTGGACTGATGATAGAAACTGTTAGGCCGTGCATGCATGGGGGTTGATGCCATGAGGAACTCCACATAAACTCAGAAGTAAGAAGAAAAGGACTAGAAGTGATTAAATGCGTAAATGCTCAAATGATCCGGCTGCTGGGACCACAATTAGGTGCTAACCTAAAAAGGATATGTGAAGCGCATCCAAAACAAATTGCTTTCTTGTTGAGATTTTACACCGCAGAGGAAAAAAAACCCAGAGTTGTAAACTAGGGTAAAGACTCGAACGGCACATGGACTGGACAGTTGCCAAATATCCATAGGGCATTAGCAACCAACTGGTGAACCTCATTAAAAAAGTAGAGAAACCTATAACCATTAAAAGCCCATTAAGCAGCATGTAATTTTGTGGAACTAAATAGCAGAGAGTAATCAAAAGCACATGAAACCCAGCTGGGAAACTAAGCAAATTGTTTCGATTAGGGGAGAATGCATCATCAACAACACCGGCTTATTTTTTTTCGGAGGTCCGTTTCTCCTCGCCGCTCTCTCTCTGTGTCTTTCTCTCTCTCTCTCTTTTCCAATTTCCTCACTAATTACACAGATTGATGCAGATGACAGGCAACTGTACGTGACCCAAATATCTATTTTCCAACTCAGTTTGACAGGCAAGAATCTTTAAACCTCCAACTTGTCTTCTAGTATTATTTAACGTTAGCTTATGTTGAAATAAACAGCTTTAAAAAGTAAAAAAAAAAAAAAAGCCCATTTTGCTTCCAGGGTACATCCATCATTCCTGTTTATTAATTAAAGTAAAGCAACATTTCCTCAATATAGAAGAACTAAAATAGTCCTCTCTTTCATTAGGAGCTTCAAACATTGGTTAGTGTGCTGTCATTCAATGTTTGTAACCAGCTTTGATTAATTTATGCTGTTCGGTTTCAGGAAAAAAAAAAAAAAGGCTTATTTAAAGAAGGTGTTCAGATGCGTGTTCCTTTAGGGCAATGATAATTATGTGACAGCTTCAGAGATCTCTGCAAAAATGATTAAATTAGCTTGTCTCCGTGCTTAAAGAGGGAGAATGTTTTTTTAGGCTCGTAAAGAGTATAGTTAAGACTCAGAGGACAGACTCACCTCCGTGTTAAACGGTGACCAGGAGCGGGTTTATTATGTGTAAAATGTCATTACGCACGTCAAGAGGCATATTTCTTAGCCATTAGTCGAGTCGTAACTGCATTTGAGAGCAACTTAGCACGTCTGTTCACGTTTAGACTGTAGGCCTTAATTAAGAACATGCCCACATTCAATTCTGACATTGTTACTGACCATTGTTTCACATACAACAGAGTTCTAGCGTCATGATAAATAAGAAAGAGACTCTGAAACATGTGCCCAGGGTGTTGAAATAGTTGCCCCCAGTTTTCAAAGACAAAATGAAGAGCTCAGACTCTTAAAGAAATATTTTGGCAGTTCATCAAATGTAGGCCTATAGAAGTCAACCCTTCTGCCAAATGGGTGCAGTGCATATGTTTCTAGGGTTATATATTCCCAGATCTCTGTGTCTCCTTTCAATTTTCTTGGAAAATAACTCCATGCTTCCATGTTGCCTCAATCATATGTCCTTAACACAAAAACAAGAGTATCGTTTGGTCACAGACGTACAGGTTCTGATGCTTCCAGACAGATCATCTCTAACTGACTAAAACTCTGTTCAGTGATAGACTGCAATTATGTCTTTATTTAAAATGTCACAGATTTAATACAAAACATCACCAAATTTGTAAGAACTATGGAATATCAGAGCACATCATCAACACCATTGCCTTTTCACATTGTACCTCATACTTCCTTCTTATAAGGTGACCAGAATTCTAGGAATTGTGGGATTTATTGCTTGGCGCTTTTCAGAAACACTCACTAAGAAAATAAAATAAAAGTCTCAAATATCATTATCGTCTAGCAGCTCAGGCAGGGATGAAACAGGGATATGTTTATCACAAAAGATTTAGTGATTATATCAGCCCTTATTTAAATTCATTAATAAGAGATTTGTGGCAACAGAAAAGAAACTACAGACCCTAAACCTACTCCTGGGCTCCAGTTTTGAAGGGAAAGAGATTGCTGCTGTCGTATGCCATGTCATAGGTGTCTGAAAAGGTGATGCAGTTTAAAAAAATAAACTAAAGCTTTTAGTAGATGGTATGGTGGCTACATTCAAAAAGATTGTATGCCAGTATAAATCACTTGGAAGTGTTTAATTCCCGTAACCCCATTCTTGCTTGTAATACTCAGGTTACCTTGTGTCTTGATTTTGCGGACTCTGGAGTTTTTCCAGAGACTTTCCAGTGTGTTTTCACAGTTGAAAACAAGGACATTTCCGGGTACAGCTTAAGTTGGTAAACTGAGATGTCTGGTCACCCTGTCTAATACTAGTATACGTGTTTTTTGCCTTCTTCTGCTAACTGGTTAGGGCTAGTACAATAAATAACGATAAACAAGAGAAAGGCACTGCACCAAATCTTAACCGGGCCAAAAAAATATTCAATTAAAACAATGATTTGCATTTGCTAGCTAATAAGCTCACTGAAAGTAAGCTACTTGAAGCTTGGTTGCCCAGTCAAGCCAGTGAGTAAAGTTTTCTGCAGTTTTGCACATGAATTATGTGGCTAATACAGTGCTAAGCTACAAAATATAGCCCACCAATTAGTACTCCACAGGCAGTCTCTTGTTTTGGCTAAAGAGTTCTTTCAGCCAGTGAGATCCTCTGCACCCCCCACTGAGCTGAATCCTGGTTGAAGCACACTGCACAAACACGCCTCACTGAGTGTTATTGCTCGCCGCTGGGGAGTAACCAGCACTGCTGCTCTGAAGACAATTTATCAAAATGGTCCCAGTATCAGATGCCGCTGTATTAAAGGTGAGATTTGATGAAAAATCAAATGTACACAGTTCCCTGCCTACACCATAATGTTACCAAGTCGAAGAAGGTAGGTGCCTGAAAAGTCCTTCTGTATTGGAGTTACAGGGCTATTGTAGCTAACACGTAATGTAAGCTTACACACTACCAATTAGCACTGTGCTAACTTTATTGTTAAATGATGACATACACACTCGCATTAGCAAAACACTAGACATTTTAAAGTAGACATGATACATGACACTGCACTACATACCATTATCTTAAAAAAATGGTTCTTCAGATGGATGGAAAGCGTGTTGTATATGGCTTTGTGTAGAACCTTTTTGAAAGGTTTTATAAGGAACCAAAAAAGGTTCTGCTATTATTATGATGCATGACGTCAAGTTTATAACAATAGCAGAACATTTTGGTGCTCTAAAGAACCCACAGCAGTCTGAAGAACCATTTCACCATGCAAAAACCCTACAAGCATACAAATGGTCCTTTCATGCACAAAACTCTACTAACTAAACCCACTCTCTGACACATATTAGCACACGAAACATATAAACAATTCTCTTAAACTAAAGAACAAACTGCAATACAACATAAAATGCCACTTTTCGGACACTCCTATGAGCCTCCTGGTGTGGACATGATCACATGCCAAAGCCAAAGCCAGTAGTGGGTCATTACAATACTTTTCTTCATGTTAACAGTATATCATACAGTAGTTAAACATGTACTGGCTGATTGACTGCATAGGTTCTTTTGAATTTGACCACAACTGAGAAGCCCCAGGGAGTACAGCTCTTCAAAACATGTTGGCTAAATGTTGTATTGTTGTATAAGTGAATTCTAGATGTGTGGGTTTTCCACATACTGACATGTAGTGCTATGGAATGCCATTTAGCCAAAGAATTTGCAATCAAAGTAATTCTCTGTGACCAAATTCAAGAAATGTTTTCCCCATGTGAAGTAAACTCACTATGGTGACCCCATCATGACGGTCTTTCTGTGTATTTTTATGGTTCCACTGCAAACCTAGGACAGTGACTGGAGTGTGAAAAGCAGTGGCTGTTTGAGCAGAGTGTGGATGTGTTCCAGCACAGTAGAAAAATTTACGAGCGCCCATACTTTCTGCTTTATTGGTTGTAAAAATGTTCCAAAAAACAAGAAGGCAGAGGATTGGTTTACTCGCTAAGTACTGCATTGACAGCCAGTTGAGCACAGAGACCAGCTTTGTAAATGGAAAGCCTCTGTTCTGTTTTCTTAACATCGCTGATCCTGCATCAGATAATGCAGTGCTTAAAGTCATAGTTTGGGGGTGGGGGGGTGGGGGAGGGGGGGGGTATAAAATTCAATTTACACAATTTTCCCTGTACAGTCTTATCTCAAAAGTGACTTATGAAAGTGTTTTGCCGTCCACTCAGAGAACGCTACTGCAGTAGGTTAGAGACTAAACCAAACTGAACAAGAGCCAGTGCAGATAGAAATAAATATAGCATAAGTAGATAACAAGTGCAAAGCAAAACATTTTATTTCATTGCTGTTGGACATTTTGGGTGATTTCTTTTGGTCAGTTAATCATGGAATACATACACAATGCAAAGGCATCTGGATTTATCGAATTATGTCAAAAAAATGAAAAACAACAAAAGAGATATAAAGTTTTGCTAAATTAGTAATCAATTTCAATGCGTCACAAAGACGTGCATCCTCAGTGTATATAAGAAGATAGCAAGAGATGTTGTAATGTTTGGACAGCAAGTGGAAGTTCATTGCATACCCTGGACTTCAGGGCAGAGAAGATGCTTGTCTTCCATGTGTCTTAAAGGAAGGTGGGTTGAGCTCAAATCATTGCCATCAGATCAAAAGAACCTGGTCCATTTTTTAAAGAGACTGCTGAATAAAAAAAAAGTTGACTTGTATCATAAAAGTTATTGCACTGCCATCAGTAGATTATTTAAAATGCTCTATTTAAATAGCTTTAGATGCTCGCTGCCTGTAAATGGCTACTTCCCCATATCAAGTAATCAAAGGTAACATTTAAATGATCCATAAACATTTTTCATGTCTGCTGTGGCAGCATGCTTTAGCCTAGGATGCTCGATGGCTTAGGTTGTTGGTTTTTTTAGCGTTATTTCAGCTTTATGGTCTTCATTGTTTTATAATGAATAGTGTTCCAGTATTAGATGGATAGTAAAACCTGTGTTGATGCATGTACAGTCCGGTTATGTTACTGTATTTTTGGATTAGGTAGGATTGGTAACTGCAGTACTGTGAGCTATAGGCTACAGCCTGATGTCAAGACATTATAGGAGATTGTGTTTGGAAATGTAATGTATCCTGAAACCACCCCAGACTTTTTTTCTGCCTGCATGCGTACGGCAAGCACTCCATCTGATAAAAACTGTTGTGGTGCCAAGGCTGCCTGCTGTTATCTATAAAAATGGAAAGCAAGTAACTCATGGAATACTTGGAAATTGTGCACTAACTTTTTTTCTTCTGTTTATGATGGGTTTAATTTTTACTTATTACAAAGATCTGCTGCAGAACTAAAGAAGCATACCTAAGACACCAAACACATTTCAGGTAGTCATGTTCACAACAGTTGGACTAATAAAACTATTAAAATGTGTCTAAATATAGCAACATTTCATAGTGATACTTCTCCACAAGGCGCATTTTGATAAGTTGTCTCAGCAGCAGTGCTAGTTACTCTTTAGTGGTGTGCAATAACACTCAGCAAGGCATGTTTGTGCAGTGTGTTTTAAGTCACTGCTGTGAAGAGATCAGGATTCAGCTCAGTGGGGTGCAGGCAGTGAACTGCAGCAGATCTCGCTGGCTAGAAAAAACACTGCAGTGTTGGAGCTCTTTACCTGACCCATAAAAGGACTGGGGTTGTTGTGCTTAAGCTCTAAATGTGCCGTTTTGCTTTGGTTTAACAAAGACTCGTGCAATCCGCTCCTGTGCATGCACCATTTACTGAGGAATAGCATTCAGTTCTGACACCTAAAACTGAAGGAGGACATGGAGGTTGGATTCCTCAAGAATTCTTTGCCATGAGTTTCCTCTCATGCGTCAAGGCATGCTGGGAAGAAGATTTGAGACTTTCACACATATCCCTTCGGGACCTGTACAGGGCCAGAGTATCCATAGGTAATGAAAAAAAACATTACTGTGATTTTGATGAAAATTAAGGTTTTAAATGGCAAAACAGTCTAAAATATGATCATTTTTTTTACATTGGTACCTATTTTGGAATCTTAACAATTCTAAATTCAATGAGCTATTCAGTGAAAGCTTAAAATACAAGATTTAACCAACATACAAATATGAAATGCAATTAATGTTAATGACCAGTATATGCTACAATACTGTGCAAAAGTCAGAGACCATTTGTTCATTTCCAGTCAGGTTGGTCAATAAGTACAAATTAATATGAAACATATTGAACATAAAATTAAACAAAGCCCTCAACACTTTGAATTTCATTTATCAAAATTTATTGTGTTCACTCTTTGCCTTTTTCAAAGCTTCTATTGTTTTCAGTAGACTTTTCATCAAATCTTCAGCCATACCTGCAAAAGTTCAGTCTTAGAAGTTGGTTGACTTTGGTTGAACTTCTCACCATCCTAACAACCCCAAATACATTTAATGTTTCGGTCTGGACTCTGGGGTGGTCAGTCTCTTCAGTGTTAGATGCTGAGCTAAGCAGCTCAATATTGTTCAAGATTTAAGAAACTGTACATTTAGAGAAAACAAACAACTCTGAGTTCAAATTGTCCCGCGCCCTGTTAAAAAGTTGGGCATTGATATTGTCTTCCAATTCGCCAGCTTGTTTTGTAACTTTTCTGTTACACCTTAAATGGCACTATACATTCTGGCATCTGTACAAGCTGTAGCATTTAAGGTAAAACTGAACATCTGATTAATAAGCCTATTTCAGCTTTATTAAAAGATGAACATTAGTCACGCCCCAGTACAGTTCAGCTTGTTAGGAAAGTTCCAAGAAGTGCAAGCATCCCCTTCACCGCCTGGAACAGTACATGTCTGCACATAGTCTGAGATTTTCATTTTAGGATCAGTCTAGTCTTCGCCCGACTGGCTAAACGCAATGCAGCAGCCAGATTCATCTGCATAAAGCATATATGCACTGAACTTTTCCAAGGCAGACTTTGAACACGCATCGTAAGCGCTCTCTGTTTTCTGGTTCTAGTGCATTCTTTGACTTCCATCCCAATCTGGGGAATAAAAAGCCTCCAATCAACTAGTGATGAGCATCCCTCTTTGATGAGGAAGAGCACACAGGTGCACGCGGATGCACAATCAGCATATTATCATCAGCATTCTGCAAAGTGTGCCCTGAACAGGCTGAGGTCAGGCAGCAGGCTCTGGAGCACTCGTTAAGTAGTCCGATCTCCACAGTGCCGAGCTCTTCTGCTCATTTGAAGTGAGAAACGTGGCGAGACTCTGCAATCCCAGGCAAGCTGAAAAAAAAGATAGAAGAACGATGTGAGCTGCGATAAGAGAGAAAAGCAGACCCAGAACCAGGTTTTCAGATTAAAGTCAATTAAATGTTGTTGCTGCTGATCTGAGGGACTGCGCTTAATAATGTTTCACTGTCTGATCACACCAGAGCCCAGCGCTGCACGGCAACAGAAAACTGCAGTAACTTCTAGATGGATTACTGACCAGTGTTATTGGGGCCAGTGCCCAGGGGCCTCTGACTGCCAGAGGTCTCTGGGAGCCTCAGAGCACATGGTCCATGAAGGCTCAAAGACTTTGTGACAATCTGCTGCAGGTGTGACTTTTACATGAACAAATAGCTCTTGAATAAATGAAAGAAATAAATGATGCATTCTTCTCTAAGACCCTATAAGGTTTTATATCATTTTTGACATACAGGATATTGCTCTTATCAGGTACACCGTACACTCATTGTTCATTGTATCAGCTCCACCTACAATATAGGAGCACTTTGCAGTTCCGCAATTGCAGACTGCTGTCCATCTGTTTCTCTGTATACCTTGTTACCCTGTTCTTTAATGGTCAGGGCCCCCACAGGACCACCACAGAGCAGGTATTATTTGAGTGGTGGCTTATTCTCAGTACTGCAGTGACACTGATGTGGTGGTGGTGGTGTGTTGGTATGTGTTGTGCTGGTACGAGTGGATCACACATCAGTGCTGCTGGAGTTTTTAAACATCTCAATGTCACTGCTGCACTGAGAATAGTTCACCAATCAAAACTATTAAGCTGTGTCCTGTGGTCAGCATCCTGTGAGCACTGATAAAGACCTGGAGGACCAATACAGACAGATGAGCAGCAACAGATGAGCTACTGTCTCTGATGTTACATCAGCAAGGTGGGCCAACAAGTTAAGGAGTGTTAATAGAGAGGACAGTAATTGCAGCTCAGCACAGATGTTTCTGATGCATTTGCACCAACACAGCACACACAAACACACCACCACATCAGCGTCACTGCAGTGCTCAGAATGACGAGGTTAGGAAACATAAATTTGAAATAAATGATCGGTACTGGGTGGCATAGTGGTGTAGTGGTTAGCACTGTCGCCTCACAGCAAGACAATCTGGGTTGGATTCCCAGTCCGGACCGTTCTGTGTGGAGTGAGCATGTTCTCCCCGTGCTTGAGTGAGTTTCCTCCGGGTACTCCGGTTTCCTCCTACAGTCCAAACACATGCATGTTAGGTTGATCACTCACTCTAAATTGTGACCTGTCCATGGTGTACCCCGCCTTCGCCCAATGACGCTGGGGTTGGCTCCAGCCCCGCTGTGACCATGACTAATGAGATAAAGCAGAAGATGATGGATGGATGGCATTGATACATTAACCTACAATAATGTTATGAAGTGGACCTGAGGACTGCTGAGTATGGAGTTTGGGATGAGTTGGTGTTATTCAGACCTCATGCTCTTGTGGATAAATGAAAATTAAATCCTCACAGCAACATCTAATGTAAAGCCTTCCCAGAAGAGTAAATGCTGTTACTGCAGCAAAGAAGGGACAAACATTTTATTTATTATATTTATAACAGGGAGTTTGTCCCCTGTTAAAATCAATAAATGTAATAAATTACTGTAAGTAGAAAATCAGGGTATATTCTACATCATTTAGTTCCAAAAAGCTTGATATACTGAAGAAAGCATCTTTTGGTGTTTATCTTAAAGTTATTTTTGAACCGTAGTGTAGCGAACACATGCCACAGTACCAAAACAGCTTCACAACAATGAAAACTACAGCAAGAAGAACTTTAAAGCTTCTACCTTTAGCACATCACTGAAGCAGCAATGAAGCTGAGCTGCCGTCAAGTCTCTGCGTCCTACATATCACTACATAACGCTTTCATAATGGCGTACATGGCTATTGAAAGAGAGGGATTTATACCGCTCCATGTCATCTTTCATCACCCTATTTTTCCAACAAATGGATTCAGATCCCTGAGTTCCTGAAAGGATTACAATAATGGCCCTTATGAAACTGGATAGGACACTTTTAGACATTTCATACAAGTTGTTGATTTTTCCAGCAGAAATTTTCCCCCTGCAGTCCTCACACAAAGTCGAGCCAACTTTTCTCCGCGGCTCAGACGCCCTCCCTGCCCCCCGACTGGCCTCAGTCGGCTCGGAACCCAATCTTGGAAGCGCGTTGGAGTGTTTCAGCGCAGGGCCCGGTCCGAGGATTAATCTCCAATATCAGCCCAGTGGCGGAGGATGATGTATTCTTTATTCAGGCCACGTTTATACATTAGGCCGGCTCCCTTTTCATCCAGAACAACCGCCGACGCTCCCCCGGAGCGCTTTCACACACAGCTGGCTTTGATTTGGGCCGGTTAGGTGCAGAGCTCTCCTCAAGTACTTGGCTGTTAAATACTCCGGTACTGCAGACCTGGGTGCTCTAAGTAAAGCCGTTCCACACAAGACTGAGGACTCCCAAACAAAACAACTATATAAGCTTTCTCTTTTCTCTGACGCATAAACAGGACATTTCTGGAATGAACATCTTGGGCCAGGAAGTGGTACTTTGACTGAAAACCACATGAGAGCACATCTACACAATCCCTGTAATTAATCATGCTCTGGCGATAAATATATCTTGTGTAAGCTGATAGCTTGGGGCTTTAACCAGCTACCAAATGATGAATATGTCGGAGACTAAACAGGACTGGCAGGTCGGTTGTTGGTGCTGGAACAATAGACAGTTTTCTTCTCCTCACTTTGGAACATGGTAAAAGAAAATTACCAGATGATTTATCTGAACTTATTTTGTAGTTGTTTATGACGTTTTATGTGGTGAAATTGTCTAATTCTATTGGTGGGTATAGTTTGAAAATCCTGATTAAATGTTATGTTTTCTTGATTTTCTTTACAGCTCTATACAAATTATACAGCTTTTAAAGGTGACCTGTTTAACCTGAAAGGGTTATTTTTTAAACCTAAGTAAAAGGATGAATGTGTTTTACATTTGTTAACTTTTTTTGTTTATTATTTCTTCAACCAACCATGGCTAGTTAATCCGGTTACTTACTTTTTAAGTTTAAAGTTGCCTCATGTTTAAAGAAAGAAAACAAATTTAAGTATTTTGTGCAAAAATTCTGTTTATTACGGCATGTTTTATGTTTTATTCTAAAATTCATAAATTTTGCATATGACTGTCTTGAAACAAGCAAACAGATCATTTGCAAATTTGCCTGCATTAAACCTATATATATATATATATATATATATATATATATATATATATATATATATATATATATATATATATATATATAATCATAGTTAGCATATGCATTTCCAGCATTACACAACTAATGAACAGTTACCAGCAGTTTAGTGCATTTACTTACTTATAAACAGAGGTCATTCTGAATGTGAATGTGTACCTTAGCAGAAAATGATCTGAATCCCTCTGACATGAACTGGCTTACTTAGACTCTGTTTTGTAGTCTGACCACTACTAAGTATCAATAGGATGTCAATTATTGTATCTTTTTTCATTAACATATCTTTCCTTATTCAACATCCTACAGCACCTCAGCACCCTCACTGAAGACTGCCTGATCTGGGAAATTGAGACTCCTTCAGGGTTCTCTCGTTATTTGACACTGTAACTGTAGAATACTTGTATGTTGTATACTTGTATCCTTCAAGAGCCACAGGTTTGGCTCTATGCATACCCAAAACTTAGTAGATCACTACTCTCTCTGCACTGTGTGCATGTATGTTAGAATACTACATTGTATTTAGCAGTTTTATGAAGCATTAACAGACAGGTCTGTGACATGACTTGAATTCATTTCCAATAAAATCATTCAGTAAATGTATAGCGTCACATTATTCTACTTCATTCTACTTTATTCTACTTCTACTTCATATCTTCATATGAATACATTTTCAATGCACCAAAGTAAAATTCATCTCAGACCTTTATGTTTTCTAATATAAACCTATAATAAATATAATATAGGTTTTTTCAACCTATAAAATCTGAACATGTTGCAAAATATTTTTTCCTATAAAGTCTGATCAGTGACGTTCTAGATGAGTAGAAAGGTCACTGGTTAAATATGAATGGAAAAGCTTGTGATGCTCAACGCAGTGACTGGTTAAAGTGATTGTCCCACCTTAGAAAAAGTAGTTATTGAACCAAACACTACAAACCATTGATGAGTTTTACTGGATATAATCAGTGATTTTAAATTTGTTTAAAATGGTAATTTGATCTTACGTTTTGAGTATTTTGGACTCCATTCATTCAAAGTGTCTGATCTGAGCTGCGTTGCAATGATGATCTTTCTGGGCAGACCATCATAACAACTTTGGTCTGATATGCTTAAAGGCAGCCTAGACAACAAAGAACTCTTATTCTGATGTGCTTTTAAGTGGGTAGTGTACTGCATCCAAAAGAATAACCCAAGCAGCCTTCATGGTGCAATGCCAAAATTAGCAACCCTTTCATAATTTATCACATGCAAATGCAAAGTCCTGTTGTGCGAACATGTGTTATTATTATAAAAATGTTTATTCCTTTAGGCGGCACAGTGGTGTAGTGGTTAGCACTGTCGCCTCACGACAAGACAATCTGGGTTCGATTCCTGGTCCGGGCTGTTGAGTGTGGGGTTTGCATGTTCTCCCTGTGCTTCAGTGGGTTTCCTCTGGTTTCCTACCAGAGACATGCATGTTAGGTTAATCGTTCACTCTAAATTGCCCATGAATGTGTGGCTGTGCAATGGACTAGTGCCCTGTCATTGGTGTACCCTGCTTTTGCCTGATGATGCTGGGATTGGGTCCAGTGACCCTGACTAGGTTTATTCCTTGAAAACAAAAAAAAGTATAACCTTGAGTGAAAAGAAAAGTTTTCAGACACAAAGATAAGTGTGTTTACATTATCAGTGTGTGTTTACATTGTTTACTTTATTGCAATACAATAGAACAAAGGTGCTTAAAATACTTTTAATTTGTGTGTTCGTATCAACATAAATTAATGTTAGCTTAGGAAGAAGCTAAAACAACCAGCAATTCTGGCTCACCAAGGCTACACTCAAGTTTAGAGGATAAAGACACAAATCTGAGGAAGTGAAATTAAGCAACTGGGGCTGGTGTGACAGAAAGCTAGAATTTTTATGAGCGTTAAAGAAACAATTTATAAGACAAAGCAGCCTATTACATTTACACTTCAAATAATAGGGCACAACATATCAACAGAAAGTTTGAATTGCAGGGGACTGTTTTAAAAAGAGAGGAACATGAGCATTGTTTATTTTTCAGAAAAATAAAATCCTTTTCTTCATTTATATTTGTTTAAAATATGGTGAGAAATCGAATCGTAATCTCAGTATCATGAATCGAATCGAATCAAATCGGGTGCAGAGTGTATCGTTACACCACTAATCAAAACTGTTATTAATCTATTGATCATTTCAGTTGCTTTTGGATTGTTTTAAAGTAAAAATATTGCTTCTTCAATTTCTCAATCTGTCTGTTACAGAGACGGCTTGCAGGGTGTTGTGGGTAAAGGAGCAGAGTTTAGAAACAGGGCAGAAAGGGACACTTTGCGTAATTGGTTATATTCATAGATACTCACATTCCTAACAAGGGTTAAGGTTTAGAGGTACTTTAAGGTCTCTGTAAAAGAAAGCTTTGCAGAAAGCTGCAAAGAAAGTCAAAGGCTTTGTTACGGTAAAAGTGATTGTATTAAATTATTTAGTTACTGAGTGTACCACATACCCGGTATACTGGAAGGAGTAGTACTGTGTAACAACAGGTTCATCCCTCTGGAACAAACACAGAGCTTTACAAAGGCGCTGGATAAATAGCCACACATACATGGCACGCAGCTCTTCCTCCCACCAGACTCATGCCTATTTAAGAGATGATTTATTTCTTACAGATGGGTGGCAGCTCTTGATTTGAATAGACAGGCTGATCCCAGCAGAGCCTCAAGGGGCCAGTGTAGGAGAAGCAGGACAGCTTTAGGCCTCTGTAAGCCCCAGGACCCCAAACATTTGTGGATCAATTTCTGTCATGCCCGCACGGCTAACAGCTTGCAAACCAAAATAGGACAGTGGCCTTTGATGTACGTCCGCGCTCTGCGCAACCTCTGTCATTCTTAAGCACTCTAACATGCTAACGTTTTTATTTGCACAGCACAGAGCTTCAGAAAGCCAGGCTGACCATGCTGTCCACATACAGGACACTAGCAGACCTTTCCTATATTCTGTCATCCTTTCAGTACTAGCTTAAAAGGCATGTGGCACACAACTCGTGATGACCCTCAGCATTTGATAATGGGCCGTTCAAACATGGCGGCAGTGAGCAGGTGCTAATAGATGAAGATTACTGGTGCTGTAGCGGTAGCATATCGTGCAGTTTGGGGTGGGGAGGGAGAGTTAGAGGGGTCAGCTGTGCCAGTGTGAATAACTCCAGAAGTAATTAATCAAGGGGAAGTCAGGGTTCTGTTACAGAGGGGGACAAACTGATAGGTTACACCACATTCCAACACACATACATAGACACCCTCACACACACGCGTGCATTTTTATCTGACCATGACTTGCAACTAGCCTGTGAGGCCATAGCTCTGCACTGTAGCCTGTACATGAAAGGGACACGTCAGTGGAACAAAATAGAGGTAATGTCTTAATACATCCACATACAAGGGCCTTTAACAAGCAAACTTATAGGAAACTGTTAAAGTCATCTAGACGTACTCACTGGTACGTCTACATTCAATATAGATATTAAAAAAAACAATACTGTGCATAATCATACTACATACATAAGAACATCAACTATCTGATAAAGTATATACTTATGCTGAAAAAAATATTTGAGAATATTCAATGCATTCAATAGAAAAATGTTAAAGCTACACTATGTAAGTTACAAGGATTTGGTGAAAATGTGCAATTTCACATATCAGTATTTTTTCCATTATCTTGTATAATTTTAAATACATTTATGAAATCTTAAAAACTTGTATTAATATCTAGAACTTCTGGTAATCATGTTTTGTATTTTGAAGGTTGGTTTTTAATAAATTTGCTTCCACATGTAATTCTTTATTTCCTCCTAAATGTCGTTCTTTCCTTATTTATTTAGTCTCATGCCCTTTGTTGAACAGAAAAAAAGCTATTTAATAAAAAGATATAACAACAATGATAATAATAAAGGCATTAAAAATTATTATAATTATATAATTAATGCAACCCCGACTAGCAGGATAAAGCGGAAGATAATGGATGGATGGATATAATTAATGAATGTAATAATAATGTTGTAATAACAATAATGTTTAAACACAACAACATTCGGGATATTATTTGATAGAATATACAAAATTACAATATTCTATATATAAATTTATATAAAAGTTCCTTGCTGTAAATTTCTCCCCATCAGGATCTCCTTCTCTCTATGCTGTGGAAGTGATGTAAGTTGAATAAGCCACTGAGGAGCTACTGCTCGGATTATTAGGAGCAAGCACACGTCAATTCATACTCACAGAGGTTTCCAAGATGAGCTATGCTTAGAGCAGAGTCTGGATATGAGTGTGAGCGTAATACTCAGAGGGTGGATCAGAGGGAGAAGCCGTTACCATAGAAACTCCCCAGATTTTTATGGGAGTGGAGGAGTGTGGTGAGTAAAAGATAAGTGGATTCCTGTGTTTGGGTAAGACATCATAAAAGAGAGAGATCCAAAGTCAGAGAAACATTAGAGCAGGAGCTCTACGTCCACTATCAGCTCCTTCAGCTAGATAAGGTGTCTGTATCTGTTTGTAGGATTTTGTAATGGATCACTGTCCCACGTTTTCTGAACACTAATCTCTTTAATCAATCACATTTTACAGCAGCATGTTCTGTTTTACAGGCACGCCAATGTCTGCCATCATTATCCAAAGAGACACCAGCGCCGACATCCATCCAAACATAATCCTTAGTGTGTAATTCTTAATCCCTTATTCTAAAGACAACCAGCGTCCACTGTCAGATTTAAAGCAGCCAGTACCAGAGGTATGAAATAAAAACCAAATGTCTCAGAGACTGCGATAAAAATCTATTTTCATGACTCCTGTGGAGTGTTGTGTTACATGAGTCAGAGTAAGGAAAGGCTTTTTCCCCTTCCTTACCTTCTTTTCAGCTTTCCCTCTTTCTTTGGATTTAGTAATGGGGTCATTTATACACATGCGGTTCGCTATTAAGGAACTGGCAGATCAAAGGTAATTACCTGACAGGCCTGGGCCCCCAACGCCAGGCTCCGGACCATTCGACTCCACATTCCCAGGCGTTCTGTACAGGGCGGTCATGTTTATTTGCAAAGTGCGGTCACTGCCTCTGTCAAACGCACTATTTAATCAGCCCGCTTTTCGATTCTTTGATAATGATAGCGTTTTCCTATTCAATTTAGGCCCGAGGCATTCAAGCAATAAACAGAGCTCTCCAAAAGCTAATATTTTGCAAATCAGATATTTATTTAAAAGGCAGCGTTGGCTGAGCGTTAGATTATTTGTATGATCAAAAAGTAATTTCGCCAGTTTGGTTCAAGTGGCTTTCATGTCGGGCCACATTTAAATAAATACTAAAAAAAAAGCGGGACTCTAAATCGCAAACAGATGAAACGGTCCAGTGGAAATCACACTCTTTGAAAGTCCACATGTTGGCGAGCAGAAATATGAATGGGGTTGCTAGTTGCGGCTGACTGGGGCTCATGGTCCCCCTTTTTTGTTGATCTCAATTAAAGCAGTTGAGGAAACAGTGAGGAATTGTCTAAGGAAAAAGAGTTTGACTCTTTGGGTTGAAGCCCTGCGTCTGCTGTTGGTACCAGAAGAAGAAAATGTCATTTTGTATCTCTGATTACAGATTTCTATGTTTCTGGTGGTTTTTTTCTCCTTTTCCACCATTTAAGAAGCCTGGCCACTGCAAACAATCTGTCTGGAGATGGAAATCAAATCCGGCACTTTTGGAAAAGTCCAGCATAATCAGAGTGCCGGAAAAAGACAGGGTCTTGGTTTTTGTGGAGTTTTACTGTGCTGAATGCCTAAGGTCTGAGACCAAACCCCAAAAAGAGCTTTCAAGCTGACAGAAACAAAGCCACAGTGTCCACTGCATCTCCAAAGAAGAAAACGGCTCTTATGCTAACGAGCGCTAGTCGGGGTAGCAAAGGTCTTGCTACTTGCTGTGAGTGTGGTCCAGACGGAGACAGCTAGTGTTATCAGTTTCTCTGGCTCTACCAGCCTCCCTAAAGCAGAACTCAATCAAACCATGCACTGCCAAGGCCCATGAGAGATAGATACCACATACTAGCGCACGCTAAAACAGGCACACACGCATGTAAAACAGCACACAGCCATGCTAACAGTGCAGGCTAGATCCTGTGCGCCCTCTGGCACCGCATTAATTCACTTTCATGGTTATTTACAGGTCGAGGATGATGTGTGAACAAGCCAGAGAGTGTCTTTAGACGTGGGGCCAAGCACTGAGCTTGGACTGCATAGCAAATAATGAGCTCCCATGGGTTTAGGCTGCATTGTCTCCTGTGCCCTCGAGTCCATGTCCCCAAACCTTCTCATTACCTTCCCAGCATCCATTTCAGCCCTCATCTGGGAGTGTGGCCCGGTTTAGAACGGGGAGCCCGGTCAGGGCCCGGACGCAGCCTAAATGCTCTTAGGTCGCGGGCTCTTAATGCAGCACTCAAAGCCAGCCACAGAGAAAACCCCGTTTCCAACATTTTAAAATTTCAACGTGTTGCTATTGCACTGTGGGGTAAAATATACAGTATATCACTATAATTGGCTTGTTTCCCCCACAGCCTATTCCAGAACCTAGTGACAGCCTCTCATACACATAAACAGAAAATATGATGGCTGTCACATTTTCTCCCAAATAATTACGACTTGGTACAAGTCTCGGAATTGTCATCAACTCGTGTTAGATTGTCGCAAGTCCCATGCTATTACTCAGAGGTGCAATACCATCGCCACTATGAGATTCAGACGTTTGCATTCAAACAGAGAATTTGCATAGAACTCCTTTTATTGAATGCACTAAGGGACGATTGAGTTCTCTATTTGGGTTATTGTGAATACCTTTAGCGCTGGTAATGAATACTACATACAGTTTAATACCTATAATGAATTTAAAAGCGTGCACAATCCGAGCACGAGTAAGCCTTGTCCAAGTGCCAAAACATTCCATGTCTTGTGAGTGGGGTGGTGGATATGGGCCTGTAGCACCTGAACACAATTCCTGCAGTTGCTGATGATATAAGCAGAACCGTTTCTTCATGCCAGTGGAAAGGCGAGCTCTCAGCAGCTGGCCTGGCCAAACCTCAGCGACCAAATTCCATCCATCTGCTGGACGTCTCCCATGCCTTACTTCAAGGGCTCCTTCTGAGAAATGTAGGAGGGAGAGGAGAGGAAAGGAAAGAACGAAAGAGAAAGAAGTGTCCACTCTGCCTCTCATGTCGATTGAAGTAAAGCAAATGAGAAGTGCTACATACCACAGAAGGTGTTTTTTGAAAGTCAAATAATAGAGGGAAATGGCTTCTAGGAAAGAACAAGGAAGCTGACTGTGAAACTAAATCATATCTGTATCGAGTTTATCGTGTACAGGATGATGATGTGTAAACCTACAAACAGTCAGAGGAATTAAACTGGAACAGCAGACAGTTCTGTTTTTATCCCACAGAATATACATGACAGAACAAGACAGGTGTGGATAGAACCCTGCTGAGCTGCAAAGCTCACCTCCAGCAAGAGGACTAAAAACATTTCATAATTCTAATTAACTACTGCCATGACTGGCACATAGAGTGAAACTCCAGTGAACAACCTGTCCTGGAGGCATTCTGGATGTAATCGCTTTTTATAACTCTCAGTTTCATTTTAGAATCTACTTTAGTTTTATTCATCAGTTCAAATGGCTTTTCTTTAGCTTCTTACTTATCTTGTAAAGACAGGTTAGTGGACCACCTTGTTTGTTGAAATTATTGTATTTCATTGCTAATTTTAGAATAAGAAATGTTCAGTTATTTAATCAAGATTTTTGTCCATGGTATGTAGGTAGAGACCGGTATCATATAATCAGTGAATGTATCACCTGAACTCCTGAAGCAGCAAATCCTTCTCTTAACTTTCAAAGAGTTCAACTATATATACTTCGCACAATGATGCCCCCCCAGTGACCCCAACTAGCGAGATAAAGCAGAAGATAATGGATGAGTAACTAATATATATATATATATATATACACACACTATAGCAGTGCTTTGAATACAACATTTAAATTAATATAGGTACTATATTGTTCTACAAATACCGACTGCAGGTTGTCGTTTTTCTCTTTATACTTTGTTACTCTACTGTTTCAGGACCCCGAAAGGACCACCACAGAATAGGTATTTTTGGGGTGGTGTATAATTTTCAGCACTGCAGTAACACTGAACAGGTGGTGTGTTTGAATGTGTTAGTGTGTATTGTGCTGGTACGTGTGGCTCATACACGGCAGTACTGAAGGATTTTTAAAATATATATATATATATATAAAATATATATAAAATATATATATATATATATATATATATATATATATATATATATATATATACACACACACTATAGCAGTGCTTTGAATACAACATTTAAATTAATATAGGTACTATATTGTTCTACAAATACCGACTGCAGGTTGTCGTTTTTCTCTTTATACTTTGTTACTCTACTGTTTCAGGACCCCGAAAGGACCACCACAGAATAGGTATTTTTGGGGTGGTGTATAATTTTCAGCACTGCAGTAACACTGAACAGGTGTGTTTGAATGTGTTAGTGTGTATTGTGCTGGTACGTGTGGCTCATACACGGCAGTACTGAAGGATTTTTAAAAACAATGTCCACTTGGATGAATTGGATACACAATTGGATGAATATTTTATATTTTGGTTAGCATATCTACACATAAGAACATAATTTAAAAAACATAATAAAATTATCATTAGAATTTAACAACAAAATCAGTAACAAAGTTCAGAAACAAAACATGGTCCAGTGCAACTTGTGATAGCAAAGAGCCATAGAAGTACACTTTCATACACGAGATGGAGAATCCCCTCTTTCTCTTTCTCTCAGATCTAATCAAGTTAGTGAGTGTCTGGCCATTTTTTAGTGTCAGGCCTGCGACAAAGCCCGCTGTGTCTTATAGATTTAGGACAGAGAGAGACACAAAAAGAATGCTTCGTCTCTGACTTGAAAAAAATGACTAATTATCAATGAATTATCTGGTCCTACGGCCCTGTATTGCACAGCATTGAGCTTTTTCTCCAAGCTTTTTTTTTTTGAAGGGGGGGTTGTGTCCTCACTGGCCTGTAATGTGTACTGTGCGGTGTACACGGTTTTGCTTTGGCAGCGTGACGAAGGTGGAAATGTCAATGGATTCATGACCTAGCAGTGCATGTGCGCCCCGCACCACCACACACACACTCCACCTGTGTGCACACACACACACACCGTGCCCTGGGCTGCAAATTACCCAAGAAACACATTAATCTTACCGCCACTGCCTGAAACAAAGCTTGTAAGAGCAGTCCAGGGAACTATGACCTTCACATCTAACAGCCTGAACACAGCACACAGCTCCTACCTGTCTGCACGCAGTGTCCAGGGCATCTGTGTATGTGTGTCCACTTGAGGTTTGGTGAGGACAGCGGCTGTATACTGTTCGTTGCATGTTCTATGGAAAATCAAAGCTGTAAAGGGCTTCGTTTTCAATGGGCAGATTTTTAGCAAAGAACCTTAAAAAGCCATTAAACAGCCCTCAACTCAAACAAGTCTTACTGTGCAGATTATGTAACATTGTTTTAAGTATTTAAATCTGTTCATCATACATCTGTGGATTATTAAAGCCATACACGCGTTTATAAATACACATATTGGTATTCACTGTGTTCAGTCACACAGTTCTGGCCAAATTACATATTGTGTAAAGACGTAAACACAACCTCTGCATCAAACATTTTCCTGCAAATAGTAATGCATTAATATTACTTTAAGTTTGATTAACCTGAAATTAATTAATTAAGAGTTAGACCTTAATTGACTAGTTAGGCCTGGTTAGCCAGGTCCAGAATTGCTGTTAGAAACTGTCAGAAGACAACTATTCCAGGGTGTAATAAATTCTTCGACTCTTTAAACTTTGTACTAGCACTCATCAACCACTGGCTCCTCTGAGCAGCTGCTTGAAGATCTGAGAATTGAGCTCACTGATGCCTACACATCAGCGAAAGACCTTAAAAAGATATCAGCGTGCTTCAATCTCACAATTTCCACTCTCCAAAATTTCCACTATCCGAATTCTCAGTAAAATCGTAGCCCCTAAAACAAAATCTGCTTAAAGACCAAGAAAACTCTCAGACAGAACAGCTTGTGATCAGCGGAAGCAGTGTGCAGTGCTATTGCACAAATACAATTTGTGGAGCCTCAGCAGGACGGCTTACCTGCAACCTGATCACAAAAGTCAACATCTAAGGCATGCATCTGGGTATGTCACAGCCATTCTGTTAAAAACAAGTGATGTGCACTGCTGAAGTAAAAACAGAACTCTTTGGCTTCAATCACCAACAACATAGTCAGAGAAGTTTGAAGAAAAGCACACCGTACCCAATGTTATGTATGATGTGGCTCTGTTATGCTTTGTGGTCATGTACTAGTAGATGACTGAATGGATTCCACTAAATATCATCAAATTCTGGATGCAAATGTGAGACAGTCAGTCAATAAACTGAAGATGAAATGAAGCAGGGTTTCACAACAGGACAATGATTCTGAACACACCTCAAAATCCACCATGAATTACATCTACAAGCGCAATTTGAAGCTTTTGGCTCAACCATCACAGTCTCCTGAAAAACAAGAATAGAAGACCCCTAGCTTGCTAGTCACAGGCAATCTAAATCATCTATTGCTGCAGTTTGTGTTGGTCATCTTTCATTAGTGGACGCTGCCCACAGGACGCTGTTGGCTGGATGTTTTTGGTGGGTGGTCTATTATTGGTCCAGCAGTGAAGCTGAAGTGTTTAAAACTCCAGCAGCAATGCTCTGGTGGTCCTGTGGGCGTCCTGATCATTGAAGAACAATATGCAGAGAAACAGAACTGTGGTCTGTAATTGTGTGGATTGTGTGGAGCTTATAAAATAGACAATAAATGTAGATTCAGGGTGAGTCTAACAAATAACGTTCTTAGTGAGTGTATATGTGCACTACTATTCAAGGCCACAATTCATATTGGATTTGTTATGTGTTAGATGTGTTAAAATGAAAAGGTGCAGCGGTGTATTCTCTATGCAAGATGCATTTGGTTAGTTTCACTAAGAAAATCAACAAAACATGTCATGTGACAATGGGTGCCCAAACGTTATATAATATAATATGTATATAATATGAGACATATGTATGACCCCACATTCTCACATTCTGACGCTTTATAAAAGTCAACCCGTATGTGTACATATGTGAGTTTGGAGTGGACAGTGGCAGTGGAGAGGTGGATTCCGGTGGGCTCTGGGGAGCCGTCAGCACGGTCATGCTCCCTGTGCGCCCCTCTGAAGCCCTCGCACTGTCTGTTCCACATTAAAGTTTACTCCCATCGCGCCAGAAGGCTCTTCTTTATGAAGGCATAAATTACCCACGTAATTACACCATATGCAGCCCTCCCAAAACAATGGCTGTCTCTGATGAATATTAAACACGCTCGGAGGCTCGTCGAGAGACAGAGTCACGCATGTGCGTAAGACTAGGCTGTGGCCGCGTATGTGTACATAATAAATAGAGCATCATCAATTGTGGGCTGTTCCTACAGCTCATCTTAATTTACATTGAGCCATGAATCAATAAGGTTTCGTGTAAACACAGCTTAGCAGCGGAATAAAGACCTCCCTTCTTCAGGCCTGATATAAATGACGGGTCAGGGTGTGTACATTAGAAGTGCTGAGTGATTGAGGTTGCAGCGCAATACTCCGGCTGCGAAGCTCACTCAGCAGAGTTATGGCTGTGTTTGGATTTCAAAGCCGCTACCCAGTGGAGTAATGGCCGTGTATAAACAGTTATATTAGGAACGTATCACGCCTTCTTAGCTAAAGAGTAAACTTGAAAAGAAGAGTGATGTCACGGACAGGCAGGCTGTCAACGTGTTAAAGGCAATGTTGGAAAAAAGCAAAACAAAACACGAGGATGAATATGACTCACTCTCTCGCCCTCTCTCTCTCTCTCTCTCTCTCTTTCTTGCATTTCATTTCATTTCAGCTGGCATGCCCATATTAAGCTGCAGCATAGGTGTAGATTTAAGGGGGCACAGTGGTAAGCGACCCACCATTGTTTATTTTTGGTTTAAAGCAGCAGACATTTGCACTGTGTCCATTTTTATGACAAATGGACCAATAGGATGGTATAGAGTTTAAAATGATTTAGAATAAAACACTGTTACTTTGAATGAAATACAAAGTTAATTGGTCTGTCTCACCTAGTGAGTGTCTAAGTAGGCTGTCTATGTAGGCAGCTGTTTAAGTAGCAGCGCTCTGTCTGACATCTCTCCTCATAAACAGATTACTGAGACGCTCCAGCAACTACGTCATGTTTTGTTACCGCCCACTGCAAGCGACCAGAGTTTTAGCTGGTTGCTAAGCTACCGGCCTGCAATCCAAAACAATAGCCCGAGGCTTAAAAATTCGCTAGCATAAATGCTAATAGCTTGAGTATAAAAAACGGCATAATGGTCAACGACTCATGCAAAGTTGCAAATAAAATGCTTTTTTTGTGTGGTTGTATGACAGGAAACATTAAAACACCAGAGAAAATCGGAATAACTTACATTTGAAGGTGACTTCTCCGCTAGTAGCTCCGCTTTTGTCTGCTATGTTGGGGAAAAGTTCTACCTGCGTTGCATCATGGGATTGGCTTAGCGGCTAAGAAAGCATTCGATGCTTCCTTAAAATCGGGGCAAATAAAGTGCCTAATGCCCAGTTCACTCTACACGATTTTAGCCTGTTTTTCAGTCGCCGACTGTTTTTTGTAGATCGCCGACAAAAACCTCTGCTCGGAGGCAAATCGCCGAACACGCTCGCTCAGTCGTGTAGTGTGAACCGCTAAAAAGACTCTCGCCAACCTGTCACCGAGTGATCGTTGACTAATCGCAGACGCGATTGTTTAATATCTAGGCCAGTCGGCGACTGTCACTCAACAGCAGCGTCTAGCTACAACCAATAGGATCGCTAGACAGAACTGCACCACTGTTCATGCAATATCACAGCGGTTGCGGGCGACACGTACGATTTCATTGATAAAATATTTACCTCCAACTCTCTCTGCAGAACAGACAGCCCCTGCTGGCCCCGTGCCTTTATATATTTTCATAATTTTTTCTTCTTTTTTGCAGATCAGCGCAGTGACTACTTGTATCGCTGGTTTTTTGACGTCTGTTTTGGAAATAGTGTATGTTCTACGTGGTATCGCTAGCTCTCACATGCGTTTAGTTTTCGCGTATTCTCGTGAGAAAAAACGTGTTTTTGGATCAAAGCCAGATGAGTCTGCAATTCTCCAGAGTAAAAGTTGTGTAATTCGTGACCCCGTGTTGCTGATCAGTCATGTAGTGTGAAATCCACAACAACTGAAAGACTCGCGATTACAGCACAACCAGTCCTGTAGTGTGAACGACACAAAAACCTGACGACTCAAACAGTCGTGTAGTGTGAACCAGGCATTAGTATGATTAAGGTATCTAAGATTTGGGACAGCCTACATGTCGGGAGTGCGCATACTATGACGTAAAATGCTGTCTATGTAGGCAGCTCACGAGGTTTTGAGACACACCCAATAACATTTTTCTTTCTTCTTTACTTTTTAAATACAAAACCAAAACAATAAAAATGAACTTGGGGTTGCTCAGGCGATTTAAGCCTTTTGTCGACTAGTCGCATGGTCGCCTCAAAGAAGATAAACTGTATGTATCGAGATGATTTCAGGGGCCACATCTGTGGTTTTCTGAAGGTTAGCAATGCAATTATCAGCAATGCAATTTGCAACATTCTGCACATTTTCCAGCTCAGGTGAGGGGAAACGAAAGTTGTGGTACATAATGGTAAACCTAACAAGTAAATTGCACTGCAATTTGGATCAAAGAACAGAAATAAGAACTGCAGTGAGAAATAGACAGTAAGTTGAGGTATTTTACAAACATATTATCAACATATTTGACATACACTTGTATTTGAGTGTTGTGTCACATAGTGTACCTCTACTGTGAAAGATACACCTTATTGGATGGAGGTTTATCACTTCAGAGAACACAGATCAACTGCTAGACAGCCCAATGCTCGGGGGATTTACACCCCTCTAGCCCACCACTGGCTTGATTGGGCTCATGTGTGGCTAATCAAGAACATAAATTGTAAATGTATTTAAGAGTAGGCTTTTTGAGAACCTCAAAGTAGCTGAATACACTGATTAGAAGGCAAGTCTGCCAGACACAGACACTATCTGAATACTTTTGGATGAATAGCTTACGTTTCATGTGTGCTACTGTCTTTCATTCTGTCTGTCTGTCTCTCTTCCACTCTCTCTCTCTCTCTCTCTCTCTCTCTCTCTCTCTCTCTCTCTCTCTCATGGTGGCTACTCCAGTCAGCTAGCTGGTAGAATCATTAGTTAGCACACAGTTAATTATGGCCTCCTGCTAAGTGAGGTAAGAGGTGAAAAACTGATAACAGCCATAACAGCATTAACAGCACATTTACAGGGGTTTGGAGAGGCGAGTACAGCAGGAGCACTTTAAAGCCGCAGGGAATCTAAATTTGTGACTTACGTACGTATGTAGATGTAGATATTTGTGTATTTCTCCTTATTTCTCTCCTTTCCATGCAAACTATCTGGTCCTAATTTTGGGTAATGCTAAGACCAATCACGAGGCTGATGTCTCTGGCCCCGCCCACACAAAACATTTTCAGCATCAAAGAAACTTAGCTTGCTGAAATTAACCCAGCAAGCTAGATCACATGTCTGTAGTTGCATTCATTCCTTTATCCTTGCATCAGCATTCCTTCCATCTGTATGAACGTTTTTCTTTTTTTTTGCATGTTCCATCCATTTGTTTGTCCATCTCCCATCCGTCCATCTTCACGTCTGTTTGTTGCTTCATTTGTCAATCTTCACGTCTGTTCCTCTGTTCCTTCTTGTGTTGCTTTGTTAGTCCATCTGCACATCTGTTCTTCTGTGACTTTTTTGGGTCGTTTGGTGCGTCACATAAAAAAAAGCTGGATAATGATGTTAGTTTTGTATGAGGGATGAACCAGGCTCTTCTCTGTTCTCAGATTCTTCTGATCAGCGGGTTTTTATCATATTTATAACTTATATTTTTTATGCAAGCTTTGCTGGATATTTTTATATAACACTCAACTTTATTACCATACATATTTAATATTATTAAATATAATATTATTATATAAAATTGCTAAACATTGTGAATTTGAAATGAAAAACAGTGATGAAAAACTTTTCCATTTCAAGTTCCCTTTGTGTACGGTTTGCTCAAGAGCCTCATGACAAGCTAGGAAACATGTTAGCTTAGTAAGTTAAAGCAAACTGAACTGATACACAGTCAACACTGCGTGAATAAAACAAATATTCAAAACTTTCTTGATCTCATTTTGGGAACTGAAAAATAGTTATTTCAAACATGGGACCTCACTTGAGCTGGTTTTGGAGATGAACCTTCACTAGATGAAGCACGAAAACAGAAGGTATTAATGTCTTTAAGTGCAAATAAGATCTGATTCTTTACTCCTAGCATAATGAACAGAGACACTGGACTACTGTACATTCTGGAAAAGTGAAAGTCATCTAAAAGCTGAAACTCTAGGTGCTTCCACACAGGCTATAATGTCCAGTAATGTCCAGTTTGTAGCTTGGTTGGAGCTGTTTTGGAGATTCTGATCCTTTTAGCATTTGTGAAAACGTTCCCTGAAACACTGCATGCCGATAGCAGAGACGACCATGACGCTACAGTATACATCCTCAGAAGGAATCTGTATTTTAACCACTGCTCACTCTGTTTTCCCCGATTAGTAATTTGTTCTGTTAATCTCCCAAAGTAATACAAAAATGAAATTGGTGTTCTGGTAACCCAGATGCAGAGATAAACAGACCTGCATGAAGTGCATCATTTATGAGTTTGTAAGGCCCAGTATGGCATCTCCTTACAGAGAAAGAAGAAGAACCAAACAGCTTGCTGGTTACACCCTCAGGCATTGTGCAGATCCCACTGTAAAGAAATGTAATTATTTAATCTAATAGGTTTCTTAACAATGAAATTTTAAGTAGAATCATGAAAACGTTATAGTTACAAACATTGCAAATGTGATCTTAAGTAAGCCTAACAGACTCTAGGCTATTAAAGGTGACATCTGCCTATGACAAAGAGCCCCTTTCTCAACCACACGAGCAGACGAGGTTGTGCCCGCTGTAAAAAAATATTGTATGGGCCACTGAGTAAGTCGATTCTCAGGTCAGCAGAGAAGGCAGCCTTCTGCCTGGAGCCCTTTAGAACAGCACTGGACACGTGCAGCAAATAAACTCCAGCGTATGTCAGCTAGTGTAAGGCAGCTGTCTGTAAACAGAGCCTTTCTTCTGCTCTGACATATCACAGTAATCAGAAAATCAAGGAGGAAAAATAAACACATGTTATGAAATAACGCCAAACAAATTAAGTTCGTCAGGACTGCAGTGAGGAACGGCCTGAACACACACACACGCACACACACACACACACACACACACAGCAAGCACACACACGCACACACACGCACACACACACACACAGCAAGCACAAGTCTGCCTAAGTCCACAAATCTCTCTCCTGTATCAACAGATTCACTCTGCGCTGACTCAACCTTTGAACTTTCCATACAGAATCCTGAACTTTCCATACAGAGCAGTGGCCAAACAGACGGCTATCCCTGCCAGAGCAGACAAACCATCTCTCTCTCTCTTTCTGTCTTTCATTGCCTTTCTTACTGTCTCTTCCACTCATTTTCTCTCTCTCACTGTCTCACTCATTTCGTCTTTCTCTCACTGTCTCACTTTTGTCTCCCTTTCTTACTATCTCACATATTTTCTCTTTTATCGACTCTCTCTCTTCCTGTGCCTTCCATTCCCTCTATATGTATCTGTCTTTCTTACTCATTCTATCTTTCATTGTCCCTCTCATTGTCTCACTCATTTTCTCTATCACTGTCCCTCTCACTGACTCTCTCCTTTTCTCCCTTTCTTACTGTTTCTCTTACCCACTTATTTCTCATTTCATTCATACTCCCTTTCTCTCTCTCTCTCTCTCTCTCTCTCTCTCTCTCTCTCTCTCTTCTTTTTCTCTCTCTTACTGTCCCTGTCACACTCATTTTCTCTCTCTCTCATTCATTTTCTCTTACGCTCATTGTCTCAAGAATCAGGCGAGAGGGACAGAGCAAAAGAGAAAAAAAAGAAAAGGTAAAAGAGAAAACCTGAGAAAGCGTGAGAAAAAAAGAGAGGGAGAGACAGCAATTGCAGAAAAGAAAGAAAGAGAAAAAAGAAAGATCAAGAGAGAGACAAAGTGCAGTTGAAATAGAGAAAGACAAAGAGAGAAAGTGCAATAGAGAGAGAAACAGAGAGAATGTGAATGAGAGATAAAAGTGAGATAGAGTGAGAGAGAGAGGAAGAGAGAGAGAGCAGCTCTTGAGATGGAGTATCCTGAGGCTAGTGTTTACCTGAGCTTCACTCACCCAGCATGCTCCTGCACCGCTCTGTCACCAGCTCCAATACATGTGATACACATTAGAACTGACTGCAGATGACAAGATATGACTAAGTGGGCCTGCCTCTCCTATTAACCTCTGTCAGTGTCTGTAAAACCACGGGCTCGCCTTCAGGCTCTTTCGCCATCCCTGCCACAGCCCGTGATGTATCGCACCCTCCTTATTCACAAAGCAGCTGCTGGTCTTTAAAACCCATCTCGAACTGCTGGGTCAGAGGACAGCTTCCCCGGTCTGTGTTTGTTATTAACAGCACCAGAAGCCGTTAGGGACACGGAGGGTGGCTTGGCAGCTGAAGCGGCTCAGAGACCGGAGAGTAAGAGCAGTTTGCACCTGTTTGGGCATACACCCCCACTCAAACTTACACATACAAGCTCAACAGTGTGGTGTGAAGCCCATGGGGTCTGATCTGGTAGTTCCAGGAATGTGGCAACACCTCCATCTGCTGAGCGGATTCGCTAGCCACTTTGGCCTGGGAGCTAATAAACAGAGTAGTTCTTTACTGCGGCCCAATACAAACATGGAGCTGTTTTTCTAGCCAACCCAACACAGAAACACTGGAGCACTGCTCATGTTGGATGGTCTTTTCACCCATTTGTAACTACAGAATACTGTTGACTTATGATCTATATTATATATATATATCAGATTCAGATCTGTTGACAGGTAAGGCCAAGTTCTGGAAGTAGCCATTAGAAGAAGGAAAACTGTGGTCTTGAAGGGATACCCATTGTCAGCAACAATGCTCAAACAGGCTTTGGGATTAATTGCCCAAAGTGTGCCACGAAAACATTCCTCACACCTTCACACCACCTCCGCCAAACTGGACTGTTGACACAAGGCAGGTTGGCTCTGTGGATTCATACTGTTGGTGCCAAATACTGTGTGTCTCAGCAGAAATATGGATTTATCAAATCAGGTTATGTTTACTGAAGTCTTCAACTCTCCAGTTTTGGTGAGCCTGTTGCCGCTGACCCACACAAAACACTAGGTCTTCCATCCAGCTCAAGGTTTGATGTGTTGTGCATAGAGCTGAGCGATATATCGAGTTTTTAAGTAGTATTGATATATTTTTATATGAGATATAAGATGAGAGACAATATCGTTTATATCTATGTAGTCTGTGTCGCACTGCAATTACACTTGTAGATCCACTAGTTTGCCTTTTTCTTCACACTGCTCCGCCTCTCTCCCTCCCAAAACTCATCCCTCCCCACCGCTTTACCCATAAACGCAGGCAGCGACAGCATGGATATGGATAAACACACGAAAGAAGCTATCGAGAGCTGGTTAGTAAAAAGAAAATGGCCGTCAAAAGTAGGGCTGAGTATCGAAACTACAGAGTACTGAAAAGTCTAAAAAAAATCCAGTGCCTATTTTCGGTACTTTGCATATAACACAAAATAAATAAAAAATAAAAAACGTAACGCATGCAGAAATACGGAGAGCACACACAGAGCTAGGTAAACATGTCGAGGCACTCAAGAGTTTGGCTCTACTTTGAAAAAGTCTGTCTCAGAGCAGCTGCAGCAAATGCTTCAAGTTAGTGGCTTACTGAAGTGGGGAATACATCTAATCTAATGAAACGTCTGATTACACATGGAATTAATCTCCGTCAGGAAAACTGCAGAATTTTCGACTGTATGAAGAGTGGTAGCACTACGGGGCTGCCAGAGACGTGAGAATCTGGACTAAATACGCTAAACGACGCTGTTTCCACTGATAAAAGATTGTAACGTCCGGCTGTCGGCCGCAACCACGCCAAAACAACAACAGCTACAGCTAGCACGCGAGCCGAACACATACTCTCGCACCGAATCTCTATCTCTCTCCGCTTACTCCCACACCCCACGCCTGTGCCCTCTCTCATCCAAATAAAAGGATTTTTTGTTATCACCTTATGGGAAGAAAAATGATCGAGATATATATCGTATATCGCCATTCAGCTAAAAATATCGAGATATTATTTTTGGTCCATGTCGTCCAGCCCTAGTTGTGCATTCTGTGATTCTTTTTCTATTTTTTTCTTTTTTCTATCTAAGTTACTGTGTCCTTTCTGTCTGCTCCAACCTGCCTGGCCATTCTCTGCCAACCTCTCTCATCAACCAAATTTTTCCATTCTCAGAATTGCTGCCAGAACAGCAGTTACAGCATTAGACACATGGTTGAACATTACCTGAAGCTGCTGCTCAAACCTGCTTGATTTTATGCACTGCACTGCTGGCATATGATTGGCTGATCAAATAATTCAGTGAACAAGTGAGGTGTTTTTAAAAAATGAGTTTGGTATATGTATATATATATATATATATATATATATATATATATATATATATATATATATATATATATATATATATATATAGAGAGAGAGAGAGAGAGAGAGAGAGAGAGAGAGAGAGAGAGAGACTTTCTGGACTTTGGAGACTTTTCTTGCAGATTTTCTTTGAAAAATGGTTGGCCTCCTGAGAAGCTAATGGGTGGACACAAAAAACGTAAGAAAAAATAAAAATGATATTATACTAGTTGTTGAGGCATGTACATTTCTGTTTGGACTGTTTGAACTTTCATCAATGAAGCTTTCCATGATGTAGCTTTAAAAGGCTTTAAACACTGCAGGTGTCTGGTTCAGCACCACAGTGATCTATTCCAACTGCCTAACTGAGGCTCTCTGTAGAACAATCCATTTCATATCAAACCACATCGAATGACTTGTTGACAAAATGTTGACAAAATCAGCAAAATCCCTCTTTTAATAGAAGCCAAAGTACGTAATGCTTACCGATTAGCTAACATGAGCGGTAGCTAATCCACCATGTTTAGGAATACAAAGGATTTGAATGGAAACTCTTTGTATAGAACCATTTGACAAGAACATGAAAGCATCATCGTACACAAACTCAGACAATATCCAGTGACCTCACGCGCCTTGAGCGACTGCAGAGCCCATGCCAGAACGTATTTGCTACAAGCACATGCTAACATTACTTCCCTATTCACACTCTTCATCTCTGCTGGCATCTTAACCTGAAGCTGACCCAAGTTGCGAGGAGGGAGAGGAACTTTGGGAACGGATTACGCAAGAAGCCTGCTGTTTTAAAAGACATGTCTCTGTTAGACTCGGCCAAATGGGTATTGTCAGATCTTCCCGATGAAAAAAGTAAGAAAAGAATGAGATAGAGAGGGCACGGAGAGGGAGAGAATGTGTGCGTGCGTGTGTGTGTGTGTGTGTGTGTCACAGGCTCATCTGAAACCCTGAGGCTAGCAGTAGCCTTTTGAGGCTATAATATCACTTCTGGATGAAATTCAATAAGACATACTTCTCTGAATTGAAGTGCTGGAGTGAAGCCAGGTGGATAACAATACAATCAGTCAGTGAGAGGGCGTGAGAGAGAGAGAGAGCAAGAGAGAGAGAGAGAAAGAGAGAGAGAAAGAAAGAAAGCGAGGGAGAGAGCATAGAAGCTATCAGACTTTAAGACTTATCCCCCAGCTTATAAGCGACTTCCAAAGGTGACACGTTCACTCCCTCGTGCAACCTGAGGCAGGAGGAGGCTGTGGATTAACGGACTAGGCCGCGTAGCGCACTGGATCAACACTCATAAAGAGGGCAGCGCGCAAGCAGCCTGCTGACCTTTGCGGAATAAAGCTGGGACAGATATTAAAACTAATATCTCCGGGTTCTTAAAGGATGAAAAACGAAATCCTAGTCCTGAAACGCCAGCCAGATTCACTTCAATTACCTCCTTTTTTATGTGTTTCTCAATACAGACCTTGAGGATTGGGATAAAAAAGGAGGGGTGGGCAGCGGGGAGGTGCTGGGATGGGGATGGGATGTATGCCTTGGGGTGTAAGCCCGTTTTGAAGAAAAAGTGTCATCTAAGCTGGCAATCCGCCCAGGCTTTTTATTCAACCACGGTGATAGACTCACTCTAACCCTGCAGATATCCTCTCTGATCGGGCGCACCTTTCAAAAGAAGCAGGTGAAACATCTAAGGAGTTCATTATCGCGTCGCCGATTGAGTTACACATGTCTCAAAAAACACGAGGCTTTTTTTGTTCGGGGGTTGCTCAAAAGATATAATTAATAAGCAGGTGCGTTTCTGTGACTCCTCACATCAGACTGCCACAGAGGTTATGAGGAGGGAAGAGGGGTTATTATTGTTATTATTATGGAGGGTTCTGTGGGCAACTGCACTTTAATGCTTGGGTGGTCCCAAACAACCCAGAAAAGCCTCCTGTCGTCCCACAGTGTCAGGGTTAATGATACTGTACTCCCTCTTAAGTACCTGACGGCGTCCTGCACTTAATAGGTCAGCCGCACATGGCCCGCAGCTCCCTTCCCAAAAATAAACAGCACCTGTGCATGTGGGTTCAAAGAGTCTGCACCAGCTTGAAAACAATGCATTAGTCTAAGCAAAGTTTATCCAGACTTTTCACATTTTGTTTGAGGACACTAATTGATGAATACATTTGGTGGAAAGTTTGGAGACCTCTCTGGTGGAAATGTGGAAAGAGTGTGGAAGAACTTTTTGTAACATGCTTTAGTCCTGTTCAAGTGTGTTGAGTGTGTTGTAATCAAGTGTGTTGAGATGTTTTCAAAGAGAACTCAATCAAAACTTGTTTGCATCTTCCATGGATGTGAGTATATGTTTTATTATGGTCATCATGTCTTCATAAGCATAATGTTCATTTAGCGTTTGAGACCTAAACACTGAGACAGATCTTCTTTTTAAGTCCGTGAGGGAATTAATATGTAAAGATGTGTCATGTTGTACAAAAACTTTTTTAGATTTCTATTTTAGACTGTACAGAGTGACTTGCAGCTGTACACTCACATTGTATTGGAACATTTTGACAAAGAAGGAAAATAGAACTCATAGTACTTAAAGCCAATGTCCCAGCAGCAGTGGAGAGCAGGGAGGCAGGGTAGCCCTCCAGTTAATAGCTGCCACTCCACCATTTAAACCCACAGCCCAGAATAGAATACCTCACCATCAAATCAAACACAACATCCAGCTTATAATAACTTATTTTCACATTTAAAGTCTCTTACTGTAAGTCTGGCTCTTCTAATGAGCCTCTGCCTGTCCATGGTCACACAGGACAGTAGCAGGCTGCTACCCAGCCTCCTGTTGAAAGCTTGCACTGTCCTGTAGGCCTCACAGAGTCTGTGCAAAATCAGAGCAGAGTCTCTGGGGTTGGACCACCTGCCGTTTCTCTGCAGCACAGGTTTTTACTATTTTAGGCTCTACAGGGCAACTGAATGCTTGCACACCATTTTTTACCCCCCAAAAATGCTGCTTAATTTAATTTGAACAAAAACAATGAACTAGTGCACCTTCAAAGTAGAATTTAAACTTTAAATTTTGAATGGCTAATGAATTCTGGGCTTTTTTATTGTATATTGATATACAAACATGTGAACCTGTCAGAAAGGTAATTTAACAGGTACAGTCATGAGAAATGTGTTCAGTTCCGATCAGTTTTGGTCCGAATTCTAAGATTTCTAAGCAGGATTTTGGTCATTCATTCATTTGCTACTTCTGACCAGCCACCAATACACCCATCTCTCCGGCTCCCTCCAGTATTTAGCGTTTCGTGTGTATCTGATGTCTCTGACTTGCGCCAACCTCTCCGTGCCTCTGGCTACTCAGGCCATTTCAAACTAATCTTTTGCAGCAATGTGGCTATATCTCCAGTTTCTTTTCTGAACATCTATTAGTCACTTAGAAGCGTAAAAAACGTAGAAGCACAAACGAAATCCGCCAATTACACACAGTAAGAGGCAGATGGCGTATCTTAATCCTTCCTCAATGGTTCATACAGAGACCCTCCCCTGGCCTGCCTCTGTCTCTGAGTAAAAGGAGTAGAGGAAATACTTGAGTACCCTGAGTATTAATAAAAGTAAATTATACTACATACTAGGGAAAAAAGTTAAGACTTTTACATTTGCCAGCTACCGGTTAAATTCTGACTAAAGTCATTATTAGTACCTTAAACTCACTCATATAATTAAGGCAACTTTTACTTTGCATGCTTTAGGCATCTTAACCCAGTCACAGAACACAGTGGCCTCCTCTTAGCGAGCTCTTCTCACTTCTTGCACAGCTATTACAACACAATGCTCGTAAGCTTTTGCAAGCTTCAGACAACTTTTCTCACAACTGTAATGAACATGATGGTTTAGAGCTTTTCTGTGCCCACTTTTGTACAATCGGCACCTAAGCAATCATAGTGCATGTATGGGTCTGTGCCAGAAGTGATTATAGTGCATGTATAGGACCGTGGCCCTGAGGTAATGGAGAGAATGCAATGGGCCCACAGCTCGGAGCTGATGACTGAATGCAACAGGCCAATGGTCCAGAGCCGATAAAAGAATGGGTGGGTTTGTGTCAGCTAGTTTAGGGAGGGAATACAAGGGGTCTGTGGCTCTGAGCTTATGTGAGAATGCTATGGGCCCCAGACCCTAAGCCAGTGCATGAATGCAGTGGGCCCATGGTCTTGACTAATGGAGTAAATGCAATAAGCTCGGGGCTCCAGTCAATGCAAATGGCAATCACACTTTTCACGAACTTCACAAGCACCCCACAAACTTTGCATAATGACAACAAACACAGTAGACTTGAGGCTCTGAGTAAGCACTGGCATTCTGTTTAGCAGCAATTGTTACACTAGCTCTTCCTTCTTTTACACTTTTATTTTTCCTTTAGTATCAACACAGTTACTGCTATGTTCTGATTTAAGCTCAGTTAATAAAATCTAATGTTTATTTTTTCAGGTACAGACTTCTTTGATGGGTATCTCTGTTTTTCATCTTTTATATTCTATGGGAATATGAAGGTCTCAACTGTCCAAGACCTGGACTAAGCACAAGACCTACGCCCTTCAACTTCTAAATAATTGTATCCTTTAAATTTTATTGATTATATAGAGGACCAAAATGTTTCTGCCTTGCTGGTAGAATTACAGTCAGGTTTCGATCCAGTAGTTAGGTTTCAATGAAAAATCAAACCTGTGGTAAATAAAATGCAGTAAAAATGGCAGAAGATGAAATGAAGCAAATAAGGGTACAAAAAAATCAATATGGCAATAAATTGCATATCACAAATTGCCAGCATACTGACCATAAAATGGGAAGTATGTATACTATTATTACTACAATATTAGGTGATAATGTACATTATAGTACATTCTACAATGTACATTATAGCTTTTTGTTTAATATGAAAACATGCACCTTCTGTTGTGTCAATGTAGGGCACAGAAGATAGATAGTAAATAGTTATATACAAATAATTTGGAGGGTTTTGTACAGACAGAAGAACATACAGAATAAACAAAGCATGTCAGCATTCCTTTACACTGTGAGGTGCGGGTGAGGGCAGGGGGCAAATCGATTATGGATAGACAGAGGCACCTTCAGAATGTCTGACACTTTGACTAACAGCTGCTACCAAGGCCTGGACCTGCACCGCAGGAGGGAGATGTGCTGAGATGAGAAAAAAGGCCTAGAGGACGTCTGCCCTTGAGAGGGACACAAAAAACAGCACTGGGAAACTCAAAGCAACATGTTCATGTTCATGACCCCCTAAACCTCCAAGCCCCACCCTTAGAAAAATGACACATCAGCAGTCCATTTACTATATAACAATACTATAATAACTACCATACACAATACATAATACCATCATACCCACATAACCTATACAGTATCTATATAACAAGTCTTGAGGTTTACCAGTGAGGCTCATGTTTTATTTCTTTGCTTGTTTGTTTTAGCCTTTGCTGTGGTCTCATGAATGTAAAGTTTGGTTTTGCACATTTTTGGTACACAGCGTTAGCCCTAACCGGATTCATTTGGATTACAGCACCCAGTGTGACCAAAACAGCCCCCTCAAATAAACACTCAAGCAGACAAAAACAGATGCTGAGTGAAATCAACTAGTTTGATACATTTAAAAAAATAATAAATAAATATGTCAATAAAATACTGTTTAAAAAAAACGTAACAAATACAGAAAAGTTGAAATTGTATTTGTGCAGCCACTAAATAATGAAAGTGAAGACAGCATGTATATCACTAAAATAGACTTACAACAGCAGCAATCTGTTACAGCAGGCATAGTGTAACCGTGATGAACAGTTACAATTAGTGCTAGGTCTTCAGTTCAGGTCATAAATGTCAAATCAAGGACAAAATGATTATGTTAAGATCTTGTAGCACCCCTAGGAGATTTTTGTAGGCCTTCAAGTCAGCTAGTAAAGTCCTGGCCAATGGAAAAGTTTGCATAAGTTTACCTAGATAACATGAGGTTTATCCATCTTGTATAATACTTTAAGGAAAAAGGAATAAAGGTTTTGTTCCAACAGTGACAATATATGCTGTCAAATGAAGGAGAGGACGAGCTTCCCAAACTATAATTATTTCATAACTCAATTTCCTTTCCCACATTTTGTCATCTTACCATTTGTAAAAAAATGTATTGCTTGATTTTTAGGTTAAAACACTAAATAAATCTGTAAAGCTGTTTTGTGACAATGTCTATTGGAAAATGTACTACATAAATAAAGCTATATTGAAATGGAAAATAATAAATGATTAGGATTCATCTAGAGTATAACCACTGCTGTAACAGCACAGTGCCTGATGTAATATTTGGACATAACTGACTACATTATGATACGTGCTGAGAGTGATCACACAGTGCTGCTCTGAGAGTGCTAGTAATGAGGGCAGAAACCCTGCACAGCACCGAAGAACTTCTCAGCATCCCTGTTATATTCAGACATCCTTGCATACATGCCTTAAACCCTTAATGATGAGTAAAAAAGAATCTGCTTTTTAATCCACTCTTCTTTAATGCGCGTGGGGAAAAGTGGGCAGATAAATATGGTTTCTGCCTACTATGCTCTTATGGTATTTTGTGTCCTCAAATAGGCTGTTGGCATGTAAGTGAGGAATGTGGTATGGGCCACCACAGTGAACACAGCTCCACTTAACATAGCTTTTGGTCAGCAGAGAGATAGCTGGAGCAGAAGAGCAGGGCTCAGACTGGAGGATGTAGACAGTAGGCCATGGTCCCAGCAGCCGAGCATTCTTTCCATCCTGTGTGGGCACACTGATAAACTGATAAACACACTCATCCAAGCTGGGAAAGGGTCAGGAGGTCTATAGTGAAGTCTATTGAATACTACTTTAATTGCATAAAGTGGTCAAAAACTGTAGTGGGTGGATATACTTACTATACTTACTAAGTTCATATTGCAATGTCAGCGGAGAGTAAAACATGGGAAACATAGCGTTTAAATGAATGCTCTTTTGTTAAGCACAGGGAATAGTAGGCCAGGTCGCCAAGAGCCACACAACTGTACTTACCTGAAGACACACAACCATACCAACCAGCCCTGGCACAGCAAAGCAGCACATTAAGCAAATTTTAAGCTAAACAACAACTTATCACATTAAGACTCTCCTTACTAAAAACACTACACCTCCCAAGAGCCTTCACATCTGACTGTCGCCTCCCATGGCCAGGCAAGCCAGTAGTGGGATGTTACATAGCATTACATAGCCCAGAGGTCAACCATCCAGGTGACAGCGGGGGATCCATCATATGCTGTGCTAGCACAACAGCAAGACTACATATAACAACACAGTAATCTACTAAGATGTATCAACCTTATGTTCAAATCCAAGTCCATACTGCATTGGCTGAGGCATTCGGTTTTTCAACAGTGTCCCTAATGGTTTGAACAGATCTGTGTCCAAAATAATGACTCAGTAATGGACAATAATGACTGTCCTTGTGATGAGATATAGAAAAGGGAATAACTACAGTTGGTAGGGTAAGTTACAGTTCTCATACAAATGAATAAAAACAAAGTGTGGCGTCAGTGGGCACTCACTGGCAAAAAACAAACTGGTCCTTTGTGGATTCCCTTGATATAAGCTATAGGTTTAATAGGGTGTTTCTTGCTATGAACCCACATCTTCATGTTTCGGTTGTCAGGCTTGTCGGTCATAGCAAGAAACACCCAATAAAATCCATAGCTTATATCAAGGGAATCCACAAATGGGCCCTGTTTTGCCAGTTAGTGGTAACCTTAAAGTAACTTGCAGCCATTTCTTCTTCTCTTTCTCGTTGCTATTGAAGTGGTAGAATGACTATTGAGTATGGGACTCAAAAAAAACAAGGGACACAGCACTTGTTGAAAAGATGATAGTAGAGTAGAGGCTTGGACCTGGACGCCTTAACAAGAAGTTTGAAGTTGAAAGAATTTAGACCCTTTTTAACTGTCAATGGTGCCTCACTATAAAAATGATCATGAAAATGTTCACAGGTTCTGCCCCTGTTGTCTGCTGTGAGGATCTGAAGAGAAGTTTGTTTGTTTTATCCACTTATTAAATCTTATCAGATTGATGTATATAAAAAGACACTAACATTAATTATCATTTTTTTTAATCATTAAATTCATTTCCACCAACATCACATACTAAACCATTTGAGTAACATTGCTTTAACAATGTGCAGAAATACAGAGGAAGCCTGTTTTTACAGGGGCGTGTAGTGAAGTGCAGGAGGGAGCACAATGAGTCTTTAAACCTCCTATTTTATTAAACAGTGCGAGAGAGCCATGTTTAGGGACCTCTCTCAAACGTTGCCTAATATCTCTGAGATTTTATAAGCTCTGGCATGAGATGCAAACAACATCCCTCCCTTTACGAGGGGTCCAGCTCGTCCAGCTCGTGACCCCGGCACACTTTTTTATACGAGCGGGCTGTGCTGATGGGGATGATAAAAGGCCTCGGAATAGGCCTTTGATGGAGCCAATGAACTGCACAAAGTTTACCCACATGACTGCTGAGGTTTATGCATCTCATATGTGTTGACGGTCGAGAGTCGGATAATGCGTTGGAGTCAAACTTGGAGGAGGAAGACATTTAAAAGCACCCACGCACACACATAGCTCTGAGCGGCTTATTTTCAAACCCACCCCTCCCAGCAGATGTTGTTCATTATTAAAAAAAGCGTGTTTGACGAAGGAGTCCAAATTGCACCGTTTTCAGCGCAAACAGTTCTCTCACAATTATCCTGCCAAAGCCTGTGTGCGTTGGCACAGCGCTTCATCTCTCCCATTGTTTGGTTAGTTGTTAGCGGCTGTTTTCTCAGAGGAGCTCCAAGGCTGCCTCATGATGACTAAATAGTCCCTTAATATTCTGCTTCTTAGGCCGCTGTCCAGCGAGAAGGGACCCACTACGTGGGAGGCTGCTCAGCGATCTTTACGCAATGACAACTTTTTGGCCTAGAATTTGCTGAACTGCTTGGATGCCGGAACAGTTATTTGTGACCAGTGTCCTAATGTTCATCTGATGTAATATCGAGCCTTTCTTAAAAAGATATTAAAAACAGAACTTTGGATATTTTAGACAGTCACATAGAAGAGCAACTCTTGTTTCTCAGACCCTCAGAATGGAATCATCTTTGGAAAAGAGATATGTGAGTGTGAAGAACTCTGTCTGTACAAAAGTTTCTCCAAGGACGAGGAACCACTTTATTTTAAATAGAGGAGCTTATACTGACTGCAGTAATGCATATAAATGGAAAATCATTTGATGGCCATCAGTTTAAGGCATACAATATACAAGGGCTTTTAGCAACCAAGAGCAATTTCACTAAACTTGTGTCAACGTCAGACTAGCATCCAAAACTGTGACACGGTGACATGCTAATAGAGAGAACAGCCCAATTCTGGAGCTATTTTCAGAGGTTTCTTAATAGTTTTTCAAAATATTTTGGATTCTGGATTGGGCTAAATCCCTGGAATACCAAAGGAAATGAAATAAAATGACAAAGCCAGACCCAAACGCAGAAGTCCAAATCAAATGAAAAATTATAGATCTCTGGGGTCAGAGATCAGGAAGAAGCACGACTACATCCAACAATCACAGGAAGTATGAGCTCAGCTACAACACAGTTAGTTCCAAATTCACTGCATGATTGGCTGAGAGGTTACTGGTGAATGGCTAGCCTGTATCTTGATAAACAAAAGCTCCAAATTTAAAAATGTTGGTAATTTTTTTATGAGTGATGCATATCATCAGTTGGCCTACAGATTTATAGGCATGTGTCCAATAGGCATTGTCTATATTTAGTGTTTAGTATTTTATTTGTGAGGTTATATTTGCATAAAACTTATTTTTTAAATAAGTTAAAACGTCCTCTACAGAGAACACACAGCGTAATGCACAACTGCTGTTAATTAAGTGAATTTAACATGTTGAAAAAATAAAGTTATGGAACAAGTTAGGCAAAAGTTATAGAACATATTTTTTCCCAATATGTTTAACTCACAGAAAAACAGAAATTATGCACTAAGATTTGCAAGATTTTGTAGAATATTCCACTGAACCTCTCAGCATCACTGGTTTGACAGAGTTTACGCAGCTGCACACAAACCTGCAGTCGTGAGCCACTGGACACTGGAGCAGTGGAAATGTGTTCTCTGGAGTGATATATGTTAATTAATGAATCTTGGTGTGGTGGATGCCTACTAAAACGCATAGTGCCAACAGGGAAGTTTGGTGGAGAAGAGATAGGCTGTTTGTCAGGTTTTAGGCTCTTATGTCCAGTAAAGTGTGATGTTAATGTTCCAGCATACAAAGACAACAACAGTTTGGGGAAAACTTCTTCCTGTTCCAGCATGTCACAAGCTCCATAAAGACATGGATTGATGAGTTTGCCATGACCTCAATCCCACTGGACACCTTTTAGATAACCTGGAACACAAATTGCAAGTCAGGTCTTTTGACTGAATTCCCACAGACACACTACAACATTTTGTGGAAAGTCCTTCCAGAGGAGTGAATGTTGTTATATCTGCAAAGGAGGGGACCAACTTCAAACCTATTGTTTTAGAACAGGCCAAGTGTGATGTGTGATGGTCAAGTGACCATATATTTTTGGCCATATAATATCACTAAAGGCTAGTCTGTTGCCTAGACAGGCTGATTGGTTACCTGCTGATAGGCAGGTTCAGGGGGCTATTTTTCTTCACAGAAAGTAAAGAAAGGTTTTTGGTACATCTTAGTCTCAAAAGCTGATCTTAAATATTATTACCAAAACGGAGGCGGAATCTCTTTATTAACCTCAATGTTCAGCAGTTCTGTGAGATTAGCTGATGCACCCAGCTGGACCTTGTGTGTATGAGGACACCTGAGCCAACATCTCAAGGTAAAGCATTTACTGCCAGATATCACTGCGTAAGTACTTCAGTAATGATTTATCAAAGTGACGTCAGTGTGAAGCCTTTCTTCACACCAATAATTTACATGACATATTTTTCCAATTAGAAATATTGATCTTATGACCAAAGAGTAGAACAGTGTCGTCTCTGTACTGGTTATATGGGAGGCGTGTGTTATGAAAGGAGTATCTGTACAGCAGACGAAGTCTCTCCTGTTCAGGAGGCTAATACAATGTCCCTGTTGTTTTAGCATGCTCAATATCTCCTCTGTTATCAGAGTGTCAATATTAGTCAGGAGGCATTTGGCCTTGGTGGCTGTGAAACACCTACACCGCTGTAGTCAGGAGTAGCCTCGATTCAGACAGGCCTGGGTGGAAGCTCTGGTAAACAGAAGCTAAGCACATGCTCTTGAACTCTGCGTGTGTGTTTACGAGCTGCCTTGACGTTGTCACCTTGGCTTTCTTCCCAGGGACGCTGCTCACGCTGGTATTCTGCTCTGTTTACTCAACTGCTCCCTCAAAACCTTTTAAAAATGTAGCCCAGTGCCACACACGCACTGATGTACCCAGACTGACATGCAAGGACACAAAGAAAACAAATGCAGGTGTCCAAACCATGAAATACAGAGAATAAACATCAGTATGTGAACTATTCCTCCTGTACACGATTCATTAAATCATTGCTTTCCATTCAGCTGTAACGTGAATAATCACACTTGGCCAGATATTATAAGACTACAGAGAATTTTTTATACATATGACTTTTTCTTTTATACTGAACACAATCATACTGAATCTGTTCAAACCTGGGCACAGACTGTACTGAAGTAAATGGCCAGCTTGACTAAACATCACTGTCAAATCGCATTGCCAGCTGCCAACAGGGAAACACTGAATAACGCAATTGACTACAGTTCCTTATAAATTTGTGCGATTTGATGAATTAAACACAGTACTAGTGATATTTTTTTATTTTGTTTTTTATTTTTACTTGATTTACTTTCAGTGATTTACTTGACATGGTCCCTGACAATTACACAGTCTGTTTTACTGACTGTGCCTTTAAGACAAGCCCAGTTCTGATTGGCTACCCTGTATCAGAAAGCAGTCTAGACTGAAACACCCCTTATAACTTAAGTGTGAGTGGGTGTAGCTAAACTACCATCAGCTAAATAGCTGAAAATATAGAACTTTGCCATTTTTTAAAAAACATTATTGGAGAGAAAATTTTAATGGAAAGTTATTAAGCTAGCAGTGAAGTTATATATTAATAACATTTAAACATTTATTTAATATTTAGTAAAAATATTTATACCATAAGTAGTGGTTTCAGCTGTCAGTATGTTCATTTAAAGGTGCAATGTGTAAGATAATAAATTAAAAAGGTTCCAAAATGAGTTAAAAATATTAACAGAATTGAAAGTAATAACAGATTTGAGGTATGCAATGTATCGCGTTACAAACATATCTACTTAGCATGCTTACCAGTTAGCCCTGGCCCACCCTGTCTTGTAAAATCACTTTGTACCTCAAGCGACGATAGAGTCACTGTAGCATCGAGTCAGTTCAGTCCATGACATGATGAAGAAGTAAAACGTCTGCTGACGTTTGCTCTCAGCAGAAAAACACATTCAGCAGCAAACAAAAGACGTAATAGAAATAGAAGCTAAACAAGAGCAAAACAACACTGCAACAGCTTTCCACCACAGGAGACGCTCCTGGAGAGTAAAGGGTGTAGTTTGTTGTTAAACTCACAATATTTCTTCTAGACTGGTAAGGAGTAACGAGGGGGAGACACCTTGTATCTTACAATATAAGTGTGGACACCCCAACATGCTGGTTATATGTTACTCCATAAAGGTTTGTAGTATGAATTCAACAGATTGCATCATCTTAAAAATAGCTTCTCTAGCCAATTCCAAACTTCTCATCAAGGAATCCAAGTTTTATGTGTAGTTATCATCCAACTACAAATATTAATGCTTCTTTATATGCAATCAAATGTGCTGGTGATAGAAGTATAAATCCATGTGATGGCTGGGGCATCCAGAGGAAACCCTGTAACCGAACTTCTTCTAGCTAGCTCATAGGAGCTCTTTTTTACTGGAAATAAGACACTTCTGTTATATTTTACTATATTTAGAAGGACAGAGGACAGAGAGTCACCCTGAGTGGAACAGGTCAGCAGAGGGATCTGCCTCTCGCTGTCAGTCGGCCTGTGAGAACGCCTCACACCTGCAGCAGGCTGGCAGGGTGATAGATGATGTTTCTTTAAACTCTAGAGAGCGTGGGTTTCAGAGACCCGCTGTTTACTTTCTCTTGAAGTATAATGGGCCCCTTTGAATGAACAGAACCAGACAGGACTGCTGCCCCCTCAGGCTGGGAGCATGCAGACCGATTAGCTAATGACACATTCGGCTTCGATTAGTCAGAATGGACCCATCGTTAGACACTCAGCTAGGCCTCTCCCATTAGCTGTGGTATTTCCTACCACTGGCCGCGCTGCTTTTTATAGATTCTGCACATCTTGCAGATGAAGTGGCAATTGCTTCTGAACCCTTCAACACCACAAAAGTCAGACCACTGTGGATGGTAAAGGTGGGAAGATTGTCATTGATGCTTGAGGAGGAACTACTTGGACTACTTGTCCAATTCCTGTTTTATTATTAATAATCATTGCAAAAAACATTTCTTGTTTCTGGTCTATATTAACACAAAAAATGCTACAAGGAAAGTGTGAGAATAAGTATATCAAAATAAGTATATTCTCAAAATATGGTGTGGTCATCAACTGTATGTAACAAAATTGTGTTTGGCTAAGTGCCTGATATATTGCGCTAATGGGGGACATTGCCAGTTTGATGAACATGTGATCTTAGGTGGGGTTATGAATTGGGAGGACGTGGTGTTGAAGATCCCAGTGAACTACTGCTAACCTTATACTGTCAATGATGGGTAGTTGCTTGTTTTTGACAACTTAGAGTTAAAAGAATCCTTATCCAAAATTTTTCCCTTTGTGCAAAAAAAGGGTAGCTAGAGCTCGGAATGATGTCATTTTTAGGAAAAAATACAAGAACGTCTCTATGCCAGTGAGTATTCTTAGCAACAAGCAAGCCAGCTAGTTATTGACATAAGTGAAAAGTTTAACTACCATAATATATTTATGTTCTCAAAACAGGGAACTCGGTGGGGATCAGAATGAATTGTGGGAAAACATCTTTCTTTTTGGTTTCACATTTAAATAATGTGGGAATTGATTATACAAATATTTGTAGTTTTGCAAGGGAAGTCTTGCTTGATACAAGCTGCTTAGCAGTCTGTGGTTCTTCTTTACATGATGTGCTATACATTTTCAATAGTAGAGTGGTCTGAACTGCAGACAGGCCAGTCAAGCACACAAACCTGTCCTGCTGAAATAGCCTCCAGGAAAAAGACATCATCTTAATGGCAGCATATGTCTCTCTAAAATCCAAATATGTGCCTTGCATCAGTGGTACCTTCACGTATATGCAAATCACCTGATGCCCCTACCCTATGACAGATCTTGGCTTTTGCGTCTTTAGCTGGACTGAACTGATCATCCATGTTTTCTGAAACTGAAACGTGGACTCATTAGACTACAGCACATGGTCTTTCTGACCATCTGAGAGGAGCCTGGGCTCAGACAACTAGACATCACTTCTGCATTAGATTGATGTATGGCTTTTTTGCTGCGTAATAGAGTTTCAAGTCGCATTTTTGATGCAGAGGCAAAACATTTTAAGTAAAAAACACAAGTTTATGCTTTATTTGTTATATTTAACACATTAGTATGATGGCTTCCCATGCAGTGCCCTCTGAGGGCTCAAAGGTCAGACACATTCAATGGCATGTTCTGCCCTTGTCCCCTACCAATTAAGAATACTCCATATTACCTTTCTTTCTTTTGCACAGTTATGCATCACAGAGTATTTAGAGTAATTACACCATGTAAGAGCTAAATATTCTGTGATCTGGCGTTGAGAATTTTTGCGTTGCAGAGACTGAGCCTTTGCTGGAGCTCCATTTTTTACCCCTCACATGTTACCAATTCAAATGCTTATTGTGGAATGTTGCCCTGTGCCAACTTCTTTGGAGTGTGTTTGCAGGCATCAAATTTAAAATTGTTTATATTTACAAAATGCAATCAACTTGTTCAGCATCTCAACACTAGAAGTAATTTCTTTGTACACTTGTCAGGTAAATAAGTATAGAGAAATAGTGTTTATATAATTTGCAGGTTGTTTACACCAAGAGCCTTTTTTCTTTTGAATACAAAAGTGAGGAAGCACACACGCAGGTTAGGTTTGCTTCTCTCACTAATAAAAGTGGGAGTGGAGGAGCTCCACTTACTCTGTTATTCCGATGCCTGTGGACAAGTTCATGAGAGCTGCTCTGTTGATTGTGGACCTGCATCAACTACATCACAATCACTGTTGCTCTGGTGTAGCGGAGCTCGCAAGAGTCACAAGAGCCGCTTGGCTTGCGGTTATGTCTGGCCCAGAAGCAGGTATGATACAGACAGAAAAGGCTGGAAGAAAAGCGGATCCGCTTACGGACCGTGAGAGTATCAGTGGAGCCTCTTGTCGAGTGTTCCTCTTCAAATCTGGCCCTGAGGCCCAGCAGTGATGTCAGAATGACAGTCTAGACAGCAGCTGTCTCTCAGTGAGCGGTTCCAAAACTCCATCCACTCAGGACATCACCCCACCACCCTCCTCCGCCTCCGCCTTTCCACACACTCATCTCTTCTCTGTGCTCGGGCCCAGTCAGGAGAGGACTGCTTCCACTGCATATTTCACTGACTTAAAGGGCCAGCACGGGATTTTTAACCAACTGTTGACATATGAAGATGTGTTGGTGCTGTTATACGAGTTGCTCCACACACTTGTAGCATTGACCGGGTCTGAACTGGGACACTGACCATAGTTTGTCTTTTGATTTGTACAGTGGAATTTTGTGAGTGAGTTCTATGTACAGTAGTTTTAGGGACTTTATATATAAAAAGCTATTTTTCCAGAATGGAAGTTTTATTTTTTCTGCAAAATACTTCAAATATTCAAATAGTATTAAACAGTAAGTGGTGGTTTTACACATATCAGTGTGTTTATTTAACCCTTTCCAGGCTTCTCCTCGTGGAAATAACCCAGTATTATTTACAGTTCTTATCTAATACCTGCTTTGACTGCTCAGTACTTCATTAAGCTAAATCAAGATTGCTGCTGAAGGAATTTAATGCATTCATGCAATGTCTGAAGCATCCAGGAGAAATCTTGAACTAAACTTTGTTTTTCAAACTGGTGCACAATATATTATCTACTTCTTTCCAACACAATATTCATGCTACTCTGTATTGTATTTATGCCCATTTACATCCATTGTAACTATATATAGTGTTCTTACTGGTGAAAATACTTGTATTGATAAACAGTTTTAAACAATGATCTTAGGTGCCTAAGACTTTTGCACAGTAGTGTATATTTGTGTTCTTATATGATTTTAATGACACAAACTACACTGGAAATCCATGTTTAGGTTTAAAACAGTTTTAACATTTTACAAAAGTGTTTCGTTAAGCTGATTCCATTATGTGTCAACAAAGCTTCCCTTACAGAAAAGGCAAAAGAATTAAACTATGTGATCACCTAAAAAAGTGTGAGCTAATGGGAAGACCATGTCTGAAAAAAATTGAACGAAAATTGTGATCATATGGAAATTTGGAAATTGTGATCTAATATAAATATCTAAGAACCACATTAAAATAAATGTGTGATTAAATGTGGACAATCTGGAAAACAACATGATTACATCTGATAAAAAATGGTAGGGAAAAATGTGATCATGTGTAGAAATTGTTTAATCATGTAAAAAAGTGTGGTGGTGTGAAAATGTGTTCAGACATAAAAAAATGTGACCACATCTAAAAAAAAAAAGTGATCAAGTGGGATAAAAAGCAAGTGAATGCATATTGAAATGTGTTTTCACATGTGGAAAAGTTAAACGCATGAAAAAATTTATTAAATGTGAAAAAAATGTGATCACATGAAAAAAAGTAAAAACTTGTGAAGGTGCAAAATGTATGACCATATGTAAAAAACAGGTGAGCACAGAAAAGAAACGTATAATCAACTGTGGGAAAAAATGTATGATAACATGTGAAAAAAAAATTTAGTGCATACCTGGCTGTACAATACATATAGTTTTTAATCAATATTGATTGATTACCGAACTTATTGATCTTTATCATATTGATATCAGAATATGCAAATAAGCCCTTCACATTGTTTTTGTTTTGCTTTGTACTGGTGACATTCCGACGAACATCCTCACAGCTTCAGTGTGATCATTGTTTGTGGGTGTCTTGATGTATTGAGGTATTCATGTAAACCGGTTATCAGTTCAATGATATCAGTACTGATCGAGTTTATTTAGTTTAATATGCTGCATGTTATCACCACAATATGCAGCAACATATTCACTAACCAATTTTGTCCTAAGTCTGATTTTGTTAAAGCCAAACAACAATACAGTAAACAACTTTGGAAATTGTGTTGTTTATCCATCGGCATCTGAACATTCTTGTGAAACTCGAAGTCTTGTGTTTTGAAACACATGTGGGCACTTGAAGAAGCTTCTTCTGCGTAAAAAGGTTGCCTAAGATTTCCATTACTGACTTGCATCACAAACCACACAAATTATGATCTCAGAAACAGTCTAGCTCTCATATGTGATGAGCATGAGTATCTCCAGACCCTTTGCTAACTTGTTTACGGTGTTCAGAGGTTGAGTAACACGCCCCCTCTTCCACGGAACAACAACATGCTGTTTGTATCAAAGCGGGAAAAAAACGAAGAGCTGTCTTTGACCCCCACCTAGTGGTTCGAAGCATTTAGGCTCCTCTGTTTGGCCGAATTGTATTCAGGTGTTGGCCTTGAAGCAGTTAGGGCTTTTTTTTCCCTTTTTTTTGCTTTAATGATTATGGTCAGACAGAGAGAGATAGAGCAGACACCACATTAATCTCTCTTCAGTATGTCAGTATATTCAATAAACCATACACTTATGGGTATATGGCACTAATACCCTTTTTATTATGTAATTATAGATTTTTTTTAGTATTACTAGAAGCATCTTCTCTGAATAATAACGTTATTTTCCCACCTCTTTCTCGCGCAGTATCTCTGCTTAAACGGGTATCTATTGATCTAAAGAACCGAGAAGCACATTAAGAATGAAGAGCTGACAAGAAAACAGACTTAAACGTGAAGACAGAAAAGAAAATTATGTTTATTCCTGCACTGAAGATAAATGACCCCTGACCATAATGCGGGAGGTTAAACTACAGTCAGCTCGGTCCACTGTACATCCGAAGAGGCCTAGTGTTTTCCTGCTACTTCATTCACATCATAAAAGTAAGGGGCCCAAGCTTTACTGCCCCCTTAACCACCGTTACAGCGGCCTCCCACCAGCGTCTGAGCGCCCTCCAGACCGTTCCTCACATCAGTCATAAAGCACGAGCATCAAACGGTGATGAAGAGACTCTACTGCTATAAAGCCTTTATCTCATCTGGTCCAGAAGAGAGTGGGCACAGAATACATCGTGCTTGTTTTCCAGTAACTTTGACCCCTTAAAGCAGCTTTATTGTTCAGCTGATTGTCTTAAGACGTAACCTACTAAAATTATTTGGCAACATGTCGAACATGTAACAACATACAGATGTTCATTCACCTAGTTAGCAAGAAGGCATACTGTGTTATCATTTTCTATGCATTAATTCATGTCTGCAACCCCCTTTACATCATATCCACCCTCAGATTTTTAGTTTTGGAACCAAGACTGAGTTTATAGTGGTGTAGCAGTTACTGGTATCAACTGTTGTTTTCATAATGCGCTGGCTACAAACACGCACAAATTTGTAAGCTCCTGATGGTGTGGGTTTATTCAGTCAATAGTCATCTTAGCAACACATGCATGTAGTTATTTCCCATCATACAAGACCAGACTCTACATCTACTTGAACGGGAGGGACCTATAAACCTGAAACTGATTGCAAGGCTAAACACATTTGTAGTTGTTTGTAAAACCAGGCAGCCAATCAACATAATTAGTGTATTGCGTTTGGGTTAAATAGCATAACAAAAGCCTAAAATAGCATAACAGGATGTTTTGACTATGCTGGATACACTTATCTCTCCAGAAAGTGTGGCTTTTTTCCACTCACACTGTTACTAACAAGCTGATCCTTTTTAATTAAGAGTATCACTTTTTGTAATACAGGCACCATGCTGAGCATACTATACAGGCCTGGATCATTATGTTATTGCCCCCTGGGCACAAATATTTGGTGGGGCCCTGACCTGCTACCTTTTTTTGGGTGTTTAGGGCATTTTTGTATGATATAACAACAAATCACACATCTACAGCTCCAATGACAAAGTGCATTCAAAGAAACATTGATTGTTAAATAAACTGATTTAATGGAGGAGATGTAGAGATGAACTATTATTGGCCATAACCCAATAACAAATTTAAAATTAGTTATTTTCTCACCACAGTCAAAACAGTTGTATAGTTTTGTATAGCTAGATATGTGTGAGTCAGTCATTAAACTACAAGACAGCTGATTGAGTGCTTTACATTTACAACATGTAGGAAAACATTTTCAGCATTTGTTGAATAAGTTGTGTTACAGTATCTAACAAAAGTTAAACTAAACTACACAAATGGCTGGTGCATTTTTTCCTTAGTTAATTATTCGAGAACATATTATTTGGTGTCAGGAAGACATAGGAATAAACGTGGAGCTACCACTAACACGGAACAAGCCCACATCAACGAGCCTAAATGCCTTGCTGGTATCTAAAGCTAACACTAGGTGCGCACAGATGCCAAACATGCACTGTGCTTGCCAATCTGCCACTCAGCGCTGCACTGTAATACCAAGCAACTGTTCAGGGATAATGGTGATAGTAAGAAGGCTGGTCAGCTGCTCTCTTCGTGCCAAGCTGTCTCACGCCACTGAGGGAATCACAGAGCGGATCTGATGCCGCTCACACACCTCCCAAAAGGCCACAGCACATACCCGTCTCGCTCTAGCCTGTGCGTGTGTGCATGGACACTTCTTAAAACCCTAATTTGTCATTTGGGACAAATCCGGCCTTTGTGGGCTTCTCTTTAGAGGCAGGAACATTCCTGGGGAAAATATATGTCCGAACAGCTGCGCTCCTGTCCTCTTAAGGCTTCTGAATAAACCACTGTCTCGGAAATTATGAACAGCAACAAATCCATTACACACCACCTCTGTGTAAGCATATAGGCACTGAAAAAGGAGCCAGTGAAGGGGCTTTGGCAGGCTCAGCAGCTACCAGAGCTTTCTAACAAGTGCTTGGTGGACGTTCTCATGTCCAGAAAGTTGCATTCTGATCGAATTTGAGGCCTACCTGCTGCTGAAATCAAGCTCAGGTGGTGTGAAATGTATAGTTTGGTAAAAAGAAAAATTACCCCCTATTTTCTCTTTTGAGTAAATGTAGTTAAATTAGACATGTTTAGTGTTTTGCTTCTAGTTTTTGCTGGAGCTATCATGCTAATGTCATTAACAAATAAGGTTATTTTTATTTATTATTATTTATTAGTGTAAACCGCTTGCCTAAATTGTCATAGACTTGTCTCGGACTACATCTAGTTTAGTGATCTCAAACAGACTTGGTTATGACATTTCTCATGTATTCATTTCCCTATTAGCCATTGGGCATTTCCACACCCAGACACGCCCGCAGACCCCCAAATCAAATGACAGTCACAGAACTTGTAAACCTGAAATGTAATTCTTTTCGAAAGTTGTGACAGTGCAGAGTCCTTCATAAGCTCCACTATATCTGCATAGAATTAGAAATAGAATTTAGCTAAATGCCGATAAGTAGTAATAATACCATCAAATAATATTATTTAGGTAGTGACGTTAAGACTCCAGTTGATAATGTAAGCTACAATTTTTAAACGAATTTTTAAAAAAAACAAAAGTTTGATGGCACTGGGCTGTAATGGTAGATAGCAAGTTAATTTAACTAGCTTTAGTGTTCATTTCCAAAATCCAAACTGGATCTCATTGTTATAGATTATAGGTTTTATAGGATATTTCCCACATGTAGATGAAGCCATCTTAACGTCACGGTTGTTATCTGTTTTTATGTGCTGCCCAGCTAAACAAAGAAAGCTAGCCTTTGCCAGCTAACTCCACCTTAAATAGCTAATTATCAGCTCCCTGTTTGACTGACCAGCCTGACAACTGAAACTTAAAGATGTGGTTTAATAGCAAAACACATCCTATAAAAGCCACAATCTGTATCAAGAGTATCTGCACAGGGCCTGTTTGGCCTCTGCCACTGCATGCTAACATTAGCTAGTTAACATTAGAGACCACTGGCATCAAATCATCTTATTACCTGTATCCATTTCTTCTTCTCCTTCTCATTATCTGTAAAGGGTTACAATAAGTGTTTCTTTGCACTATCAATTTAAACAACAAGAGCCACTGCAGTACACGCTTGAGCTCAGATGTGAAGGTCGATACAGCCCAGCTTAATTCGTATTCATTCTATAACAGTTTAGCATCTCCCACTTATATTAAAGTTCTAACAACTCTAAATGCCTTACTCAATGGGGTAGGGCAGCCAATCAGAACAGAGATCATCATCTTAGATCAGTGTTAAAAGTTCAGTAACAAAAACAGCCTGTTTGAAAGGATAAGAAGAGATGATTACATTTGATACATAAAAGTTAACATTAGGATAATAACCTTAAACAACATAAAAATACAGAAAATGTAGGATATGGGCCCTTTAACATATTACACCAAACCTGAAGATCCTGAAGTCTATCCTGTAATGTTCTAATTATTGGATATGTTACTTCTTTGTAGTCCTAATGCCTACCTAATGGTGCTGGTGCTGCTGTAATGTGATGCTTAGTTATAATAGAGTGATGGTGAACAACAGTGCGAATGTTTCTGTTCTCCTCACAGTATGCATGCACATGAAGCTATCTAACTATATATGCCATGTTTGCACATAAAGTATCTCATAATGAAGCATATATGCACATGAAGCTATCTAACTATATATGCCATGTTTGCACATAAAGTATCTCATAATGTAGCAAGGCTGAACGTCCTCAAACAGCCGTGGGTGCACATTAGAGCACATATGAGCTGTACATTCAAAAACATGAGTGAGGGAACTGTACAAACACAGCAACTGAATTTAGAGAGACAGTGAAGTATTGGAATTTTATAATAAAGTATGAAACAAAGAATTGCTGAGGAAATTGCTGCCAGTAAATTACTGTAATTTTACACTGACATTTTTTACAATGAAGCTCTGTGAGCCAACCGGGGTCACCGCAGTGAGACTGATCAATGCACTAACTGAGAGGACGAAGTAGCAACAGCGTGCTTTCAGCATGCTGTAATTTCCTTCTAATGCAAGAACCCCAGAGAAGGAGATGGAGGGAGAGAAAGAGAGAGAGAGAGAGAGAGAGAGAGTGCATGGGGAAATCCTCTCAGTCCTCCCCGCCTGAGTCTGACTTTCAAAAGTGCAATGTGTCCCGCGCAGGCTGCCGAGGGTAAATAAAAGTCTCTTATCTTGATGAATCTAGCCATCGGCGCGGAGCAAGGTGAATGGAAGGTGGCACAAATGAGGGGGAAGAATGTGGGGAGCGGTAGTGTAAACAGCTCCAGGGCCGATGGCGGCTCCATCACTCATGGCGGGACCCCCTCCTTACCACCACCACTCCACACACCCCCCCCAGGATTCATCCTCCTACCACATTTATTTAGATCCGACGCCAACACCAGTGAGGTCATGGGTGGTCATTCGGCAGAGAGAGAAGCAGCCTCCGTTCCTTAGGGTTCAGAATCAACCTAAAAATCTCGATTTCCATTCTTTCTCTCACACTCTCTTTACAAAATCAGTCAGGGCCTGTTCCCGGGATTCACGACTGAAACAGGCGCACCGTTTCATTTTAGCAATCTTTTCTTTACCCAGAATGAGGTTTTACTCTTTAGGTTCACCCTGCAGCTAATATGTGACCACACAGCAAAAAAATACATCTCATATCAAGTCTGATAAATCATTTATGTCTGATAAGAATTTTTGTCTTACAAAACACTGTGTAAAATTATTTAGTTTGTGTTAAGAACAATCAACCTAATCATCCTCACTTAGAAATGTTAAGTAATTTAAGGCTCAATTTAAGCACAACATTCAAGAATTAGGCTACTCTTGCATTGTCTTACCTCAGGATGTAGTAATCGTGTAGTACCAGGTTTGTGTGGATAGTCTTGGACACCAAATTTGTCTACTATAAATATACACCCATCGCTCACTTCCATACGCTGATTTCACACTTAGTGTGTTTTGCTAGTGTATGTTGTGCTAGTACGAGTCAATCAGACATACCAGTGCTGCTGAGGTTTTTTTTTTTTAAAACACCTCAGTGTCACTGCTGGACTGAGAACAGTCCACCAACCTAAACTATCCAGCCCACAGCATCCTGTGGGCAGCTTCCTGTGGCTACTGATGAAAGACAGATAGAGGATGACCAACACCAACTTTGCAGCTATAAATGAGTTGTCACCACCACTACATCAGTGAATGAGAATGTGCTGAGAATGATTCACCACCCAAATAGTGCCTGCTTTGTGGTGGTCCAGTGGGGGTCCTGGCCATTGAAGAACAGGCTGTGTGTACTAACAAAGTATGCAGAGAAGCAGACCAATAAAAAAACAACAGCACAAATAAAGTGTGGCTGAGCATGTTATAACATTAACTTTTTCAAAACCCATAAAGTTAACTATGTTCTTTTGTAATTCCAGTTTTCAGGCAGAGAAGGATTGCAGGGATTACTACGCATCTACTAGGATCCTTGTTCCAAAATAGGAAACCATTAAGTGAGTCTTTAAAGTCATTACAGTCATTCATTTCTCACAGCCACAGGTTACAGCCACCAGAACACTTTCGCAGATCTTGGCTGTGTGCAGAAACGTCTTGAACTCTAATTGGACTGCGAGTGCATATTGTTCCTCTTGGCGGCGTACACTGTGGCTTATTGAGACCACAAGCAGAATAAAGCTTTTCCCCATACCTCCCTGCTGACCGCCCCCCTCCCCCAGCCTAATTTCCCTGTACACATGTCCACTATCACTGACTCCATTATTAGCACTGGTCTTTCCACACTGACCCTGAGCCAGAATACCATTAGTCCCATGATGGGTCCTGCTTTGGCAGCACTTGTGAATGTATCATAAAACCAGTGAGAGGAAAAGCGAGAAAAGACATTATAACTCTTGTCTTCATGCTATGCTTCTGAAGATGCAATACTAAAATAAAAGACTAATTAAAACCAACTTTACATGCTGAAACTTTTGCACAACTTTGCTTATTGGGAATCTGAATGAAACATAATTGCCCTTGAGTTGGATTATGTAACACGTCCTACAGCAGTTGTAAGCATGTCAACTTCGGAAACAAGTACAGCAACAATTAAAATCACAATAGCACAACGGAATCACGTGCATGACATAGTTTCAAACAGAAACACAAGAAAAGATGGCTTATTCTGTGGATGTATAAATGTAGAAAAAATTTAAAGTAATAACTCCTGTAAAAAAACATGGTAGATGATAGAAATTCAGAAAATTAAACCTTACAGAAACTGAAGAATATGAGCTGTTCAGTATTGAATGTGTTGTGTGCAACTTTATTTTTGAACTTCTTTGCCTTTTTTTAGTTTAAAATAGGAGCTACATAGCTAGCTTTGCTAACAAACACAAGAACTTAATTGTCAACCAAATTATTCATGTAATAATTACTGTAGCTTCCAGTTACTGGCTTGCACAGCGTTGTGGACAAGTGGGAGGCGTGGCCACACATAGAGCCGCCTCGTAGAATGCCAGAAACAAAGTAAGAGAGAATAATAATCTTGTACATTGTTGTGTCTGTTAGCTTAAAGCTGTTTATATATGTTGCCTTGGCATAACATTGCGCAACTCAGGCCTTTGGCTGGGCTTCGGCCCCCACCTGGGCAAGCACTCCACACTATACTCATAAGAGTCCTTGGGCTATACTCCTAACTCTACCTTTACCTACCTCTGTACAAAAACAGATCAAAAACCTGTCAGATGCTGTAAATGGGAGTGTTATATGCTTTTGGCTATTGATGACTGGCCTGCTATGACTGCACTGCTGCTTTATTCAGTGGAGCATTTGTTAAAAAGTGCAGTGTTTCCTGCATCTCTTTCCTTGCCGGGCCATCACAATACATCCCCAAATCCTCATTAAGGTCATGCAAATGTGCCAATGTGGTTAACGACATAGCATGACATACTGTGAGCTAAAAAAAAAATCATTAAAAAATCTATATTCTATATGTATGATGATCATAGTCACAAATACTGATGCTAGATCAGAACCCTGACTCCTGAGATGGTTTGTGAATACAGACCCTGTTGTCTGAAGTGGCCGCCTGCAGTCCTGAACCAGGTTCACCTGAACTTCCGTAACAAAGACCTGCATGTGTTTTAAGCAGGAAGAAAGAAATTTTAGTGAAGCTGTTTCACGGAAACGATTCGGGCTACTTGGAAGCTTTCAAAGTTGTAGCATTTGTTAGCAACTATAGCCTTGCTGCTCCCATTCTAGACTAATGAAGGAAAAGCTGAATTCAAAACATGTCTCTGTCAATCGACTACATCTGGGCTAAGTAGAAAACAGCTTACAGTTTGGTTTCTCGCCCACCATTCCTTTAGAATGGTAGAATGCATGATGTTCATTGGTGGGTAGAAGCTTCCATTACTTGCAGCTACATTAGCCTCACAGTTCCAGTGCATTACTTAAGAAGCAATGCTCAGGTAGCCATGTTTGGGATGACAAAGTACATTTGAGGTTGAAGGAAAACTCAGGAATTATCCTGCCAAACTCTTTCTTTATAAGTAGCGTCGCCTTATAAAACCTCTGATGTCGTTGGTTTGTTATTCACAAGTGTCCTATTGTCAGATATGCTTTATCTACCCTTGTCACAATTACCTCATCTTACTCTACAGTAGTGCTGCACACTGACAACAAACTCTCCCAGCATAAAACACGCTGACTGACCTTCTCCTCCAACTTTTAAATTTCTTTTGTTCGGTCTCTCTCTCTGAAGGGCTTTAAGACAAATGCAATATCCCACATCACATCATTAGACAGGAGGCTGTTTAATTAAACCCCCAAGCAATGCCAACAATAGCCATTATGAATCTCTCCTCCACTACGCTTTTAATTAGTCCCTCAGACCCTCCAGTTTTCCGGGGCTCCTTCCACTTCTCAGCTGCCTTTCAAAGACTTTCCCAACACATTAAACTTCATTTACAGACAAAAACGCAGACAAGGGCCAAAACCAAACCGGAGAGGGAAATCTGAAAATACACACACACCATACCACCCTCTGCTGGCCTGGCGATGATCTCCCCCAACTCAAGCCACACCAGACCATGGCTGCTTCCATGAAGCTGCTCCAAACAAAGACCAAAAAGGAAAATACACATAAAGAAGAAAGAGAGTTAAGTTTCTTAACGTTTGACTTGTGATATGAAGGTGTTTGTTGAAGTTGGCCTTGCCCTGGATTTCTGTTCAGTGAGCTCATTTCAGACCCATAAGCACATATGCTCACAAAAAGGGCTTCAAGGGCTTCACCGGGCACGAAAGCATGTTTTTCCAATATGCACTAAGAGGATGGAGTTTTTGTCAGGCATACCGAAGGACATTTTTAAACAGCTTGTGGGGGAAAGACAGGAGGGGGAAAAAATATAAAAATAAAGGCGCTCCACTCAACAAATGTCAGCTCAACAACACAACTCTTTCCAGAGGAAATACTTTCCAGAGGAAACTGTTATGATTAGACTTGTATATTTCCTCGAAAGTCAGAATGAAACAAAAGTCCAGTCAAGGTCAAACCCGCAGAGCCCCTATGTGTGGAGAACAAAAAATTGGATTTACAGGGAGCTGGTCTACTTTCTGAGAGGTGTGCAGGTGGCTGTTCCACAAAACAAGAGTTCTCTTTGAAGTGGATGAACTAAAAAGGAACTGAAATGTTTTTGTTTATTTTTATTTGTACATAATGTCAGCTCAGTGGTTTAGTGGCTAGCACTGTCTTCTCACAGTAAGACGATCCAGGTTGGATCCCCAGTCCAGGCGGTTCTGTGTGGAGTGAGCATGTTCTCCCCGTGCTTGAGTGGGTTTCCTCCCACCATCCAAACACATGCATGTTAATTTGATCGGCCCCTCTAAATTAATGGACTGGCGAACTGTCCATGGTGTACCCTGCCTTCACCAAATGACGCTGGGATTGGCTCCAGTCCCCCGTGACCCCGACTAGCAGGATAAAGCAGCAGATGATGGATGGATGAATCTTTTTTTAACTACTTTTTAAGAGAATCTTTTAGATTGGTTTGATGTGAACTACTTGAACTACTAGGGTCTAAAGTAACCGAGTGGCGCTGGTGAGAGAAACCAGACGTCTGATAAGTTTAAAGGTGCGGTTAGCGACTCTATAGAACTTAACAGAGAAACAAATATACCCCTCACCTCAGTACTCTTTCAGAAGCTTCGCTCCCCACATTTATGATCACAAATAGCCAAGCTGAATGACACTGAGCTGGCAAACTGACATAAAACCCTTTCCTAAAGTATGGACCATGATATAACATATTACTACCGTTGCTGCTGAGCTGCCAATGGGTTGCTTTCACAAACAGTGAACAGAACAATACAGCACTGATCTATTAGTGCTATAAACAGCAAAATCAAGTTAATGTTATTCACCTGTCCAGCAGAAACAGAGCAACATCCTCGTCCCTTTACACAACTTTCAACTCTCTATGAAACTTATGTTGGCTTCCTTTTCACCAGGTTCTTGTTAGAATTCTCCTGTTTCACCTTAAACGGTACCACAATTACAGCCAGGGATCCAAATGTAACTGCAGGACTATTAACAAAAATAGTAATAATAATTAAAGAGTAAAAATAATTTAATTCTAACAAAAAGCTGGCAGACTCTGAAAAGCTCTCAAAGGTTTCCCCACCGTTAACACAGCTTTTCACCCTTATCTGATCTAAGAACTTCTTTCCTTGTCTTTGTTATTCACAGCTCTCTCTTTTTTCGTTTCTCAACAATCCTGATAATACGTGAGGAAATCAGCACGTAGCCCCTTACTTTCCCATTGTCCTTTGCAGGAGTATGAACCCCCTCTTAACCACTGGCTGGAGGAGTGTTGTGTAGTTTAGTACAAGCCACCTTGTTTCCCATTTACAGAGCAGGTCTGTGTACCAACTTGTTTTTTCAGTGCACACACACAACAGACAGCAAGCGGACCACAAGACGATATTCACTGAATTTGTGTTCCAAGTTAAAATTATTTACTGCACCTTTAATGCCTGAGATGTTGCTTGGTGCCTGATTGACCTAAAGCCAAACCACTCTGAATGACTGAAGTACGAAGAAATAAAGAATATTCAAAAAAAAATATGCAAAAAATAATATTCCAATAATTATCACAACACACATCTTAATACTAAAAAAATTATTAAAGAACCAGTACTGCTAGTAGTACAGTAGTACCATTAAAACCTCTGAGCATGCTGACCTTTATTTAATATTTGTCTGTACTGTGTTGCACTAAACTCAGTTAACAAAGCTAATTTAGCTCTTTGTTATGAAACATGCAGTGGTTCTGTATTCCACGAGTCTAGACAATATCAACATGTTCAGAAAAGCATATTGTATTGAATTGTGGCACAATTTATCACGACAAGGATATACATTTTCATTTGCCCAGCCCTATAAAGAAATTTAGAAAAAGTGGTGGAAATCCCCTTAAACTCAAAAATGAAGACAGTTGTGCAGTTGAAATGTACCAGCTCATATTGGGCTTGGGTTTAAGCTTTGAGCTGAATTATCTGGATAACTGAGAAATCTTCAATTATGAAATACAATTTTGTGTTATTTACACATGAAGTAAGAAAATAAATTTCCAGACTTGCTGATTAAGTAACAGTAAACAGTACTCTACATGTTGAGTTCAGATTCCCAAAAAATATCATGAAGATGTAGATTCAATCACAAAACCACAACCTGACAATCTTCAGATATTACAGAAAACTGCTCAGAGGGGATAAAAGACAAAAAAGAAAATAAAAGTATAAACAGAACAGGCTTACGGCACAATGATGAGAGAAACCTCATCGATAATCGAAGACACACACATCATGTGCATGTGTATAAAGTTTTTGGCTCAGTTGAGTTTCCTCTGCTTGGCTTTGTGTGGCCGCTCTGTGCTGTCTTTGGCTTTGCTGTCCTCTGCTTCCCACAGTGCGTTCCGGACGAAGCGGGATGCTGCGCCTTTGTCTAGACGCGCTGCCTTTTTCTTATCCGTGATCTCCTTCACCCGGTTCATGTAGGTTCGGATCCTCTCCTGTGAAATGTAAAGAATTAATTGAGAACGTTATGAATAAGTGAAGCTCAATACTGAAAACTCATAACTTTCTAACCTGCATCTTCTCCTGACTGCATCTTTAAAATATCTTACACTTTCTTCTGTTTTATTTCTTTCTCTATAAGGTCCATTTACTGTGTTTTTATGTACAAATACAGTTAACTGATTTTTACATGACTATTTTATCAACCTGCAGGACTGCTGCAGTGCTGAACAAGATCCCTTCGTCACAAGGCTCTGCAATTCATTGTTCAAATGCTGGATGGAAATACAGACCTATTGATTTTTGACTCTGGAACTAAAACAAAATAACTAAGACAACTAACAGTCCAGCTCCACAGTCAGACATTATATACTATTACTCAAAACAATGATCAGTCCCTTTATAACTGATTATAAGCTCTGTTCTGATTGGCCACCAGCCAGTATCCTTCATTTATGGCCGTGTGTACAGAAACCCCAAATGTTACTGATTCTTCCTACTGCTTCTTACTTCCATGACCTGGAAACCGATTTCATATCACCCTCTTACCGGGTGTCCGAATACTGGAGGAGGTATTTGAAGCTGCATTAAACACCTGCCAAAGAATTAAGTGGAAGATTCACCAACATATGCTACTCAGGAATACAGGTTCTAACACTAGATCACAGCAGACACGCCCAAAGCCACATGGAGAACACAGAGCACAGCATTTCCACTCTACTTTAAATTCTGCATTTTTTATTCTGGGTTTATTACATTTTTAGTGTGTTGAGGGCTGGGTGTAAAAAAAAAAAAAAAAAAAAAAAAAAAAAAAAAAAAAAAACATAACACTGTTGTTGAAACCCACACGAAGGGGAGTAGAAACCCACACAAACATGAACTGGCGGACTCTGTTTTTAAAGTAAATGTCGTGATAGCCGAATGTTCTGATTTTCAATCGTTCTTTTCACTTCTCAATTCATCCACATTTTTCAGAGTAAGAGAGGAGCAGTAGGAAGGATAAAAGAGAACAGAATCAGCAGCTAAAGCGACCCGTTATTGAGTGTAAACCCAAAGAAGTACATGGCTGAATTCCCTGGTCCACCTTAAATGGTTCATGTAACTGCTGCACAATTTAAGGAGGAACAAGGAATTCTAATTAAAAGCTAACTTAGAAAGCAAGCAGTTGAGCTTTTCCAGCAAATTGACAGCGAGTCTGAGTTTTACAGTAACCTGTAGCAAAAGCGGTACCATTGAGACAAATTCTTACCAGTTCTTGTTTGATTCCATGATCCTTCGGGTTTACTCCTTGAGTCGTTAGGTACACTGACAAGAGAAACAGATTAAAAGTCAAAGCGTGAACATAAACTGTATCAAAAGTGTAGTTAGCACAAACACTCACTCCAAAACAGCGAGTTGAGGGTATACGCAGACATCAGGTCCAGCTTGGCTTGCTCGAGTGGGTCAAGCTAGAATACATAAACAGTAAACACTGAAATACTACCTACAGCTGTTTACAGATCTTGATACAGATTATACATTATGCAGTGTCTTCTTGTTGCCATTAAGTGTTTATGTAGTACTGCAGATGTGAACATGGACCTGTACCTTCAGGTGCTCGCCCTTTGACACAGACATGAGAGTCTGGATTACATTTTGGACAGAGTTGACAGAAGACTCGAAGCCTGTCAGGTACTCCTCGATTTCTGTGGGGTAATCCTCCGCCGAACCTTCTTCAGCCATGATCTGAAAACTTAAAGGTGAAAAATGTTTAAATATATTTTTATTACTAGTGTTACTTATAAGCACCGGTGGTTATGTGAGCTAAGCAGCAGTCAGAGACACACACTTTTTTGTTCAACCTTAAAAGACGAATTCTAACCGAGCCGGTAACGTTAATGTTTACACGTGACATAATGCTTGCCGTATTTTCTAAGTTTAGAACGAAATGTCTTAAAAACACGTTAAAGATCAGATTAGAAACAGGTTAAAGATTATTAGACTAGTTTACAGACACGATGTTTCTTTTTAATTACCTCTCAAACACGCCGAGAGACACAACACAGACCGGACAGCTAGAAAGACCAGCAACGACTCACACACACATTTCCGCTTGTGTCTGTACCTTTTTCACAATAAAAGTCGTCGAATTAAGTTGAACCAAAAAAATCAAACACAAAATGTATAAAATATTAATAAAGCAGCTTGTGTTTTTTTATGTTGAGCATATGAGATTTTATTTGAGATTTAATGAACCAACGAAATTGGTTTGTTTTAAGTTTAAGCAGGGTTTGTTCATACCATTATCGATTGAGTCAGAAAATATTTTGATTATTTACAAAGCAATATTAAGTAAATTGCTGTTAAGAATATTGTTCTGCTAAATTCGAAATTCTTGCATTAATTTTAATATAATTGTTTAAATGTGTCGTCATCTAATGGCCTTTATTTAAATTTGTTGGATTTTATTTGTTATTTTGTGACATGTAATTTATTCTATTTTAGCCAAGAAACAAAACAAACATTATTCAGAAAAAAATACACTTTATATACGTTTGTGTGGTTTCTTGGTTTAATGCAAGCTAGTTTGTTAGGTTCCGTTTTGTTGGCTTTGCAGCAGAACTTTTAATTTGAAATTAAATCTTAAACCTTTTGCTGACAGGAGAGAAAGAAAATACAGACTCCAGCCTGAAGTTTCAAGCTGCGGTTTGCCAGATTATCACAAAGATGTAACGTGACTGCCTAAAAAATACCAGACCCGTGGCTTGATTTGGTCTTCACTTAATACGAGGATGAAGCGGATACATTCAGGTCGGGATTTTGGTGGGTATTTTAGTTTGTCAGCTTGGCTAAGTGACTGAGTTCTGCTGTGTTCGGAGTGGTATAATTGTCCAGTCGTTCGCTCCCGATGTTGACCGACTCTTTTCTGGTTCTCTGTGAATGAGAACAATTTCTAATCTGGCTGCGCTGTTCGGTGATTGTATCGTCCACCCTCGCTACTAGAACGTAGCTTGGCTAAAGGGGAACTCCACCAACTTTCAGCAAGTTTCTACATAGTTAACTAGTTAAGATGCAAACAAAGCCATTCAGGTTGAGTCAGAGTTGTTGACAGTGCTGTTGGGAGGAACCAGGCTTTAAAGGAGCAATGGTTAGATTAAATGAATTCAGATCAACAGAATGTGAAGAAACAACAGTTTGACAGTGGTTCAAAGATCATGTTGTGTCGTGCAGTAGAGATATCTGCTGTAGCTACTGTGCTACCCAGCTAGTCCCGGTCTGTCTCGTGAAACCACTTTGTACCTACAGAGTCACCTCAGTCCAACATGAGAGCATAAAGAAGTAGTGCTGCCCCGAAGACATATTTTAACCCTTTTGTCAATCATATTAAAGGTTCTGCTCCTGGTTAAAACATTTAAGGTCAAATAGCTATTAAAAGGAAGAGTAAATCAACAATGGCTGAAACTTTTGGCAAGCTACTGCTGCAGTTCACTTTCTGCACGAAACCACATTCAGCAGCAAACAAAAGCAGTGATATAAATGAAAGCAAACAAGAGTTAACATGGACATTAGCATTGAAAGGCATGAAGTTTAATGCTGACTGTGCATTTACTGGTGATATTTTACCCCCTATTGTTTGGAGAATGATTTCGAGAGGGCATGTCATACAGATTGCTCCTTTAATCATTCTAAAAGCTGCCTTACAGAGTGTTATTCATGAATGTGCTGCCTGATATCTGAGGTTTTGTGTTAAAGTTTTGGTCTAAAACATCTTGTTAATCTATTTATTTGAATCCATTTATGACGGAGGACGTTGTAATCTATTCCCACTACTGTAATGAAAACTGAATCTCTACAGTAAATGATTTCACACAAAACCACTCTGAATGACTTTGTATGCCTCACAATGACAGAATTCTGCAAAAATTTAAAATAATGTATGAAATGCCTCTTTAACCTGGTTAATCTCTTTCTCCTCTCCTAACTGCACCACGCCGTAGATAAAGAAATGTTTTCATGCATGTTCTGTCATTCATGTGCATGTATTATATGTGGAAATTATATTAAAACATGTGGAATTTTTCACTCTGTTGGTTAGTGATTCAGACCTACATTTGATATTTTTGTTGGGTTGTTTTGGTTTGAAATTAATTTAACAAAACCTTTAAACAAAAACCCTCTGATGGAGCTGCAAGTGCCCACTCAGTTTCTTTTTTCCCCACTGGGTTTTTTTGTCACACTTCCTTATAAATCATGTGGGATTTTATTGTCTAGTTGTGACTTTCTGAAATCTGACCATGTTTGCAAAAATCCTTTGCATAGTTTTTAGGCCTCACATAGAAGTTTAGTCTGCAGTGGGATCAGTGAGATTCAGTGCAGTCTATTTTACACCCATTTGTAAGTTTGTAGTTTGTATCTGTCCTGTTTCTAGGCCAGTCACGTGATGCTTTCGGGGATGTTAGAGCAGGTCACAGGGTTTATGTGAGGGTCTTCATGTGGGGTGTCTAAAGCAGCATTTGAAAGACTTGTGTACGACTGTCACGAGGAAAGTGTGTTATGGGTTAAAGAGAGCATGTAACATATGGGTTTTACAGGGTATCTCTTTCACTCTCTCTCTCACTCACTCTCTTACTCTCTCTCTCTCTCTCACTCTCTTTCACTCTCTCTCTCTCTCTCCCTCTCACTCTCTCACTCACTCTCTCTCTCTCTCTCTCTCTCTCTCTCGTTCACTCTCTCTCTCACTCTCTCTCTCATTCTCTCTCTCACTCTCTCTCACTCTCTCTCTCTCTCTCTCTTTAACTCTTTCACTCTCTCTCATTCTCTCTCATTCTTTCTCTCCCATTCTCTCTCTCTCTCTCTCTCTCTCTCTCTCTCTCTCTCTCTCTCTCTCTTTAACTCTTTCACTCTCTCTCACTCTCTCTCTCAGGCCCTTTAGAATGATGCTGCAGCTTGACTCTAAGAGAGAGAGAGCACCATGCTGTCTCCATCCCTAATGTGGCCCCATAGAAGAAACGTGTGATCTGCAGTGGATGTTAAAGGGAGGAGGAGAAAATAAAACCCTGAGGTAACGGAGGGATTGTGTTTCTGCTATGCATGATTCTTGTGCTCATTTGGTTATGTGTGTTGTTCTCACTTCTGGGTATTTAGCCTGACATAACACGCCCACCTCAGAAAAGGCCTGAAAAGCCAGGACAGTGATGTAGTAGTGCCAGCCCAAATCCAACATTTGGATTTTTTTCTCGACTTTTTCCAATCATATTTTAAAACACCTGCGTAGTCACTGACACCACCGGACACACAAATCTTATCAGTTCACTTGCAAATATCAGTGTGGTTAATTTAACAAATTTGATTTTCTTTGCAGTCTGATTCTGAAGTAGCCCTTTTTTTAGAGGTTGACGATGGTTACTACTCTGGGATGTCTCTGGGATTGGACAGGTTTTGCTTGATTTTCCATTCCACCTTAAATGGATTGTCCACGGCTTGTTTCACTAACAAGTCTGAGTCTTTTCAGGTGGTCTAAGAAGAAGCATGGCAGTCAATTGGTTGTTTTATCTATTGCCTTTCATCCACTGTCTCAAAGTGGGCTACTTCAGATGCAATGGAGTGGACAGTGAGAGGCGATCTCACCGGCCTTGATGCATTTTCATCACTAAAGCATTTCTAACTCGTGATGGCATTAGCATGCTTTGTACTGTTTGTCACTATCCTGGAGATCAATTATGACAGAACTCCTGTTTGAGGAAGAATTTTAACGAGTATAAGTGCTGAGCAATGAAGGGCTGTTGTTTGGGCATGAACAGTTTAATGAAATGTCAAATTTAGATCGATTGAAGTTCTATTATAATGTGGGACCTTCTGTTGTGCTTTACCACAGCAGTTAGCTACACACTTCAGTACTGTAATGAAGATAAATGAGCAAATGTTGTGGGGCTGTAATTACAGAAAAGGTTTGGTTTACTTTTTTTTTTTTTTACCTTTAATTTAACCAGGCAAGTCAATAAGAACATATTCTTATTTACAACAACAGCCTGGCAGGTAGCAGGGTCTACTTGAAAGAAAAGGGTACATCAGTAACAAGAACAGACAGATGGATAAAAAGATAAAACAGGGAACTTGTGTACCTCTAGTGTTTGTTAGCAGTGTTAGTCACATGTGGCTGGTGCACTGTATCTGGGCAAAGCAAAGCAAATTTGTCAATTAGAATTTTTGCCCAAACTACTTCTCTAATAGGACGTTTGTTGTGAGGATTTGATTGCATTCCTCCTCAGGAGCAGGGGTGAGGTCAGATACTGATGCTGGATGATTAGTTTCCGTTTAGCTGACACTCACTACGGGGCATGATGACCTTAGCCTCGCGTGCGGCTGCTCTTTCTGCTGACTGTGCTACTGTGGAGGTGGCTGAGCTGTGTCACAAGCTGTGGTGTGCGCAATCGCACTTCACCAACTGTTTCATTTGAAGTGAGTGAGTTCACTAGTTTATTTGTGGACACTTCAGTGCACCTTGCCGTGTGTCATACAGTGTGAGAAACCACATGACTGTTGGAGGTGATTTGAGGTAATTTAGACACACAGTGATATGAATGGTGCTCATAAGTGTGTGTTTCGTGTCAGTAATGTTACCTCGTGCCTCTAATTTGAGGTAATGAGGGGATATAGTGCAAGTTTGTTCTTTCATCAAGCGCCTCAGTTATCTAGTTCTGTGTGTTCCATATTATTGAACTTTCTCATTAAAGGGCTGATAAAGTCCTCTCTGTATTGTGGTTTATTTAAAAAGCAGTTTGGGCTGAAACAACCCCTCATAACTTCATGGGTGGAGCTAAAGTGCTACAGGCTAAGTAGGTAAATATATATTTGCTGTCCAATGAAAAACAAGTATCTTCAAAATTGCAACTTTACAGGAGAGACCAAAAACATACTTTACTTTCAGTGCAAGTCAATGAAAAACCAGAAACTTCCAAGCTGTTTTGGACCATTTCTATTGGTCCATTTATCAGGAACCCATTGGTGTGTTCAATTGATGTAGAAAACTCCAAATCCACAAAAATGAATATGAATATGGCCTCTTTAAGCATTTTCGTTGTGTTTCATGTTCACGAAATCTGGTTTTATAAGTGTCTGTCTGTCTGTTTCTTTTATTTGCAGTCTATCTCTGCTCCATCCTCCATCTTTGTCCATTTACGTCCCACCAACACCCCTCCACCCCCTTGTACCTTTCCTTCGTCCTTACTTCTCCCTGCTTCTCTACCCCTCAGTTTCTCTCTTTCTGTGAGGATGGATGGTACAGAGCACCTGCAGGCTAGCCTGAACGCCTCCTACGTTTCTGCGCTGCACTCTTCCTCTAATGAGGAGCAAGAGGTGAATGCTGAGGGTGAAGACCACTCACCCCTCCTTCCTCATTCCGGTAGCCCACTAAGTGCCCGCCACCGCCCACACGACACCTACTGCCTGGTCTACGGCATCTTCTTCTTGATGGGTATTGGCTCTCTGCTGCCCTGGAACTTCTTCATCACAGCCAAGCACTACTGGCTCTATAAACTGAGCAACAGCTCCGGCTCAGAAGGACACAAGGAGCCGCACACTGACACTGACATTAGCGTGAGTGTCTTTTTATTTTTTTTGTGTGTGTGTATATGTTTATTGTCAGGACAGAAGTGTCTGTTTAATAGTCTTCAAATAGTCCTGATTTTATGTAGCGCTTTTCACAACAGCTGCATTTGTCCATACCATTGCTAGAAGTCAATAGTCACCCAGATCTTTTCCCTAAATAAGAGATCCAAAGCTTCTGACGGCCCTATCAGCTTGCGTCTAGGTCATTGTTAATATTGAGCAACAGTTGCTGTGCTATTCTGTTATTTCTTTTTGCAAATAATGCGTAATCTTGAATTGAGTCACCTCTACAAGTCCGAGTAACTTAAATGAAGACCTGAATATGGTTTCAATGGACTGAGAGACGTTAAAGGAATGGTTCAGTGAAAATGTACAAATTCTTAATTACTGCTTCCCCCAGATGCAGTCAATAAGCTGAGACATATCTGGTGTCCAAATGTTGCTTATTTTGTTTAGAACTAGAGCTATGAGGCTAACATTGCTAACAAACAGAAGAAGTCATTAGTCACCCAAATCTTTTTCCATATACACGTGCACAAAACATCTTTAACCATCTCAAACCGCAGCTAGGTCTTTAGGGTTGATGTGTGCATGCACTGAGTACATTCTAGTTTAAACAGCAGATGTTGTGCCAAATTTTACTCCCATGCACATAAATGCATGATAAACATGTTCTATGTTTTTTTGTTTTTTATATATAAATAACTGTTAACCCTGTATTTTAGGTCATACAATGTATTTCAGCACATCTATGAGTCGTAGGCTTGTATTTCTGGAAAAGATTTGGGTGACTATTGACTTTTGGTGTTTGTTGCACTAAACTGTATAAGCAAAATTTGGACAACAAACATGTTTCGGCTGATTGACTACACCTGGGGTAAAAGGGCAATTGTGTAAACTTGATCTTTTGCCAAACTATTCCTTTAAAGTTGGGATTATGTTTGGGGTCCTGACAAGACGTGGAAACAAACATGTGTGGTTGTCCCTTTCCATCATAGCTGCACACCTGCTCTCAATGCTAGCTGTATGATATCAGACATGTGATTATATTGCTGATTACAGGTTTACAGTACGGCGTGAGATGTTTATAGATTGACTGAATGATTTGGTCAAATACAATTATGCCTTTGTCAAGCCTCATAAATGTTTGACAGATTCACAGTGCCGGTCGGGTGCTCATCAGGAACATCTGGAGCAGGCCAGGACGTTCACAGCACAATCGTGTCTCTGTAGTGAGCGCTCGTTCGTTGGGTAATGCTGTTTAGTTTAGTAGACAAAATGTTGTGTTAATGAAGTTATGTTGTGTGACACTAATTATGATTTAATATGTTTAGAGCTTCAACTATCTGTGTGTGTGTGTGTGTGTGAGGCGTGTGCTGTTTGAGGACAGGCGTGTGCTGTGTAGGGACAGGCGTGTGCTGTGTAGGGACAGGCGTGTGCTGTGTAGGGACAGGCGTGTGCTGTGTAGGGACAGGCGTGTGCTGTGTAGGGACAGGCGTGTGCTGTTTGAGGACAGGCGTGTGCTGTGTAGGGACAGGCGTGTGCTGTGTAGGGACAGGCGTGTGCTGTGTAGGGACAGGCGTGTGCTGTGTAAGGACAGGCGTGTGCTGTGCAGGGACAGGCGTGTGCTGTGTAAGGACAGGCGTGTGCTGTGTAAGGACAGGCGTGTGCTGTGTAAGGACAGGCGTGTGCTGTGTAAGGACAGGCGCGTGCTGTGTAAGGACAGGCGTGTGCTGTGTAAGGACAGGCGCGTGCTGTGTAAGGACAGGCGTGTGCTGTGTAGGGACAGGCGTGTGCTGTGTAAGGACTGATGTGTGCTGTGTAGGGACAGGCGTGTGCTGTGCAGGGACAGGCGTGTGCTGTGTAAGGACTGATGTGTGCTGTGCAGGGACAGGCGTGTGCTGTGTAAGGACTGATGTGTGCTGTGTAGGGACAGGCGTGTGCTGTGCAGGGACAGGCGTGTGCTGTGCAAGGACAGGCGTGTGCTGTGCAGGGACAGGCGTGTGCTGTGCAGGGACAGGCGTGTGCTGTGTAGGGACAGGCGTGTGCTGTGTAAGGACAGGCGTGTGCTGTGCAGGGACAGGCGTGTGCTGTGTAGGGACAGGCGTGTGCTGTGTAAGGACTGATGTGTGCTGTGCAGGGACAGGCGTGTGCTGTGTAGGGACAGGCGTGTGCTGTGTAAGGACAGGCGTGTGCTGTGTAGGGACAGGCGTGTGCTGTGCAGGGACAGGCGTGTGCTGTGCAGGGACAGGCGTGTGCTGTGCAGGGACAGGCGTGTGCTGTGTAGGGACAGATGATTTTCTGAAGGAGAATCTCAGATAAATGGGAGAGAACTGGTGTCAGACCTTATTCTCACATGGTCTTATGATGCTGCTGAGAACTGAGAGTCCTTTCATATCCAGCTGATATGAGATTAAGAAAATGGACATTGAGAAATTGAGGACTGGTGAAGAAGCGGTAGAACGACTGAATGAAATAATGAGTAAAATGACAAACTGTGTAAAGCTGATAAACTAATTCATTTAAATCAATTCACACAAGTTTCTCTCTTGACTCCAGACAGAACTGATCATGTTCGGAGTCCTAGTATTCTCTTTCTTTAATTTAATGCTGGAGCTAATATTGCCAACACTAGAACCCAGTAGTCACCCAAATGTCCTAAATTATTTGTTTTATTAGAAATCAAATCACCAAACTTTAATTAAAGGAGCAGTTTGTAAAACCTGTCACATTCATACTCCCAGCAAGGAAGAAGCATCATATCACCAGAAAGAGGTGGTGTCCATCGCTGTTGTAAGGAATTCAGTCGCTCCTCCTCAGTGTCAGTATGAACAGCTGTTTACTTGCTGTTCTAGAAGGAAGGTTGCAGGTTCAACTTCATCCCTTTACTTGCCAATAAAGAGTGTTTCCAACAGTATACTGCGATGCAGATGTAAACCTCTGCTGTTTAAGTGTGTGGTGAGGGTTATAATAATTGCTTTCCAAGAGCCTCAACCATCGTTGTGTTTACTCCTCTTCTGTTGTTTATCTGTCCTTTTAATGATCTAACCGGGAGCAGCACCTCCAACATGATGAGGTTATAATACGCTGTCAGGGCAGCTCATATTGGACGGCTTGCAGACTCACTCACTACAGTGACTCACTATCACCTCTTGAGGTACAAAGTGGTTTTACGAGACAGGAAGGGCGGGGCTAGCTGCTTAGCATGCTAACTTCAGTAGATGTATCTGCAGTGTGTTACACAGATGTTTAAACAGATATTTCTTGTCATTCTGTTAATCACTTTAGTTAATTTTGGAACGTTTTAAACTACAACTTTACATATTGGTTTAGGGCCCAGTGTCATTTACTGCTAGCTATAAAAATGAACTGAACGTTACTGATCCAGCCTTTTCTCACAATTCCAGGGCTTGTATTCACAAAGCAGGACTGACATTGGATCGGATTTCTCTGTATGTAGGACAATCATTACCACAAACGCTAGTTCCAGATCAGCACTTCTTCTTCTTAACTGATTTGTGAATACACCCTGTTGCCATGCATTATTATCATTCAATTATTATAATTATAATAGCTCCCACTGCAAATGTAAGCACATTGATGAGTCTGCACAACCTTAATGAAGACTTGGATGCAGTTTAAGGGGCTCAGAGAAGTTTTGTGTATGAACCTTTACAGAAATGATTTGGGATATTTGGTTGACTATTGAGGTCTTCTAGTTCCTGTTTTAAGCCAAGGTCATCTTTTGTCTATAGTAATCAATAAGTGGGATGCCCTGTGCTGGCTGATCGTACAATGCTAAATCAATGAGCTGCCCTTTATTTGTTAGCAGCGTTAGCTTTGTAGCTCCGTAACTACAGATACAAATCAGACCACAATCACGTTTTGACTGGAATGACACTTTGAGTAAGGAGGAAATTTAGCTGCTCTCTAAACTGTTATACAGTTTTTCTTTTTAAGGGCTTGTGTCTTACATTTTTTAAATTCAACCATCTTTTGTTCATTACCTTTTTCCATGTCTATTTATTTTTTTGTTACTGTGCCTTTAAGACTAATGTATGTAAATGATCTGTGTGCTGATTGGCCTGTATTTTGCCTAAAACAGTCCACTCTGAAACTCTCCCTATAACTTCCACAGCAATTGGGTGGTGCTGAACGTCTTTAGGCTGCGTAGAAGGAGAGATATAACGATATCGTTTTTGTGAAATCACAGCTTCAGTGAATCGAAACTGATGATTTTCTTCTGATGTTTTTAGTTTATTACTGGGGATGTGACTAGTATGTTTTCTTTTACATTAACAACATTTAACAAAATCTAGTAAAATAGGGATTTTTATGATGTGGGCTCCTTCTTTTTGGGTCTGTGTCATTATCTTGAGTCACATTTCCTCTTTTTCCACCTCAAACTTTCACTTCTACTTTCGTCTCTGTGAAATATAATGCTTTGTGTGAGCAGCAGACAGAGGAAGAACGTTTTGTGTGCCAGTGTGTTGACACACATTCACATGCAGTCGTGATGAGCACATGAGCGGTGGTGTAACTACCCTGAGTGCTGAGAAGAAGAAAGTTCCAGAAATAGCTGCAGTTTTATCGTCATGCTCTGCTGCCAGATTAGTGCCAGTCCTGTGCAGTTATTGTGGGTCAGTTTAAATGCAAGTGAATAGAATATTCTGTTTTACGACTGCGGAAGTGTGAGACTGACACTGCTGCTGAGGGTAATCCTAGATGTTTGTTTAATTGCTTGTTTTCTTTAAAGAGAAATTCCACCTAAATGTCTGCAGAATTTCTAAATGGTCTGATGTAAAATGGTTCATTGTAGAGACTTATTTCTTTACAGTGGTGGTGATAGTGGTTCTGTGGTTGCCATGTCTAAAACACAAATACACACAAATATCTATCTTTTTTACTCTACAAACTAGAAGTACAAACTTTACAATCACTTTTGGAATTACTGTATTTATTATTTGTATTTATATGTCTTTCTTTTGCTTTAATTATAAAACATGGGCTGTAAGCTGATTACAAGCATAAATATACATTTTGGTAAATGTCCTGTGTGTGTGTGAAAGTGACCAGTTCAACAGACATGATGGGACTGTTTGACTCTCCATTAATGCTGTCACAGTCGTAAAATTTACCTGATAATTCAAGCCTAAAGTAAACTCATTGGCTGACTTGCTAGCTGTGTTTGCTAAACAAATAAAGAAACATTACTCACTGCTGCCCTCTAGACACCCATGATGTCTCAACTAAAGCATTTACTGCTTAATTTTCTACACTTATTTCTCGTAACTCAACATGCTCAATTCATTCATGTTGTTTGTTGCAGCATAATGTTACTATAATTTCTAACAACTGTGGCAAATGATTGCAGTCAGATTAAATAATTGCAATTACAGTGGCAGGCCTACTGAGTCACCAGACCTCTGTCCTAGTTCTCGATCTGGAACAGCCACAAAATGCTCATATAGAAGCACATACTGAGGGATCACTTGGCCAGCATGTGTACAAGTGGACTAGAATGTGTCGTGCCAGTGTAATTCTTATCTAACACAGTTGGTGCTTTACCAAGAACTAGAGGAAAAGTGATGCATGTGAATATTTTTATCTGGTGTGCTAAACAGTGGGGCTCTACACAGTCGAGTCACATTATTATGACCAGAGTAACCGCTGCGCGCTAAACAGACAGCAGTGCATACCACAGGAGGAGGGCGTGTGGGAAGATCCCAGCCATCCCAGGGAAGCAATTACGGGTGTACATGATCTGTAAGGATGCATTCATACCTAAATCAGTTTGGAGTGCCTTCCACAGTGGGTCAAAACATTCTCCAGAACATAACTCTGCCACCACCAGCTTGTGTCACCTTCTAAAGTAAGAAGTGATGATTATGTGACCCGACTGTGTATAAAGAATAGCACATGGATTTTTGGCAAGGTGCACTATACCTTAGCTCCAATTCTATATCTCCTAAAGCCCCTCATACTTCTCGTCTTACAAACAGATATACGGTGTTGTTTACTCATTTACAGACGGTACTCATTTACAGACGATTTTTAATCAATCTCTACTATATACCACAATCATTATTGGACAAATTCCGACCATGAGACTGGGTATTATTTGGTTGGCCATTCTAAGCACAGCAGTGACTCTGATGTGGTGGTCTGTGTGATGATACAAGATGAGAGCTACATTCACCAACTGTGAGCAAGCACGGCAGAGTTTCTAATAAAGTGGCCAGTGTATGTAGGTGTTACTTAATTCATTTCTCTGTTTGCAGGACTACTTTGAGAGCTACCTTACTATTGCCTCCACTGTTCCTTCAGTGCTGTTCCTAGTTCTCAGCTACCTCCTGGTCAACAGGTATACAACCCATATTTTCCTGTTCTTCTTTGTAATGTTCCATTTGTGTTGTGGATGATGTTGATAATGATGATGACTGTAATTAGTATTATAATGAACATAATTGAATAAATGAACAATGTTGTTACAAGCTGTGCTGCAGTGGGGCACAAAGCAGTTTTATGTATTTCTTTCCCCATTTTGTTTCATTCATCCACCCGCAGGTAGTGTCTGTAGCAGAAATATTCTACTCTACTTCTTATCATAAGTGATTGTAGTTTATGTGAAGTGATTCGTGTTGTGTATTGAATGCATTCATTTTTAAGCAACTTTTTTGCTTTTATGGTTTCCTAAAAGCATAAATTTCTTAAACCCCTGGTTTAACGTACTACCAGCTGACCTACAATAGTGTAAAAATGTACAAGCGTACAAATTAGTCATCAAATTTCCAATTTTTTACTTTTTTTTAACATTTTACTTTCACTTCATGGCCTGAGATGCAATTTCAATTGCTTATCTCTATTAAAAACTAAAACAGTGTGAACAAATGCACTTCATATTCCAAAACTGCAGTTGGGGCAACTCAGTGATATTTTCCAGAGTTACACATTTAGTTATTTTCAAAGTGAAAAAAATTTACCTCCTCTGTAGAGAATGTTTTATTATATGTACTGTTTTTAGTTTAACTAAGTTAAACTAAGTGTTGTTATATACAACCTGTAAATGTAAATGTTGAGTATGTTAAAGTAAATTAAAATATGTTAAAATAAAATAAATAGAAATTGCAGAATGTGTTCTCTGTACAGGACGTGTTTTTTGACTGAAGATGTAGAAAGGTTTCGTACGACTGCAGATGTTTCTATCTCTACATTGTTAAATACTGAAGTATTTGTATATCTGTGTATGTAAACAAACAATATGAGTTTGGGTATTCATAGGTTTGGATGGCCTCTAATCTCCTTAAGAGTAATGTGCAAGGTCTTGTCCAGCGCTGCTTATAATCTTCCTGGAAATCAAGCACTGAGTGTTAGTTTTACATGAAAATGTGAGAAAACTTTAAAAAGCTACATTGCTTCTCAGTTCCTCCTGAAACCCTTAGATGCTGTTTTTCTATCAGATGTTTTTGAGCATAAGGAACATAACAAACCCAGAAGCCTCCTCATGTTTGCTGTGGCATCATTGTGTGTCTAGCCAATCACTGACCACCCCTCATGCAGGGCATAAAGATCCATAGGCATGTTGTGGATGAGAACCTAAGAATTCAAAGGCACTTTATGTTCATTTCACCTCAGGAGCAAGATGTCTTTTCAGCAGATACAGTGGCAGTAGGCCTAAAGGACATCCTGCTTTGGCTCAGTGTTGGTTGTTCACTGCAGAGTTAATTAGGTTTAAATTGAGAACATTTGGAAAACCCTGTGGACAGAGACACCATGTTCTCTAATGTTTTTGCATCTTCTGGCTTGTTCTCCTATAAACAAATTGTTAATGTGAGAACATTCAGTTTTGAAATGAATGGACTAGAACAGAGCTCATTTAAATCTATCAGTCTTAAAGGTATAGCAACACAAACAGCCTAATTAATTCTGAGTATTTATTCATTTAGAGAAATACAGTTAGGTAATAACTAATTCCACTGATCAGCCATTTAAAACAAACAGTATTTCTCTGTTTTATTAGCTCTACCCACCACATAGGAGCACTTTATAGTTCTACAGTTACATACTCTAGTCCATCTGTTTCTCTGTATTCTTACCCTGTCCTTCAGTGTTCAGGACCCCCACAGCGGGGTTGGTGGATCCTTCTCACCAGTGTGGTGACACTGACATGGTGGTAGAGTGATAAGATGTGTAGGGCTGTTACAAGTGGATCCCCTCACTGTCCACTCTATTAGACATGGCTACCTTCCTGGTCCACCTTGCAGATGTAAAGTCTGAGACGATAGCTCATCTGCTGCTACAGCTTGTGTTGGTCGTCTTCTAGGACTTCATCAGTGGTGATTTAAAAGTGGGGTCAGCAGCACTGCTGTGTCTGATCCGCTCATACCTGCACAACACACTCTAACAAGACGCTCTGTAAAGCCAACTTTCACTAGTGCCCCACTGATATAAATCACTAGATTCACTTTGTCCGACTGTGTGTTGACAGATTGTCTTCTGAAGTGCGGATCCTGTCCTCTCTGTTTGTGATCCTGGTGGTGTTCGTGATCACCACAGTGCTGGTGAAGGTGGACGTGTCCGGCTGCAGGGGGCAGTTCTTAGCAGGCACGCTGGCCAGTGTAGCTTTGGTCAGTGGAGCCTCCAACGTCTTTAGTGGTAGTGTTTTTGGCATTAGTGGCCACTTCCCCATGCGGATATCTCAAGCCCTCATATCAGGTAATAAAACAGTGTTACGTGGTCCTGAAGTCTGCCATTTTTGAAAATGCTGCCACTGCAGCATCTGCTTGATTGTTTTGCATGTGTTAAGCGAGCATGTCTGAGGGCTGAGGAGTTTTAGATTATTAATTTTAATGATATTAGATCATTAGTGACACCCGACCTTTACACTGTTTGTCCACACATAAATGCATGGATGTACATTCTTATTTTAATATTTAAGTGTCCAGAGTTGCAAAGATAAGAACAGGAAACTGTATGGTTGACATACTCATACTATTACTTACAGTATATTTCATCTAACGACTTCCCCAAAATCCTCAAGTGCATTACTCATGCTTACATTTTTGTTTTTTTCATCATGCCATCTAACCTCAATGCTCAGTTTTCAAATAGTTTTTTTGCATTCTCTTATGAGCAAATGGGAAAAATGTGTTTTATAAGTATCTGCATATGCATGGATGAGGCTTTAGTTTGTAAAATAGCTTATGTTTGATATGTACCAAAAAGGAATGAAACAACTATTTTAATACAGATTAGACTAAAGTCTTAGGCACCCAAGTCCATTGTTTAGAAGCCTTATTTTGGCAATAAGTGTATTTTCACCAGTGAGAACACCAGATATCAATAGAACGGATGTATATAAGCATACATACATTAAAGTACATAAAGTAGTGTGAATATCTTATTTTGAAAGCAGTAGATATTAACTTATGCGCCAGTTCAAGGAACAAAGTTTAGTTCCAGATTTCTCCTGGACACCCCAGACATGTATTAATGTATTCAGTTCCTGTACCAGCATTGATTTAGCTTAATGGAGTAATGAGCAGTCAAAGCAGGTATTAGATAATAATATATTGCCTTTCCATAAGCAAAAGCTTGGAAAGGGTTAAACAAACACACTGACATGTAAAACCACTATATACTGTAATAATACTATTAAAATGTTTAAAAATATATAGTATTTTCCTGAACAAATTAAAACTTCCTGTCTGGAAAAACAGCTTTTTAAATATAATGTCCCTCAAATGCCTAAAACTTTTGTACAGTTCTGTATGATGGTGAATAATCTGCATAGTATGAGTCTAGTTACTCTGTTTCTCACTTCGTGTTTCACTCTTTGTTCTTTGTGTGTATGTGTGTAGGTCAGGCCATGGGTGGCACTCTGAGCGCAGTGGCGGCTGTGGTGGATCTAGCTGCAGCTGGTGATGTGACCACTAGTGCACTGGCCTACTTTCTCACCGCCGACATCTTCATCGTGATCTGCATCGTGATGTACCTGCTGCTGCCCAAACTGGCCTATTCTAGGTTAGCCAATGTCCATTAGCACACAGCATGCGTATTTAAGCCGTACTGAAAAGACAGAAGGCTCTGAAACAGCTGAAGCAGGGTTACAGGATGCAGCTGAATGAGGGAAGCAGTTCTAAGTTTCAACCTGTACATAGTTTCGACACCTCCAAGACCAGGGTCTCCATCCTTTGCTGGTCACACTAACAGATCTTTTTGTATTGTACCTGTCCTTTCATGGTTTTAACCTGTGGCTGTGGTTCACAATCTAAGTACTGAGACTGCTGTGTGTGTGACAGAGAGAAAGAGCGACAGATTCTGCTAGATTGAGAGCGAATTGAGGAAGCGGGGTTTCGATGCTGCATTTAGTTTCACCCTACAGTGGTCAGCAGAAGCCACAGTTTCATGACGTTATTGTGGTTTCGAGATCAGCGCGGCAGGATAGGAGGCGATTTTCTAAAGTGCTCTGTTGCCAGCAGTGGTAAATCTGTTAACATTGTGAGCTGGAGGTCAACGGAGCAGACTCATTTAAAAGAGGAACTGCAAAGTACACAGTGGCCAGCAAGTGGCGACAAAGTGCACAACTTGGAGTGAAGTGATAGCCTGCTATACACATATCAGCCCAACATTACATCCACCTCCTTGTATCCACACAGAGTAGGGGACCGGACGGTGAGGAGCCCCTTATTCAATCAAAAAGCACACGTTTTAGATCACTACCAGACAAACGTTTTAGATCACTACCAGACAAACGTTTTAGATCACTACCAGACAAACGTTTTAGATCACTACCAGACAAACGATTTAGATCACTACCAGACAAACGTTTTAGATCACTACCAGACAAACGATTTAGATCACTACCAGACAAACGTGTTAGATACACTACCAGACAAACGTTTTAGATCACTACCAGCCAAACGTTTTAGATCACTACCAGCCAAATGTTTTTGTACACTACCAGTCAAACGTTTTAGATCACTACCAGACAAACGTGTTAGATACACTACCAGACAAACGTTTTAGATACACTACCAGCCAAACGTTTTAGATCACTACCAGTCAAACGTTTTAGTATCACTACCAGACAAACGTTTTAGATCACTACCAGCCAAACGTTTTAGATCACTACCAGCCAAATGTTTTTGTACACTACCAGTCAAACGTTTTAGATCACTACCAGCCAAACGTTTTTGTACACTACCAGTCAAACGTTTTAGATCACTACCAGTCAAACGATTTAGATCACTACCAGCCAAACGTTTTAGATACACTACCAGTCAAACGTTTTAGATACACTACCAGTCAAACGTTTTAGTACACTACCAGTCAAACGTTTTAGATACACTACCAGTCAAACGTTTTAGATCACTACCAGTCAAACGTTTTAGTTCACTACCAGTCAAACGTTTTAGTTCACTACCAGTCAAACGTTTTAGTTCACTACCAGTCAAACGTTTTAGTACACTACCAGTCAAACGTTTTAGTACACTACCAGTCAAACGTTTTAGTACACTACCAGCCAAACGTTTTAGTACACTACCAGCCAAACGTTTTAGTTCACTACCAGTCAAACGTTGTAGATCACTACCTGCCAAACGTTGTAGATCACTACCTGCCAAACGTTTTAGATCACTACCAGCCAAACGTTTCAGATCACTACCAGCCAAACGTTTCAGATCACTACCAGCCAAACGTTTCAGATCACTACCTGCCAAACGTTTTAAATCACTACCTGCCAAACGTTTTAGATCACTACCTGCCAAACGTTTTAGATCACTACCTGCCAAACATTTTAGATCACTACCTGCCAATCGTTTTAGTACACTACCAGTCAAACGTTTTAGTACACTACCAGTCAAACGTTTTAGATCACTACCAGTCAAACGTTTTAGATCACTACCTGCCAAACGTTTTAGATCACTACCTGCCAAACGTTTTAGATCACTACCTGCCAAACGTTTTAGATCACTACCTGCCAAACGTTTTAGATCACTACCTGCCAAACGTTTTAGATCACTACCTGCCAAACGTTTTAGATCACTACCTGCCAAACGTTTTAGATCACTACCTGCCAAACGTTTTAGATCACTACCTGCCAAACGTTTTAGATCACTACCTGCCAAACGTTTTAGATCACTACCAGTCAAACGTTTTAGATCACTACCATTCAAACGTTTTAGTACACTACCAGCCAAACGTTTTAGATCACTACCATTCAAACGTTTTAGTACACTACCTGCCAAACGTTTTAGATCACTACCAGTCAAACGTTTTAGATCACTACCATTCAAATGTTTTAGATCACTACCAGCCAAACGTTTTAGATCACTACCAGTCAAACGTTTTAGATACACTACCATTCAAACGTTTTAGATCACTACCATTCAAATGTTTTAGATCACTACCAGCCAAACGTTTTAGATCACTACCAGTCAAACGTTTTAGATCACTACCATTCAAATGTTTTAGATCACTACCTGCCAAACGTTTTAGATCACTACCAGTCAAACGTTTTAGATCACTACCATTCAAACGTTTTAGTACACTACCAGCCAAACGTTTTAGATCACTACCATTCAAACGTTTTAGTACACTACCTGCCAAACGTTTTAGATCACTACCAGTCAAACGTTTTAGATCACTACCATTCAAATGTTTTAGATCACTACCAGCCAAACGTTTTAGATCACTACCAGTCAAACGTTTTAGATACACTACCATTCAAACGTTTTAGATCACTACCATTCAAATGTTTTAGATCACTACCAGCCAAACGTTTTAGATCACTACCAGTCAAACGTTTTAGATCACTACCATTCAAATGTTTTAGATCACTACCAGCCAAATGTTTTAGATCACTACCAGCCAAACGTTTTAGATCACTACCAGTCAAACGTTTTAGATCACTACCATTCAAACGTTTTAGTACACTACCAGCCAAACGTTTTAGATCACTACCATTCAAACGTTTTAGTACACTACCAGCCAAATGTTTTAGATCACTACCTGCCAAACGTTTTAGATACACTACCAGTCAAACGTTTTAGATCACTACCATTCAAACGTTTTAGTACACTACCAGCCAAACGTTTTAGATCACTACCATTCAAACGTTTTAGTACACTACCTGCCAAACGTTTTAGATCACTACCAGTCAAACGTTTTAGATCACTACCATTCAAATGTTTTAGTACACTACCTGCCAAACGTTTTAGATCACTACCAGTCAAACGTTTTAGATACACTACCAGTCAAACGTTTTAGATCACTACCAGCCAAACGTTTTAGGACCGTTCTACAGCTTTTGACTGGTAGTGTATATTTGCAGTAGCAAGAACAAGCAAAAAAAAAGTTTTTGTGTCATTGAAGCCAAACAGTACAAACTGTTTGTGCTGTTTTTGTCAGATATTTTCAGCTGTTACAAATATGTTTTTGAAACAGGCTTTAGTTTTGTTTTTCTAGGTCTCTACTCATTTAAGGACAAACTAGTCTGATGTTGTGTGACTGAAAATAACTTGCCACCATTGGCATTATAAGCACTTTGCTTATAAACAGCTTGTACGCCATTATTTTCATATTTGAAAAGGGAAATGTGTCCGGTCACAGACAAACAGGTAGATGCATTTTCTGCCATTTTTTGCTGGATACTTTCTCAGTAAAAAATTGATAGGACGACCCATTACATGTATTATAACGCTGGTAATGTAGAGTTATATATATTCCATTTCGCTATAATTCCAAGTCGTCCTGTATACTGTGCAGCCTGAGGAATTACATTTAGTTAAAACGGTTTTGAAGAATGACAAAGACTCTCTCTCCCTCCTTCATCCCTTTCTTTTCTCTTCTACAGGTACTACATGGAGGCAGCCTCCACTGGTCCTCCTACCTCAGACAGTATTGTCCCCCATCCTGAATCGAACAGTCACGGCAGTCCAGCTGCTCTCTCCGTGCCGCCCCTGAAGCCCATCCTTAGGAAGACCTGGGTGCTTGGCATTTGTGTCTTCTACGTGTTCTTCATCTCCATTATGATCTTTCCGTCCGTCTCTTCAGGCATCCAGTCAGTAGACAATAACTCGAGCAACCCCTGGACCACCGTCTACTTCGTCCCACTTACCAGTTTCTTGCTGTATAATGTGGCTGATTTCTGTGGCCGGCAGGTGACAGCCTGGCTGCAGATACCCGGACCCACCAGTCGGCTTCTACCCACACTGGTTCTCTGCAGGACTGCCCTGGTGCCGCTTTTCATGTTCTGTAACTACCAGCCACGACACCACCTGCACCAGGTGTTCTTCGCCCACGACTTATTCCCTGTGGTCTTCGTCTGTCTTCTAGGACTGTCTAATGGCTACCTGGGCACTCTGCCCATGATCTACGGGCCCAAGGTGGTACCGCGGGAGCTGGCTGAGCCTGCTGGAGTGGTCATGTCCTTCTTCCTGACCATGGGGTTGGCTGTAGGCTCTGCCTTCTCTGTAATTGTGGTCTACTGCATCTGAACGCAGCAAACAAAAGCAAACACTGAAAGCAAGCAAGATTTTTCACACAACATAAAACCAGTTAGTATTAGTTTTTACAGCCAGATTGGCAGCGAGCCATTATCAACAAAGTTTACTTTGTGGGCTAGTTGTAGAACATCAGCATGTTTTTTCATTAGCCAAAGAAACAAAGCAATAATGTTATGTTCTCTACAGTAGACTAAACTAACATTTAAATTCAGAATTAAGAAATGAGTTGCCTATTTAAATATCATTAGTGAGACAGAAGTGTTCTAATTTGGAGCATCTCTAGTTATTATAAATGCAACCATGCTTAACAGTGTTGTTTTTATGATATGGGCACAGCGTGCTATATCAAGTAAATGTTATTAATTGTTGTTTTATGTTATAGTAACTGTTGTAACAGTGCATAAAACCATCTCATAACAGATTTTCTTCTGTCTGGAGCAAACGAATAACGTTTTATAAGTCCCCAAATCTTAACTGGAGTGAAGTAATGGCATCATTAACCTGATAACCATGTTTTTATTAATTAGCTTTTACGCCATTCTGTTTGATTATGTTGGGTGAAAAATATTGTTAATTTTTCATTTTTTCCTCCCTAAAAGCAACGGTTACGCAGCCAGCGAGCGGCACCTGTAAGGCTCCGCTCATAGACACACTAGCAACCTGCACCCTGTGAATGGCACAGCCTTATTTATTAGTATGTGCATGATTTCACATGTGGTGCTTTGCAGTCTTAGCGTTAGCTTTGAGAATTCAGCCCCAGATGCCTAATTTTAGGGTTTGACTGTGGCTTCCAACAAAAATGGGACCCTCTGAATAGACAGAGAGGTGATGCAGTTTTAAGTTTCGGTACTGAAGTTTTAATTTTTGAATGCTGAGTTGAAGTTTTCTTCATATCTTTTATTATTTTCTACTGCTACGGCCTCACTATGAAATGTTATCGTCATTGGGCTTCATAATCCATGTGAGAAATCCTGCATATAGTAAAGTGTTTGTGTTTGAAGTGATGATTACCATCATGGGCTGATGTGGGAGAAGTCACTAACACTACAGAGCTTTCAGAAGAAAAGCCTAAGTAAAGATAAAGTAAAGAGATAAAACATATAAACATGTGTATTACTGCATTTTACTGTCAGGGGCCACATCAGTTTCATTACGAGTACAGACTGGGCCATTTGTCATTTTATAATGTTTACAAGTTTTTTATCTTATTGTCTTCATTTTTTAACAGGTTTTCAAAGGAGTTTTCTCCTAAAGAAGACTGTAAACACTGTGTGTCTTTAAAAAAAAAGTTGTGCTCCCTCAGGTAGCCTGACTTCATTGAGCTGTTAATTGAGGATTTGACGCTGCATTGTTGTGCAGATGAGCTGAGCAGGCTGTATAGGCTGTAGTCTTTGTTATTCAACACCACTCTTAACCACCAGCAGGTACCGTCTGATTAATAGTAAAGTACTACTGGCTCTGCATGCCAAGATATTTCACCATTTCAAACCTTTTTTTTGTCTCATTTTATAGATTATATATCTGGGGTTATAGTGGAAGATAGGTGGCGTCTGTCCCAGAGAGCAAAGGAAAGTATTTTAGAATCACCGTATAAAAAAAATAGTAAAATACCAAAAATGTTTGCAGTATTAATGTGCAGCAAATAAGGACTAGTTTTGCGTTTTGCTGGTGAAAAGGCAGATTCTGAGTGGGTTACATGCAGAGCTGCATGTTTTTAGGTGTATGCTAATGGAAGTCCACAATGGTGTTTTGATTCACAAGTTCAGGTTTTGGCAATACTAACTGCATTGCCTTTGATGCTCAGTAGATACGATGCTTCTGACAAAGGCTTCTGTGAGTGGACTTGTTCATCTAGTTTGAATGCCCCGGTCAAATTATTTAATTTCATTGATGTTTAAAAATGTGGAGTTACACATCCTCTACAGAGAACATACTTCTGCAGTGTTTAATACAAAATGACTGTTTAAAATGTGGCCTGTGCTAAAGCTGTAGCATATTTTCTGCTGTATGTTTTTTCCACTATTCTTAAATCATCATATACATTAAAAAGAAGTTTTTGAATGAGTTGGTATGTATGATTTTCTAAAGAAGAAAAGGTTGTAAACATATTTATGGCCTAAAATTGGTCTTTCTGAACTAATATATGCCGACTAATGCCATTGTGTTAAATTTTACAAGTAAAAAAAAAAAAAGTTAAATGTTACTTTCCTAACAGAACATAACACAACAGATATAGCTGTACATGAAAAAAAATCTTTTTTCATCCTTATTTTTACACAGTTAGAATAAATAATAAGGCTAAAACGTAAATATGTTAAAAAATAATAATAAGACTTAGGAATGCAGTGATATACCAAAATACGCGGTGTCTACAATATAAATCCAAGTTACAGTGTGTATTAGATACAATTTTTTTTTTTTTTTTTAGAATACAACTGATTTTGTCTTCCAAATCTTCAGAAATAACAAATATAATGTTTCCATGACCAAACAGAAAGAAAGAGAAAGAGGCTTCAACCACTGGCTAATGGTTGGTGTAGTAATATAGGAGTAATGTGTACTTGCATAATTCTGTATAAGGTACTGTATAAGTTTATAATGGAATGTGCATTTTGACACATTCTGCATTCTGACATTTCTGTATTCAAATCTCTGCTTCAAGCTATTTTTCTCTTCTCTGGAGATTCCTTGAAATAATACATTAATATGCAGTATATCATCGCTGTCCAAAAAAAACGTATATCTCCATTTTTGTCATTTGTTTTATCTTCCTGCATCATTTAAACAAACCAGCAGCCGTTTACATTGTATGCAAATTTCATGATGAATGAACCAATAGAAATGCTCTAAAATCACTTGGAAAAAATCTGGTTCCATCGACTCATTAAAAATAAATTTTGTTTAAATTTACTTGTTTTTCTTTGGACAGCAACAATATACAGGATACCTGGCACTACCAGTGGGCTGTTCTAAAACTGCTTTTCTAAGTATGGATAACAATGGTTATCATTACACCATCCAGTCAGTGCTGGACTAGCCAGCCAACATGAATATCAGGGGTTATTTCGCACACTGCCAACCCATATAACTAACACAATAACACAGCAAGGGCAATATAAAGAAAGAATTAAGAATTGATGATGAGTTTACTTTAGCAAATCTAAACTCATAAATTAACCGATTACTGTTGATAGAGGTCTACCAGAGAAAGAACTCTTCAAGTCCTGTGAACAAAACAATGTCAAAATCAAAACCATTGTTAAGAAACACGTAACCATGAGGGTATTCGGGTGGCTGTTTATGTATTTATATATATTATATTATTTTTCAGATGCATAACACAGAATTGTTTACCAGGCGTCTACGCGGTTCTGTAGGGATGTATGAGTTCTGTCGGGCAGTGTAGAGTTTTTAAAGTTGAGTCTTTGATCCATATCTGGACGTGCTTTTCTTTTTCAAAGAACCTAAGTGAGCATTCAACCTGCCAGGCATTCACCATAGCAGCAGACCTCTTGATCATGAAGGACAGTCCACTTTTCCACTAGAATAATGAAAACATATATAACAGCATTTCCAATAGATCAGAAGGTCTGAAAGATAGATAGATAGATACTTTATTAATCCCGAAGGAAATTTAGCAGCCAGTAGCAGTTACAAACATAGTAACAAAAAACAATAAGGTATATAGGGCTGAATATGCTGATATTCCCCTGTGCTGACTGGAATTTCTTATCTAGTTTCTATTGACTTTGCATATCAAAAACTACTGGTGTCTTCAGCACCAGAAAATTGCACTGTCCTCAGTCTGGTTGTCTGGGGCCGGATCTGATCTTGATTAATCTGGCCCCAGTTCTGAACTTCTATTGACTCTGCATATCAAACGTGATTGTAACTATTTTGCAATGTGGTCTTTTTAAGTGTTTCAGATTCAGCAATACAGATTAATGCTTTCCTTTTGTAAATCAGTGATATCAGTGGGTGCTCGATTCTGGAACTGTAGAGTCGACTCCGAATCTGAACAGAGATTCACCGCAGTCGATTCTAAGATTCGATTAACCCCCGTTACAAAAGATAAAACTTATATCATAGACGTACATACGACAAATTGAAAGTACCATATTAGTTATTTTTGACAGTAGCGAGGAGATTTTGGGAGCTAACTCTAGGATAATTAGCTTAGCCGACTACTTGTGGCTGCCTCAGTCGTACACGGTTCTCCTCTGTCGATTATTCAGATAGGTAGGTGTTTTAGTGCTGGCAGATTTTACATTTTGCTATGTTTTCTACTTTAGCTAACATTTAATGGGGACATCGACGTGTGAATAGTAAAGGAATGTGCTTTACTGACTAGACTGCCACAAAGCTTTTAAATCGACTCTAGATTCCCGAACGCCCAAAATGGATGAATCGATTTCTTTAGTGATCGACTCACAGCCCTAGAAAGGAACCTCAGCGTGTGCTGGGGGGCGAGGGGGCGAGGGGGTGGGCGGTGTTGGCTATCGTAGTCCTGCTTCCAGGACTGTCCTGCAGGACAACATCAAGTATGAGCGCAACAAAGGTCTCCAATACTTAATCGAGGTTTTTAACAATTCAGAGAGGCCATATAAGCCGAAGCCCTGACTGAACCAGCACGCGATGGTAAGCTAACGGTTAAGCCTGACTTTGCTGCCTGCTGTACTCGAACGTGGCTATAACTGCGTTATAACTTCAATTATCATGGCGCTCATATCTGATCATTTAGGTAAACATGTAGTTGTAAAACGACTGTAACCCTTTACAGCTGCGGCTACACAACAAAGGCAGCAGCTGCGAGTCCGAGCTACAGATGCTAACAGGCAGTTTACAGTACGGAACTAGGTTACATCTTCCAGAGAGACATAAACAGAAGATCAGACTCAAACAAATCTAGTAGTTTGGCTGAAACACGAGACAAACAGTGCAGATATAATCTTTAGAAAGCAAGATTACTCCATCTATTATTAGCCTGGTCCTGAGTACAGTACGAAATGGCTTTAGCATAACTTTCCATTATATCTATTCTGTACATGTGATTCATTTCCTTGATTAAAATAAACAGTTTACACACGAGCAAGGTTCTGTCTTTAGGTTTACTGTGTGCTCACTGTGTTGACGTAATCTATTTTAGCCATTTTTTCAACAATTTTCCAGCGAAAGTTGAAGTTTCACAGACAGTTAATGTATGTACATTTATTATATTCCTAAGTGAACCACCAAAAAGTTTTGTTTTGGTTTATTTTTATGATTTTTAATCATGCAGTTTTGTAAAACGTTTTTAAAATGGGAAATAATTAAATTTAAATTGTTAAAACGTCTTACACCTATAATCTGTCCTTAGTTGAAAGTACTGCTAAATGTATGAATATGAATTTATGATAATGAGTCTTGTTCCAAGAATTTTCATCAGACAGATAAAATGGCATTGAAAAAAAGATGGTCTTTTTAAATATGGACATCTGCCCCAGTAATTGTGGAATTACTCAAATACATTTTCATCATTAACATCCTGGTCAGCGGTCATTGACTCAATATAAAGGAATCAACATTTTTAAAAAATGAGCCTAATAGTTATGGCTAGCTAGACATTTACTGTGTATGACTGCTTTACTGGAAACCAGTTTTATTATGACAATAAAACTCTTGAATCACTACTGTAGGTATCATCTACTGCTTCATCAGTGGTCAGTTTCTGACCATAGGCATGCTCTTCCCTGGAGAGTTATGTGGAGGGTTGTACTCACCTGTAAAAAGAGTACTCTTTCTTTCTGAAATGAAGAGTATTAATGGGGAGTTTGTTCTCCTTTGTTGCAGTAACAGCTTCTACTCCTCTACAAAGAGTCCACGCTAGATGTTTGAATATTGCAGTGAGGATTTGATAGATGACACAAGAACATTAGTTCTTAATTACAGATGTTGGATGATCAGTTTTGGCTCACTCGAAATCATCCCTGAGTTACTGGATGTTGTGACTACAGAGAACACTGTTAACCTGCTCCACAGGCCAATGCTGATGGTCTTTATATACCTCTAGTTAATGCTTGGCATTAAACATGGTGACCTTAGGCTGCTCCAGTGTGTCCCATTCTACTGGTCACTAATTTTATATGGACATTGTACATGCTGAGTGCAGAACTAAACCCCTGTGTCAACAATCGCTTCGCAACAGATGCACAGCCTGTAATTGTATTGCTATAGGTAGTATTCATAAAGTAGTCAGTGAGAGGATATACAAAGAAGGTATTAATAATAAAGTATATATTTAGAAAGTCTTGATGAGCCTTTAAGTCTCCTGTCGCTCTGTTTCTTCTGCAGTCCGGGGTCTCGAAAGAGGACATTAACATGGAGGAGGGACCAGAATGTGAGCAGCAATCTGCAGACTCAGAGTCCGCAGCCTTATACTTTCAGGCCCCGAGTCCCACTGTGAGCTTCCATAACCTCCGCTATTGTGTCAAAGAGTGTGCAGGAATGTTCAGCAGGACATGGGTGGAGAAGGAGATCCTCAAAGATGTCAGGTTTGGCAGACCGATTCCAAGTTGTCACTTGGGAGTTAAATTATTGGGCTATCTTCCACAGATATTTGATAATGTTTAGATCGGAGGACTGTTGAGACCATGGCATGGTTTGCATGTCTTGTGGTCTATTGTGGATTCTGATGTGTGTTTAGGATCATTATCCTGTTGTTTTACAGACAGTCCTCTCTTTCACAGATGGTGTGATGTTTGCTTTGCTGGTAGTTAATTACATTCATTCTTCCCTCAGACAGTGAATTATTGTCTGTGCCATCACAAACCCAAAGCATGATTGATTTAACCCTGTGTTTAACAGTTATAGAGGTGTTCTTTTTCTCCACACGTATTTGCTCATTGCAGGCACAAAGTTTATTTTACCTTCATCTTGACTTGTTTTCAAAATGCACCAGGCTTGTTTAGATGCCCGTTACAAACTTCTGCCACTGTATTTTGTGGTGAGGATGCAAAAAAAGGTTCTTGAAGGTCTTTTGTCAAATATGAGTTTTGATTTTCCTTCCCAGCAACACTACAAACATTTCTCTTAGAAAGTTTTCTTCTTCTCCTGGACTCAAGTTGACCCTCATTATTACTGTTAAGTGGCAGTTTTTAAATTACATTACAAGCTGAGAAAACTGCTTTGGTGTCTTTGTATAGCCTTTAGGTATACAGCCTGCTTTGTGTACATCAGTATATTTAGAGTGCGGGGCAGCTGCAGAGAGGAACACGTGGCTGCTGATTGTTGGGAGACGAGTATTTAAAGCTTTGAAATTTGCATAAACTGTGAGCAAGCAAGAGCGCTAACTAGCTATTTAGGGACTGAGGCCTTAGTAACACTTATTTGGGAGCTCAAATCTTATTTTACACGAACCCATCTGACAGTCTCTTTCATGCTGAACTCCAGCAGCCACAGACAAACACATAAATCTGATCATGCAAATGTTTGAGATCACTCTATTATCCAATAATAACATTATCGGTGATGTTATAATTTTGAATGTTTTGATTTGAATGTTATAACTATAACTAGACACCAAAGTGTGCTCTATTAAATTTATTTGCAACAAAAATGTTTCTATATTATACAAAACAGTAATTGTAAGTTTGTAAATAATGATAAAGTCCCCTGTCTAAAAAATTAATTTACAGGAAAGTTTACAGAAGAAGGAAAAAAGTTCTTAAATTTAAGAGATGTTAAGATTATATACAAAATAATGTTGCACTCTTATGTCATGTTAAAAGCAAAAAGTATGTGTCAATTTTAAGTGTTGTATTAAAAAACCTATGAGAAATGAAGATACAATGTTGTGAAAGAAGGAACAGTTATGATATTGTTGCTGTCCACAGAAAACAGTGTATCTCCATATTTGTTTATTTATATATATATACTTGTTTCCAGCATTTTGAGCTCAAATGAAAGATGTCAGAATGTTTGGACCAGTAGAAATCCTCCAAAATTATTAACATTAACATTAATTTAATTTGAAAATAAAGAATGTTTGTCTTTCATCCCCAGTCAGTCAAATGTCATGTTTAGTTGATTTTGCAGGTTATAAAATGAATGTTAAAGTTAATCCTGTACAGAGAAACCATATAATGTTTGTTTATACATTTTAATTAATATATAGTTTGTATTTATTTGCTGAGTTTAATATAAGTTGTTTAACTTATATTTTTCTAAAATGTTAAATTTAGTAAATAGACAGAATTGTGTTCTCTGTACAGAATGTGTAACTTATTCATACTTAGAAAATCAACAGATAATGCAGTTTGCCCAGGGGGTACCCAAACGATTGTACAACTCAATGTTATAATTTAATAGCAATATAATAATAATAACAATCGTTATTTATAAAGCACTTGTCATATCATTTGTCACTTCAGTTTAATGTAGGGAGGGTGATCTAAACCTTGCAGATTAGGGGTGGGCGATATGGTGATATTTTGTTATTGTGAAATAATGTGATAAATACTCTTATCTTAATGTGTTTTATTGTCAGTACTACATGTTTCAGTATACATGTGGTGCTGGGGTTCTGTTGTGTCTGCTTCAAATGATCAAATCTCCTAAAAGCTAAAGATCATTATGCATATCGTGAATTTCTTGAATTGCTGTTTTATAATATGTATGTTTTTGTACTGCAGACCCCGTTTGCAAATGACTATAGGACTATAAACTATTCTGTCTGGCCTGAAATGAAAAGAATCAGGAAAGTCTTTTACAGTTTTTACTGGTATGTTTTTACAGTGTGGGTTTTCTGTTGCAGTGGTGTTATGAACTCTGGGATGAATGCCATCATGGGCCCTACTGGCAGTGGAAAAACCTCGTGAGTAACATTTCTGCTGTATTTCAAAACAGTATGTTAAGAAAGTTGTTTTGTATCAGTTGTGACTTTGTGCTAAATAGATTTTTTTATTGTTTCTCTCTCTGTGGGTGGCGCTGGTTCCTGCTGTAGACTGCTAGATGTGATTGCGGGCAGGAAAGATCCCCGGGGCCTAAAATCTGGGCAGGTTCTGGTGGACAATGCAGTTGTGACCTCCAGCCTCAGACTCTCCTCTGCTTATGTGGTTCAGGTTAGAGTTAAGGCTTCTTCCCGTCTGTCACACCTGATGTTATTCAGAAAGATTTGAAAATGGACCGTGTAAAAGAAAGTGATTACTTTGATTTTACTTCTAACGCTGAGAGAAGTTACATAAGAAACATCAGAAGTTACACTTTTAACCAGGAATAGCAAAAGCGTATTAATTGTTATATCACTCATAGTTAGAGCTCAGTAATATGATGATATTTATTGTTATTGTGCCAAATTACATCATTGATATTGTCAGTACTGCATGTTTCATTTTAAAGAGAGTATGTATAGTCTGGATTTAGAGAGGTGCAGTGTGTGGAACATGGAATAAAAGTACAGAATTTATTGTTTTTATAATATATTTTTAAATGTTAGCAATTCTGAAGATTTTTCTGTCTGTTCTCACTTTCAACTCTGAGAAGCTAAATATTGTGTCCTGTAGTGTCAGTAAAAAGTCTGCCATATTGCTAACCCATGCTCATAGTTCATTAAAAAAGGGGAGTGATTCTGTCTGAACTGTGAATCCTAACCTTTAGTCAGTACCACAGTTTACTCTGGTCTTGTTTTGTAGAAACAGTTCGCAGTTAATAAATAAAACAAACTGGAACAGTCAAGACTCAAGCCTGTCAAAACTGTATAGAAATATAATTAATTATAGATGTAACACACACACACACACACACATATATATATATATATATATATATATATATATATATAAAATGATGTTTTTGTCATCAGTATATATACTGATATGCTATATATAACTATACTGTATATACATTATATTCTATATATAATGATGACAATAACAACATGGAAACTTGCCGTGTGATGAATGCCCTTTGTGCCTTGTCTTGTTTCAGAATGATGTTCTGATGGGCACGCTCACTGTGAGGGAGAACCTTGCTTTCTCTGCCAACCTCCGTCTTCCTCCAGCAGACCACAGCTCATCAGACAAAGCCATGAAGGTGGAATCAGTCATTCAGGAACTCGGCTTGAAAGACTGCGCTGACACCAAAGTACTGGCATTTCATATTCTCCTCTGCCAGCCTCAGGCAGCGGTGTAGTAAGCATGCAGACATGATTTTATTGCCTGGAGTAATTATGAGCGTGTTGATCTTTTTTCCTCCTCATTCCATTCTGTGAACATTTCAAGAAGAATGGATGAACATAAAATCTTCTACTATCAAATGGTGATATTTTGGAGATAACAAAGCACCTTCTTCCGTTCTCGCGCTCTCAGATCGGGACGGAGTTCTTGCGAGGTGTGTCTGGTGGGGAGAGAAAAAGATGCAGTATTGGGATGGAGCTCATCACCTCCCCCTCACTCCTCTTCCTGGACGAACCCACCACAGGCCTGGATTCCAACACTGCCAATGCGATCATCGCTCTGCTGTATAAGTATGTACACCACCCCTCACTTTTTTTTACCCAATAATATGATGTGTACCACAAGAGGACTTGTGAAATAAATCATAGCCGACTAAACATCCAGAGATCTGAAAGAAGTGACACCAGTCTCAATGACACAGTTCCAAAACAGCCTCTGTGTTGAACAGTCATATAAAAGTACTTTGGGAAAAGTAGAATATGGGCCCTTTAATGCCTCTCCTCACTACATTCACTTAAAGAGGAACAAGTCATTCAGAGCGTTTTATTACATGAAGTAGTGATGAATATACTGCTTGATGCCTGATACAATAATTTTACAAAATCTTTGGAAAAATCCTAATCCTTTTATTTTAGTCAATTCATTGCTACAATTCAGGTCTACATGCAGGACATTGTGAGGAAAAAAGACCCCAAAAAAACTTTTTCTTTATCAGATGTATTTTTCCATCATCAACATTATGTGTATGTTCACTGGTGGTTTTAAATATAATATAATAGTATAGCTGTATTTGTGTTTTAAACATAGTGAGCCCTGAAAAAAAACCCCAGTCTGCAAGTTTCTCTTTCACCGTTTCACACCAAATCACTATGACACTATTAACACTTTTGTCCAGTTCTGCTTAGGTTATGTCTTTGGCTCATATAGAGACAGCAACTTGAATTTTACATGGAAGTGTCATTCCTTCAACATTTAATGAAGCTATACTCAACAAACGAATAAAACAAACTCAAAAAGCCAACTACAATAACTTCAGAGAGACAATTCAGAGAAAACTCATCAGATAAAAGAGCAGGTTCTTCCTTCATAGTGGAGAATGTCTTCCAGTGACTGTTCACACAGATATAGAGATTGTTTGTATTTATACACATCTTGGGGGTTTGTTGTAATGCCACCCCTCCTTATGTATTTTCCATACATTGAGTTCAATACCACTATGTCCTCCCCAGTATAAGATTAATAGCACCAGTACTTCCCCAGTATAGGACTTACAGCACCTTTACCTCTCCAAACTTAGGGGCTCTTTTGTAAAAACACACCTTATATCATCTTGTGACACACATACCTGTACCTGGTGCTGAACAGATTTCCTCAGAGTTCAGAAGTTCACTGCACAGTACACAGGCTGTATGTCTCATGAGTTTCTGCATGTTCTTATTTTTAATACATATTGGACTGTGGATAACTGTTCTTCAATATTTAGTTCCGTCAGGAGCTTAGGTGTTCTTCCCCTGAAATACTGCCATGCTTAGTCACATTACTGGAAAGTAAAACTGTTGAAGTTTCTGCCACTGAAGTCACCCCCGACCTCATGAATTTCATCCCTTATCTTTCCAGTGTTTTTTAATGTGCTGTTTTCCTGTGCAGGCTCTCCAGGAGCGGGAAGACTATCATCTTTTCAATTCACCAGCCTCGCTACTCCATCTTCCGACAGTTTGACCACCTCACGCTCATAAACAAGGGAGAAATCATCTACGCAGGCGCTGCAGACAAAGCCATAAGCTACTTTGAGGAACTGGGTATTAGAAAAAAGCATTCATTTCATTAATTTTCCAGAATTACCAAAGACCCTCATTTAAACTGAAACACTGCTGTTTCACTTTGACACGTGTACAGCGGCCTTAATGTTGTGTTCTTTCTCACAGGTTACAAATGTGAGCCGTTCAATAACCCAGCAGATTTCTTTCTTGACATCACCAGTGGAGCCTTACTTCCTCAATCTACTTCAACCAAATCAGGTAACAAATGCAGCTTATGAAAACATGTGCAGGTTCACTAGTGGTTGTGAAAAGTAAATAAATATATCTACTTTGTAGACACTTTGACACCTGGTTCCTATCACAACTATTTCACATTAAACTACTCTGAGCTACTGTATGACCACTGAATTATACATTATAAATGATTCCTTTTTATCTCATGTTTATTGCTCAGACAATTCAATATTATACTGCTCATTGCTCTGTATGTAACTGTATGTATGCTGTGTGGAAGATAGCTGAGCCGAGCTGTCCCCTGTGTTTATGTAGAGAATGGGAATGGTGGTGAGCTATTGTTGGTGAGTGAGAGTGCTCTGGCTGAGAAGTACAGGCAGTCTTCGCAGTGCAGCAGGGTTAAAGAACAACTCCAGGAACTGACGGAGGGGATGGACTCGAAGAGCAAACCAGCCAATGACCAGGCCCACTACGCTACACCGTTCTATTACCAGGTACTCAGCAACAACACCTCATGTCAGTCAGTATACCTGACCCAAACGCATACCTGTTATACCTGTTGTTACACAGATTAGAATATTCTGTTGTTAGCAGTACCACATTACCACAAAAGATAGATTATATTATGATCCATTTAACATATAATAAAAACTCATTTTTAGCTATATAGTTTGAAAATCATAATCTCATGCTCGAGCAGGATTAGAGAAAAGTAGAACAGTACATTTGTAAATCAGATGTGGACATTGTAGGGTTAATGTCTAACTGGTTAAACTAATGTTGTAAATCATTAAATACCTGATAATTTCAGAAATGAACTACAAAGGTTTTTCTTTGGTTTTGCCTTTATTCTCCAATGTTAAGCCTCCTCAGTTATTCATTTTGACATTTTTGTTGTAAGGATGAACTGATATGAGAACTGTAGGCTGATACCAATACACATACATGAATGTTTAGAATATGTAGAATCTGGGACTAAATCTGACTGTACTAACATTACGGAGGAACATCGTCAGTATTTCTGTACAGTTACAAATGAAATAAAAGCATTAAAAAGAAAAATCCTACTTCAGCAGAGTAACCCCGCGTCACCTAAACATGCCATTAAAAAAATGTCATAAATTTTTTTGAAACAGCGGTCAAACCTAAATTCTCAACTTTTTTGTAGCCAAATTATATAGTTGTGATTAACAAAAAACCATATTTGATTATCTTTACAATTATATGAATTATAATTACATTCTTATTTTTATTATTATGATATTATTATTATTTTCTGTTGTTTCTGTTTTTATTTGCCCCTTCTTTCTAAAATGCACTGAGCTACATTTAATGTATGAAAGATTCTGTGTATTGTAATTAGAGTTATAATAATAGTAAAGAAAGTGTCTAACAGTAAGTGGAAGTTAAAGGGGGCCGTTTTTAATAATATTAGGGAAAGGCTAGTAGTGCTGTTGGCATTCATATATGAATAGCACAGAATGGTTAACCAGTACTGGCAGCAGCCACTCATTCTTTTTCTTTCTGCATCTTCCAGCCACCAAATTCAGCCACTTTAGTGTACAAATGTCGCTACAGCCAGTGTGTGGTTTGCCAGTCTGTATTTTATTGTTTTCTGATGATAGAGCCCCTACATCTTCCACACTGCTTCTTTAAAGTATAGCAACGCAGGTAGGTGGAAACTGGGAGGTATATTAAATTCAGTTTGTTTCTATAATTGATTTTGTTCTATGTTGTTCTTCTCCTTTGTCGTACAGCTCATGCTGGTAAGTGCCCGCACAGTGAAGAACATCTTGCGGAACCCTCAGACCTCCTATGCTCAGCTGTTCCTCAACATTTTCTTCGGTATTCTGGTGGGACTGATCTACTATCAGATTCCCCACACACTACCAGAGGCTCTACAGAACAGGTGAGCTCAGGCCCACTTTTCTTTTAGTATTTTTTTCATACACAGTCAAGTAACATTATTATGACCAGCAACCGTGTGCAGCACAAATGGGTTAGGAGTGACTAAATAAGGCCCAGTAGGTTATCACCGGTATCTGGAGCCATGCTGACCATAGTGCATCCGACAGCTGCTGGAGGGTGTGTGGGGGAGAATCTATAGAGCAAACACGACGATCGACATTTCTAGTCGTATAACACGCGGCATTGTCTTGCTGGAAGACCCCATCCGCCCCAGGGAAGACAATCAGTATGTATAGGTGTTTGTGAGCTGCAAGGATGGATTCATACACAGTGTCTTTCACATGAATGAGTGGGCCCAGAAAACCAAAAACCAGCCAAAACATTCCCCCTACCATAACGCTGGCGCAAAACAGGAATAATAATGTGACTCGACTGTGTAAAAGCTCAATTCAGTATGCAGGTTAATAGCTATGCCAAGAGAGATTTAATAGCCTTACAACTTAGTGACTGTAATTCAAGTTTATGTTATTTACAAGTTTACAACAGCAATTGCACACAAATAAAAAACAAAGCAACAGTTCTGAGTGAGGTACCACCCACAGGAACACTTGGATCCAGCTTTTTCAAATTTAAATGGAAGCTTATTGTGTCGGAATCAAATAGCCAGTGACTGACCAAAACAAGCTAAAAAACCTAGATTTTCAGTAAAGGCTTTCCTCTGAGTGACCAGTGTTTTGTTCTTTCTTTCAGGACTGGCGCGTTCTTCTTCCTAATCATCAATATGGTCTTTGGGAACCTTTCTGCAGTGGAGCTCTTCATCAGTGAGAGAGTGCTCTTCATGTAAGGCTGTAGCATGTGCTGTTAATGCTAAATGCAGGCCTGTGTTCTCCTGTTTTATGTAAATCCTCTTCCTTTTTTTTACCCACAGCCATGAGAACTCGAGTGGCTACTATCGCACGTCTGCATACTTCCTGTCCAAAGTGTTTGTGGACCTCATTCCAAACCGCATTCTCCCAGTCTTTATCTTCTCCGCCATCCCGTACTTCATGATGGGTGAGTGGACAAACTGATCCACAATGGATCAAAACCAGAATCCCACATATGAGGAACGTGTGTTGATGAGCGTACACATGTATGATGTGTAACATACTGAACCAACCAGACAAGCACACAGACAAATATGCAAAAGAAAATTAGATAAAACAGCAGGCAAAAAATGTAAAACAGGAATACATTAAATAAGAGATTTAAGAATAAGAAGATTTAAAGAGTCATTATAAAAGCAGTTGTATTTCATTGGGCCAAATTGAAGCTATTTTAATTAGCTTCACTAACAAGTGGTTTTCTTTGTGTCCACACACAGTTCTCCTTATTTGTTCTTCGCAAAGTAACATTTATTTTATAATACTCAGTTATATAATATTCACAGGTAATTCGTTTACTTTAATTGTTGAACTATAGAGTATTACCGACTAAGTATAACATTACGCTAGAGTAAATTTCCAAAGTCTCTGCTGCAGGTTTTCAAAAGCATTTTTGTACATAAGTACATACTCTTGTCTATTATATATAACAAAAAAAGTTTTTTGTTTAGACAGACAATATCGTGCTACTAATTTGAGATGTTTTCTAGGTGTAGTGTAGAGTATATCAAGTTATTTCCAAGCCAGTCAATGATCAGATCATCACACGCAGTGAGATATATATATATGTGAGGTAATGCTAGATGGACAGATACAGTAAGATATATATATGTGAGGTAATGCTAGATGGACAGATACAGTGAGATATATATATGTGAGGTAATGCTAGATGGACAGATACAGTAAGATATATATGTGAGGTAATGCTAGATGGACAGATACAGTAAGATATATATATGTGAGGTAATGCTAGATGGACAGATACAGTAAGATATATATATGTGAGGTAATGCTAGATGGACAGGTACAGTAAGATATATATATGTGAGGTAATGCTAGATGGACAGATACAGTAAGATATATATGTGAGGTAATGCTAGATGGACAGATACAGTGAGATATATATATGTGAGGTAATGCTAGATGGACAGATACAGTGAGATATATATATGTGAGGTAATGCTAGATGGACAGATACAGTGAGATATATATATATGTGAGGTAATTCTAGATGGACAGATCCAGTAAGATATATATATGTGAGGTAATGCTAGATGGACAGATCCAGTAAGATATATATATGTGAGGTAATGCTAGATGGACAGATACAGTAAGATATATATATATATATGTGAGGTAATGCTAGATGGACAGATACAGTGAGATATATATATGTGAGGTAATGCTAGATGGACAGATACAGTGAGATATATATATGTGAGGTAATGCTAGATGGACAGATACAGTAAGATATATATGTGAGGTAATGCTAGATGGACAGATCCAGTAAGATATATATATGTGAGGTAATGCTAGATGGACAGATACAGTGAGATATATATGTGAGGTAATGCTAGATGGACAGATACAGTAAGATATATATATGTGAGGTAATGCTAGATGGACAGATACAGTGAGATATATATATGTGAGGTAATGCTAGATGGACAGATACAGTGAGATATATATATGTGAGGTAATGCTAGATGGACAGATACAGTAAGATATATATATATGTGAGGTAATGCTAGATGGACAGATACAGTAAGATATATATATGTGAGGTAATGCTAGATGGACAGATACAGTAAGATATATATATGTGAGGTAATGCTAGATGGACAGATACAGTAAGATATATATATGTGAGGTAATGCTAGATGGACAGGTACAGTAAGATATATATATGTGAGGTAATGCTAGATGGACAGATACAGTAAGATATATATGTGAGGTAATGCTAGATGGACAGATACAGTGAGATATATATATGTGAGGTAATGCTAGATGGACAGATACAGTGAGATATATATATGTGAGGTAATGCTAGATGGACAGATACAGTGAGATATATATATATGTGAGGTAATTCTAGATGGACAGATCCAGTAAGATATATATATGTGAGGTAATGCTAGATGGACAGATACAGTAAGATATATATATGTGAGGTAATGCTAGATGGACAGATACAGTAAGATATATATATATATATGTGAGGTAATGCTAGATGGACAGATACAGTGAGATATATATATGTGAGGTAATGCTAGATGGACAGATACAGTGAGATATATATATGTGAGGTAATGCTAGATGGACAGATACAGTAAGATATATATGTGAGGTAATGCTAGATGGACAGATCCAGTAAGATATATATATGTGAGGTAATGCTAGATGGACAGATACAGTGAGATATATATATATATGTGAGGTAATGCTAGATGGACAGATACAGTAAGATATATATATGTGAGGTAATGCTAGATGGACAGATACAGTGAGATATATATATGTGAGGTAATGCTAGATGGACAGATACAGTGAGATATATATATGTGAGGTAATGCTAGATGGACAGATACAGTAAGATATATATGTGAGGTAATGCTAGATGGACAGATACAGTAAGATATATATATGTGAGGTAATGCTAGATGGACAGATACAGTGAGATATATATATGTGAGGTAATGCTAGATGGACAGATACAGTGAGATATATATATGTGAGGTAATGCTAGATGGACAGATACAGTGACATCTATATATGTGAGGTAATGCTAGATGGACAGATACAGTGAGATATATATGTGAGGTAATGCTAGATGGACAGATACAGTAAGATATATATATGTGAGGTAATGCTAGATGGACAGATACAGTAAGATATATATATGTGAGGTAATGCTAGATGGACAGATACAGTGAGATATATATATGAGGTAATGCTAGATGGACAGATACAGTGAGATATATATATATGTGAGGTAATGCTAGATGGACAGATACAGTGAGATATATATATGTGAGGTAATGCTAGATGGACAGATACAGTAAGATATATATATATGTGAGGTAATGCTAGATGGACAGATACAGTGAGATATATATATGTGAGGTAATGCTAGAGGGACAGATACAGTGAGATATATATATATGAGGTAATGCTAGATGGACAGATACAGTGAGATATATATATATGAGGTAATGCTAGATGGACAGATACAGTGAGAGATATATATGTGAGGTAATGCTAGATGGACAGATACAGTGAGATATATATGTGAGGTAATGCTAGATGGACAGATACAGTGAGATATATATGTGAGGTAATGCTAGATGGACAGATACAGTGAGAGATATATATGTGAGGTAATGCTAGATGGACAGATACAGTGAGAGATATATATGTGAGGTAATGCTAGATGGACAGATACAGTGAGAGATATATATGTGAGGTAATGCTAGATGGACAGATACAGTGAGATATATATATGTGAGGTAATGCTAGATGGACAGATACAGTAAGATATATATATGTGAGGTAATGCTAGATGGACAGATACAGTAAGATATATATATATATGTGAGGTAATGCTAGATGGACAGATACAGTGAGATATATATATGTGAGGTAATGCTAGATGGACAGATACAGTGAGATATATATATGTGAGGTAATGCTAGATGGACAGATACAGTAAGATATATATGTGAGGTAATGCTAGATGGACAGATCCAGTAAGATATATATATATGTGAGGTAATGCTAGATGGACAGATACAGTGAGATATATATATGTGAGGTAATGCTAGATGGACAGATACAGTAAGATATATATATGTGAGGTAATGCTAGATGGACAGATACAGTGAGATATATATATGTGAGGTAATGCTAGATGGACAGATACAGTGAGATATATATATATATGTGAGGTAATGCTAGATGGACAGATACAGTAAGATATATATATGTGAGGTAATGCTAGATGGACAGATACAGTAAGATATATATATATGTGAGGTAATGCTAGATGGACAGATACAGTAAGATATATATATGTGAGGTAATGCTAGATGGACAGGTACAGTAAGATATATATATGTGAGGTAATGCTAGATGGACAGATACAGTAAGATATATATGTGAGGTAATGCTAGATGGACAGATACAGTGAGATATATATATGTGAGGTAATGCTAGATGGACAGATACAGTGAGATATATATATGTGAGGTAATGCTAGATGGACAGATACAGTGAGATATATATATATGTGAGGTAATTCTAGATGGACAGATCCAGTAAGATATATATATGTGAGGTAATGCTAGATGGACAGATACAGTAAGATATATATATATGTGAGGTAATGCTAGATGGACAGATACAGTAAGATATATATATTTATGTGAGGTAATGCTAGATGGACAGATACAGTGAGATATATATATGTGAGGTAATGCTAGATGGACAGATACAGTGAGATATATATATGTGAGGTAATGCTAGATGGACAGATACAGTAAGATATATATGTGAGGTAATGCTAGATGGACAGATCCAGTAAGATATATATATGTGAGGTAATGCTAGATGGACAGATACAGTGAGATATATATATATGTGAGGTAATGCTAGATGGACAGATACAGTAAGATATATATATGTGAGGTAATGCTAGATGGACAGATACAGTGAGATATATATATGTGAGGTAATGCTAGATGGACAGATACAGTGAGATATATATATATGTGAGGTAATGCTAGATGGACAGATACAGTAAGATATATATGTGAGGTAATGCTAGATGGACAGATACAGTGACATCTATATATGTGAGGTAATGCTAGATGGACAGATACAGTGAGATATATATGTGAGGTAATGCTAGATGGACAGATACAGTAAGATATATATATGTGAGGTAATGCTAGATGGACAGATACAGTGAGATATATATATGAGGTAATGCTAGATGGACAGATACAGTGAGATATATATATATGTGAGGTAATGCTAGATGGACAGATACAGTGAGATATATATATGTGAGGTAATGCTAGATGGACAGATACAGTAAGATATATATATATATGTGAGGTAATGCTAGAGGGACAGATACAGTGAGATATATATATATGAGGTAATGCTAGATGGACAGATACAGTGAGATATATATATATGAGGTAATGCTAGATGGACAGATACAGTGAGAGATATATATGTGAGGTAATGCTAGATGGACAGATACAGTGAGATATATATATGTGAGGTAATGCTAGATGGACAGATACAGTGAGATATATATGTGAGGTAATGCTAGATGGACAGATACAGTGAGAGATATATATGTGAGGTAATGCTAGATGGACAGATACAGTGAGAGATATATATGTGAGGTAATGCTAGATGGACAGATACAGTGAGAGATATATATATGAGGTAATGCTAGATGGACAGATACAGTGAGATATATATATATATATATGAGGTAATGCTAGATGGACAGATACAGTGAGAGATATATATATGAGGTAATGCTAGATGGACAGATACAGTGAGATATATATATATGAGGTAATGCTAGAGGGACAGATACAGTAAGATATATATGTGAGGTAATGCTAGATGGATGCTAGTTCTCATGAATGGCATGTCTGTTATTGGCTTGCAAACATGAGCCAAGTGTTCTTTTGCTTTTGTACAGTTTTATGTAATAAAGAAGGAAACGGAGCAGAAGCTGTGAACATTATTGAAATATATAATCACTACTGTATGAGCCAAATCCTATAGCTCTGTACATTTTTTATAGGATTGAAAAATGCCAGCTGTCCTTTCACAATGTGATAGAATTTTAATGATGAATGGAGAAAAAGAAATTATTTAGTATTACTTGAAAAAATTCTTCACCCTTGTGTAAAGTTACCTCATTGGAAACATTTGTATTTTGTAATATTTATAATTTCATTAAATACTGTTAACTTTGTTTCCACATTTAAATGGAAACAAACGGCAATTTCATATCCATCAGTATATCAGACAACATAAAATCTGTATTAAGCATCGGCAAGATTAATTTTTCTACCACTGTTGCTAGGACATTTATAGGAGGGTCAAACTTTCAATACGTATTTGCGTGAGATTGACAAAGACTGAACAAACTTGTTGCTGTGAGATTTATTTCTGTGCCTGCTGGCCTGAGAGGGGACTGCAGTTAGATGACTTGTAGCATATAGAAAACCACAAAACTCCATAAGACACAGGTTACAGTCTACTTTGTGATAGTTTATTAATAAAAATGGCAGGGATGAACACTCTACTGCTCTCGCAAAAGAGTACGACCAGTCCAGGATTTATTCCGGTCTGGCCTTATCCTTTCAGTTCCTCGCTCCCTCCAACAATGTCATCTTTAGTGTCTTCACAGTCTCTGCCGTGATGTCCATGCTGGAATTACTGAGCTAGTTTTTTGTATTTTAGCTAGATCTCTAGCTAGGTCTCATGTCTGTTTCTCTAAAGGTACATAGCGCTATAGCGGGCGTTCCAGTCCCGGAGCACTAATGGTTAACAGCCGCGGCAGCTTAGAATAAAGCTACCATTGTTAACGAGCAGTAGTCAGCAGAATAATACATATGGTGAACAAAACATGCTATCAGGTACAATAACATGAGTGTCAGTAAATCCCTCCATGTGGTCTGAACTGTCTTGTGTAACGGCCCCTAAAGACCTCCAGATATTTAGATTTCACTGTAAAACGATAGAAATATGTTCTATTAATGGGTCTCATTGTTCATGACTGTGTTTACTGTGTTTGTGTGTTTTTTCAGGTGTTTGGAGGATTCCTGGTGAACCTGAACTCAATGCTTAGCTGGATGTCTTGGCTGAAGTGGCTCAGCATATTCCGTTATGGCTATAATGTAAGTTGTCTAACTACAGTCACACATCGCTTTACTTGTGCGACTCCCTCAGTAACCCGCAACCTGTGTGTTTTAGGCGTTGGCCATCAACGAGCTGAAAGGTCAAGTGTTCACCAGCAACTACACCATGTAAGTCATATGATCCATCTACCACGTTTCATGCAATAGATGCATTTTTAGGCCATCCTGAAATCAGAATGTACCTTTTACACCTTGTTCGTTCACGGCTGCGGTCATATTCAGTTATAACTCATATCTCATATCACTGAAAAGAAAAGAATCTTCTTGTTTTCCTGGAATCTTCTTTCATAATGTAATGACTTGTGACCGACGTCTAAAACAGCCTCTGAGTTTTGATTGCATCATGATATACCAGCGTTTGGGGCAGAATACTATTAACCAATAATAATAATAATAATAATATTCTGCCTCTTCCCACCACCCCAATGGAGAGAGAGCTAGCCCAGAGACTCAACCTGATATTGTGTTTCACTCATATGAAGCAAAAACATGTTATGAGTTCATCTTTCTATTCTTAAATACAATTCTTTAAATTTCTCTCTACACCAGAATGACAGGTGAAACGTATCTGGACCATCAGGAGATTGACTACAGTGCTTGGGGCTTCTGGCAGAACCAGGTGGCTCTGGTTGGCATCATGTGCGTTTGTTTGGCGATGGCTTACGTGCAGCTTCGACGAATCTGCCACTGGAAGTGAGGGTGGCCTGGGCTGACCACCAACATATCGAGACTCTAATTATCCCCCCTGTTAAGTAAATGGTCATAGCAATCAGGCACCCACTCTGTTTAGGAGATCATCTTCCAACTATACGTCATTCAAACTTATCTTTTTCCTTTACAGTGACATTCTGACAATCACAGCAACCATTCCTCAGCTTCTCATCATTCATTTCACCACCAAGTTATTAGAACATTACGCTGTCTCCACAGTGTGTCCTTGTTTCTGTCCTCATACAGCACAGAAGCATTACAAACTACCATAGATATGAATGGACACACCAAATACTCCACTATTTCACACTTTTCAAAGACCTCACTGATATAAAACATCTACTCAGTTTTCTTATTTAGGACTGGAAATCTAGTCTACATTTCAGCTTTTCCAGGATGTGTGGGAGCTCTGGTACAACAGCAGAACATTGCCATCATCCTTCCTGAGGCCTACATGTCTATCCATGTCCGTGCCATTACTGTGTATGACATGAGTGTACACGTCTGGTGTTTAGATCAAAATAGTTTAGGATCATAACTAAATAACTTTTTATCTTCCTGTGCCAGTGACTGCATACCTCTACCACAGTTACAAATGTAGCAACAACTAAAAGGCTGCTCAGGTGATGTGAAGAGGGAAGTGAAACTCGCAGAGGCTGTTTTTAATTCAACCTCAGGGATTTTAAACTGTAGCTTCGTACATTTGTTTTTTTAATGTTTGGTGGATTTTTCAGCTCCAAATCCGTAAACCGCCTTAAACCACAGAAAGACTTAAAGATTAGCATCTCTTTTAATCTGCCAGGAAGAAAACAAGCCATTGCATCATGTTGTGAATGTCTACAAGAGTTTTGCTGTTATTTAAATTCTGATCAGGCTTTTCAAAGTCTGGCAACAGAGAAACACTTCAGGAAGTGTTCATAATGTTTTTACAGATCTGTATCTTCTTCTGAATGTGACGAATGTGTCAAACTGCTTTATTTATAGATCAGGTCATATTCTCAGCGCTGCTCTGCCTTGTGTGTATGCATACTGTTAATAAACTACCTGTATTGTTTAAATATTACAATAAATTTGCAGAATGAACTTTTCTGGCACATCATTTTTTTGTATATGGTCAGCCTTTAGACTGTGATCAGTGTAAGGTTTCTATCAAAAGGGCTGTCTTACAGAATCTGTACATTAATGATTTCATTTTGTAGTTGCTGGAATATTACCTCCTTATCTGAGCTGCAACAAAAGCATATCTTTTGTAATTAATAATTAAGTGAAACCGTTAAGTACCAAAAAAAAAAAAAAAAAAGTTCAAACACATTTACGCAGAATAAAAAAAATATATATATAAAAAACTTTCACTGAGCTCTACTTCTACTCACGTCACTGTGCACCAACATGCAAACATCTCTCACACTGTGGAGAGGAAACATTCAGCTGGGTCACCGGTCCTCCCTGATAGTGTTATCTGTGGGTTATGAGTTTTCGTCCACAATGACTTTAAAAGTGACCGAACGCTCTCCAGCTCAGAGTATTGAAGTGGCCCATACACTAAATTACAGACTGAACCATTTCCATTTCTTTAGCCACTATAGGTAGGAACGGGCATTTCAAGTCAAATGTGATATTTAAATGTCTATTCATGCAAAGTTATATGGTTTGGTTGTAAACAGTGTCATTTAGAGCTTGAGTCAATGTTTTACTGTAGGGTTGACAGGAACTAGAAGTTTGAGAAGTAAAAGTATCCTCACAGAAATGACATGATAAATATTTTTTTTGTTGTTCATCTACCATGAACAGCTTAACCCCTGGAATTTGGTAGAAATTACTCTTTTAGGATACAGACACACACATTTAGTCACACAGCCGGAACACTGGATGACCATACCTAGAGAGACATTCCACACCAAATTTTACTGTAGTTGTACCATATGAAACCCAAACCTCGAGGGCTAGAGGTTAGAGACCCTGCCCTGTGATTGGAAAGTCGCTGGTTTGATGCCCCAAAGAGCAAGTCCCACTAAGGACAAAATATCCTCCACACAAGTATATAAAACAGGTTACCCACAAATGTGGCATCACACAAAAACCCCAAATTCTTGTACCTGTTTTATTGTACATCTTTACTAAAATGACAATTTAGTTTCATTTAATTTTAGTTAAATTTTACAGATTCCAACAAATGACTCACCATTAATAGAGTGAAGCAAACTGTAAAGCTCATGACTGTTTGGCGAAGACAAAAAACAAGTTGATCAAAAAGCAGTGAGGGCCAATCAGCAAAGACAACGGGGGTGTTAACTTTACAGTCACCTTCCCTTGCACTCAAACCGAAACAAAGATGTGACAACGTTACAGAGAATCATTGCAGGTCTGGAATTTAACTAATTAAAAACACAAAGTCCTAAATTCAGCCTACACTGGCCTACAATGCAGGGGCAAGGATTTTTACACAACTCCTAAAACTGACTTCTCAGCTCTGGGGTCTTAGATCCCTCTCTTCCTTCAAGGCACAAACTCCTCCAATCATCCCCTGCGTTCCCTGTTACATGCACCTTGTGGACAAACTTGTGCATGTGCTAAAACTCAGAGGGGGGGATAAAACAAAACACAACAAAATAGCAACTCTTAAAAACAACCCACAGGTCTAGAACAAATTAAATCAAAAGTTGAAGCAAAGTTTAAATTCAGTTCAGGTGCAGCTTTTGTCAGTCAGACCCCTCCCACTCGCCAAACCTCTCGCCTCCTCCCTAATAATTACACGGCTCTCCCCAGTAGTATCCTGAAAACCAAGTTAAGCAATTCATTGGGGCTGGCACACATCAAATCTGCATCATCTTATAAAAAGGAAACAAAGTAACAGTGAAGGACTGATTCTTGTTTTAGAACAGGGAAAGCAGCGCTACAGCAATTCTCCTTTAGATCCTCTGGTCAGTTTGGAATATCTGCTCCTCTAACTCCAAACGTGACGTTTGCAGTGGGCCACCGCCTGAGGAAGAAAAATAATAAATTAAGTAACTTGGGAACTCACACTGTTTTGTCCATGGTTTGAAGATTGCCTTCAGACTGAGGAGTCTTGGGGAGAGGATAATTTCAACAACTCAATGAACTCAAGACTTGAGGAAATATGACTAACCAGCAATGTACTTCTTCAGACATAAATAAAAAGGATTTCAGAAGTTGCTCAGAACTGCAGCGCTATACTCACATTACAACGGGAGGCTGTCTCCATGTTCTTGCACCAGAAGGCCGGTCCCCAGCTGCACTGCTCCATGCCCAACAGCTGCCGCACTACCTCAGGACACGCACCCAGCTTCTGCAGAAGCAGACAGAAAAGAACGTGCTCAAAACACTTCAATGGTAAAGGACGTACAAAAGGCCTGCTACTAGTCCAGAGACATGAACGTTTCACGTGTTCCATTTAGAAATGTTCTTGCAAAACTAACAGAAACAGTGCACAGAGGGAGATCTTACCATGCAGACAAAATCAGGGTCAAGGGTCTGGAGTAGCAGCTGGATCAGCAGAGGCTCATACTGCTCAACGAGCTGGTCACACTGCATAAAGAACAATCAGCACTTAGTCATTCTTCCACACGGTTTAACCTTTCTACCAAACACAATCAAATTACAAGCTTGTGCAGAATTATTTACTATCTGGTTCACTGGCCAACAAAACACCACAATGACTAGGTTTATTAAAAAAAGGAATCCTAATTCCGCTCAAGGTGGACAACTTGAAATTTAAGCGTGTAGACTATTGTAGCGAACGCAGAATGCTGAAAGGTCAAGGCTTTAGGAATGTGTACTGGGCATTACTCGCTCTGTAGCTGGTCTCCTGTCCTGCAGGTCAAAACGTTCTCCAAAGATGGCTTACACAACTCTTTAATCTTAAGAACTAAGAATAATCTTGACCCACCTGAGTCTTAAATTCGTCAGGCAGGAAATTGCAGACTTTCTTGACAGCCTCCTCAATCTCTGCCTCAGTGGCATTCTGCTCCAGGATGCCATCCACATAGCGCACGGCCATCTTGCAAACATCACAGAAACCACCAGCCTCAAACTCTGCCTTCTCCATCACAGCTGAGGAGGGGAAACAAAGATTATGGCATTGCCATGGCTTCCCTTCTTGGGGTACCAGTCATATGGAGCCTAGATGTCGGTGTGGAGCTAGTAATGGCACAAACTAGGGATGCGCCAATCATGTTTTTGTATGGGAGACTTTTTTCCTATTCATAGTTTTTTCATTAAATTGAGCTAACCTTATGTGGGCCAAATAAAAATGAGTCACACTAGCATTACATAAGCAACATCACTCTTTAAATGTACCAAACTAATTTTCTCAAAGTGCTGTATAAGTTAGACATGACTGGCTAATTATTCTAATGAGTATTAAAAAGTGCTACAACATTTTGGTGCAGATGTAGCTACAGCACTTAAATACAGTGTGGGTGCTCTAACCTGTCTCACATTACTTACATTTTTATCATTAAGAGAAATGATGCAATACATTAACTGAGTGTGTTTTGAGCATAAGTCTTCTTGATTATGGTAGAGCTCCAGGTCCAGATTTGTAATCATATGATAGATTTGTTTTATTTTATGTGAGCAAGAAGGTCGGACGTAACACCCACTGAACCAGACACTCACGGACAAAAGCGCGGCTCGCTCCATTGCACAGCCCCAGAACGCTGCAGATGGTCTTTGGGTCAGCCTCCTGCACCAACAGCTCAATGATTGCTTGGCCATAGGTCTCAATCAGGTCCTTGCACTGAGCAGTAAGTGTGGAGGGCAGAATGTTGCAAACTTTTTCCACAGCCTGCACCACTTCCTCCTGCAGAACACAGCAACCAGTCAGAACCATAAACTGGCAAATAGAGCAATAGTACAAAGTACCCTGAAACGTTCCAGCTTTAAGACTATGATCATAAAGCTTTTACCACTCTTATCACAGAGAGGAACTGTCTTGGAATTATACCTCAGTGGTTTGGTCCTGGATCATGTGCTCCAGCTCCTTCATCACATACTCACAGATGGCACACTGAGGGGGCTCATGGGCACGCACCATCTTCTGCACAGCCAGAGACAGAGGAAAACAATTACTCAGAAAGTGGGCTGTACTAAATAACCACATTCTAATCTTTAATCTGTTAAACATTAGTAAACACAGTAACTGGTATGGTCTCGAGAAAAGTAGAGTGGGATGCTTTACCTTGGCAGGCTTGATGGAGGCAGCCTTTACCACTTTGATAGCTGGGATGACTTTTGCAGCTACCAGAGTCTGCATGGGCACAGATTTGGGGCTGGAGTCACAGAAGCCAGCACGGCAGCAGATGTCTTTGGGTTGCTGCAGCAAGAAAAAAAAAAAAAAAAAAAAAAAGTGCATAGATAAGAACAGCTGGTATGGACGACTGGCATCCCAATCAAGATGAGCCAGTAAATGAAAAGGGGATTCTCACTCATGCAGTATATCAAGTCCAGGACCCAGTATGACAAACCACTGCAGCCCAACAAATTCAGTGCTGGAGAGTAAGTATCTCCATAAAAATGCTAAACCATTTAGTAAAACATTTAAGTTGCTATGGGTTTCAGAAATGTATGTAAAATATTGAGCACTAGGCACCGGTGCAAAAGCAAAGATGCACATGCTATAGTACTGTATTGAGGCACTAAACTAGTGTGATAAGTTCACAAGTTACTTAATCACACAAAATATTTAAATAGATCTACTACAAAGCTCTTTCGCCCATGCGTGACTGATCTTTTTGTAATAATTTCTCCTAGCAGCTGAGTGAATATTGCCATTGTTGCATAGCCCTGGGTTTGGATAACTAGGCCCTGATTGGTTTAAATTCAGCCATGTGAGTTTTCCCTGGCACATCATGCATTGCCCATCTCAATGACTCCATAAAGCTGTGGATGTATTTCGTGCCCACTGAGGGCCGCAGCACACGACCAGTCTTCCTACAGCCAGGCATGCAACCGCCAAACCGCACCAGACATGCAAGATACTTTGGCTGTTTCTACTGAGTGTTAAGTTTGGTGAGAGGTAATGAGACGCAAACACAAAGCATGAGAGCCCAACTCCAGTCCTCAAAAAGTGACCAGGCTTAATTGAAATGAAATCCTGCAGTTGCAAAAACGCTTTCTATATCAGAAGGCCTCTGCCTCGAAAACACTGGCGGGGGGGGTGGAGTTTTAGTCTGTGTATAGGTTCTCTTGTTTGAAACCATATACTGAAAAGGTAAGCTGCGATTCAGATGCGTGCCCTTTTAACACTGTTAGAGACTCATGCTACGTATCAGTTTTCTATAAAAATGGGGCAAATGTTGTATTTTAAAAAAAATAATAATAAATTTAAAAAAAAAAAAATTAAAAAAAAGGCTTTTTTGTTACTTATTTAATTTTAAAAGCAAATACTAATAAACGCTTTAACAACGCAGTTGGCTACCAGAACTTTAGCAGTTGGGCTCCCCGGTTTAGAAATTGTACAACATGTTCTTAATTATCTAACAATTTTCTAACTGAGTGAGAGAAAGCCAACTATATCTCCAAGATCTAAGAGTGAATGAAAAAGTGTAAGTGTTAATCTGTGGAGTGAAAGAAGATTTTTGAAGTGGCCAGTGGCAAATATGCATGACTAAAAGGTGATAGGTCAAATAATGTGAAATAAACAAATCAATATTAAACACTGGTTTAATAGTGTGAGTAACTACTCTACACAACAGCACAGGTTAGCAACGGTCATCAAAATTAGACATAGCACAAGCAAGTAGCTCTAAATACAATACAAAACAAATAAAGGTTGTTCAACAACTAAGGGTGAGACAAGCAGATCAACACAAACAGACCTACCTGTTCCTGTAGACCAAAGTAAAATAAAAGAGAAAGACAGAGAGAGAAGGAAGGCAAATGAGCGAGGGAGAGGGAACAAAATAAAAAGAGAAAACAAGTGATTAGAAATGTGGATGAAGTCAGCAGACAGGCAGAGTGGCTGTAAGACTGGACATGGGTTTACTGGAGGAAAGAAAAACATAGCCAGTATGGCTCAGGGGTCAAGCCGAGCTGTATATGCAACACATTAGTCACAGCACAAACATACCATCTGGGCCAAAATTAACCCAAGTACACAACGATGTGGCTGCCCTCACTCAAGTGTGTACATAGATCAACTCAGAGGTACTCACCATAGACATGAGCTGCTGAAGAAAGAGGGGTGCATACTGGCTAACATACTGCTTGCACTGTGGAAAAGAACAAAACATGGTAAGGGCTCATTTTATCCTAAAGCAACTATGCTCTGTATTATAATTCAAAACAGAACCATAAATCCAAGACAATCTGGAAGATTGCAGAGCCATGAGACAAATGCAAAGCAGTCAATATTGTTTAAAAAGGGTGAAAATAATTATTCCTTTGAGCTCAGTATGTATTTTTCCCCCTCTAAGTAGCATTTCAGCCCAGAATAATTCATGAATAATAATCAACACAGTAACAATCAACTGTTTAATTCTACACACAAAAGATTACTTAACAATATCATCCCAAACTTTTCTTTCACTTTTCTTCTTTTTTTGAACACACATTATAGGCTAATGAAAAGTAACCAGGACCTAGTTTACCTCTCTGCAGTAGAAGACAGAACAATCTCAGTTTTCACCATCATTAAAAATCACTACAGCACCTGTAGCAGCTATAAGCTATTTACATGCCATATCACCAGTGTCTCCAATGTCGACTACATAAAGAACGAAGATTTTCCACCATGATGTCTAATTCCTTGGTGATTTCCTGAGTGTCTATTGGTCAGCTTCATACAAAATGTACACACAGTACGAGGCAGATGTCTCAACCCCTCTTTGTAGGATCATGGATGTCAGTAACATACAATACTGCAATAGGATGGAATCTTACAGACTCAGGTAATGTTCTGATCATATAAATCACAAAGATTAACACTAAATTTGATACACAGGTAGGGCTGTAACAACTGCATGCGATGTGATGCCTACCACTGGGTGGTGCTTATCACAGTTATCACCATTTTGTCTTATTTATTTTGCTAGTAAAAAGGTTGATTCATTGTCATAAACGCATCATGTACAGAAGTTGCCAGTTTACTACTATACTGAAACATTTCTGGTACTAAGCTCCAATGGGTTAAAACTACACCTACTTCGTGGCTCACACTTTATGTCAAAGTTATGGCATCCACACCGAGGACTCTTACCATGTCGGCAAGGCCAGCCCCCAGCAGGTCACACTGGGCCTCAATCTGTGCAATCAGAGAGTTGATAAAGGAGGCGTTCTTCTTAGCCTCTGCCTGAGCATCACCGATGAACTTCACACAGTCGTCGCACACATCACTGGTTGTCTGCAGAGAAACAAACACTGGTTTGTTTCACCACACGGTGCAACAACACACAACAAGGCTCTCGTGTTAATCTAGGCTGAACTGCACCTCTTTGGGAGTCTCCTCCACTTTCTTGGCGGTCTCCTGGGGGTAGAGGAGCTGAGGGACATTAAGCAACAAGGGGTTGACCCTCTGGGTCAAATCCACCTGCGGAATAGCATTGGACACAAGCTGAGCAAGAGCCTCCTCCTGGGTCACACACAGGCCAAGGGCACTACACACAACACTCGGGTCCTCCTGCAGACACACGCAGAAAGCAACATGTTAGGGCAAGACCAATGAGCAATGTCCCCCCCCCGTTTCTACATACACAACACATGTACACATACTAATACTTCCTGTAAGTGTTCTTGCATATAGATCATTCTTTGATCATGATATATCAATATTTGTAAAAAAAGAAAGCCTGTCATGTGAACTAAGAGAGCAAACAAAGAGCAGTTTGTTTCTCTGCCCACCAGTACCATCAAAGCCATCTATTCACTGAACCTCCCCTACAGAGCACACAGCTTTGGTGAAACGAACTCTTTTGCAAGAAGCACACTTAATAGAAGATCTCCACATCTTAACCTCCCAGACTATTAAAGTAGTGGGTCTGCAGTTCGGTCATAGTAAATCATGCGCAAAACCAAAACTGGCTCTGAAGTACTGTCCGCATTTACTTCAGCTTACCAGCTCTCCTTTAATGATGCCCATGAGGATAGGGTAGTAATTGTCCACTATGTCCTTGCATTCAGCAGCCATGCTCTCATCTGGGATCAACTGGCATGTTTTCTCCATGTAGCCCAGAATCTCAGCCTAGGCAGCATACAAATTGGTTAATATAGGGAAAATACATATGGACAAGCATGCACTGTAAACACACATCCAGTACTCACTTCTGTGGAATTGTCCTTAAGGAGCTGGTCCACCACAACCAACACTTCTTTGCACAGATCACATGGCACAGATTTCTAAGAACAAGAAGATGGCATGTTTAATACTAGCAGTACATTATCACATTCAAAGAACATTGTAGAAAATGCTAAATTAACTAACCATCTGAGGCTGGTTCCACACATTTTGCTGGCAGTGGGAGACTGCACCACAAATGGAGGCGGTCTTGGCATTTTTGCACCAGTAGGGGGGGCCACGAGCACACTGCTCAGTTCCCAGAAGAGGGGTAGCCACAGCTGAGGAGGGGGGAGAGAGGAAGAGAGAAAAAAAGAAGCGTTTCAGGGAGAACAAACATTATAAGGAAGTATAGCCAAATGGTCAAAGTACAGTTCCCCAAACCTCAAAAATCCTCTCAGCACTTTCTAATGGGATAGATTTAAACAGTCAACCAGACAGACCTGTTTGATTACTAGAAATGTGACACCAGGAACACAGACCCAAAAAAAACCCCCCAAAAAAAAACCAAAAAAAAAAAAAAAACCAAAAAAAAAAAAAAACCACAATATATTTTTTCCTTTAAAAGCTACAACCAAAAGGTCACTGTGGAAGTGAAAGTGACTGCAATAACTACAATTAAAAATTCAAAAGCAATTCTCCCCTTGGGAACAATTCTTATGGTTCTAAAGGGCATCCAAGAATTCAGTTTATGCGCATCAGACATCATATGATCCATGTTGATACATTTGACAAACAAGGCAAAAAAAGAACTTTGAGCAACCTGTTATTCCGAGATAAGCCCAGCCCACAGTGAAATCACATGATGCCCAAGTCCTCACCTCTGCATTCTCTCTGATTGATCTAATCATGATAGACAACAAGACAAGGAACTGGGAGAGGAAAGGACATGAAGAAACAACACAGCTATAATTTAAGCAACAAAGTTCAACTGCCTCATGGGGTTGACCCATATTGTTTGCTGGTTAGCAGCTACAGATTCAAGCTTTGAATTCTGAGAGTGACTCAGCATCACATGACTTGTGAAGCCAGCAGCATGACTAAATGTAGAAACACTCATTGCTGCCTCTTATGGTGGACATGCACAACACAAAGCTGAGACATTTCCTCTCAAACATTGCTACTTCAAGTATCATCTTTTTTCCTTTGAACAGAACATTTTCACTTCTGCAAAAAGGTGCACTACAATCTAATTAAAAAACTGAAATGCACCATGGAAAATGGTCATTCTGTGAATTAAGCAATCTAACCAGCAAAGTTTGTCAACACTCAGCCCCAATTAACTGCCTATAATGCTCCTCCTGTCTTCCAGCTTTCGACAATAAGGCTAAAAGCAGAGCAATCAATAAAGTTCATGCAGCATGTATAACAAACTGGGGGCTTAAAATGTTCTCAGATAAAACTAAATGTGTTTGTGCAACATTCTACATTTTATCATGGAAATACTGAGAAAACATGCAGTAGAACTTAAGAACTTTTAACAGGGCTGCAAAATTTGGCCATATTATATTTGGCTACAACATAAACTAGAGCAGCTAACGGGAAAGCTCGTGTTATGCCAGCTAGACTCAGAAACAAGGAATATTAGTTAACTAATGATGTTACAAATTGGCACATCGTTCACTCAAGAGTTAGTAAGCAAGCCTCTATCAGTGTCCAAGGTGTACAGATAAGCTCTGTTCGTTCATTTGAAGAGGCAGCTACTCATTTTCCCCAGCTATTATTTTACACCATGTATTTACATTTCAATCTTCAGAGCCATCATCTAAAAAGGAAACTAACAACCTTACTCAAATTTTGGCCACAGTACCTTTCCTTAAATGAGTTTAAACCAAAACCCATTCATTAGCTCTTCTAGATATCCATATAGCAAAATTAATTACATCCCTACTGCATACTACTTTCTTCAGCTGGGCACAATCCGTACACAAGCAGTATGTACCAAGTACATTTTAAACACAGCCCATGACTACACATCACTTTCCATCCAAATTTTGCACAAAAAAATATTGAGCACACCAATCTCATGAGCCACAACTAACTGTGAAAGGATCAACGCACACCTAGCCAATAATGTTTTTGTAATGGCAACAGTCAGAGCTGAGAAAGCTTTGTGCACCATAAACTTGTGATTAAACTAAGACTAAGGTGAAACTAAGGTTTCAGTTTAAAATGGTGACACTATTTTCACTTCTCAGTAATGGCTGCTAAAACACATTTGTATATATTCAGGCAGTGTAAGCCAAAATCAGATGAACAATGTGGGTCATATAGCATCACATGACTATGTTAATCATTAACAAATTACAGAGAAGAGATTATGTTGCTCTATATGAAAGTGCTTTACACCTGCAGACAAGATAAAAGCAGTCAAGTTTATGAACACTTCTTAAACATTAAAATGGAGTGCAGGGGCAAACTTGTCCTTTAATTACAGGTCACTGTGTCTGGTCATTTTATATTTGATCTATGCCTACACAAAGCCTTATTCTCAAAATAGCGAGTTTGGACAGAGTCACCAAAGTCTGACCTTTAGTATCGACCGTGAGAAACAAGAGTCAAGTTACACATACAAACTAACCAACACACCAAAACCAAGGTTTTCAGCAGCTTCCCATCAGAGAACAAACAAGTCAACTGTCTGAAGTGGAAGTATAATTTTGACTACCTTTTGTTGACTATTTGAAAAAAGTGAAGAGACACATTAAATGGGAAGTAACAGAATGATCAGAGATTAAGGCTGACATGTGCCCAGGGCGGCCTAGATGTAAAGCAGAAGACCTATTGAGCATGCCTGAAGAGCAGCCAAAGTTTAACATGAAGTGAAATGCAGGACACTTGGTTTAAGCTCTTAACACATGGGACATCTATCAAAGCTTAGAAAATACTGAGGGATTACTTTCTGCACTGCTAGTTTGAGTGATCAGAAGGGATGCGAGTGTCAAGACATTAACCTGTCTACATGGGTTGCTGTGCTTTTAACGCAGGCGTCAGAAACTATGAAGAAAATCTTAGCACAAAAAAGTCACACGCATGATTAGACCCAAACCACATTTGGTGTTGGCCTAAAATTCCATATTTTATATCCAATTTTTACTCTGGCCTCTAAAATAACATTTTAAAGTGATGTCAAATGCAAAATGACTGAAGAGCTCACAAATATGTGGTTTAAGAAATGAATCTAATCTGCCTACAGTCTGAACATGGCATGAGGGTGGTCTGCATTTGATTTGGACTTCATGTGGGGTGTTTTTTGCTGTCCACACTCCCAAAAAAAAACAAGTCAGGATACAACCAGTATATGTCCCAAAATGGGACTTTGGGCTGGCAGCCTGGGCAAGGCCCAACGTCACCAAAAATCTGTGCAAGGTTTTTTGACAGCCCTTTAAACCTACTAAAGGAAACCACACAACAAAAAGCTGAAGTGAAAACTGTGGGTGTAAATCTGAATCTCAAACAAAGAACACAAATGAGGATGTCCAGCTACTTTCAGAAGACTTTCATAAGGAACCCATCGTTGAAGACAACCACTGTGGCATCGAGGGAACCAGTGCATCTGAAATGCCACACATTACATTGATTTAAACGCTATGTAATACGTATTTTAATCATGTGACCTTATAATACACCATAGACTACGTTCGCCTGACCGGAGTAAAAGAGCTTATTATGATGACATTAGCCACAGCTATAGCTTTGATGAGTCATGGACCGAGGTCTGTCATTTTCCACCACCGAAACCCACCTCTCCACACCCTGAACAGTAGAAAAACAAGATAATGGCGAGCTAGCCCAGTAGCCAACTTATCCATGAAGCTGAATAAAACAGAGCTTGAGGAAAACGTAGCGCTGGCTTGGCTAACAGATAATAAACCGATGCTATAACGCCAACAAAACAGTAGCTGTATTGAGAGGCATCTTACAAGCCTAGCCATAATATATATGATCTAAAAAAACAACTAAGAAATAAATAAAGGCAAAACTGTCCTAAAACGATACCAAAACATTTATTGTGCGCAACGCCTACACAACGCCAGCGAAGCGAAAACTTAGCAACGAAAGCAAAACAGGCGAACTGTAAATACGTAAAAACAAAACTAATCTTTATTAGATTCGTTCCTGTAAAACCACAAGGCGGCTAAGGTTTTCGTTAAGTGTACAAAAAAATTAATAGCGAAATCCGGCTGTAACGTTAATTGTTTACCAAAAACATGCTATGCTAACGAACCTGAAATCGGCTTCTCATTCGACTTTTCCGCTCCACCTTAAATAGTGTAGCAGTCACATTACTGCTGGAGCATTTAAGGTGGAACGTAATATTTCTAAGCAGAAGCTTCCGCTGCTGTGCTAACGTTAGCTAATCTGTAATGAAACATACAGAAAGCGCTAGTAGATGTGGATTTATTACCAGTGGACACGAAAAGGAGCGCGAGGAGCATCATAACTTCACGCCTTCTTCTGTTTTTCTTTCCTCCGCTCTGGTTTTGGGAGTTGTGTGTTCCGGTTCTCGGTGCTCGGCCTGTCTCTGGCTGTGGGTCGGTGCTGCAGTGCGGTGCGCTCGGCTTCGTCAGTCGGTTTAAGTGTTTGGAGAGTCAGGTGACCGAAGAGCTGGAACACGTGATCTGCTGTTTTCAACACAGACGGAACACAGGCTGAAACGGACAACTACACAAACGTGAATTTAATTAGTCAGATACTGTCCGCGTTTAACCGCGACGGACCTGTTTTGTGCTCATGTTTCCTCGCTGCAGAGTACATTAAAGACTGAATCATTTCGGTTTAGTGAAACCTGGAAAGATCGATTTGTTACCTGTGTTTACTAATAAAGTCTTACCTTCAGGCCCAAAAGCCACTTGATACTTTAAAGTCAAAATAAAATGGAAAAAAAAACAAACATAAACAGTGCTTACATAATATACAATATTTATTTAAGTTTCCTTGAAAAAACAGTTAATATCACTAAAATGTGTAAAATTGTTCCTAAGTAGTTTCAGCGGTGTCCCAGCTGGTTACTAAGGTGTTGCTGGCAGTTTCTGGGGTAACCCAGGTTGTTGCTAAAGTGTTGCTAGGTTCATGCTATGGTATCCTCAGTAGTTGCTACGGTGTTGCTAGGCAGTTTCTATAGTGCCCCAAGTAGTTGTAGGCTGTTACTAGGGCCTCCCAAACTTAAATATGAATTAAGTTTTACATTTTTTGTGAAAAGTAAGATGGAAATAGAAAGTGTGCCAAAACCTTTCTACAGGCCACATTTTACTGCCCCCTTTACATTCAGTAAATAAACAGTAACTGTGTATTACCATGTGCAGAAGTGTGTCTCTGTAGAAGTTGTGTAACTTATTTACACTTTGACCAGGACTCAAACTTTTACTGTATATATAAACTAATATACATCCTGTTTCTACACATGTGGTCTTTTTTAATAACCCCACTTACCATGTAGGCACACTTTGCAGCTCTACAATTACAGACTGTAATCCATCTGTTATTGTCTACACTGTTACCCTGTTTGGTCAGGACCCCCACAGAGCAGGTATTATTTGTGTGGTGGATCATTCTCTGCACTGCAGTGACACTGCTGTGGTTTGTTATTGTGTTGTGCTGGTGTAAGTGAAGCAGTTTTTAAAGACTTAAGTTTCACTGCTGCACCAACCAAACAGATTCAGCCAACAGTTTCCTGTAGGCAGCGTTCCGTGACCACTGATGTTTTATATTTCCATAGTAATATAAGACAACTACATTGTGCCCGGTCACTGGATTCACAGTAAACATTACATTTCTATATTCAATATTTTCTTTATTTCTTTTTCTCTGGTCTCTAGTTTTACAGTTATATGCAAAGGTTTGCCCACTCCTGGTTAAATGACATTTGTTGATTTTCTGGGTGAAAATAAGTTACAAATCCACTACATAGACACACTTTTACACATTTTAATAGACAGTTATTTTTTATTTACTGTATTTAAAATAGTAGGGAATAAAATTCAAACTCATATTGTGTGCAGAAATATGTGAAACATTTTGAAAATACTTTTTTTACTTAAAAATCTACAAAACATTGAATGCTTAAATTGTAAGCGATACTTGCAACGGTTTATGGATTAAAGCTATTTGTAAAATGATGACTCTTTGGCCAGCAGATTGAATGTACTGGCTGAACTAGTTCAGTTTAAGCTCACACAAGAACAGGCAGACTGTCGATTTCTATTTTCCTACATCAATTAAATGAAGCAGCTGCCCTTTACATTATAGGATGAATGGACCAATAGAAAGGCTTCAAAGTAGCTTGGAAAAAATTCTGGTTGCATTGACGTACATAGAAAGTAAAGACTTTTTTTGGAAAAACTTGTTTTTCACTGGACAGCGACGATATACAAAAACAAATGCCAACAGATGTACACAATGACGTGGCATTACTGTCTGTCTGTAGATTACAGACCATGGTTAGTCAGTTTTTCCCAACACACCTGCTTTAACCAGCTAATTACAGGAGAACTCCACCACTTTTTCTGAACAATTTAGAAATTCTGATGTAAACTTTTCATATGAAGTGGTTTTGTATAGTTTATTGTACAGAAACATTTAGACATTTAACAGTGGTTGTCATAGGAACCAGGTGTCTACCAACACAAATGTAGTTATTTTATTTACTATCCAAAACCTCTAGGGGACATCCACCTGCCCTTGTTGTTATATGTAATGTTAATATCCTACATTTTAATACATTTTAACTTCATCACTAGGAAGCAAATATCTAATCAGTATGTAATAAGGGTCTATGTGGAAGGTTGTAGAGACATTAAACTATTCAGACACCTGGTTCCCATCACCACCAGCTCTGATGTAGCAAGGTTCTCCAGAACAAAGCATTTCACACCAAACCCCTCTGGATGACTAGATTTTTTTGAAGATTCCCTTAAACAAGTCTTACTGAGTTTAGTAGCTTATTACAGCAAGGAACACACTAACGATGTGCAGGGCAGTGGACCTACAGGAGAAATGCTGCTGCAAGTAATCCAGCACTAAAACTAGAACTGCTTAAAGGGATCAGAAAAGTTGTTTAGTCTTCTTTTATATAAAACATCATCTTTTTCCTCCGTGTGATGTTAGCAAAACAGCAGAGAACTAAAGAACTCAAAGACGTTTTTGAAAAAAAGCAGTAATTTATTCATTTCTAATAATAAACATTCTCACACAAACAAACTCCACATAATCCAGCAGCCGAGTCAGTCTTCTTTCTTACAGTCCTGAAGAGAGAAAAGAAAGAAAGTGAGTGTAAAGCTCCACTTCCTAACACAGGCTCTGCAGCACACTTTCACTTCCCTACACAACTCAAAACAGAGAACATGTATTTAAACCTCAATAGTTCCTGTCAAACAAATTAACCATGTTTAGAGAGACTTACTACTCAGTCAGTTCAGCTACATGAAGCTCGTGAACTGCCTGTAAATTAGTTTGTTCAGTCTGAAACAACCAAATGCCTGTATGCTGCGTACATGACAACATGTCCACAACTAACAGGTGGTCTGGTAGACATCGTTAAGCATTCAAACTCTGAGCCAGAAAAGGTAGAGATTCTAGTCTTTAAACATAAAATCAGATGGAACAGAGAAAAAAAGAACCAGTGGTGCTACAGCTTAAAACATGCTATCAAACATACATACTGTGTTGCTCTAAATCCTGTTTTAATTTTTGAGAATTTAGAACTAGGGTTAGCCACGTGTTTGCACACAGTGGGATTTTACCTTCGCATTTACCCATCCGTGCAGTGAATCACCCACATATACACACACTAGTGAACATACACACTAGGGGGCAGTGAGCACACATGCCCGGAGCGGTAGGCATATAAGCTCTAGGCCCAGACCAGTGGTTACTAACCCCGGTAGTAGAGAGTGTAGTCCTGACCCTACTGCTAAGGCATCTGATCCAGCCAATCAGGAACTGAAGAAGTTAATTAGCCGCAGCAGGTGTAGGAAATCGTGGCTGGAATTAAACAGTGCAGGAAGGCAGCTTTCTAGGACCAGGACGGGAGACCACTGGCGCACACGAATTGTAATAACACAGTTTCTCTAGTGTTAAACAGTGAGGAACATACATTCTCACTATAATACATCTAGATTATCTATTTTAAAAAATGCTGCTACCCCTGCCACATCACCTAATCGCAATTAATTGGGATGATCTCTACAACAACTTTCCACATCTGCTAGATTAGGGAGTTCTAACAGGACGCTTATACTTCAATAGTTGTATGCAAAGGACAATTAAGTTGTTAATTACAATTACTAAAATGACTAGGTACTGACTAGGTATTACTTGATCAACTAGGTACTGTGTTCTTCCTGAGCTGGATCAGGTGGGTTCGGACAGAAGAGTGTTTAAACTGTGCACGGCAGTGGGTTGGGTTGCCAGGAGCAGGATTAATAAACAGTGGTACATAGAGTTTCCAGTGAAGAAAATTGCCACTCAATTATTTTTTTCCAGACCTGCTGGACACTAGAAGGTGCTCCTTACAAATGAATTTTTATGCATTTTTAATATGTATATAATGGGAGAAATAGGAAGTGGTCAGGTTCCCTTTAAACCTCCCTCTACCAATCCTTTATATATCAACGTTTAAACATATATGATTTACAGAATAAAAGACAAAAGTAGCTTTAGCCCTAGCACCAAAGTAATATACCACCTTTGTTTAAAGTGATATTCTGTCCTCTAGAAATTTTGTAATTTTTATCCTTCAAACCATTTACAGGAAAACGTGTAGTCAGCTACAATAGTGATGACAGATAATCATAAGATGGACTCAGACCCTATGAACCAGTGCAGGCTCATGACTCACACACAGCATAAAGTATGAAGCCAACTAAACTGACTGATGACAAAGCTGATCATTTCTCTAGATTCTTCATGCTTTCTAATCATTCAGCAAAACCACAGAATGCAGAACTACAGAGAGAGAACTAACACCACTTCAGGAATTCACCCTGATTACATAAAGCTAATCTGTGTAGACTGTGTCTATCTTCTGGGAAGGCCTTACACTAGAGGACTAGACTGTATTCAGGTACAAGAGCATTAGTGAGGTCAGGTACTGATGATGGACAGTCAGTCCTGAATCATTCTAACTTGCAGCAGAAATATTGGATTGAGCTCCATCACTCTCCATTCCAGACCTTACAGCTTAGCACTGGCCATAGTGAACCTATTCACTGTTCACTATATGTCTATTATTTCATATCTTTCGCGATGCTTTTCTCTGGCAGTTATAAACTGTGTGTGACTAAACCGCTGTGTCAGCAGTGGGACTGCAGTGTAAAAGAAAATAACAGCAATGCATTGGCTAAGAAGTGGTTAAAGAAATGTTCAAGTCAGAGTTCTTCACAGTAGTGATGAAGCTTTTTGAATGTTGTTACAGGACATTGTTATAAATACAATGCCTTAAACACTGTTTTAGGATTTGGCACACCAAACCATTTAGGCATGCAAATAGTTCTCCAAGGAACTCAAGTTTGCAACAACATAAGACAGACCGACCGACCGACCGACCGACCGACCAACCTACCTACATGTGTGTGTGTGTTCGTTCCTCTCAGCACCTAATTTCAGTCAATATGTTTTTGCACTTCTTGCTAATTTGCTCAGTTCATATGTCCTTGCACTTCTGTACATAGTCAGAATATATTATACCTTAATATAAGCATGTGTTATTCAAAGTGTTTGTGCTGCTGTAATGATGTAATTTATATTTGGTAACAATAAGCTGAGTCTATGCAATTCAAGTTAAAATGGATTAACATTAAAAGCACAATAAAACATATATAAATAATAAAAATAACTATTTTATCCTATATTATACTTATGTGATTTTGTAGTGGAACTCCTTGATGGGTAGGACATGGATTAAACTTAGCCTTGGGCTGAGTGTTGATGATAAATCACCATTAATCCAGTTCTAGACTTGATCTGGGTCCGAGAAACAGGCTCTTAAACATAGCTGTGACAAGACAACGTTACAAGCAATGCTAACTCTAACTCTTAAAGATGCTTCTTCAAGGCTTCTTAGTAAAAGTGATGGTTCTATATAGAACCATGTCATGCTTAAGTGGTTCTTTACATGGTAAACGGGCTCTTCAGATGGATGGAGAACGCGCTGTATATGTTTCTAAAAAACCCTTTTTTGAAAATAATTATATATAGCACACAAAAAAAATGTTATTCTATTGTTAAAAGCTTGACACTGGAACCACAGCAGAACCCACACTGTTTATAAAAAACATTCTCCATCAGTCTGAAGAACAATTTCACAATGTCAAGAACCATTTGAACATGAAATGGTTCTCCATAGAACTCATGAACCCTTCTTGATGCTATATAGAACCACTTGCTTTCACATTCTCCATCAGTTTGAAGAACCATTTCACCATGCAAAGAACCATTTAGGCATGCAACTGGTTCTCCAAAGAACTTAAGCTTGCAACAACATAAGAGCCCTTCTTTATGATATATAGAACCATTTGCTTTCACATTCTCAAGAAAATTATTATTTTTTGGGCTGTTTATGGTTGTAAATAGAACCACGGACTTTCCTACAGAACCCGTGAGGAACCATACTTGGTTGCATGAAGATTAAAATCCTCACATTTATGCTGAAGACACCTTGTTTGTCTGGGAAGCTGACAGGCCGCAGCACTGAGCCGGAGAAGTGTCCGTGTCCTTCTTTAACACTGTGGGCCGAATCACGTCCACGTCTCTCCCCAGGTGGTTCAGTAAGCCCTTCACTGCGGACGGAGACGCGTGAAAGTCAATCAAGTAGTAGCCGCCGTGCGTGTGGCGCTGGCTGTGTTTGGAGATCTTGTACGGCAGTCTTCTATCTCCGAGGTTCTCCAGCTGTCTGACCACAGCGCCCCTCTCCATCAAGGTCTCCACCGTACGTCGCAGAGCCGCGGCGGCTTCAGGCCTCTGCATCACCTTCATGATGAGAGAGAGCTCGTACCGAGGCATGCTTCACTGGTGCGGGTGAGACAGAGACAGAGACTTTCCACCACAATGAAGAAACTCTACAGATCTTCTCTCCTCAGAGAGGATAAACGTGCGCCGCTAGTGAGGACAGGACGCCGCCATTACAAACTTACAGCGGTGAAGAAGCTGTCAGGCCTGTGGGCGGAGCTACGCAGATCGCTGATTCTCAAATCATCTGTCCCAGACACTCAGTCAGGCTTATGATGTGTACATTGAGCCATACGCATACAGTGTGCGCCTTGCAGGAGCTAAACACAGGTGCCTGCGCCCCCTATTGTGCTGGAATGAGAATGACCCATTTGCTGTACAAATGTCTGACCGCTGGTGTGGTCAGTACGAGTACTGTCCTCTAAACAATGCTCCAAAAATAATACTCAGAAAGATTAGTTCTGTTTTTTAGTGCTTAGTTTACTTTCTTTATATTTAGCAGAATTCTGTTAGTTCTGTTATTTTGTTGTAGTATATTTAGTAGCACTTTCTTTTCCTTTTTCTTTTACTGACATTACATTATTTCTTACATTTATTTTTTAGTACTGCATGTATTGTTATTTCATTTATTGTTTTTATTGTAATGGATTTAAGTTACTTTTGGTAGTACTGTTTTATTTATGTATGTTTAACATAAATCTGTATGTTTTATTTATTTATTCCCAGTACTGTTCATGTTTTTCTTTTTTGTAGTTCTGGATTTTTTATAGTATTGTTTTTCTTATTTTTTTGTCATGCTGTTGTTTTTTGTAGTGCCTGATTTACCTTTTTAATCTTTTTTGTAGTACAGTTTTTTCTTTTGTAGTTCTCAGCGGTCCTCATAAGTCCAGTTATGCACAAACCACGTGGTGATGACGTGTTTCTTTCGCGCCATTTTCTGCGCGTTCGCAGTTCGTGCTGAGTGCGGTGAAGATGGCGGAGAGCGGAGCGGTTCCCAGTGATCTGTACCAGCATGTTTACACGTTCCTGTTGGAGAATAAGTTCACCAAAGCCGCCCAGGAGTTCATAAAAAAAGCCAAAGTTGTAAGTACTTTTAAGCGATCTCACTGTGTTGTGCGCGCGCCGAGACAGAGCGGAGCCGCGCAGCGCGCAGTGGAGCCGCACGCGCAGTTACTGTCAGACACGTGTTTAGTGAGAGTGAGAGAGTGTGAGGAGTGAACAGCGAGGTGAAGTGACTTAATGCACTGTTTTGCTTTGTATTTGTATTTATTGAATAAATATTAGTTCTACAGCATAAAACATGTGCTTTTTCAATCAAAGTAACCCGGAGAAAATATCTTTTTACTGTAGTTTGAAATAAATCAGCTCCTAATGGTGTGTTAATGAAGGCTCACTGAGTTTAGAGGATTTTTCACATTTATAAACAGGAGAAAGTGCCCCTGTCTCGCTTTGGTATTCTCACTCTGTCTATGAGAAGTACCTGAGATCAGTAGGAGATCTCATTTAGGATATTTCTTTCTTCTGGTGTGTGTGTGTCCACCGCTGCTGTCTCATATATCCAAAATTGTAACTTTACAGAAAATAGAAAACATACTTTACTTCTAATGTTAGTAAATAAACACATTTTTTTTCAAGTAATTTTTGGCCATTTTTGGTTAATTCATAGTGAAATTTACACTCAGTGTAAAAGGCAACAGGTAATATAACACAGGACTATAAAACTAATACAAACCAAGAGCAGTTATGCACAGTTGTTCTATAGTTGTGCCATATATATCACATTTGTCTGCCTTTTGGGACAAACAATTAATTTAAGTTATATAATTTCAGTCTAACTGCTTTTAAGGCAGTTCATAGGGGTGATGGATACAGTGTGTGTTCCCAATGTTTTGCTTGGCAATGCTATATGGATACATGGACACGTATAGTAATAGCATCTATTGCAGAAATCTCCCAATATTCATCAAAAAGGTTTAATATTGGAGTAATGTCATTGTCATGTAAGTATTCTGGTATAGTGTTGTGGAGCCCACTCCTAGTAGTTAAGTGGTTGCAGTTGGGTTTAAAGGGATAGTCCTGCCTCAACTTGTGTACAGCCGTGTTTCACCCTCATCCTCATTACTTTAACAGTTTTCATGTTTTTGTCCATCACTGTTTTCACACTACTATATCCAGAATGCACTGTACAAATACACTAGCATTAGAAATCAATACAGCACTTAACAATTCCTGATAGCATTTATAGTCTTTAAAATGTACTTCCATCTTCAAAGTGTCTCATAAGAAATGCCTTTCTTTTTGTTATAGAGGCAGCACATCACATGTAGTGGTATTTTCAATTCTCTGAAGTTCCCAAAAACTCATTAACGCTGTAAAGATGTTTTGTGCTGGTTGTGGTAAAAGGTGTGCCGAGTCTGTACCAGAAATGAAAAAGACTGTTCAGGTAATAGTATATAGTTACTGAAGGTCTGTGTTTATTCAGAAACCCCAGGACCAGAATGAAGAAGGACTCCTCGACATCTTCAAATTCTGGCTCCAGTAAGTCTTTGCTGATTATCTCTCCTTGTTAAAGTTTGTTTGTTGGTAAGATGCTGTTGTTTGACATGTTAGAAGATCCTAACAGATCCGGCTGTGTTTCTAACTCATTCAGCTCTGGAGAGTCCAGGAAGCGAAAGGCGGTTACCGGTGGTCCTGTTGCAGTTAACGGGCCATCTGCGAAGAAGGCCAAGCAGGAGAGCTCGAGTAGTGAAGAGTCGAGCAGTGATGAGGAGGAGGACGCCCCAGCTGCCAAGAAAGCACCTCAAGGTGATTTTTGTCTCTCTCTCTTTCTCGGCAGAAATATTTGGTCTGGATTGCCAAAAAATTGTTCGACTGTTAGTTAATAACAGTTCTCTTGTGATCTTAATTAGCCATCAGTCGATTAAGTGATCGATCAGTAATCATATCTTAAAAAAGCCACAACAGCATAACAGTTTGGTAATCTGGCCTAAAGCCCCGCCCACAGTGTCGTTGGATTGGTCGAAATGTGTATGACAATTTACGTGCAACCGACAAGCACTTTTCTAAATGTGGACAACAAATACTTTTCAGTTTGAGGAGATGCAGAACCTCAGCATCTTCGTTTCCACATGAGAGGAAGACTAAACATGAACTGCAAAGCTGGCAAAAAACTCAATGTAGTGATAGAAGTCATATCAGACCGCATTCATACAGGCAGCTCGAGCCCTGCCTGAAACATCACAACAGTTTTTATTATTATTATTATTATTATTATTATTATTTAATTTTAAATGAAATTACTTGCTCTTATTACGATAACTGTTGACTCTACATCTTAGACATAACTGTCCATACTTATTGCACAGCTGCGGCTCCAGTGAAGAAACCGGCAGCACCAGTAAAGAAACCAGCGGCTGCAGCGGAATCGAGCAGCAGTGAAGACTCCAGCGACTCTGAGGATGAAGCTAAAACTCCTGCCAAGGTATGTTTCTACCTTAAACAGTAGTCTCTGTTAGTCAGTAGAGGCAGTTTTCCAGTTTGGTGATCGTATGTTGTTTGGTCTGGTGTTTCAGAAAGCGGCAGCAGTGAAACCCGTGGCACAGTCTCCTGCAGTGGCAGCCAGGAAGAAGGACACCAGCTCCAGCAGCGAAGAGTCTGACTCTGAGGAAGAGCCGCCCAAACCTAAAGCCGCAGGTAAGTTACTGCAGTGTCAGGTTTAAACAAACTGAACCTTGCTGATCTGAAGAAACGAACAGAAGCTAACAGGTGGTCACAGAACTGTTTCAGAAGGCCTATACTTGGTTCATTGGCTGTTGCGGGCTCATTCCTGGAGTGAGACCATTCAGACAGCAACACAGTTGTGATGAAGTTAGCTCTGTGCTTGGTAAGAGTAAAGGCTCCAAATGATATTGATAGGTGGGAAATTCTGATGAAGGACACTTGTGTGCAGGACCTTCATGCGTGTTTTGATGTTGTTTTGAAAGTAATCACAGTTTAGATGGTCTGGGGCTTTACTGTATGAATGTAATGTGCTTCTCAGCTGCCAAGCCTGCGGTTGCAGCCCCTAAAGCTGTGGCTCCACCAAAAGCAGCAGTTCAGAAGAAGCAGGAGAGCAGCAGCAGTGAGGAGAGCTCGAGTGACTCTGAGGACGAAGCCCCAGCTAAGGTACTGTCTCACTATTAAATATTACCACACTGTCAGACACTGAGCCTGCTAAGACTTCCTTATCGTAGGTGAAGTGGTAGCATGGATACAAACTTTGTATATTGCTGATTTGACTATTGCAGCCAGCAGCGAAGGCCCCTGCTCAGGTGAAGCCCCCAGCCGCAAAGGCTGCAGCTCCAGCTGATTCCAGCAGCAGCGAGGACTCCTCAGATGAGGAGGAGGCACCTCCCAGCAAGAAACCTAAACCAGGTAAGTGGTGGGCAGTATGACAGTATTTCATCATAATCATGATAATTGTTACAATAAGCTTTACTGAGCGCGCGGTGGCTGTTACCCGTACTCAAAGAACACTGAGTACCTACAATCAAACCTGTTCAATCGTAGTACAGGGTACGCACAAATTAGTTGATCATAATTAGTTGATTATTATTATTATTGGAGACATTAAGTTGCCTCTAGAGGGTGGGTGTGTTTGTAAGAGAGAGAGTGAATGAGTAAATATATGTATGCTTGTGTGATGGACTGGTGACCTGTCCTGGGTGTTTCCTGCCTTCTGTCCAGTGAGCCCTGGAATGGGCTCCAGCACCCCCGTGACCCTAAAGTATACATAGCTTTAAAAATTTATTATTATTATTATTCACATTTTATCAATATGGTACTCACTGTTTTATATTTAGTTTTGTCTGCTTAAATTTTTTTAAATTGTGGAATAACTGAATATCATGATGCATATTTGCGTATCATGAAAATAGAGGTGGTTGCTATGACAAAGTATACTGAGATGCTGTAAGAAATGTTCATAATACACAATACATTACAATATATATTTTTTTCCACATATCTGTTCGTTTGCTTCTGAAAAAAGGACCCGTAGTTACAGTGTGCAACTGTACATACTGTGTAGAACTAAGCAAGACTAGTTTGCACACGTTATCATGACGCATGCAGTGGCTCTGAATTCTATACATCCACACTATGTTTAATAACGCGTATTGTACTATAATGAATTGTGATGATGTGTTTTGATAAAGGCTAATCAGTTAAGCATAAATATTCTTGCTACGTAGCTAATGGGATTTATTTAACCTCTAGGCCCATATAGTGCTGTACCCCCACCCGCAGCTCAGAGTGCTCCTGCAGCAGCGGCTAAAAAAGCATCTAAAGACGAATCGTCAGACAGCAGCGAGGACAGCAGTGATGAGGAGGAAGAAAAGAAAGCTCCTGGTAAGAATTTGGCCCTAAAGTCTGTTTTCATGCTGGATTCATGTGTTGATTTGGTAACGTAGAACCCAATTGCATTTGTTTCTAAGCAGCACCCACGAAGACTGTAACTCCTAAACCTGCTGCCAAGAAGGAGTCCAGTTCAGACAGCTCTGGTATGATCAAACACAGTACTTGTAATTTAGCTCATTCTGCTGTTAAGTCTATATCTGTCCAGTGGAGATCTCTTCCCCGAGGTTTTCTAAACATACAGGTGCTTTGTTTGTGGTACAGACTCGAGCTCAGAGGACGAGAAGCCAGCTACAAAAAAAACACCATCTAAAGCAACTCCTGCTAAAACCCCCCCAAGCAAAACACCTCCTGCGAAAACCCCACCAGCCAAAGCGGCACCTGCTCAAGAAGAAGAGTCCACATCTTCTAGCTCGGAAGACGATGAAGAGGAGGCGAAGAAGCCGGCTGCCAAATCAGCTCCGGCGAAAGCTGTGTCTGCCAAGACGACACCAGCTAAGGCCACTCCTGCTAAGCCTGCCCCTGCTGCGAAGGAGTCTTCCTCCTCCTCCTCCAGCTCGGAGGATTCTGATGATGAATCAGAGAAGCCTCCTACAAAAGCTAAGGTTGCTAAAACCACCCCAGCTAAGGCGACACCTGCAAAAGCCACTCCGGTGAAGCCCACCCCTGCCAAGACGACCCCTAAAGCCACGAAAGAGTCATCGTCTTCCAGCTCGGAGGAGTCTGATGATGATGAAGAGGAGGCGGCCAAAGCACCTGCAAAGACTACGCCAGCCAAGGCTCCTCCTGCAAAAACTCCTCCTGCAAAAACTCCTCCTGCAAAGGCAGCTGCTGCTAAGCAGGCTGAGTCTTCAAGCTCAGGTGAGACCCTCTGCACTAACGGCAGGTATGAAAGGTGAAATGTTCTGGCTTCACTAGTTCATTCAGTCAGCTGAGCTAACACATTGGGGGTTATATACTATCAGCTTTTCTTTAGGAGACAGTAAGAGATGAGCAATGAAGGATGTGATGTAATGTACCTGTTTGTGGAAGGAGGTTAATAAAGAAATAGAATTTAATGTGTAAGTTTGTGTGTAGGTTTGATGTAAACACAGGCAGATTACAGACTGATTAAAATAGTCTGATCTTCATGCTGCAGAGCAGAGGTTCTGTACAGATGCAGATCTAACAAAGGGCTTTTATAATCGCTATATAGTGGACTTCCTGAGACCAAACATTTAATTAACATATCTGGTGTAAATACATTAAAACATCTGAGTTTTGTGTTTGGAGTTAAATAGCTGAAAAGTATGGAGTTAAAACAATTAGAATTGATTCTGTAGTGAATAATCATAATTCTACCCAATCGAGCCATTAGCTTTAACACTCTGTCACCTCTCCAGCTGGTATGTGTGTGATTATAAATAAATAAACAGATAAAACAGATGTTTCTTTTGGCAAAGTAGCATTAACAGCAACCGCTTTAGCCTCACAGCGCACATCTCTCACCTGGTGAGAAACAACTACCTGTACGTCACGTTTCCTACTCTTTGTGTCGCGTCACATGTGGTGTGAAACGCGGTCACCTACAGTGTAGGAGCTTATTGAGAGGACTCGCGCAGATAATATAGGAACAGCAAGGGGGGTGGAATAAACATGAGTGCATCGATGTTTATGCTTCACAGTAATGACTTCATATGGCTTTCAGTTTGATCAGGGCATTGTTGCACCTCTAGTTTACACTGCATGCCTAAATCGCATGCTTTCCTCAAACTGCATTAAGAACGTTGTTAAATCTCACACGTCACTCATGTGGTTTCTGACGCTTTATGGCAATGCTGTTTATTTATTGTTTGCTATACAGATTCTGACAGCTCAGAAGATGAGGGCCCTGCCAAATCTGCCGCCACCCCCAAATCTGCAGTCACGCCCAAGCCTGCTGCTGCGTCCAAACCTGCAGCAAAGCCCGCTGAAAGCAGCTCAGACTCTGACAGCTCTTCTGAAGACGAGGAACCTCCTAAGAAAGCCGCTGCCACTCCTACCTCTAAATCAGCCCCTACCCCGACCAAGCCAGCTGCCAAGCCGGCCGAAAGCTCTGACACGGACAGCGACAGTTCAGACTCTGAGGACGAGGCACCAGCTGCTAAACCCGCTGCGGCCGCTAAACCCGCAGCCAAAGCTGCGCCCGTGACGGCTAAACCCGCAGCCAAAGCTGCAGCTGCAAAACCCGCAGCCCAGTCCAGCAGCAGCGACTCTGACAGCTCTGAAGAGGAAGAGGAGCAGAAGGCCAAAGCTGCCACCGTCACCAAGCCTGCTGTGACCCCAACCAGCGCTAAGAAGGCTGAGAGTAGCAGCTCGGAATCTTCAGACAGCTCGGACTCGGAGACCGAAGCTCCAAAGACGACGCCGGCCAAGACTGCTGTGACCAACGGGAAAACGGCTACTCCCAAAACTCCTGCCTCCGCAGCGAAGACGCCCACCGCGAAACCTGCAGAGTCTTCATCCTCTAGTGAAGACAGCTCTGATGAAGAGGAGGAGACGACAACGAAAGCAGCTGTGAAGACCACACCCGCAGCAAAGAGCACACCAGCCGCCTCGGCGAAGACCAAGCCAGAAAGCAGCTCAGAGGACAGCTCTTCATCCGAGGAAGAAGAAGAAACGGAAGCTGCACCAGTGAACGGTAATGAAAGTACAGTTCAGATTCCGGGTTCTTCAGAGGAACGTGTGCGGTATTGTAGAGAAATGGATTCTGACAGGTTATTAAGTCTCTGCTTGAGTGGCTGCTGAGTAAGAAATGCGGCCAGACGGCGCAGGCGGAGTGGCGGACGCTAAAAAGGTCATTTGTGTTTGTAGATGCTTTTACTGAGAAAGCGTTTGGCCTTCTGTGCCCTTTAAACTAGGCGTGTGGCTTTTACTGCCTTTAGTGCTGAAAGTCCAATTAGGAGCTGTAGCTCTTGTAGTTTAAAATGTCACACCCTCTTTTAGTACTGCTTCCACGGCAACACACTACCCATCTTCAGAAGGCACTTGAGCCGGAGGTGCTTCCGGATTGGGTTTGTGGTCACCATAGGTGTCTGTGTCCGTCCGTCTGTCTGTTTTTTCACAAAACTGTAGCACTCTGCTTTAGTCTGATCTCTACTGAGCACTTCTTTCTATCCACAGGCACAGGAGGCAAGAGGAAGAGGGCGGAGGAGGAGGAGGAAGAGGAGGGAAGTGCACAGAAAACACCTACACAGAAAAAAATTGCTACCTCTACGCCTCACTCTTTCCCCAAAGCCAAACAGAAGGTGAGGGTTTCTTTAAGCTAATAACATGTGCACACATCTGAGTTGGTACAGCATCAGTTCTTGACTGCTCTCCAGTCAGGTCAGCATGAAATATGTCTAATGTAAATGTACCCGTACTGGGTAATGTGCAGATACATGTAAATAAGTTTGTTTATGTGGGGATCAGAAAGTGTGAATTCAACACTGGCCTGTTTTTATTATTTGCATGTACAGATTAGAGTGCTTATTCAGAGCAGATCTTAGTTTGTAAAACAATAAATAAATAGGATTATTATTCTAGTGTTTTATATTGTACATGTTTTATTTTGTCTGATCCAGCTTACGTCTTAAAACTAATTACTTGGATGCATGTTGTGTACAAAAGTCTTGAAGTTTGCCCGCCCCTCGTTTACAAAGTATGTCAAAAAAATCCCTTATTTTCAAATCATTCAGGGGACGTGGTGTTCAGTCATACACATGCAGCAGAACTAGGCATTCGATTATGGCTGGCAAAGCAAAACAGTGTATTTTGAACATAAGGTAGTCTGATGGCGCTCAGGAGAAGTGATGGTGTGCTGAGTAAAGCAGGAGAAGGCTTGATTGTTCAGAGCTGATGAGGATGCTGGAGTGATGTGAAATACATCACTGATTGTGATCTTTGGTGGATCCTGTTGAAATCAGGTAGACAGGTAATGTGTACCGACTGAGACAGCGCCAGATGTTAAAGCACACGCTTGCTTGTACTGGATGTGTGTTGCAAGACAGCTATTTTCAGGCACTGAGGCATTTGTTGGGGAACTAACTGCTTGTGGTGAAGCACCATCATTAAGAATATCTTTTCTTTGTGTCTGTCGTGTTCCTTTAAAGAAAACCAATGATCCTTTCCGTAGAATAAGAGACGATGATGTTGACGTGGACCCCCGCCTGGCAGACAACTCTTTCAATGCCAAGGTAGCTTACAGTAACTCTTCAACAGTCGTAACAGAAGTATTCAGACTCTCTTGAACTCTTCATTGACTCTCCCTTTTATGTTTAAGCTGGGATCCAGAGGAGACTGGGGCGAGAAGGCCAACGACGTCCTAAAATTCACCAAAGGCAAGTCCTTCCGACACGAGAAGACCAAGAAGAAGCGTGGCAGCTACCGAGGAGGTGCCATTTCCACCACAGTGAACTCCATTAAGTTTGACAGTGACTGAGATCAGAGCCCCTGACCATCCGTTTACTAACTCAAGTCAGGTCTGAGCCCTCTGCCTCACTTCCCATCCAACCTGGGCTTTTTTTTTTTTTTTTACTCATCTAAACTGTGGTGTCGTGTCATAGGAACTGGCCGCTGGGCTTCTGCAGTGCTGGCCGCGTGTTGGCACTGTACTCAGACCAGTAAAAAGGAGTTAAAGAAGCCTGCAGCAGGCCAGAGCTGGACAGCAGTCACTTACATCAGTTCATCTCAGCTGAAGTTACATTAATCAGCCACAAGGTGGTGCCCCTCTGTTGTTTTTCCTCCTGCTTCACTGCATATTAATGTGATTTTGTTTTTGTTCCTGGTGACTAAGTACCACATTATTTTTGTCCATGTACGGCTATTATGTAAACTGTCTGGGAGGTTTATTTTTAAGTAACAGCTGTTTCTCCTTTATCGTACTAATTGCGGTTACGCTCCGATACGAGATGGATTAAAGATTTCTTTTATATGTACAATAGATTTGTTGGCGAGCCTAAGTTGAATGATGTGAAGTCCGTATTAGTGTAAATGTACTGTTAATGAAACAGATCGGTTCTTTAATAATGTGCAGTTTGAATCTGATGATTTCTGTGAATTAGAAGTCTTAGAGATACCGCTGACTCTGGTACAGCAGAGCTCACACCTTTCACATCCTGGCAGTTTTAGTTTTTGGATTCTTATTTAACTTCCACAGCTATATTCTATATTTTCTTTCCTTGTTTCATGGAATAGTTTCTAATTAAAACTTGACTCCATCTTAACAGCCTGGATTTGATCATGAATTCTGTTGCTCCTTCTGACCTCTCTTTGTTTTCGCCTAATTAGCAGAAGCTAGCAGCTCAGTCCCCAGAGCGCCACTTTCCAATAACCGTCTAGACACACAGAGGAGCGTCTGAAAGCAAAACAGGACAGTCCTCCTTCTCAGTGTCCTGTAGACCCTCTCCAGTTTAGTGAAGCATCATTCATCCGTCCCGAGAGATGTTGGGATGCTGTGATACGACACTGTGATGTTGCTCTGAAAGGGTTTTATTTAATGTTGTGCTGCAACAGATATTCCATAATTCCAAAATGCAGTGATTGTGCAGCTTAAGCTAGCCAAGATGGTGCTATGTAGTTGCTATGCTATTCCAAATGTTTGCTTAGATGTTGCAGTGGTATCTCATGTGGTTGCTAGACGGTTGCTATGGTACATACAGCAGCCTTACAGGTTAATACTGGTAATATTTTCAGGGACTGTCATTTACAGAAATCTACCTGGAGTTTTATGTTCGGAGCTGCTGATTAATACGGCACGACATTTCAACCCCAGCGTAGCGTTAAAGGGAAACCTCACCAATTTCTACATGATTAAAAGGTGTAAACTGTTCAGTAGTGGTGGTAGGAACCAGGCGTCCACCTCTAACAGCTCCCTGATGGAAAGATATTATATGAAATGGAACGCTGCTGATGTTTCATTCTAGTTTTAATCAGTTTCTTTATGAATGCGTTCCTGGTGGTGGAGTATAAGCAGGGTGCTGAAATGGTCTCTAAAGAAAATGTCTATTTTTCAGATTTTCCACTATTTTACTGTCATCACCCCAACCCACTCTGAATGACTCTTCACATCTCAATCACTGAATTACCCAGAAATGTTTAAACGAGTGGAATCCCGCTTTATGTGAAACGCTGTGTCATTTAAGCTGGAGCGGAACAGTGGAATAGCAAGTTAGTGAATGAGAAGCTACTGCAGGGTTGTGAAACGAGAAACAATGGAACATCAAACTGCTCCAGAATTAAAACCTAGTACTTTTTCCTTTTGGCCTTCATGACGTGATGATGACATCATATCGGTATAATCTGTAGCCACTCAGCAACTGGGCAAACTACATTTAGGATGCTACATCTCTTATTTCATCACTGACTCTGGCACGAGTCGGCCCCAGAAAACCCCAATTCAGCTGGAGGTTCTAGTCCTTAAACATGGTTCTTTAAAAAAAAAATACTGTGGCGCCGCTGTAGGAGGCAAATGGGCAGATGTGTGTATATATATTTCTTTTTTATTATTATAGCTTTAGTGTCCCTTTAACGTTTCAGTCGAGTGACGAGTCTCTGCAGAACAGAAGTGTGTTTGGAAAATAACAGCAACACCAACCTGTACAGTTAAAAACTCATCATTATGATTGGACGAATGATATATGCCCACTTACTCTCTTCTGTCCTCAATTTGAGTCAGAGTGTGCCTTTAAGGTCTTGGTCAGGTTTTAGTGAAAAGCCCCTGCTAACGTGCGTAATAGCGACAGTTACCAGACCGTCTATCAGCTCAGTAGTGCTGTTTCAGCAGTCCTGCTTTGAGGCTGCTTTCACTGCTGTTCTATAGGAAGCGTGGTCACCTGCATGTGTTAGTCTTCCCCAGGGCGTTTGCACGACTGGCAGTAATGTATCTGCTGCAGGTGCATCATGCTGCAGAGGCCGTGGCGAAGTGCAAAGTGAAGTGCTGACCTAACAGCAGAGGAGGCAGGACGCACAAGCCCACCAGCCACAACACTGTGACAAAAGAAGCTCAGTAGATGACTGAGTTAGGTTTCCTTCTCGCAGCCCATCTCGTCTTAAGTATTTCCTTGTAAACAATTATGATTCAGACGTTAGAGCATCTGTTGTTTTCATAAAAGACCTGTGATGTTTCAACTAATTTGCTTTCCTACAGAAAAAAATACACACACAACCTTTTTCCAGATGTAGCATTTTTTCACCAGGACCAGCACTACACACAAGATAACATCCCACAGTAAATAAAATGGCTGCATTTGTGTTGTAGATAGTCTGTATATTTCTGTTTAGTTAACAGTTTCACATAAAACCATTTATACTTACAGCTTACTTACAGACCTGACCTTTTGCTTACATCTTAACAGCTGTATATAATCAGGACAAAGCCAAATAATTGCAATCAGGTGATTATGTACTAATCGTGATGGGCCTCATCTTAAAACAGGGGCCCTGATGTTTGTTCTCATAGTGGTAGCTTATATAAGGCTTCTTCTATAGAGGAGTGTGTGTAAAGCAAGTTTACTGGGCCAAAAAAAAAGAAAGAGTTGCATGCATTACTTATGTGTTATCACTCAGGTATGTGTCCCCCTTGTCTCAAAGCTTTTTTGTGTAAGTTTTGGGGATTTGGAGACCTCTCTGGTGGAAATGTTTAATTGCAATAGAAGGAAACATTTTTAACTGTTTGAAACTCAATTTCAGTTTCAGAATTCACTGTTTAGGGGTTCTGCCACTTTTACTGGTGTCTGAAAACATAGTGCTTAAGATCCAGTATGCCTAAACAGTCCCACAACTCACTAAAATAAGTAGTGTACAATGTATACTAGGGGATACCCATAATGCACTGCACTGTTCTGCTTAAAGGTTCACAAGGATCCTGAGGAGGATTACTGAACCGCAAACTCAGCGGTTATAGTGGACTAATGGCACAATGTTTACACTGTCTATGGGATCAAGTCTGCTGTTGTGCAGTTATGACCAAACAAGTATAAAATAAGCCCAATCAGCCTTTACGCCTGGGGACGGTGAGCCCCAAGTCTTGTTGGAATAGAGGGGTAGAGTGCTGGGTTAGGGCTACAGAGGCACGCTCCAAACAACAAACTTCCCAGAACATATGCAAACGTAAGTATTTTCTCCATTACAAACAAAATAATTCATCTTTTTATTATTTAATTATTTATTAATTTAATATCACCTCAGGGTATTATGGTCCTTTTCTTCACAACAAACATAAAAAGCATGTTTGTTTATGTCTCGGTAGACAGCAAGCTAACCACTGTTTCACTGATACGCAAATATAGTCTGTTGGGGTGTTTTGATGTGAAATGGTTCACTGTATAGACACTTACTGCCTCTCAATGAGCTAAATTTCTTTAGTGGTTGTGATAGAAACCTTTTATTTATTGTATAAAACCAGCAGTGACCCCACACTGATTTAGATAAAATCCAAATAAGCACATTTTCATTGCGTACTGTTTTGATACAGAACTGTGGTGTACAGACATAGTGTGTCTGAAATCGCCTACTTCTCTACTACTCAGTAGTGAAATCAGTAGGCGAGCACGGCTAGTAAGTCCAAATACTCAGTAGGCACTGAGTAGTACTCGAACGGTACCCGGATGACCTTCTGAATCAGCAGACATTTTTATGTATGCGGCCACAGCACACTGTGCTATCCCATGATTCACCTGAAGCTATGGTGAATTCAAAGCTGAGGAAAAAAAACAGTGAAAAGCAGTCCGTCAGCCGTGTGTACGTAGCTATGGCTAGTGAACTGCCACTACAGAAGTTAACGCTACTGCTGAGGTAAACAGTGATTAAGTTCCTCCTGATTGGTCTTCTCTGAGCTACAGCTCGATACAGTATGACTACATATTCAGACAAAAACGCAGAAAAAGTCACAAAAAGTATGTAATCTGTCAGTAAACGGGGCTTTTAAATGAATAGCGGGACTTTTACGGTGGTGGTCTGACGTCTTGCTTTACAGGACGTTGGTAAGATGGTGGATGAAGTATGTCTGAGATAGTGTGGATACTAAGGGTGCGTCGGAAATCTCGTACTGGTCAAGTACGTACTCAGTTGGAGCTGCGTCACTGCCTGTCCGTTAAAGCAGTTCGCTCTTTCAGTGTGCAAGTGTTTAGTATCCGCACAACCTCGGACGCACTACGTCCACCATCTTACCAACGTCCTGTTCTGTGTGTTTGTCTGAATCTGTACTCACACAGTGTCGAGCTGTAGCTCGGAGAAAGAGGAATTTAATCATTGTTTACCTCAGCAGCAGCGCTAACTTCTGTAGCAGCAGTTTACTAGCCGTAGCTACGTACACACAGCCGATGTACTTTTCATTGTTTTTTATCTCTGTGGCTCCGATGGAATCATGGGATAGGACAGTGTGCTGGGGCTGCGTACTTAAAAACTCTGCCGGTGCAGTACGTCATCTGGGGACTTTTTGGCGTACTGTTTGACGAGTACTGCGTATTCAGACACCCTAGTCGTTCTCACGCACTGCGTTTGCGTACTGTTCAGTGTGGAGGTACGTGATTTCAGACACACCCTAAAACTCACCTACTTAAACTGCCTACTAGTTTGCCGCTCGAGCAGTATGTACTCGCTCTAATCTAGTACCTGCTAACTAGTAGGTGATTTGGGACGCACCCATACACTTCATTTACCACTCAGACACAGAAGACAGTCATGAAAAATGGTTTAATATGGTTGATACACTCTTATACAATCATTCCATATCATCCAGAAGAGTATAATACACTGTAGAAGACAGGAGAAAGTGTCCGCGGAGTGATACATTAAATCACACTGTAATGCTGCGCTTTGGCCATTTAGTTCAGTTTCCCTCTGAGTTAGTGTCCCTCTGAGTTTTGTGCTGCAAACTTACGTCAGCATGCTCAACAAAGTATTGCAAGTACATGTATGATATGTGAGAGGATGAAGTACAGAGCTCTAAAGAGGAGTTTCCATTTGCAAAGCAGTGACACGGGTCGTTACAAAACTTAACAATCCAGTCAGTGCCTTCACTACTACTGCATAGCCAATTTCATATTAATTAATCATCCACAACATCTTGCTTGATTCATCAGTTTATACAGGAACACTCCAGCGGCTGTAGTAAACAGTCGAGTACCGCAGACAACGTTATGCCTGTAGTTTGTGAAAGAACAGAAAACTTGTTGTCCTGAACATAATTAGAACAGAAGCCAATGGGAACGTGCTCCAGCATCTGCTCACTGGCTCCTCTCCTGTATGTGTGCTGAATTAACACCATTTCTGTTATTCTTTCTCTCTGTTCTCTTCTTTTACTAAACACAGAAAACATTTCTAAATGCCTGCCTATGGTAATCAACCATATGCTACAGATGCACTTGTTCTCAGAACGGGCCGTAGGGGCACCCAGCCGGTCCAGATTTTTGCTCAATCTCTATGAGTTGCAAATTTGGTTGGATGAAAACCTGGACTGACTGCGAGTCCCTAAGGACGGGTAAGAGAATCACTACTTTAAACTGCCTTAACCCCGAAAAACACCCAGCGATACAGAGTAACTCCATGAAAAAATAAATATCATTGGCGTAGTGTGCAGAGGCCCAACACGTACATACAAACACACGCTGCAGCGGTTTCCTCACGCAGGAGCTCTGGTACCTACAGCACGCTCGCCTGACTGATCAGGCTTATCAGGTGAGACGTCTTGATGAGTCCGTTCCAAGTTCCTAAAGGAACCTAGTGACGCGAGCACACACTGAGCTGTCACCTCTCTCGCGTTCGCTCTACTGCTGCTTAGGCATGGCGAAGTCCCAGGCCGTGTCCTGGGCACACTTCCACATGGCCCGCACCAGGCGGGTGAAGCCCATGTCCTTGGGTTTCTCCAGTCCCCGCATCAGCCTCTGCTTCATGATGGCGATAAACTCCTTATTGCTCAGCTCACCGTTGCCTGTGACAGAGAGATATCACGATTTATGATTCACAGCAGATACACCAAGCGCATCTTTCCATGCTTTTCACTGGTTACACCACTTAGAGGTGTACGAAGCTGAAGCCATAATAAATACAACAACCTGAGTTTTTTTTTAAACTAGGTTTCTCCTGATAAGCTATCTCAGAGCAGGCTAGGCAGCTCCTTCAGTATTGTTTAGAGTGAGGCTTTAAAAGATAAAGCCGTCATTCTCCAAATGAATTGGGGCAGAAAATGCCTCCTCCCGCCTCCTCCCTCTTCACTCCTTACCAGTTTAGAAGAAACGTCACAGGCTCAGCAGTTAAAATTCATTGTCGTGACTGTGCCAAGTCCTCATCCTCTCATGTTGGACTGATTTGACATCTTACTATCACCTTTTTAAAGTGGTATTACGAGACAGGACAGGCCAGGGTTAGCTGGCTAGCATGCTAACTACAGATGTCTCTGCAATATTCTCTGATCACTTCAAGCTAAAGCCCCAGGAAACCTAAACCCTTAGAAAGAGAACATGTCGCTCTATACATGTATACTAAATAACTTTCCACTGAACCCTCTGTCTTCTGTCTTTTGAAGTAAACTGGCCACTTAACAACCACCACTTAATCAAAGCTTTAAGAGAACGCTTCCTGATGTCCATGTTCGAGTGAGAGAAACTTACAGAGAGAAAGAGAACAACCAAGCAAACGTCACCTAGCAAACAACTGAGCTATCAGGCTGCCTTATTACCTGGCCACACCCACACAGTTCTCAGACAGGTCTGTTTTATTATAGGTTTTATTATATTGCTATTTTAATTTGTTTATGGTCATTATTGCTGGATGTTTTACTATCACCAAAAATTAAAACCACAAAAGAAATGTGTGCTCGTTTATGTGGAGCTGCTGTAAGTCATACAACACTCAGTGTGGAAGTTAATGTAAACCTCAGTTAGCTTAGTGCTGTGTGTAAGGATGTGTATATACATATAATATACATATACGTGTGTGTGTGTGTGTGTGTGTGTTCTTTTAGAGGTATATTTGTGAGAACAATCTGTTTTTTTTGGTGAAGTAAGGACATTTTGCTGGTCCTCACTTTACCACATGTTATTTTCTTCAAAAATATATTTTTTAAATCTAATAGAGCAGAAAAATATTTATTTTTATAATAAAACAAGCATCAATAGAAACCTAAGGTGACTTCACTAATATAATAAGACACTGTCCATCTGTACTGTGAAGCACTGTCCAATCAACCTTGCTGCATTTGGTTGAATCTGAGCATAAAGTATATCCCTGTACACTTCAGAGTTCATCCAGCTGCTTCTGTCTTCTGTCGCATCATCAATCAACACTAGTGACCCAGTGCCATTACAAGACATGCATGTCCATGCCATCACACTGCCTCCACCATGTTTCACAGAGGGTGTGGTGTGATCTGGTGCTTTCTTCTGCTTAGTTTGATCTGTCTAAAAAATGCTGTTCCAGAACTGAGCTGGTTCTTTAGATGTTTTAGTCTAATCTGGGGTTTCTGTGTTAAAGGGTTAATTCTTGGTTTGCAGCTTGTGGTGAACTCTCTAAATTTACTCTCATGAAGTTTTCTCTTTATGGTAGACTCAGATACTGATACACCTACTTCCTGGAGAGAGTTCTTCACTTGGGTGAATGTTGTGAAAGGATTAGCCCAACATTTCTTAGAAAAACTCTGCTTTTGCGGACTTTCACTGAAGGTGATGTATGTTTGCTCTTTCTTCTGCAAGGTTAACATACTGCAGATACAAGTTTTGACTTTACTCCTGGGTCACTTACCGTCACAGTCAAATAAGGCAAACACCACATCACAGACATGATCCGACAGCTCCACCTTCGCTACTGTGCGCGCCACTTGCTTCATTGTAGCTAGAGAGAGGAGGATGTGAGAGAGAGAGAGAGAGAGAGAAAGAAAGAGAGAGAGAGAAAGTTAGATATATATTTTGTATATATTTATACAAACATTTACTTTGTATATATTATCTGTATGTGTGTTTTTCCTCTTCTTCTTTTGTTTGTTTGATACTGTATGTATATACAGAGTTCAGAGAACATTCATAGTGATCATACCAAAGTTCTATTAACTAGTTTAAATACCGCTGAACTAGATTAAAAGTCATACTGCGTTTGTATCGTTCACAACTGAATCAATAACCAATACTTCCTAACGAGAGAGAGAGAAGATAAAGAGAATGACAAAGAAGACAGAGAGAGAGAAAAAAAAAAGAACGAGAAAGAGAAAGAGTGATAGATAGTGGAAGACAGAACAAGAGAAAGACAGAGTGGGAGAAAGTGAGATGAGGTGTGAGTGAGAGAAAAAAGAAATATAAGCAGCCACAGCGTTGTAAGGTAAGTGAAGGAGACGTAGGCAGAGTTAAGATTTCTGCAATCTGGAGAAAAATGTGCTTCTCTTTAGAATAAACAAAGAAAGAGAGAGAAAGCAAGAGGGAGAGGAAGAGGACAGGCAAAGGAGCAATGGGGGGGTACATGAGAAAAGGATAGTGGGGGAGGATAGGTGGAAGACAGAGAGAGTGAGGTAGGGAGGAAAGGTGGGAGAGAGAGAGAAAGGGACAGAGTGAGGAGGAGTGTGATTTAGAGAAAGACAAGATCTCTGATGTAGGAGTGATACAGACTGTGTCTCTATTCAGACTGCTGACCTTCATGTAGCCTCTCATATACGACCTTCCAGAACCTGCTCGCTGCTCTCGCTGTTCTGTCTGCCACACGCTGCGGCTCACTCACTGTTCAAGACAGCTTTGTGATAAACGTTTAGCTTGACGTGTTTCTATCATTTTAATGTAATCCATTTATGGTGGAGGTATACATGCAGAGCGCTGTGAGGCAAAATAGTCCCTAAAGAGAGCGTACAGATTTCTGACTGTTTTACCTTTAACACACCTAAAACTCAGAGGACACGTGCAGGGCTGGTGGGTTTAGTCGGCTATAGCCGTGCTGTAGTCATGGTGACCCCAGTTCTCGTCACCACCACTAAAGTCAGTGAGCCCATGAGTTTCTCTACAATCAACCTTTTTCACATCAAACCACTCGAAATGACAGGTGGTCTCTGACTTTGGCGAAGTACTGAATACTGATATACTGACCATCTTAATCAGTTCCAGGAACAGATCCAAACTGAATGAAGGCTCCTGAGTTTCAGCAAGACCACACATGGCTATCATGCGCCATGCTGCCATAGTTACGGGCGTCCGAGTGCGTCAGAGTGATTCAGACTTCTAGACTAGATCTGATTTACTGGATTTATATCAGCCGGCGAGTGCTTCAGCGGAGAGGAGCAGCACGCTTAATACGAGCAGCGCTAGCTACTGCTCACCTGGATCAATAAAGAGACCATCTAAACGCTCAGTACTGTTATCTGCTTCGGGCTTTGAGCAGAGGCGGTCACTGACGTGAGGTCAGAGCTGATTTTGAAAGGAGACAGAATCTGAAATCAAGGCAGGCAGTGCAAAGCAGCTAGTGATGGAGGCAGTTTGGTTGATAATGATGGAGCAGGTTACTAGTGCTTACTGTTCTCTTCATATCAATTACTAACAAGTTATTAAGAAACACACTGAACAATACTTCCACACAGCCGACATGTCTGCTGCAGTCACAGAGAGCGCTTCACTTCATGGTTGGGTTTTTATCGTGGTGTAGTAGAGCTGGGCGATAAATTGATTTTATCAATTAATTCAAATTTACAGTTAAGGACGATGTGTTTTCATGAAAATCGTTTTTTATTCCAACACCTTAAACAGAAGCATGCAGCGGAGTGAGAGAAGTGCTGCTCCCAGCGGAATTAAAACAGTGGCTCCGCTAGCAGACCACCCAAAACACAGCAAGCAACCGTCCCAACACGTTTTTCAACTGTGTGCTGTATGGTAAGAATGAGGCACGTTGGACAGCAATCACAGAAGCTATAGTGATATTTATTGCAAAAGACATGGTGCCCATATATACGGTGCCCATAAGTCAGACACTCGGAGAGAGTGAGAGAGATATAGCGTGTGATGTGAGAGAGAAAGAGAGAGAAACAGAGGCGTTCACTATATTTTAAAGGAGCAATCTGTAAAAACCTGTCAAATTCATACAATATGGGGCAACATACCACCAGAAACTGCCCCTCCTCCCTCTTCACTCCTCACCAGTGTAGCAGAAACACTGGTTCTTCATCAAACTTCAATTTCTTTTAATCTACAAAAGCGTCTCCAGCAGTAAAAAGCAGCACCAGCGTTTACTTTTGAGCTGCTTCTATTCATTTCACTTCTTTGATTTGCTCCTGATCCTGGATGAGTTTTAGCCATCGCTGTGTTTACTCTTCCTTTCATTGGGTATCTGTCCTTACATGATCTAACCAGAGCAGAACCTTCACTATGATCAACAAGAGCGGAGAATACGCTGTCCAGCTAGTTCTGCTACTTCATCCACTCACGTTGATCTGATCTGACTCGAAGTTACAGGGACTCACGATCACCTCTTGAGGTGCAATGCAGTGTTATGAGACAGGATGGACCGGCTAGCTGGTTAGCATGCTAACTTTGTAGATAACCCTGTAACGTCTGTGACAGACAGTCAAAACTGCTACTTCCTCACACTGTGTTGATCATTGTAGTTTATTGTGGAAGTTTTAAATATCTTTGCTCATTTGAGCCAAAACACGGTCTGATATGAATTTTATCAATGCTGCTCATAACATGGATAAAGACATTTTCTTCAATGAAAGAGTTTTACACTATGTAGCCAATGTCCATCTTCTCTTTGTCTAGTAGAATTAAACAGGCTGCTTTTGTTACTGTAGCTTTCAGACTGAGATATGTACCTGAGCACCGTTCTGATTAGGGGTGTGTTTAAAAAATTGATTTTTCGATTTAAATCGATCTTCATTTGAATAATCCGATATCGATTTGTATAAACCTGAGATCAATCTTTAAAATTAGCATTAGGCGCAGCTAGCTCTGCTGTTTGCTGATACTCACGGTATTCAGCCGTGTGGTGTACGCGCCGTATCAGAGTAGTAGTGTTAAATATCTTTGTCTTGGTTCGCCAACGAGACACGCTGATTTTACATATTTTAAAAACGCCCTGGATGAGTCTGCGTCACATACTGTAATATACTGCCAGACGGATATGCTTTCTATCAGCACTTCCTTTTTTATGAGGCCGCTGCTTCAGTCAGTCTGTGGAAAATGAAAGGGTATGTGTTTCCACCTAGTGGTTCAGATAGGAATTGCAGGGAGCTGGCCAGAGGGGGTTCTCCTCTTCCTGGATGAAACGCTAGTTGGAAATACAGAAATTAGCCTCATATGTTTAACACCATCGATCGGCTCTCGAGATCGGCTAAATTTGAGAAATATCGGCAGATCACCGATCACATATTTTGATTAAAAATCGTCCGATACCGATACATAGCTGATCGATCCTTCCATCTGTAATATAAACATATAAACACTAATGTTTTTAGTAATGGTAGGTAGAGTGTTCCTTGTACATTTACCACATTAGTTCTCTGAAAATCTCTTTTCATAATCAAACAAAACATATTATTGTAACTGAAATATCCCTAAATGAATCCATATTGAATTGAATTAAATCAAATCGAATCGGAAATCGAACTGAATTGGGACCTTGTGAATCGGGATCGAATCGATATAGGAAATTAGTGGTGATACCCAGCCCTAGTTTTGAGTGTGTGTACTGTACCTCATTCAAAAGCACTCCCTATGACTCCTTATGACTTTTAGCAAACTGTTAGGGCTGTTTTGTGCTAAATATAATAATAAATGATAAACATATAATAAATGATTGGGCTTTTCACAATGATCCCAACTGGCTGTTTTTGGAGATATTGGTTTTCCACATATGGACTGTAAGAATACACAGATAATGTCTTTTCCCTTCATATGAGCTTTTCAAAATGTCCTATTCCATGTGGTCAATATATAAAATCATTTGACTGCAGCCCATTTGAATTGTGTTTTTATGTGATGTCACTAAATCCAATGCATACATTCTCCTATTCAGCAGGTTAGTCTATTCATCACGCTGACGGTATCAGGAGTGTTTCAGGCAGCCAGTTGGGACGGAGCTCATTTACATATATCAGTCTGCCTCATTCCTAAGAGATTAAGGCAGGTCGGAAACGTCGCATAAATGTGAATTATTATTATTACTATGTATAAAACGTCATAGGGCTGAAACTATAATAAAATTCAGAAAGATGTAGGATTTTTAAATACCTCAGCCTACCTCTGTTAAGCTAGAAACACGAGAGCTGGAACAAGAGACATAAAAAAGATGAGAGGAGAGAGGGATGAAAAGTAATGCTGGGAGTAGAGCCAGGAACTGTTTATTGGGCTGGAGGCCTTATAGAACAACGCAGAGTGAGGGAGGAGAGGACAGAGGGAGGAACAATGAGTACAGCAGGAAGACCACAGATGAAGCTGGTGGGCGGGGTTAGATCAGTGGTTGAGATGTGATTAAAGTCATTCAGAACAGTTTGATTAAAATGGTCTGATCAACAAAAACTCAGAGTCAGGATAATTCACCGTGGTGCTGATAGGAACCAGACATCTGAACCGTTTCTCATGTCTCTTATAGTTAGAACGTTAATACATTAAAAACTTGTGAATATGTTGCCTGGTGCTCGAGACAATGTTTCAAGCGGGTTTCTTTGTAGGTTTTGAACCAAAACATATTACTTAAAAAGCTTGTTGGAGGCATGATAGGCAGAAGAGTCTACAAACACAAGCCAGGTTTTACTGATAAAGCCCTGTATAACAAATAAACATATACTGGTAGCTCTGGACAGTTAATAAACAGGTTCTATTTGTGAAATCTGAGGAGATACATTTCTCTACAATGAACTATTTCACATCTAACAGCTCTGAATGAGTCTGTTTACATCTCAACCACCAAACTATACAGACATTGGAATTTCAGTACCTTTGTCTATGGAGGCTCCTGCCATGTGGTAGAAACTCAGTGCAGTATCCACGTCATTCACGTTCTTCAGAAACGTGAAGAAGTTCTCCACCTCTTCAAAAGTGATGCCCTGTGTGAGAAAAAGGTGGCAATAAAAGAAACGCTTATCACCTGGGTTTAAATCACAAAACACGGCGAGGGCAGCTCCTCTTTAACAGTGCCAAGACACATAAAATATTAAGCAAAAATGAAACAAAGCAATTAAGTACTACAATCAAGTAGTTACAATTAAGTGGCCCGATTTAAGTTATAATCAGATACCATCAGGCTCATGATTAAATATTTAAAAAGTTCCAGCGTGATATGAGCATCTAGTTTCAAAACCCTCTGCAAGAATATGAAGCTGTACGTGAAGTCTTTTCCCTCCAGGTCAGGAAGAACCTGAGATATACTCAGCACCAGACATTACTGTAGCTGCTGACCTTCCACTGCTATATAGAGGTGATATATAAACCCAGTTTATGGAGAACGCCTACATAAATAAACAAGTACCAACAATGGTCTACGGCCATCACACTTTTCTATATAAAACACAATGACTTGTAAATTTATCACCTCTTATAAACCTGAGCCATAAATGATAAACAGTATAAAGAGGTTTAAGAAAAGACTGCATGCCTGTAGGTCACGATCGAGAACTGAATAAGAAACAAGGCTTTTCGTTATACAGAACACTGGGAAACAAGTTTTACCCCCAGTATGTAAGCAAGATTAACTTATTAAATCATTTAAAATGGAGCTAAATAGCATTACTAATCATATAATGTTCAATAAAGTAACTGATTTCTATAATAAACAAGTTTCTTTTCATCAGCACTGAGTATGAACTTTTACTGTATCTAGTTCAGGATCCAGCTCTAAATAACTACTTAGAATAGGAAGAGCAGTGCAACACAATGGGCTCAGTATGCATATGAGTAGTACATCTATGTAAAATATATACATCCTGCAGGACACATGGGTGTTGGTGTGTTGGTGTGTGTGTGTGTGTGTGTGTGTGTGTGTGTGTGTATGTAGAGGTATAGTTGGGGGACCACATGTCTTCACTAGTATAGTACAGTCTGATTTTTTTGGTAAAGTGAGGACATTTTTCTGGTCCTCACTTTAGGACGTCATTTTCTCCAAAAATCAAAAAAAGTCTTTTGGATACTAAGGTTAAGGTTAGGTTTAGGTTTAGGTGTAGTATTATTTAGTTATAGGACAGCAAAGATCAATAGAACCCTATGGATGACCTCACTAATATAGTAAGACAAACGTGGGTGTCTGTGTGTGTGTGACTTCACTTTTATTAAGAATGATATTTAACAGGTGTCTAAAGTCTAAAAAAACACATTACAGCTAAAGCAGTGTTGAATGTTGTCCACTCAAAAGTCATTAGTCTTGTGTGTCATCTTACACTTGGGCTTGGACTGTTTATGAGCATCAGACGCTGCTGGAATTTATCATTTATATTACAAGCCATTTACACAGTTTAGCTGGGAGGCAGCAGAGTCTCTCAGCTTTGTAGGCCAAGACCATAGCATAGCCTGTAGCAGCTAGCTGAGCGAGGAAGCCATCTAGTCCCCATACTATGCTAATGACTAACAACAAGCAAACTGAACTAATTTACCTCAAACTCCAGCTAACTACGAGAGAGGTGAGAGAATCAGTGTGGTCTGTTTGTACACCGTATAACCGTAATCACAAAACTAATAACTTCCCCTTTCATACTGGGATGTACCTGCTGGTACACAGAGAATGTTGTTTCTGCTATGTTTTACGTGATCAGCCCTTGAAAGAGCGGTGATCATCAATGTCTGTGGCTGAATGAATAAAGGAGCTAAATCGATAAGGTATGGAACGAGGGTGTAAACTACAGAGGAAAGCATTTAGCTCTCCTCCACACCGTGTGACTTTCTGAATCTGTGCCATCAAAACCGAAAGGCTGGAAATGAGAGAGGTGAGGAAGAAAGAGAGAAAGAGAAACAAAACTAGCTGAATTTGCTCAATTAGATTTACGCTGAGGTCTGAGAGCCTGAAGTGTAGCTCTCTGTGGCTTCCTGCCCAAATACTGGTGAATGCTGGTGAATTCACGCCTCAGGTTCACTTTTATAAATCTGGCAGCGGCAGTGTCGACAGCGCTGAGATTGGGCCCTAGCAGGCCTCGGCTCACCCACTTTTATTATTGGCTCAACCAAAGTGACTGCTCAGATTTACTTTCAGAAATAAACAGGGGGACCATGGAGGGGGGGACGCATTCTCTTGATATATGGCATATTAAAAATTCACCTTTAGAAGAAAAATCTCAGGTTAACCATTAAGATGAATAAACTTTGGGGACTTTGCTAAGCGTTGCTCCCTCCTACAAAAAATATATACAAAATATATAAAGTATAATAAGTTGAAGTAAATAAAAGTATTTTTATATAGTTAAAAAAAACAAAATAAAAGTTACGTGTGCTTTTATGTGCAAGTATGTGCAAGTACAGCTAGCATGTTCAGAACTAAATGAAAAAAGTTCTCGTCATGCTGGTACAGATGCTCCCGAGCTGACTGAGTACTGCATTAGCAGTGATACTGCCAGTATTGTGAGGATAAACATGAGGAGGACTGATGTGGGTAGCTGAGGACTGATGTGCGTATGAATATGGCTTGTTTCAAGCCTGAAAGTAGCCACGCACACAAAATAGCATTACATAACAATAACAGTTATTCAACCTTGAATGTGGCACAATCATTACTTAGTTCATTATAACAAACTGAGTGAAAAACCCCACATCATATTAGCGTTATGTTGGTATTCATCGCTCCTGCGTGCAAAGCTAAGGATATGAGTTTAGATCTTTTTCCCAATTATGACATCCATTTTTTTGTGTTCCAGTCGGCTAGCAAGTCTCCTACTGCAGTTTCTTCTACTGCATGATGTGAATAATGCTTAGCAAATGTCTCAGTTATAGATTAGACTCTGGCCCACTCGTAAATTTGCCGTGTCCACACAACTATGAGCCGCTATTGGGCTTATTATGTGGATGTGAGCAAGCATGTTTTTATGAGGACATTTTAGCACACTGTTTGGCGAGAGCTGGATAGGTGGGCAGGATACGGCTAATTAACTGATTACAGCCATTAACAGAGAAAAGGCCGAAAGTAAAAGTGCTCAGAAACAAAATTAGGCTCATTTCCAATCCCTCTATGAGTCGTTCACTGTTTTCTAAGCCATAAAAGCTTGTGTGTGACAACAGTCCACATAAAAAATTCATAATATCTCAACCCGGCCGCGCCCAAATCAGGAAAACACCAATTCAACATGTTCTATTTTATTTTTCACCTATGATATGTCGTTTTTTTAAGCAAGGACAGCTGTAATTCATTCAAACCAATGTTCACCCCTCAAGGCTGGATATATGACTATGTTCTGATTGACTGCCCTGTAATGTGCCTCATTTATAAACCCTTCCAAGCTAAAACTCACCGCCCCTTTAGAAAACACAGACCAAACCACTGTTAAATTAAAGACCAGTCACAAAGAGACCAAAGCTGTGCAAAGTTTAAATCACCTCACACACATAAAAAGATACTACCCACATAAAAGCAGGAAAACACAGCACGCTCAAGTAAACCTCCACCCCCCAGTCTTCTCTCATTTTAATACATAAACATATAAAAATATCAGTGACAGGACACATTTTACCTCAACTGCTTCATAACATAGTCATTAACAAATCATAGCAGGTGTCATACGGGATCAGTAGTCGTCAGGACAGATTACGTCAGCTCATATGACAGGGTCATGCTACGCTATCGCTAATTGTCATAACAAGCATCGTTTGACATTGTGGAGGCTCGAAAACCCCTTAGCAACTATTAGCACATGATATAAACCGTCACGTGAAACATTATGCCATCCGTCATCACAATTTCTGGCAATGTTAATATGTCACTCTAATATCACTGAACAAAATACTGAGTTGTCATGACAACTCATGATAGCAGCCATGAGTTTAATAGAGATGCTTTCTAAACTAAACTGCTACAGACTGTCTGTGGGAGCAACACATCACATCACTACAATGTAAATGGCTGGTTAAACTGCTGTAGGCTGACTGGGCTGCTACAGGAAAATCCCTCCTGTTAGAACAAAACCTGGTATCTTACAGATGAAGGAGAACAAATGTTTGGATTGATTTGAATGTAAGTCAATAGAATCTGACGTTTTCCAAGTAATTTAGAGTATTTTCTTTTGGGCCATTCATCATGAAATTTACACACAAAGAAAAGACCAACAAGAACTTTTACTCTTTGTTAGAAATTAAAAATGGCCAGATATTAGTTTTTATTTCAACAGCAGCTAAATGTATTTATGATTGTGACATCACAACCTTGAATTTAAAACAGATTGTTTTCAACCCTTTAATCATATATCAAACTATTCTTTTAAGGAAAAATTAGTTTTCCACCATCGCTCTCTGAAAAAGCACATTTTTGATATATAAACACACACACACACACACATACACACACACACACACACACACACACACACACACACACATATATATATATATATACACACTTGCTAGAAATAACTAAGGCTTACTAGAGACTATAGAACATACAATCATATGCAAACTTGCTCAAATGGCATGTTAATGTTTATGTAGCACATTCTCTAGAAAGTACATACTTCTGTACCGTTTACTACACAAATACTGTTTATTTGCTGAATTGAACTACTGTGTGAAATTTACTTAATGTTTATTTGTAACATCTTAAACAGAAATTGTGCATTAAATGTGCAAAAGATATTGATCAGCTGCTGAGGATGTGTAAACTTTTTACCCACAAAACAATAAATGTTTGCATGCAGCTCTACATCTGGAAGTTTTCCTGAACTAACTTGAAGATGCTGCACACAGAATTTTAAGACCTCAGCTATAAAATATGTTGAAAGCTGAATCTGACTGAAACTAAAATAAGCTAAAACTGGAAACTTTTTTAGTCAGTTCATCAGAGAGCAGGAGCACGACAGGAACAGAGTGAAAGTGATAGAGAGAAAAAAAGCTGTTCCCTCATAAGGACAGAGGGAAGCGATGGAGAGCACTCAGACAGCAGTGCAGCTCATCATGATGTAATATACACTGGCTCTGTCTCCGCATTGACACGCTCCATTATAACAGCTTTCCCTTTGCAACACTATCTCTCTCGCTCTCTCTCTCTCTTATTCCTGAGCAGTGTGCCCGTGTGTCTCTAGATCAATCGAGGCATCACAATCTACAAGCTCCTTTACAGAGAATCTCAAACGAATCCCTAATCATGTCACATCAAGCGTTCACCACTATGAAAATCTGGACATGCTGTTAACGGCACAGCTGATGGCCAACATACATACACTTCATGTGCCAGTATGGAATATAAATCTCTATAGAGAATAAGAAAGTGTTAAAATACAGCAAGTAGAACAAGTTAGGCTGAGTGTCTTATAGGCTTTAGATGTCCGTGTCCAGAGTTAAACCTCAAGTGACAAAAAGAAAAGAAACCACCGTTGGGTGAGTATCTACTTAAAGCTGCACTGTGTAAAGTTTGGGGATTTGGAGACATCTCTGGTGGAAATGTGTAACTGCATGTAACATGCACAATTTGTAATGTGGGTTCTTCAGGAGAATAAACATGATGATTGCAAATATGAGCAGGGAACTCAGTAAATGAGTTAATTATCTATATTATGTTGTTATTAGGAGTGTAAGAAAATATTGCAACATCAAATATCAGGATATGTTTGGTGATACTGTATTGATTCTGAAAAACACAGTATTAATACACAGATTCCTGGCAGACAGTGAATCATTGTGTGCTGTGTTTAAACCTCTGACCACTAGACGGCAGTATTGTAATCCATTTTCAGCTCCACTCCAACATTAACAAGCAGCACAAGGGTGCAGTGCTATTGTACAGACCTGTTCTTATAGTGGTGTGGTTTAATAATAGGATTAAAAAAAATCACACTATATCACTTTGCTTGCAGTATTGTGATATATGGAATCGTGACTGCTGTATCACGATACGTATTGTATCGTCAGGTTCTTGCCAATACACAGCCCTAGTTGTCATCACATCTTCATCAATATAATGTTCTGTTGTTGGGAATGAGATACTGCTCGTTTCAGATTTCAGACATTTAGAACAGCAAAAACGATTAGAGTTCCCATCTATAGTGATAAAGCTCTGCTAATCGCACTGCAGCCGAAAAAATAAGCCACTTTTTGTCTGAGCACTCTCGAGACCTGTTTGTTGCTTTGCTCTCTTTTGTTTCTCTACTTGTGTGTTGATTCTCAGTTCTCACTCACAGAGAACCTCAATTCATCACACTCAATCAGCCAAAACTGCTCTGACGAGAGTCGACAACCAGGCGGAGAAGACAGTCACAGCTCGGTCACAGCTTACTGAAATGGCTGTGAGGTTTCTAGCTTACCTGAGCATCTTTGAACATCTTCTTCAGACCCTTCTGCGTCTGTTTGAGTTTACGGGACTGAACGCCGCTGTAGGCCAGAAGCATACCTCCAAACTGCCTCTCTGAGATCCTGCCGTCCACTGGGTCATTCCGCTCAAACTGTGTACACACACACACACACACACACACACACACACACACACACACACACACACACACACACACACACACACACACACACACACACAGGTTTATTTTTATGCAATGTCAGGACATGCAAGTCAGATATATAGTGCAGGTTACAGATGGCCAGGTGTAACACTATTATCTTTAACTGGTAAGTGTGTTTTGCAGCTAGTAGTATTATGTAACATTAGAATAAACTCAGGTAAACATAAATACTATGAAAAGATGTTTTGGTCTGTTTAAAAAGTGATGCATATGTTGCTTAGAAGATCACAGAGTACAGGTTTGGTTTTTGAGATCTCAGCGAACTTCATTTGATACATTTGTTCAATTAGCATGCACTTGGAATAAATCAAGCAGAACCAGATTTAAGAAGTATGATGAATGATCAGCTAAACTAGGTACTGGATAGTAACTGCAAGTACTCCACTTCCAGAAGTAGAGATTTGGATATGGCCTTGATCACCTTTGTCATTATTCCACTGCTAGTGCTTTTGTTTTGCTCAATAAACAGGTCTAAACACTTAACTGACTTTACCTGCAACTTTCTCACAGCACTGTTCCATATGTATAATATAGCGCTCCAAACAAATACTGGTCACCTCTCATTGTTTGTGATTCTTTTAAATTATTTTTATTTGTTAAGTTGTGGAAATTAGATATTTCTAGCCATGGTATAACTTTTTTTTTTATTTTTTATAGCAAGCTTTCACCTAACCTCCTGTTTTACACCAATATAAATGCACACACACCAGCACACCAGTATCTCCAGTGCTACTCCTGGAAAGACACACACCTGACTCAAAATTTCATTACCATTCTGAAATATAGTGTTTCAAATAACTTAATCCATCAAAAATATTTTCTCTGACTATTCTATCAAAATATCCAATATGCAATACTAAATACTGATCGACATACAGGACAGAGACACTAATGACTTTTGCGGGTCATTTAGAGTTTTGGCTAGTTAGCCTGATGACAGGTATAAGCTTCTGATAGATATGAATAAATAAATTATAACTTTATCTTGTAAGGTGATAAATATGGAAGACATACATTGAGAGTGTCCCAAGATTTCTTTTGAGTTGTGCATGTAAACATCTACGCCCTCAGAGCACTTTAGTAGAATCAGTTTTCTACTCTCATTCTTTACTTTACAAAGTGCATAGGTGTAGTTCTACACTCACAATGGTCAGGACCCTGACAGGACCACCACAGAGCAGGTATTATTTGTGAGGTGGACCATTCTCCGCACTGTAGTGACACTAACATGGTGGTGGTGTGTTAGTGTGTGTTGTGCTAGTATGAGTGGATCAGACACAGCAGTGCTGCTGGAGTGTTTAAACACCTCAATGTCACAGCTGGACTGAGAATAATCCATCAACCAAAACTATCCAGTCTCGTGGGCAGCATCCTGTGACCACTAATGAAGGACTAGAGGATGACCAACACCAACTGTGCAGCAGAGATGAGCTCTTACTTTATATCTACAAGGCGGACCAACAAGATAGCAGTGTCTGACAGAGTGGACAGTGAGTGGACACAGTGTTTAAAACACCAGTGGCACTACTGTGTCTGACCCACCCAACCCTTTTTAGAAAGTTGATACCGTTTAGTCCATGCCAAGTTTGCAGGTTGTTTTTTTCCTGAAAACACACATACACACAGTGGACGCGACTGCTGAGTCAAATCCTGTGCTCAGCTAACAACTGCCACGCGTTTCAGAATCACAGTAACATCGCTAGTGTCAGTAGTGTTAGATAAAAAAGCACTTGATCCTTTCAGACCTGCTGACAGCTGTGCGCCCCCCCCCTTTCTCTCTCTCTCTTGCTCATCTTCACACATAGCTGGATGTAAATCTCTGCTTTTGCGTGTGATGAAGCATGAGCCAGCGCAGGCTCGAGGAGTTCCAGACCTCACACTGCAGTAAGACTCAGAGACTCAGCCTTCTGCATTATCATTCACACAGCACAGCAACACCGGAGCCGGCCTATTTGCACCTATGCTTATTAGAACCTCTTACTAGAACCTCTTATTAGAACCTCTTATTAGAACCTCTTATTAGAACCTCTTATTAGAACCTCTTACTAGAACCTCTTACTAGAACCTCTTATTAGAACCTCTTATTAGAACCTCTTACTAGAACCTCTTACTAGAACCTCTTATTAGAACCTCTTACTAGAACCTCTTACTAGAACCTCTTACTAGAACCTCTTACTAGAACCTCTTATTAGAGCCTCTTATTAGAACCTCTTATTAGAGCCTCTTATTAGAACCTCTTACTAGAACCTCTTACTAGAACCTCTTATTAGAACCTCTTATTAGAGCCTCTTATTAGAACCTCTTATTAGAACCTCTTATTAGAACCTCTTATTAGAGCCTCTTATTAGAACCTCTTACTAGAACCTCTTACTAGAACCTCTTATTAGAGCCTCTTATTAGAACCTCTTATTAGAACCTCTTACTAGAACCTCTTATTAGAACCTCTTACTAGAACCTCTTACTAGAACCTCTTATTAGAGCCTCTTATTAGAGCCTCTTATTAGAATCTCTTATTAGAACCTCTTATTAGAGCCTCCAGTCTAAATAAACTTTACTTCTCTCGGTTACAAACAGTCGTAGATAAGGTTCTCTAAAGTCTTCTAAGATAGAGCTGCTTTTCACTTTCTCACTGACTTAGCCTTACAAAGTCAACCGAGGGAAGTGAAAGTGTCCATTAGCTGGACACTGGCACCAGGGAGGGAGGGAGGGAGGGAGGGAGAGGGGGGAGAGAGGGAGAGAGAAAGAAAGAGAGAGAGAGAGAGAGAGAGAGAGAGAGAGAGAGAGAGAGAGAGAGAGAGAGAGAGAGAGAGAGAGAGAGAGAGAGAGAGAGAGAGAGAGAGACTGCAGTATAGATAGGAGAAAGTGGAGGGTCTGTGCCAAGAGAGACTGGAAAGGGGGGCTGAATAAACCCAGACAAGACACGCTGCCTCAGCACTTAAGCTAAAGGACAGAGATAGAAAGGAGAGAGAGAGAGAGAGAGAGAGAGAGAGAGAGAGAGAGAGAGAGAGAGAGAGAGAGAGAGAGAGAGAGAGAGAGAGAGAGAGAGAGAGAGAGAGAGAGAGAGAGAGAGAGAGAGAGAGAGAGAGAGAGAGAGAGAGAGAGAGAGAGAGCTAGTTCACAGTGACAGAGCCTGCTTAAAGCAGTAAGACATGCTGGGGCTGCTGTCAGTCTGCCTCTATGCCTGTCAACTGGCCCAAAGCCCCTGAGCCTCTTTCTCCTGTTAACTCGTCCATTCTTTCATCCCCTGCTTTCAACATCTCCCTCCTCATCCACTCCTCCACTGTGTCTGTGTGGCACTTGTTGTGTAGTTAACCCCTTGTTCATCTTAGACTTTCTGTTTAGTCACTAGTGTTTGCTATAAAATAGTGGGTAATAGCTCACAACACTACACCAGTAAGACTGTTTAAGACAATTTGCTCTGGATAAGACTGTAGGCTCTGAATAAGACTGCATGCTTTCAATGAGACTGTGTGCTCTGGATAAGACCGCATGCTCTGGATAAGACTGTGTGGACTGGATAAGACTGCATGCTCTGAATAAGATTGTGTGCTCTGCATAAGACTGTATGCTCTGGATAAGATTGTATGCTCTGGATAATATTGTATGCTTTAGATGATACTGTATGCTCTGGATAAGACTGTGTACTCTGGATAAGACTGTGTGGACTGGATAAGACTGCATGCTCTGAATAAGATTGTGTGCTCTGCATAAGACTGTATGCTCTGGATAAGATTGTATGCTCTGGATAATATTGTATGCTTTAGATGATACTGTATGCTCTGGATAAGACTGTGTACTCTGGATGATACTGTATGCTCTAGATGATACTGTATGCTATTGATGATACTGTATGCTCTGGATAAGATTGTATGCTCTGGATAATATTGTATGCTTTAGATGATACTGTATGCTCTGGATAAGACTGTGTACTCTGGATAAAATGGTATGCTGTTGATGATACTGTACGCTCTGGATAAGATTGTATGCTCTGGTTGATACTGTATGCTCTAGATGATACTGTATGCTCTAGATGATACTATATGCTCTGGATAAGATTGTGTGCTCTGGATGATACTGTATGCTCCGGATAAGACTGTATGCTCTGGATAAGATTATGTGCTCTGGATGATACTGTATGCTCCGGATAAGACTGTATGCTATGGATAAGATTGTGTGCTCTGGATGATACTGTATGCTCCGGATAAGACTGTATGCTATGGATAAGATTGTGTGCTCTGGATAAGAATTTATGCTCTGGATAAGATTGAGTGCTCTAGATGATACTGTATGCTCTGGATAAGATTGTGTGATCTGGATGATACTGTATGCTCCGGATAAGACTGTATGCTCCGGATAAGACTGTATGCTCTGAATAATATTGTATGCTCTGGATAATACTGTATGCTCCGGATAAGACTGTATGTTCTGGATAAGATTGTGTGCTCTGGATAAGAGTTTATGCTCCGGATAAGACTGTATGCTCTGGATAATACTGTATGCTCTGGATAAGAGTCTATGCTCCGGATAAGACTGTATGCTCTGGATAAGAGTTTATGATCTGGATAAGACTGTATGCTCTGGATAAGAGTTTATGATCTGGATAAGACTGTATGCTCTGGATAAGAGTTTATGATCTGGATAATACTGTATGCTCTGGATAAGAGTCTATGCTCCGGATAAGACTGTATGCTCTGGATAAGAGTTTATGATCTGGATAAGATTGTGTGCTCTGGATAAGAGTTTATGCTCCGGATAAGACTGTATGCTCTGGATAAGAGTTTATGATCTGGATAATACTGTATGCTCTGGATAAGAGTCTATGCTCCGGATAAGACTGTATGCTCTGGATAAGAGTTTATGATCTGGATAAGACTGTATGCTCTGGATAAGAGTTTATGATCTGGATAAGACTGTATGCTCTGGATAAGAGTTTATGATCTGGATAATACTGTATGCTCTGGATAAGAGTCTATGCTCCGGATAAGACTGTATGCTCTGGATAAGAGTTTATGCTCCGGATAAGACTGTATGCTCTGGATAAGATTGTGTGCTCTGGATAAGAGTTTATGATCTGGATAAGATTGTGTGCTCTGGATAAGAGTTTATGATCTGGATAAGATTGTGTGCTCTGGATAAGAGTTTATGATCTGGATAAGATTGTGTGCTCTGGATAAGAGTTTATGATCTGGATAAGATTGTGTGCTCTGGATAAGAGTTTATGCTCCGGATAAGACTGTATGCTCTGGATAAGAGTTTATGATCTGGATAAGATTGTGTGCTCTGGATAAGAGTTTATGCTCCGGATAAGACTGTATGCTCCGGATGATACTGTATGCTCTGGATAACATTTTGTGCTCCGGATAAGACTGTATGCTCCGGATAAGACTGTATGCTACGGATAAGACTGTATGTTCTGGATAAGAGTTTATGATCTGGATAAGACTGTGTGCTCTGGATAAGAGTTTATGCTTTGGATAAGATTGTGTGCTCTGGATAAGAGTTTATGCTCCGGATAAGACTGTATGCTCTGGATAAGAGTTTATGATCTGGATAATACTGTATGCTCTGGATAAGAGTTTATGCTCCGGATAAGATTGTGTGCTCTGGATAAGAGTTTATGATCTGGATAATACTGTATGCTCTGGATAAGAGTCTATGCTCCGGATAAGACTGTATGCTCTGGATAAGAGTTTATGCTCCGGATAAGACTGTATGCTCTGGATAAGAGTTTATGATCTGGATAAGAGTTTATGATCTGGATAAGATTGTGTGCTCTGGATAAGAGTTTATGATCTGGATAAGATTGTGTGCTCTGGATAAGAGTTTATGATCTGGATAAGATTGTATGCTCTGGATAAGAGTTTATGATCTGGATAAGATTGTGTGCTCTGGATAAGAGTTTATGCTCCGGATAAGACTGTATGCTCTGGATAAGAGTTTATGATCTGGATAAGATTGTGTGCTCTGGATAAGAGTTTATGCTCCGGATAATACTGTATGCTCTGGATAACATTTTGTGCTCCGGATAAGACTGTATGCTCCGGATAAGACTGTATGCTCCGGATAAGACTGTATGCTACGGATAAGACTGTATGTTCTGGATAAGAGTTTATGATCTGGATAAGATTGTGTGCTCTGGATAAGAGTTTATGCTCCGGATAAGACTGTGTGCTCTGGATAAGAGTTTATGCTTTGGATAAGATTGTGTGCTCTGGATAAGAGTTTATGCTTTGGATAAGATTGTGTGCTCTGGATAAGAGTTTATGCTTTGGATAAGATTGTGTGCTCTGGATAAGAGTTTATGCTTTGGATAAGATTGTGTGCTCTGGATAAGAGTTTATGCTTTGGATAAGATTGTGTGCTCCGGATGATACTGTATGCTCTGGATAACATTTTGTGCTCCGGATAAGACTGTATGCCACGGATAAGACTGTATGCCACGGATAAGACTGTATGCTCCGGATAAGACTGTATGCTCCGGATAAGACTGTATGTTCTGGATAAGAGTTTATGCTCCGGATAAGACTGTGTGCTCTGGATAAGAGTTTATGCTTTGGATAAGATTGTGTGCTCCGGATGATACTGTATGCTCTGGATAACATTTTGTGCTCCGGATAAGACTGTATGCCACGGATAAGACTGTATGCCACGGATAAGACTGTATGCCACGGATAAGACTGTATGCTCCGGATAAGACTGTATGCTCCGGATAAGACTGTATGCCACGGATAAGACTGTATGCCACGGATAAGACTGTATGCTCCGGATAAGACTGTATGCTCCGGATAAGACTGTATGTTCTGGATAAGAGTTTATGCTCCGGATAAGATAGTGTGCTCCGGATGATACTGTATGCTCTGGATAACATTTTGTGCTCCGGATAAGACTGTATGCCACGGATAAGACTGTATGCTCCGGATAAGACTGTATGCTCCGGATAAGACTGTATGCTCCGGATAAGACTGTATGTTCTGGATAAGGCCGTATGTTCTGAATAAGACTGTATGAAAATGTGTAAATGTTATTATGGTTTGTTAACTAGTGTGAAAGTAGTATGTAAGTTTTATGTGTGAGGGAGGAACTCGGTTCAAAAGTTGAAGTTAAATAGCATGTTTAGTTGGTTTTCTAAGTTAAACTGAATGAACACACACTCTAAAAGGAAAAGATTTGTTTATATATAGCCTTTTTCTACAAACTGTAGAGCATGCTGTCTATTTACTTCCCAAGTTTAACATACTGAAAAACTTAAACTTACAATATAAATATGAGCACAGATCACATTTTAATGTTTATTTTTTCCTCATTATGTTAAAGTCAGTTTATAAACAGTAACTGTGTAGACGTGTGTCTCTGTAGATGATGTGTAACATATCTATGCTTAGAAAATCAATAACACATAATTTAGCCACCCACCTTTACACAATACTGTACTTATATATTGTCACCATCCACAGAAAAAGGAAATAGTAACTTTACAGCAGGGCAGTAAATGTAAGTTAATATAAAGACATTTTATTCAAAGCCATTTGGAAGTATTTCTATTGGTCCAATCATCGAGACAGCTGCTAAGCTTAAATTATGCAGGAAACTAAAAATGACCAACATAATATCTGAACTGACATCATATCAAAGCGATATGCAGAGGGGTTCTCTTTGGCATGATGTGAAGTGAAACCCCTTCCCTGTGACTACATTATAGTAATTACCAAACGTGTAGGCCTGTTACAGTCATAAGCTTCTAGTTGACTGTTAACTGTCATTTAAGTAATGACTGGAAGTTCCACAGTCTTTTTGTTTATCGTATGCTACTGTTTAAAGTACAAGCCTAAAGTGTGAGATTTATATGATGATAATAGGAAGATTATAAGACTGTAGATTAGCGTCACAGCTAAATATACGAGTGAGTTTTTCGGCAGTGCTACTGATTTAACGCTAGGTTTGCTTTGTGGTTGTATGGATTTCTCACATACTGACTGGAGCTAAACTGCACTCAGCAGCTTCAGAAAATATGATCACTCAACAGCCCTGCTTTCCACCTCCAGCTGTACCTCCAGCTTCAGGACGTCATGCTGCAGCTTCCTCTGGAACTCCAGGAAGCTCCCGATGGTGAGTTTACCCTTGAGGTCGGCGCCGAAGAAGTAGGTGGTGAGTGCCGAGCTGCAGCCTGCTGTCCTCAGCGTGTTGCCAGTGGTGGAGCGGTCCCGGTGCCTCATGCCCATGCTGGTCTGAGAACGAATTATGCTCTGCACCTGTGAGACACACACACACACACACAGAGGGTCCATAAATTAAACTCTGGAGGGCGCTGTGTTCTCACACATCATCTTATAGGAGCCCCGTCATACTTGCTTATTCAATAAAGTGGCAACACACAGAAATGAATAAGCCCTGAAGAGGACCACACAAAACTCCACTCCCACCGCACCGCCAAACAAAATCTTTTTTTTGAGATGAACTGCTATAAAACATCAGAATAATACATACATGAATATAAAGAATTGGCTGCTAACATAAGAAAGTTTGCTAATATCACTTATTGAAAAAATGGGGTGGAAAATAATCAGTTACATTGAGAACCCATCACTGCAGTAGCACATCACAACATAACATCATGACTGGATGACATCAGGGTGGACCAGCCAGGCTAAGGACCACCACGTTCCAAAATCTTGTTCTTATTGACCCACATTGCTTAATTTCTTTTTAGAGCAACAGCTGAATGTGTTCTTGATATTAAAAATGTGTGTTTACTGTAAATAAAGGGGTTAAAAGGTATGTTTATTTTGGGGTTCCCACTTTTCCCTGACTTTCAATGACCATGACCTGAAATGAAGGGAAAACAGGCTGACGCTGTAACCAGCAAACAAAAAAAGCCACCATCTCTTAAACCCCTCAAACTGGGAGCTTTGGTTACTGGTTTGAGTACAAAACCTCTCACTACTTAAACATGCACAAGTATTACTGAAATTTACATTTTGTGGCGTGACTGGCTTCGTTAGCAGGTACAGCTACAGGAGGCTGCATATCTTTCCTGAACTGACTGCCAGTTGTTGACAAGTGAGACCCTTAAAACCACTCACACAAATATTTAACATAATATATAATATTTTGATGATGTAATAGATGCTACAAACTAAACTGGCCCAAACATGATCAAATGATCCTCTGATTACCCCAAACCTGCTATACAGATTTTTAAATTCTATGATATTCCAGAAATTCTTTGACCCATACAAATACCTGTATGTACCTGTACAAATACCTCATTTCTAAGTCAATAAGTCTTCTCCAGAGAACACGGCCCATTCAGCACACTCTAAAACACAATTCGTTTGTTTTGGGTTTGTTAAACTAAGAAAAGTACATATCTGTGTTCGGTCCTCACTGAGCAATGCATTACTCTGGTATAACATTTGACCAGCGGCACTCAAACTGGTTGTTCATACGATAATGTTTCTGTTATTGTGGCCACAATTTCTTCACTTTGGCCACAAAATTAATTGGCTTAGTGCACAAATGCACGTATCCATATACTCCTGCTGTGTGTTAATCAATATTGCGTTACTGGCATTAGCAGTAATTAAACAGCAGCAGAGTGAGGCTCCAACCAAGAACAATGTTTTCTTACTGTATACAGTGAGCACCTTAATCATTCACAGCTTCATACCAGTGTTTCTCATGAACTCCATTAATCCAACTGATTCACCAATTATTGATGTGTTTTAATATATAAATATTACAGTGATAGCATTTCACAGCCCCAGTTTACCGGGACTGTCTGAGGCGGCTGAGCTTAGGGCTTTTCAGGGAACAGTGCAGTCAGTGGCTTATCCGGCACTGATTAATGCTCTGTCCTTAGCACTGCAGCTGAGATGGCCTATCGATGCGAAGAGCAATCCTCTCATTTCCTCACCAGTAACATGCTGACCAGATATCTGATAAATCTGATTCAATTACTGCCCCAAAAAACAACAATAAACTCTACAAACACTTTGCGCTGCTAGAACAACAGTGAGAGCTTGCAACCCCGGCTCCCTCTAACTCTTGGCTGGATTCAAGAGCACTGTGCAAACTATAAATAACATAGGCTGCAGTCGGGGAACTTAATAGAGTCATTACACAGAGAACGTTCTGCGGATCAAATCACTCTGTTTTACTGAATTATGCCGCGTTATTCAGATGGAGGCAATTGTTTTGTTCAGCAGAGCCACAGGCAAGCTGCTGCTAATCCGTGCTGAGAGAACTTTGTGTGCGGCCCCGAGCATGCCTGCTCATCTGGAACACGCGCTAATTAATGAAAGTCACGTTCCAGTCCCAAATATCCAAATGCCCCAAAACAGTCCACTTCTAAAACTGTAAGTCAGACTGGAGCTGTATAACAGCACTTAAAGAAAGTGAGGCTGTTTATCTTTCCTATATCAAATGGCAATACTGAACAATATTTAATATTAATATTTAATACTGCGCTTGTAATATGGGCTTAAAATATCAAAAAGGATTAAAAATATTTCTAATGAATGTTTACTTTTGCGTTGAAGGTATTTTTACATTTTAACCAGTGAGGGTTTATGTATTTGCCACCTTTGAAACCCTCGGATTTCATTATGTGTCTTTATTTTACTTGACATTAAGAATCTCTGCTCAGGAAAGCAGGCAAGTGTCTCTAAGCTTGTGATAGACAGTGTATCTAAAGCAAAGAACATCTTCAGTATGATCTAATGCAGCAACATCTTCAGTGCAATTCAATGCAAAAATACAGTTTATTTCATTTACAGATGGAAAAAAAACAGCCCTGCTTGGAAGTAAGTGCCCTCCTTGTTACTCAGTCAGCCACTTCACCAAATTCAAGTAGATGCACCCAGGCCTGATTACTGCCTGATTACTCCTAAACAGAACTTCTCCAGCAATTTGAAGTAATCTAAAAAGTCTCAACGAGCAGCGCAATTAGCCATGGCCAAAAGAAATTCTTGAAAAGATGAGAAAGAAGTTCATCGACTACATCAGTCTAGTAAGGGTTTCGAAGTCATTCCTAAAGCTCCTGGAACTCCAGCGAAGCACAGCGAGAGTCATTTTCTCAAAATAGAGTAACGCTGAAGAGCGGGCAAGCTTCCCAGAAGCGACAAGCCTACCAAAACTCCTATGAACACAACGGAGACTCATCAGGGAGTTACAAGGAACCCAGACGGACATCCAAGGAACTGTAGATCTCGCTCGCCTCAGATAAGGTCAGCAATCATGATTCCACTATGAGAAGGAGACTGGACACAAAAGGTGATCACCAGAGACTTTCAAGCTAAAAACCACTGCTAACCATTTCCCCCGAGGCTTACTGGAGAAATGTTCTGTGGACTGATGAGTTTGACAGTGGAGCTTCTTTGGAAGACAGAGGTCCCATGACAGGGCATTACATGGGTCAGTCGTGGATTGGGGCAGTCATGGGCTGGAGGTTAAGGAACCAGCCTTGTGACCAGAAGATTGCAGACTGAAGCGCCCTTGAGCAAGTCACCCAACCCCTGAGTACTCGCCAGGCGCTGTAGTATGGCAGCCCACCGCTCTGGGCAAGTGTGTTTATTGCCCCCTAGTGTGTCTGTTCACTAGTGTGTGTGTATATATGTGAGTGTTTCACTCCATCGATGGGTTTGATGCAGAGATCTCAAATTCCCTCTGGGATCAATAAAGTATCTCTCTTTCATTAACACAACATTTTACAATAAGACCATGACAGCAGCAGCGCTGTGGTGATGTGGGGGTCCTGTGCTACTATTTTTTAATTTTAATAATTGAAATGATCAGATTAAAAGTTGTGTTTGCTCATGTTCACCTCGTCTTGTACTACATTTTGTATATGGATCGGAATCTGTGTGTGCACGTCCAAGTTATTACCTGCTCAAACTCCTCTAGGTCCACCTCGCCATCTCCATTCAGGTCAAACATCTTGAAGGCAATCTCGAAGTTCCTCTGAGGTGCTGGACAAAAAAACACAGCAGTGATACCACTTAAAGGAGTGAGACACCACAGATAAATGCCAACACTGATAATAAAGAGCACAAGTGGCTCTTGTGAAATAAATGATAGCTTCTACCTGCAGGCCAGTCAAATGTGTGGACGTTATCTACTGACGGAAGAGTTCTTTTTTTAATTTAACTATTTTTCACATTTTATAACAACACTAAAGATAGAAAACCATAAACAAATCTATCCATCTTGTCTAAATATACACTACACGGTCAAAAGTATGTAGACTTCTAAATATCGAGTTCAGGTGTTTTAGCCACATCCACTGCTAACAATCAAGCACATAGCTATGCAACCTCTAAAGACCAACAACGACAGTAGAACAGGTGATACTGAAGAGCTCAGTGACTTTAAGCATGGCTCTGATAAAGGATGCCAGCATTGCATTCCTGAAATTTCTGTCCTGATCAGCTGTAAGTGCTATTGTAAAATGGGGGCATCTAGGAGCAAAAACAGCTCAGCCATCTTTAATTATTTGGACATTTATCACAACAAAACTTTTAACTCATGTCTGCACAAGTGTCCAGCTCCTTTTGTCGTAAAGAGATAAATCATTTATGGCTATATTTAATGTAAAGGAGAGTGAATGGGCTGAAATGAGTTCGCTATTATGATCATTACTGGCAAATTAGCTAGATTTCAGCACTGCAGCTGCTGGAGACTGCAGCACTGTGATTAACACAAGGCATCCATCATCAATGACACTCTCACTATCTGCACACCACTCCCTCCTAAACTGTCAGTCACACTCACACAGACTACAAGTAGGTGGACAATACGTCCTCCCACTGAATTAGCAGGTATGCCAACACTTTATTTTATATATATATATATATATATATATATATTTTACCAGCTCTCTCTTTCTCTCCAGAGATGCTCAACCTGAGAACACTTTTACTGCCTTAAGTTTAAAGCAAAGGATCAGGATTTAACTGGCCATTGGCAGGCGCTCAGCCCAAGGGTGTTCCTCCATTCATTTTGACATTGAGTAAGAGATAAAGGGGGAAGGAATTCTTAGGGCTTTATGTTCCAAACATATTTCAAAAAGTAATAAAAGGCCTCTATTATTCTGGATACAGTGAAGGTCTGAAAGCGTTATGCGAGGCAATAACGTTAGGCTGTTTATGGTCAACAAGAACATTTTTTCTCTCGCTCTACTCATCTGGGAATGCTGATTCTGAAAAGAAAACAGTCGACGGGCAGCAACTGAACAAATCAAGACTCCATTCGTGCACCGTCCTGATGTCCCAGGGTCCATTAAACTAGTGCACAGGACTGAGTAAAATGTGCTTTGGGGTGCTTTTAGAAAAGCACGCACCTCACTAGAGCTTAAAAATAGAGTCGGATGCAAAAGTTTGGTTAAACTACATGATAAAAAAGTACATACCCTTCATAAGGGACACACATAAATATAGCATTTGTGGCAATTCTTTGTCTAAAATATACATTTATTTACTTTAAACATAAAATGTATTATAACTTTTGCACAGGCCACCATTCACGATTCATTGTTTTCCCAATATGTTCAACTCAGTAACTGTGCATTACAGCGTACTGGACGTTTTCAAAACAGAGCTGGAACAACGCAGCAGTGAGTGGAGAACCTTTGTAGCTGAACTGCTGGCATTTATTATAAACCTTAATGTACTTAATATATAAGAGTACTAAATCTTAGATCAGGTTTTACATGGAATGTTACAGTTAGGACTGGGTATCGCCACTGATTTCCCAGATCGATTCAATCCCAAATCGCAAAGTCCCTATTCAATTCGATTTCTGATTTGATTTGATTCAATATGGATTCATTTAAGGATATTTCAGTTACAATAATATGTTTTGTTTGATTATGAAAAGAGATTTTCAGAGAACTAATGTGGTAAATGTACAAGGAACACTCGACCTACCATTACTAAAAACATTACTGTTTATATGTTTATATACCGTCATGCTTTCTGAATCCAAAATGTGGCCAGACATCTGCTTTCAAGTTCTGGGGCGCCTTCACTTGTGCTCCAGGCATGCTTAACTGATGTGCGCCCCAGCCAGATCTCGTTGCGCAAAAAACAATGGCTGATCATGCGAGACTGGGGGGTTGGAGTTTTTTTTTAAACACACCCCAAATTACGGCATGTTTTGAAGCATTTTGCTAATTTCTCTATCCTATTCAGTGATAACCTACGAACTTGTGAACACTAGGATGCGACTGATGATTGGTCAGCATCAGACATGTAGTGCTGCCAGGCTCCTGATCACGATATGGCAGGAATTAATGGTGCTAATCTGAAGTAAGGAGCACATTAACAGACAAACATACTGTGAATTCTGATTCTGGTGTAAACAAGGACAAACAATCACCACACAAAACTAATTCAGACTATTTTGGGTACATAAACACATTATGTACATTATGTACACTGTATATCAGTGGACCTCACCGGCAAATACAATGCAAGAAAAATGAACAAGAGCTGATCTGGAAACTGTACTCTACAATTAGGTGTTGTATTATTTTGGGAGACATGATTTGCTGTAATAAGTTCAGAGTCTTGAACAAAGGGAGGAAGAATAAAGGAACTCACTGGAGAGTACGGTAGTGAGGAATATGTAGTCGGAGAAGGAGATGAGGCCGCACTCGCCGAGCGCGTAGAAAATGCTGTCCTCGTCCGCAAACTTTTCCCGCTCCTGAGCAATCTTCTGTTAGTCCCGAGAGAAACGGAGAGAAAGGAGAGAAAAGAGAGCATCAGCGTTTCTGTTTCAGACACCAGGTGGAAGACTTCCGAACTTACTTTACTTTAGAGAACAAGTTCTACGGCGCTCAGAGCAGCAA